>CM051238.1:368576253-369176253 GCA_027917425.1 Gastrophryne carolinensis
CTCTATTTAATAGCATAATAAACATTTGCACTTATTCTCATAGAAATCAGGCCTGATAAAGACACTTTTGCTGTGCATGCTCTCTGGTTTTTGTGGCACTGGCATCCCATTCTGTGACTAAAGCAGCCTCTATTTAATAGCATAATAAACATTTGCACTTATTCTCATAGAAATCAGGCCTGATAAAGACACTTTTGCTGTGCATGCTCTCTGGTTTTTGTGGCACTGGCATCCCATTCTGTGACTAAAGCAGCCTCTATTTAATAGCATAATAAACATTTGCACTTATTCTCATAGAAATCAGGCCTGATAAAGACACTTTTGCTGTGCATGCTCTCTGGTTTTTGTGGCACTGGCATCCCATTCTGTGACTAAAGCAGCCTCTATTTAATAGCATAATAAACATTTGCACTTATTCTCATAGAAATCAGGCCTGATAAAGACACTTTTGCTGTGCATGCTCTCTGGTTTTTGTGGCACTGGCATCCCATTCTGTGACTAAAGCAGCCTCTATTTAATAGCTTAATAAACATTTGCACTTATTCTCATAGAAATCAGGCCTGATAAAGACACTTTTGCTGTGCATGCTCTCTGGTTTTTGTGGCACTGGCATCCCATTCTGTGACTAAAGCAGCCTCTATTTAATAGCATAATAAACATTTGCACTTATTCTCATAGAAATCAGGCCTGATAAAGACACTTTTGCTGTGCATGCTCTCTGGTTTTTGTGGCACTGGCATCCCATTCTGTGACTAAAGCAGCCTCTATTTAATAGCATAATAAACATTTGCACTTATTCTCATAGAAATCAGGCCTGATAAAGACACTTTTGCTGTGCATGCTCTCTGGTTTTTGTGGCACTGGCATCCCATTCTGTGACTAAAGCAGCCTCTATTTAATAGCATAATAAACATTTGCACTTATTCTCATAGAAATCAGGCCTGATAAAGACACTTTTGCTGTGCATGCTCTCTGGTTTTTGTGGCACTGGCATCCCATTCTGTGACTAAAGCAGCCTCTATTTAATAGCATAATAAACATTTGCACTTATTCTCATAGAAATCAGGCCTGATAAAGACACTTTTGCTGTGCATGCTCTCTGGTTTTTGTGGCACTGGCATCCCATTCTGTGACTAAAGCAGCCTCTATTTAATAGCATAATAAACATTTGCACTTATTCTCATAGAAATCAGGCCTGATAAAGACACTTTTGCTGTGCATGCTCTCTGGTTTTTGTGGCACTGGCATCCCATTCTGTGACTAAAGCAGCCTCTATTTAATAGCATAATAAACATTTGCACTTATTCTCATAGAAATCAGGCCTGATAAAGACACTTTTGCTGTGCATGCTCTCTGGTTTTTGTGGCACTGGCATCCCATTCTGTGACTAAAGCAGCCTCTATTTAATAGCATAATAAACATTTGCACTTATTCTCATAGAAATCAGGCCTGATAAAGACACTTTTGCTGTGCATGCTCTCTGGTTTTTGTGGCACTGGCATCCCATTCTGTGACTAAAGCAGCCTCTATTTAATAGCATAATAAACATTTGCACTTATTCTCATAGAAATCAGGCCTGATAAAGACACTTTTGCTGTGCATGCTCTCTGGTTTTTGTGGCACTGGCATCCCATTCTGTGACTAAAGCAGCCTCTATTTAATAGCATAATAAACATTTGCACTTATTCTCATAGAAATCAGGCCTGATAAAGACACTTTTGCTGTGCATGCTCTCTGGTTTTTGTGGCACTGGCATCCCATTCTGTGACTAAAGCAGCCTCTATTTAATAGCATAATAAACATTTGCACTTATTCTCATAGAAATCAGGCCTGATAAAGACACTTTTGCTGTGCATGCTCTCTGGTTTTTGTGGCACTGGCATCCCATTCTGTGACTAAAGCAGCCTCTATTTAATAGCATAATAAACATTTGCACTTATTCTCATAGAAATCAGGCCTGATAAAGACACTTTTGCTGTGCATGCTCTCTGGTTTTTGTGGCACTGGCATCCCATTCTGTGACTAAAGCAGCCTCTATTTAATAGCATAATAAACATTTGCACTTATTCTCATAGAAATCAGGCCTGATAAAGACACTTTTGCTGTGCATGCTCTCTGGTTTTTGTGGCACTGGCATCCCATTCTGTGACTAAAGCAGCCTCTATTTAATAGCATAATAAACATTTGCACTTATTCTCATAGAAATCAGGCCTGATAAAGACACTTTTGCTGTGCATGCTCTCTGGTTTTTGTGGCACTGGCATCCCATTCTGTGACTAAAGCAGCCTCTATTTAATAGCATAATAAACATTTGCACTTATTCTCATAGAAATCAGGCCTGATAAAGACACTTTTGCTGTGCATGCTCTCTGGTTTTTGTGGCACTGGCATCCCATTCTGTGACTAAAGCAGCCTCTATTTAATAGCATAATAAACATTTGCACTTATTCTCATAGAAATCAGGCCTGATAAAGACACTTTTGCTGTGCATGCTCTCTGGTTTTTGTGGCACTGGCATCCCATTCTGTGACTAAAGCAGCCTCTATTTAATAGCATAATAAACATTTGCACTTATTCTCATAGAAATCAGGCCTGATAAAGACACTTTTGCTGTGCATGCTCTCTGGTTTTTGTGGCACTGGCATCCCATTCCGTGACTAAAGCAGCCTCTATTTAATAGCATAATAAACATTTGCACTTATTCTCATAGAAATCAGGCCTGATAAAGACACTTTTGCTGTGCATGCTCTCTGGTTTTTGTGGCACTGGCATCCCATTCTGTGACTAAAGCAGCCTCTATTTAATAGCATAATAAACATTTGCACTTATTCTCATAGAAATCAGGCCTGATAAAGACACTTTTGCTGTGCATGCTCTCTGGTTTTTGTGGCACTGGCATCCCATTCCGTGACTAAAGCAGCCTCTATTTAATAGCATAATAAACATTTGCACTTATTCTCATAGAAATCAGGCCTGATAAAGACACTTTTGCTGTGCATGCTCTCTGGTTTTTGTGGCACTGGCATCCCATTCTGTGACTAAAGCAGCCTCTATTTAATAGCATAATAAACATTTGCACTTATTCTCATAGAAATCAGGCCTGATAAAGACACTTTTGCTGTGCATGCTCTCTGGTTTTTGTGGCACTGGCATCCCATTCTGTGACTAAAGCAGCCTCTATTTAATAGCATAATAAACATTTGCACTTATTCTCATAGAAATCAGGCCTGATAAAGACACTTTTGCTGTGCATGCTCTCTGGTTTTTGTGGCACTGGCATCCCATTCCGTGACTAAAGCAGCCTCTATTTAATAGCATAATAAACATTTGCACTTATTCTCATAGAAATCAGGCCTGATAAAGACACTTTTGCTGTGCATGCTCTCTGGTTTTTGTGGCACTGGCATCCCATTCTGTGACTAAAGCAGCCTCTATTTAATAGCATAATAAACATTTGCACTTATTCTCATAGAAATCAGGCCTGATAAAGACACTTTTGCTGTGCATGCTCTCTGGTTTTTGTGGCACTGGCATCCCATTCTGTGACTAAAGCAGCCTCTATTTAATAGCATAATAAACATTTGCACTTATTCTCATAGAAATCAGGCCTGATAAAGACACTTTTGCTGTGCATGCTCTCTGGTTTTTGTGGCACTGGCATCCCATTCTGTGACTAAAGCAGCCTCTATTTAATAGCATAATAAACATTTGCACTTATTCTCATAGAAATCAGGCCTGATAAAGACACTTTTGCTGTGCATGCTCTCTGGTTTTTGTGGCACTGGCATCCCATTCTGTGACTAAAGCAGCCTCTATTTAATAGCATAATAAACATTTGCACTTATTCTCATAGAAATCAGGCCTGATAAAGACACTTTTGCTGTGCATGCTCTCTGGTTTTTGTGGCACTGGCATCCCATTCCGTGACTAAAGCAGCCTCTATTTAATAGCATAATAAACATTTGCACTTATTCTCATAGAAATCAGGCCTGATAAAGACACTTTTGCTGTGCATGCTCTCTGGTTTTTGTGGCACTGGCATCCCATTCCGTGACTAAAGCAGCCTCTATTTAATAGCATAATAAACATTTGCACTTATTCTCATAGAAATCAGGCCTGATAAAGACACTTTTGCTGTGCATGCTCTCTGGTTTTTGTGGCACTGGCATCCCATTCTGTGACTAAAGCAGCCTCTATTTAATAGCATAATAAACATTTGCACTTATTCTCATAGAAATCAGGCCTGATAAAGACACTTTTGCTGTGCATGCTCTCTGGTTTTTGTGGCACTGGCATCCCATTCTGTGACTAAAGCAGCCTCTATTTAATAGCATAATAAACATTTGCACTTATTCTCATAGAAATCAGGCCTGATAAAGACACTTTTGCTGTGCATGCTCTCTGGTTTTTGTGGCACTGGCATCCCATTCTGTGACTAAAGCAGCCTCTATTTAATAGCATAATAAACATTTGCACTTATTCTCATAGAAATCAGGCCTGATAAAGACACTTTTGCTGTGCATGCTCTCTGGTTTTTGTGGCACTGGCATCCCATTCCGTGACTAAAGCAGCCTCTATTTAATAGCATAATAAACATTTGCACTTATTCTCATAGAAATCAGGCCTGATAAAGACACTTTTGCTGTGCATGCTCTCTGGTTTTTGTGGCACTGGCATCCCATTCCGTGACTAAAGCAGCCTCTATTTAATAGCATAATAAACATTTGCACTTATTCTCATAGAAATCAGGCCTGATAAAGACACTTTTGCTGTGCATGCTCTCTGGTTTTTGTGGCACTGGCATCCCATTCTGTGACTAAAGCAGCCTCTATTTAATAGCATAATAAACATTTGCACTTATTCTCATAGAAATCAGGCCTGATAAAGACACTTTTGCTGTGCATGCTCTCTGGTTTTTGTGGCACTGGCATCCCATTCTGTGACTAAAGCAGCCTCTATTTAATAGCATAATAAACATTTGCACTTATTCTCATAGAAATCAGGCCTGATAAAGACACTTTTGCTGTGCATGCTCTCTGGTTTTTGTGGCACTGGCATCCCATTCCGTGACTAAAGCAGCCTCTATTTAATAGCATAATAAACATTTGCACTTATTCTCATAGAAATCAGGCCTGATAAAGACACTTTTGCTGTGCATGCTCTCTGGTTTTTGTGGCACTGGCATCCCATTCCGTGACTAAAGCAGCCTCTATTTAATAGCATAATAAACATTTGCACTTATTCTCATAGAAATCAGGCCTGATAAAGACACTTTTGCTGTGCATGCTCTCTGGTTTTTGTGGCACTGGCATCCCATTCCGTGACTAAAGCAGCCTCTATTTAATAGCATAATAAACATTTGCACTTATTCTCATAGAAATCAGGCCTGATAAAGACACTTTTGCTGTGCATGCTCTCTGGTTTTTGTGGCACTGGCATCCCATTCTGTGACTAAAGCAGCCTCTATTTAATAGCATAATAAACATTTGCACTTATTCTCATAGAAATCAGGCCTGATAAAGACACTTTTGCTGTGCATGCTCTCTGGTTTTTGTGGCACTGGCATCCCATTCTGTGACTAAAGCAGCCTCTATTTAATAGCATAATAAACATTTGCACTTATTCTCATAGAAATCAGGCCTGATAAAGACACTTTTGCTGTGCATGCTCTCTGGTTTTTGTGGCACTGGCATCCCATTCCGTGACTAAAGCAGCCTCTATTTAATAGCACAATAAACATTTGCACTTATTCTCATAGAAATCAGGCCTGATAAAGACACTTTTGCTGTGCATGCTCTCTGGTTTTTGTGGCACTGGCATCCCATTCCGTGACTAAAGCAGCCTCTATTTAATAGCATAATAAACATTTGCACTTATTCTCATAGAAATCAGGCCTGATAAAGACACTTTTGCTGTGCATGCTCTCTGGTTTTTGTGGCACTGGCATCCCATTCTGTGACTAAAGCAGCCTCTATTTAATAGCATAATAAACATTTGCACTTATTCTCATAGAAATCAGGCCTGATAAAGACACTTTTGCTGTGCATGCTCTCTGGTTTTTGTGGCACTGGCATCCCATTCCGTGACTAAAGCAGCCTCTATTTAATAGCATAATAAACATTTGCACTTATTCTCATAGAAATCAGGCCTGATAAAGACACTTTTGCTGTGCATGCTCTCTGGTTTTTGTGGCACTGGCATCCCATTCTGTGACTAAAGCAGCCTCTATTTAATAGCATAATAAACATTTGCACTTATTCTCATAGAAATCAGGCCTGATAAAGACACTTTTGCTGTGCATGCTCTCTGGTTTTTGTGGCACTGGCATCCCATTCTGTGACTAAAGCAGCCTCTATTTAATAGCATAATAAACATTTGCACTTATTCTCATAGAAATCAGGCCTGATAAAGACACTTTTGCTGTGCATGCTCTCTGGTTTTTGTGGCACTGGCATCCCATTCTGTGACTAAAGCAGCCTCTATTTAATAGCATAATAAACATTTGCACTTATTCTCATAGAAATCAGGCCTGATAAAGACACTTTTGCTGTGCATGCTCTCTGGTTTTTGTGGCACTGGCATCCCATTCTGTGACTAAAGCAGCCTCTATTTAATAGCATAATAAACATTTGCACTTATTCTCATAGAAATCAGGCCTGATAAAGACACTTTTGCTGTGCATGCTCTCTGGTTTTTGTGGCACTGGCATCCCATTCCGTGACTAAAGCAGCCTCTATTTAATAGCATAATAAACATTTGCACTTATTCTCATAGAAATCAGGCCTGATAAAGACACTTTTGCTGTGCATGCTCTCTGGTTTTTGTGGCACTGGCATCCCATTCTGTGACTAAAGCAGCCTCTATTTAATAGCATAATAAACATTTGCACTTATTCTCATAGAAATCAGGCCTGATAAAGACACTTTTGCTGTGCATGCTCTCTGGTTTTTGTGGCACTGGCATCCCATTCTGTGACTAAAGCAGCCTCTATTTAATAGCATAATAAACATTTGCACTTATTCTCATAGAAATCAGGCCTGATAAAGACACTTTTGCTGTGCATGCTCTCTGGTTTTTGTGGCACTGGCATCCCATTCTGTGACTAAAGCAGCCTCTATTTAATAGCATAATAAACATTTGCACTTATTCTCATAGAAATCAGGCCTGATAAAGACACTTTTGCTGTGCATGCTCTCTGGTTTTTGTGGCACTGGCATCCCATTCCGTGACTAAAGCAGCCTCTATTTAATAGCATAATAAACATTTGCACTTATTCTCATAGAAATCAGGCCTGATAAAGACACTTTTGCTGTGCATGCTCTCTGGTTTTTGTGGCACTGGCATCCCATTCTGTGACTAAAGCAGCCTCTATTTAATAGCATAATAAACATTTGCACTTATTCTCATAGAAATCAGGCCTGATAAAGACACTTTTGCTGTGCATGCTCTCTGGTTTTTGTGGCACTGGCATCCCATTCTGTGACTAAAGCAGCCTCTATTTAATAGCATAATAAACATTTGCACTTATTCTCATAGAAATCAGGCCTGATAAAGACACTTTTGCTGTGCATGCTCTCTGGTTTTTGTGGCACTGGCATCCCATTCCGTGACTAAAGCAGCCTCTATTTAATAGCACAATAAACATTTGCACTTATTCTCATAGAAATCAGGCCTGATAAAGACACTTTTGCTGTGCATGCTCTCTGGTTTTTGTGGCACTGGCATCCCATTCTGTGACTAAAGCAGCCTCTATTTAATAGCATAATAAACATTTGCACTTATTCTCATAGAAATCAGGCCTGATAAAGACACTTTTGCTGTGCATGCTCTCTGGTTTTTGTGGCACTGGCATCCCATTCTGTGACTAAAGCAGCCTCTATTTAATAGCATAATAAACATTTGCACTTATTCTCATAGAAATCAGGCCTGATAAAGACACTTTTGCTGTGCATGCTCTCTGGTTTTTGTGGCACTGGCATCCCATTCCGTGACTAAAGCAGCCTCTATTTAATAGCACAATAAACATTTGCACTTATTCTCATAGAAATCAGGCCTGATAAAGACACTTTTGCTGTGCATGCTCTCTGGTTTTTGTGGCACTGGCATCCCATTCTGTGACTAAAGCAGCCGCTATTTAATAGCATAATAAACATTTGCACTTATTCTCATAGAAATCAGGCCTGATAAAGACACTTTTGCTGTGCATGCTCTCTGGTTTTTGTGGCACTGGCATCCCATTCCGTGACTAAAGCAGCCTCTATTTAATAGCATAATAAACATTTGCACTTATTCTCATAGAAATCAGGCCTGATAAAGACACTTTTGCTGTGCATGCTCTCTGGTTTTTGTGGCACTGGCATCCCATTCTGTGACTAAAGCAGCCTCTATTTAATAGCATAATAAACATTTGCACTTATTCTCATAGAAATCAGGCCTGATAAAGACACTTTTGCTGTGCATGCTCTCTGGTTTTTGTGGCACTGGCATCCCATTCCGTGACTAAAGCAGCCTCTATTTAATAGCATAATAAACATTTGCACTTATTCTCATAGAAATCAGGCCTGATAAAGACACTTTTGCTGTGCATGCTCTCTGGTTTTTGTGGCACTGGCATCCCATTCTGTGACTAAAGCAGCCTCTATTTAATAGCATAATAAACATTTGCACTTATTCTCATAGAAATCAGGCCTGATAAAGACACTTTTGCTGTGCATGCTCTCTGGTTTTTGTGGCACTGGCATCCCATTCTGTGACTAAAGCAGCCTCTATTTAATAGCATAATAAACATTTGCACTTATTCTCATAGAAATCAGGCCTGATAAAGACACTTTTGCTGGCCAAAGCCCTACTGGACCCTGCCAGGTCGATTCCTGCCCGGGGCATCCCATTCTGTGACTACAGCAGCCTCTGTTTAAGACCATATAAGCATTTGCTCTTATCATATTTGAAATTAGCCTGATAAAGACACTTTTGCTGGCCAAAGCCCTACTGGACCCTGCCAGGTCCATTCCTGCCCAGGGCATCCCATTCTGTGACTAAAGCAGCCTCTGTTTAAGACCATATAAGCATTTGCTCTTATTATATTTATATTATAAGACACTTTTGCTGGGCATAGGCTTACTGCTGCCTGCCAGGTGCACTTCTGTTGAGGCATCCCATTCTGTAACATAGCATACCCCTCTTTATTTACACTAAGCAGCTCTCTTATTTACACTAAGCAGGCCTGTTGGAGGCTGAGTGTTACTGCTCACTTTTGGTGTGCATTATATTCTGTTTTATATAGACCCACTGCTGCCTGGGGGTTCTTAAAATATCACCTACTACCACGCCAGTTAGACTATGTCGGGCAGACAAGTGCCTGGAAGTGAAAAGAGGAGTGGCAGAGGCCAAGATTCCGCAGGCAGAGCTCGCATCAGACTGGGGGCCAGTAGCAGCAGGAGTCACGCTGAGAGACCTAATCTGCCAGTATCTGCTAGCGGTCGGGTCTCCACCAGTAACGCATCTGCCGTGGTAGATTGGCTGACGCGCTCATCAACAACATCATCACAACTTACATCTGAGACCCCCAGTCTAGGGTCGGTAGGTTCCTCTGACACAACCCTGAGTTGGCATGCCCCGAGAGCAGTCCCTGTCCTCCCATTGCCTCTGTCCTCAGGCCTGATAAAGACACTTTTGCTGTGCATGCTCTCTGGTTTTTGTGGCACTGGCATCCCATTCTGTGACTAAAGCAGCCTCTATTTAATAGCATAATAAACATTTGCACTTATTCTCATAGAAATCAGGCCTGATAAAGACACTTTTGCTGTGCATGCTCTCTGGTTTTTGTGGCACTGGCATCCCATTCCGTGACTAAAGCAGCCTCTATTTAATAGCACAATAAACATTTGCACTTATTCTCATAGAAATCAGGCCTGATAAAGACACTTTTGCTGTGCATGCTCTCTGGTTTTTGTGGCACTGGCATCCCATTCTGTGACTAAAGCAGCCGCTATTTAATAGCATAATAAACATTTGCACTTATTCTCATAGAAATCAGGCCTGATAAAGACACTTTTGCTGTGCATGCTCTCTGGTTTTTGTGGCACTGGCATCCCATTCCGTGACTAAAGCAGCCTCTATTTAATAGCATAATAAACATTTGCACTTATTCTCATAGAAATCAGGCCTGATAAAGACACTTTTGCTGTGCATGCTCTCTGGTTTTTGTGGCACTGGCATCCCATTCTGTGACTAAAGCAGCCTCTATTTAATAGCATAATAAACATTTGCACTTATTCTCATAGAAATCAGGCCTGATAAAGACACTTTTGCTGTGCATGCTCTCTGGTTTTTGTGGCACTGGCATCCCATTCCGTGACTAAAGCAGCCTCTATTTAATAGCATAATAAACATTTGCACTTATTCTCATAGAAATCAGGCCTGATAAAGACACTTTTGCTGTGCATGCTCTCTGGTTTTTGTGGCACTGGCATCCCATTCTGTGACTAAAGCAGCCTCTATTTAATAGCATAATAAACATTTGCACTTATTCTCATAGAAATCAGGCCTGATAAAGACACTTTTGCTGTGCATGCTCTCTGGTTTTTGTGGCACTGGCATCCCATTCTGTGACTAAAGCAGCCTCTATTTAATAGCATAATAAACATTTGCACTTATTCTCATAGAAATCAGGCCTGATAAAGACACTTTTGCTGGCCAAAGCCCTACTGGACCCTGCCAGGTCGATTCCTGCCCGGGGCATCCCATTCTGTGACTACAGCAGCCTCTGTTTAAGACCATATAAGCATTTGCTCTTATCATATTTGAAATTAGCCTGATAAAGACACTTTTGCTGGCCAAAGCCCTACTGGACCCTGCCAGGTCCATTCCTGCCCAGGGCATCCCATTCTGTGACTAAAGCAGCCTCTGTTTAAGACCATATAAGCATTTGCTCTTATTATATTTATATTATAAGACACTTTTGCTGGGCATAGGCTTACTGCTGCCTGCCAGGTGCACTTCTGTTGAGGCATCCCATTCTGTAACATAGCATACCCCTCTTTATTTACACTAAGCAGCTCTCTTATTTACACTAAGCAGGCCTGTTGGAGGCTGAGTGTTACTGCTCACTTTTGGTGTGCATTATATTCTGTTTTATATAGACCCACTGCTGCCTGGGGGTTCTTAAAATATCACCTACTACCACGCCAGTTAGACTATGTCGGGCAGACAAGTGCCTGGAAGTGAAAAGAGGAGTGGCAGAGGCCAAGATTCCGCAGGCAGAGCTCGCATCAGACTGGGGGCCAGTAGCAGCAGGAGTCACGCTGAGAGACCTAATCTGCCAGTATCTGCTAGCGGTCGGGTCTCCACCAGTAACGCATCTGCCGTGGTAGATTGGCTGACGCGCTCATCAACAACATCATCACAACTTACATCTGAGACCCCCAGTCTAGGGTCGGTAGGTTCCTCTGACACAACCCTGAGTTGGCATGCCCCGAGAGCAGTCCCTGTCCTCCCATTGCCTCTGTCCTACGCCGTTCCCTCCCCCAGCGACGTATCCTATGCTTTGGGTTCAGCTCCACTCTTTAGTGAGGAGGACGATCAGATACAGGAGGACAGTCAGCAGCTACTGCCCAGCCAAGAAATGGAGGTGGCTTCTTTAGCTAGGCAGACAAATAGTGATGTGGACAGTGTCGTGGGTGCTGCGAGCGTTCCAGCTCCTGCGCCAGACACTGTTGACGAATCCACGAACATCAGTGACGTACAGCCACAACCCGGTGATGATGATGATGATGACGATGAAGCCGATCGCACTTGGGAGCCGGGTGATGAAGGGGCTTCATCGTCATCATCAGGAGAAGAGGGGCGCAGGTTGCCCCGGAGTCAGCAGCTGAGGCAGCAAGGTGGTAGCAGTCAGCATGGGGGCACAATTCCAAAGGCTGGAGCCGGCCGGGGCCGGGGCCGGGGTAGAGCACCTGCTGTGCGGCAGTCTACCTTATCGGGAGGTAGTGGAGCAGGGGTTCCTGGAGTTGGCAACAGCAGCAGTGAATCAGTGAGGCCAGGGGGTGGGAAAAGTAGCTACTCGGCAGTGTGGCAGTTTTTCCTGAGGCATCCGCAGGAGGGTAACATGGCCACATGCAAGATATGTAGGCAAAAGGTGAAGCGTGGCCAGGGTCCAAATGTTGGCACCACGGCCCTGCGTCAACATATGATGCGTCACCATAAAACGACCTGGGAGAACCGAGGCTCCCAAGGGGTGGTCCAGTCTGCTTCCTCACCAAGTGAGCTCCCAATTTCTGCCAGCCAAGGCTCCAGCACCTCAGCCGAAGGCAGCTGTGCGTCACACCCATCCTCTGTCGCTCCTGCTCCTCCTCCTCCTCCTCCAAGTCATGCATCCCGCCAGCAATCCATCAGCGAAGCCATGTCCAAGAGACAGCAGTATGCGCCCACTCATCCTACGGCGCAGAAGCTGAATGTGCTCCTGTCCAAGTTGCTGGTGCTGCAGTCGCTCCCTTTTCAGGTGGTGGAATCTGCACCTTTCAGAGAACTGATGGCTTGTGCCGAGCCGAGGTGGAGAGTCCCAAGCCGTCATTTCTTTGCCAAGAAGGCAGTACCAGCGCTGCACACTTTTGTTGAACAGAAGGTGGGCCAGTCCTTGAGCCTGTCGGTGTGTAGCAAAATACATGGCAGCGCCGACATCTGGAGCTGTAACTACGGTCAGGGGCAGTACATGTCGTTTACGGCCCACTGGGTGAATGTGGTCCCTTTGCAGCAGCAACTTGGACAGGTCACGCCGCTTCGGCCTCCGCGCTCTCTGCCCATTGGGCCTGTGACACCGTGCGACTCGGCCTCCTCATCCTCCGCCATCTCCTCACCCTCCACTGTAGGCTCAAGTCTCAGTGCCCCTCCAGTCTACCATGTGTGCAGGGCACGGAGGTGTCACGCAGTGCTTCACATGGTTTGTCTTGGCGAACGGAGTCACACAGGGGAGGAACTGCTTAAATGTATTCATCAGGAAATCCAAACATGGCTTACTCCGAGAAAACTTAAAATGGGAATCATGGTTACCGACAATGGGAAGAACATTTTGTCTGCGCTGCGCCAAGGAAGCCTGACCCATGCCCCCTGCATGGCTCACGTCTTCAATCTGGTTGTCAAGCGGTTTCTGAAGTGTTCCCCCCATCTGCAGGACATCCTAACAACTTCACGGAAACTTTGCATGCACTTCAGCCACTCCTACACCGCCAAACACACCCTTCTTGAGCTACAGCGTCAGAATGGTATCCCCCAACATAGTCTGATTTGCGATGTTTCCACCCGTTGGAATTCCACCCTTCACATGTTGGACCGATTATATGAACAGAGAAAAGCCATCACGGATTTCCTGATGATCCAAGCAGATAGGGGGACTCCCCTGTGTAACTTCAATGTCAACCAGTGGCAGCTCATACGTGACACCTGCCGTTTGCTCAGGCCCTTTGAGGAAGCCACTTTATTTGTCAGTCGGCAGGATTACGGGATGAACGACGTGATTCCACTGCTTCATGTACTACAGCACATGTTGGAAACCATGGCTGGTCAGGGCACTGGAGACATGGCGTTTACATCTTACGGCCACATGAACCCCGTTGGAGCTGAACTGGAGGAGGAGGAGGAGGAAGAGGAGGAGGAGGAGTTGCCCAGCGAAACACAGTTTAGGCTTGGCGAAATGGCTGGTTTATCTAGTCAGCGGACAGGAGAGGAGGAGCAGGAGCAGCCAGAGGAGCTAGAGGTTTTTGAGGAAGGAGAGACAGAGGACCCGGGCACACCGTGGCAGTATGCAGTGGAGATGGAGACAGGTAGTCCATCCGAGTCACTTGCGCAAATGGCACGAAGCATGCTCACATGCTTGCGTAGTGACCCCAGAATTGTTTCCATCTGTCGGCGGGATGACTTCTGGCTGTCCACCTTATTGGACCCTCGCTTCCGGCACAAAATGGGGGCATTTTTTAAACCCACCGAGAGGGAGGACAAACTCAACTACTACAAAGACATTCTACGTAGGCAGTTGGCCGATGCCTATCTGCGCCATGGTCCATACTCTCGCAGGTCTGACTCGAGGGGACCTCTGCGCTCACCTTCCACTGCCATGGCCGCTGGGGGGGTTGGCAGCAGCAGCAGCAGAAGCTCCATCAGCAGCAGCAGCCTCAGTCTTCAGTCGCTAATGAGTAGCTTTCTACACCCGCATAGTGAGGCTACTCATGAGCAGCAGGAAGACCTGGAGCAGGACCTGAACCAGCAGGTCATGTCATACTTTGACATGACCATGCCAACACACCTTGAGGATCCGCTGGACTTCTGGGCAGCCAAACTTGATTTGTGGCCGCAACTAGCAGAGTTTGCCCTGGAAAAGCTGTCCTGCCCGGCAAGTAGCGTGCCATCTGAGCGGGTGTTTAGTGCGGCGGGGGCCATAGTTACGGCGAGGAGAACTCGTCTGTCAACTAAAAATGTGGAGAGACTCACCTTTGTCAAAATGAATCAGGGATGGATCAGCCAGGATTTCCACCCACCAATGCCTGATGCATGCGACTAGATTCAGCATGGTGCCACGTTTTACACTTTACAAATGGTGCAAAACATATTTATGTCTTTAGGCCATTTTTTGGGCTCCTGCTGCTGCTACTGCCAACTTCTGCCAACTCCAGGGTGTGATTCATCCAATTTTTGGGCTCCTGAAGCCAACTCCAGTGTATATTTGGGCTCCTGCTGCTACTACTGTCAACTCCTGCCAACTCCAGGGTGTGATTCATCCAATTTTTGGGCTCCTGAGGCCAACTCCAGTGTATATTTGGGCTCCTGCTGCTGCTACTGTCAACTCCTGCCAACTCCAGGGTGTGATTCATCCAATTTTTGGGCTCCTGAAGCCAACTCCAGTGTATATTTGGGCTCCTGCTGCTACTACTGCCAACTTCTGCCAACTCCAGGGTGTGATTCATCCAATTTTTGGGCTCCTGAAGCCAACTCCAGTGTATATTTGGGCTCCTGCTGCTGCTACTGTCAACTCCTGCCAACTCCAGGGTGTGATTCATCCAATTTTTGGGCTCCTGAAGCCAACTCCAGTGTATATTTGGGCTCCTGCTGCTGCTACTGTCAACTCCTGCCAACTCCAGGGTGTGATTCATCCAATTTTTGGGCTCCTGAAGCCAACTCCAGTGTATATTTGGGCTCCTGCTGCTGCTACTGTCAACTCCTGCCAACTCCAGGGTGTGATTCATCCAATTTTTGGGCTCCTGAAGCCAACTCCAGTGTATATTTGGGCTCCTGCTGCTGCTACTGCCAACTTCTGCCAACTCCAGGGTGTGATTCATCCAATTTTTGGGCTCCTGAAGCCAACTCCAGTGTATATTTGGGCTCCTGCTGCTGCTGCTGCTGCCAACTTCTGCCAACTCCAGGGTGTGATTCATCCAATTTTTGGGCTCCTGAAGCCAACTCCAGTGTATATTTGGGCTCCTGCTGCTGCTGCTGCTGCCAACTTCTGCCAACTCCAGGGTGTGATTCATCCAATTTTTGGGCTCCTGAAGCCAACTCCAGTGTATATTTGGGCTCCTGCTGCTGCTGCTGCTGCCAACTTCTTCCAACTCCAGGGTGTGATTCATCCAATTTTTGGGCTCCTGAAGCCAACTCCAGTGTATATTTGGGCTCCTGCTGCTGCTACTGTCAACTCCTGCCAACTCCAGGGTGTGATTCATCCAATTTTTGGGCTCCTGAGGCCAACTCCAGTGTATATTTGGGCTCCTGCTGCTGCTACTGTCAACTCCTGCCAACTCCAGGGTGTGATTCATCCAATTTTTGGGCTCCTGAAGCCAACTCCAGTGTATATTTGGGCTCCTGCTGCTACTACTGTCAACTCCTGCCAACTCCAGGGTGTGATTCATCCAATTTTTGGGCTCCTGAGGCCAACTCCAGTGTATATTTGGGCTCCTGCTGCTGCTACTGTCAACTCCTGCCAACTCCAGGGTGTGATTCATCCAATTTTTGGGCTCCTGAAGCCAACTCCAGTGTATATTTGGGCTCCTGCTGCTACTACTGTCAACTCCTGCCAACTCCAGGGTGTGATTCATCCAATTTTTGGGCTCCTGAGGCCAACTCCAGTGTATATTTGGGCTCCTGCTGCTGCTACTGTCAACTCCTGCCAACTCCAGGGTGTGATTCATCCAATTTTTGGGCTCCTGAAGCCAACTCCAGTGTATATTTGGGCTCCTGCTGCTACTACTGCCAACTTCTGCCAACTCCAGGGTGTGATTCATCCAATTTTTGGGCTCCTGAAGCCAACTCCAGTGTATATTTGGGCTCCTGCTGCTGCTACTGTCAACTCCTGCCAACTCCAGGGTGTGATTCATCCAATTTTTGGGCTCCTGAAGCCAACTCCAGTGTATATTTGGGCTCCTGCTGCTGCTACTGTCAACTCCTGCCAACTCCAGGGTGTGATTCATCCAATTTTTGGGCTCCTGAGGCCAACTCCAGTGTATATTTGGGCTCCTGCTGCTGCTACTGTCAACTCCTGCCAACTCCAGGGTGTGATTCATCCAATTTTTGGGCTCCTGAAGCCAACTCCAGTGTATATTTGGGCTCCTGCTGCTACTACTGCCAACTTCTGCCAACTCCAGGGTGTGATTCATCCAATTTTTGGGCTCCTGAAGCCAACTCCAGTGTATATTTGGGCTCCTGCTGCTGCTACTGTCAACTCCTGCCAACTCCAGGGTGTGATTCATCCAATTTTTGGGCTCCTGAAGCCAACTCCAGTGTATATTTGGGCTCCTGCTGCTGCTACTGTCAACTCCTGCCAACTCCAGGGTGTGATTCATCCAATTTTTGGGCTCCTGAAGCCAACTCCAGTGTATATTTGGGCTCCTGCTGCTGCTACTGCCAACTTCTGCCAACTCCAGGGTGTGATTCATCCAATTTTTGGGCTCCTGAAGCCAACTCCAGTGTATATTTGGGCTCCTGCTGCTACTACTGCCAACTTCTGCCAACTCCAGGGTGTGATTCATCCAATTTTTGGGCTCCTGAGGCCAACTCCAGTGTATATTTGGGCTCCTGCTGCTACTACTGCCAACTTCTGCCAACTCCAGGGTGTGATTCATCCAATTTTTGGGCTCCTGAGGCCAACTCCAGTGTATATTTGGGCTCCTGCTGCTGCTGCTGCCAACTCCTGCCAACTCCAGGGTGTGATTCATCCAATTTTTGGGCTCCTGAAGCCAACTCCAGTGTATATTTGGGCTCCTGCTGCTACTACTGTCAACTCCTGCCAACTCCAGGGTGTGATTCATCCAATTTTTGGGCTCCTGAAGCCAACTCCAGTGTATATTTGGGCTCCTGCTGCTGCTGCTGCCAACTTCTGCCAACTCCAGGGTGTGATTCATCCAATTTTTGGGCTCCTGAGGCCAACTCCAGTGTATATTTGGGCTCCTGCTGCTGCTGCTGCCAACTTCTGCCAACTCCAGGGTGTGATTCATCCAATTTTTGGGCTCCTGAGGCCAACTCCAGTGTATATTTGGGCTCCTGCTGCTGCTGCTGCCAACTTCTGCCAACTCCAGGGTGTGATTCATCCAATTTTTGGGCTCCTGAGGCCAACTCCAGTGTATATTTGGGCTCCTGCTGCTACTACTGTCAACTCCTGCCAACTCCAGGGTGTGATTCATCCAATTTTTGGGCTCCTGAGGCCAACTCCAGTGTATATTTGGGCTCCTGCTGCTGCTGCTGCCAACTTCTGCCAACTCCAGGGTGTGATTCATCCAATTTTTGGGCTCCTGAGGCCAACTCCAGTGTATATTTGGGCTCCTGCTCCTGCTGCTGCCAACTTCTGCCAACTCCAGGATGTGATTCATCCAATTTTTGGGCTCCTGAAGCCAACTCCAGTGTATATTTGGGCTCCTGCTGCTGCTGCTGCCAACTTCTGCCAACTCCAGGGTGTGATTCATCCAATTTTTGGGCTCCTGAGGCCAACTCCAGTGTATATTTGGGCTCCTTCTGCCCCTCATAGTGATGCCACTTCAACTCTCTGCAATTGTGCCGCTCTGCGATTCTATTAGCGATGCCTCTGATCTGCATGTGATATTTCTTCAAAGTATTATTTAACAAACCCAGCACGCATCCTGTGCGTGTTACAGCAAGGCTGAATGGTTTACAACCCTATTGAGGCTGTAGGAGGCTCAGAAATAGCCGTTTTTAATAGCGATTCGTCGCGAATTTATTCGGGTCGAAACGATTTTTGTCGGAAAATTCGGCGAATCAGTCGAATCGAATTTTTCAAAAGTTCGCTCATCTCTAATTGCATTTCTGGTTTAAAAAAAAACATCACATGTTTATGAGAGTACCAACAAAAACATCTTACACTATTTCCTATAGGATTTGATATCAACGCGCTAGGTAAAACAAGCTAATCAAAGGCACTGCACCAACATACGCTGAGACATGTGCACGGCTATGGTAAATGTCAAAAATCAACAAGCACTGCTTCAGTTAACTGAATTTGTGGTGATGATTTCACAAGTGTATTAAGGCATAAGACTGGGGTATCATTTTGTGAGCTAATGCGATTTCTTTGGCACAATAGCTTCATAAATCAGACCCTATAAGTGCATTACAGTACAATACATTAATGATAAATAAATATAATAGTACTAATATACTATAATACTATATATAATATAGTATTAAAGGTACATAGGAATAAAATGTATAGTATGTAATAATGGACTTGTTTGATTGCCTTACATATATGGGACATTAATCGTTATGATTTATAGTCAATTATTCTGGTTTCCTATAAAGCAAGAATTTGCAAGGATTCTTTCCAAAGGTGACATCTTTGACTATATCATCTGGATAGAGTGAGACCCTAGATGTAAAGAAAAGTAGCATCTAACTGGTATTTTCTGAAACTTTTTGGGGAATAGCCCGGGACAAACGGGCAAGCCTAGTGGGCACCATGTACCATATTTGTAAGCCATTACATTTTGTTTCAAATAGACTCAAAAGACACATGCTTTCATAGTGCTCTGCCATATACAGTATGTTCGCAGATCTCATCCCCAGGGGGTTGTCCCAAGTCTAGCTCTGCGTTGTGAACATATGAAGGTTTAGATGAAAACAGTATCTTTATAATGCACTGCGATAGCGAGAGTTCTTGCCTTAGCTGATCCCTCCCAACCCATTATTCCTCCTTCCTGGTTGTTTATTTTTATATAGGTCAAAACATATGTTTGTTATCTCCAGTTTAAAGAATCACTATGGTACTTGGGTGAACAATTAAAGGGATTGACCAGTTAAACTTTAAAATCAATTGCCTGGCAGGTTACCACTTTTTAATTTAGTTTTAACAGTTAATACTAATAAATACATAAGGGATGCTGGTCAAGTCAGCTGAACTGAAGATCAGTGAATCGGTGATCTAGTTAATGCAGTGGGGCTGTGGCATCATAGCTACTTGGGCGGGGAGGGCAGTTGGGGGGCGTGGAGAGATGGAAAAGGTTTTTTTACTGCTTTAAAGGCAAATAAAGATTAATGACCGGACACACTTCCCTTTGGGTGTTAATTTGGACACAGTGGGTAGCTGTGGGTAGCATGTGTGAACGTGAATATATCCACTGACCCCCAGTCATTAGGTTAGAATCAAAAAATGTATTACTTCTTCATTAAAAGGAAAATTAAAGTATTTTGAGGTCCCTTGGACCTGTGTAGCAAGCAAAAATTCATTATTATGAGCAACAATGCAACAAATAAAATCAAAGAAACAATGTCAAAAAACACTAAAGGACTGCTTACACCCCGACTGCTGGGACATGATGATTTTGGTTCACTCAGGAAGTAACAAGAAGTCCAAAAACTAATCCATTGACACCAGTCTGACCTTAGGCTTTCATTTATTTTTTAGACCCAGGGCATATCCCGTGGAGAAGGTATATGCTGACCTTCAATCATGTTGTGACTTCTTTTAGGGTCAGAGACATCCAATGGTGAGAGTACAAATATTCATATAATAGCTCTGCGCTGCAGTCGAGGCTGGGTGAAAGCAAGCTGGGTCACAGGTTCAGATCACAGAAATAGAGAGAAGAATATATGGTAAACACAGTACATATTTGTTACCTTTTGTTACCTTGGTGTAACACTGGTGTTATATTCTTAATGTCGTTCAAAAGTACAGTTATCTAATGTTCTATTAGCATAATCATTAAGGTTCCCATGTTTGATTGTAGGGTCCTTCAGAGCTATAACGGCTGACAGGTTGCGGATTAATGTGCAGCAGCCAGCCTGATGTATAGTGAATCTGCTGGAATTGTCTGTTCACCACACTGGGGTTAAGGATGACAGGAAGATTGCAGGTGTGCAGTCCAATACTTATTCTTATTCCTTTACTCTATGTCATTCCAATCCACTTTGTTTTAAAGTATAGCTCTGCTGTGGAAGCTGACAGTTATTCAATACTCTGTTCCCAGGCTCCAGACTCAAATTTAATCAATGTTTTTGATACATTTGACACAAGAATTTCTTTTAGAGAAAAACAAAATGGATGCCAATTTAGACTCTTCGCCTTGACTAATGCTCAGTGGATACCAAGTATTGTAAAACTGAGGTATTGTCTGCCCACTGAATTTTCTCTGCACGGTTAGATATTACCTTTCAGCTTTCATAGAAAATGTGCTTTTTCAAAACTGAAGACAACACCGTAGCTAAGTGTCACTGGATTCTACAGCAAAACCTTAGCTGAGATTTTTTTTTCTCTTTAACCTGGATCATAACATTGAAATGCAATTCATGTTTCTGTACTGGACCCTGCTGCTTTCCTCTCCTAGCCTTACCTCCAGTAAGCTGACCAAGGTGTCATCATGCAGGCCAGTAAGCAACCAATGGAAAGCAGCTTTCTTACCTTATTGTCATCCCCCCCCCCCCCACATCAGTAGTGGATTGGGGCCAATAATCAGCCCATTACATTCTTGCAGATCCCAGACCCCCCCCCCCATGTGTTCCCTGGTCAGTCGATAAGTTTGCTCCAGGACTGAGGCTAAAGCATTCAATGTACAAGTCATGAGTGGTAGATATGGTCAAATTGATGATAATGACGCTTTGGTGTTGTATGAACAAATAATGTGGCAGGGGTGGCTACCCCCCATGTCCTGCACAGCCATGATGTATAGCCTGTAGCACTGGGGAGATAAACATTGGCTGTAGTTTCTTGGCAGGGGTTACAGTTTGGCCAGATACAGGGGGGGGGGGGCAATCCACCTCTGCATCACAAACCTTCTATTCGCTGAAGCATGTACAGGTTGCCGATCATGAGCTTCAATACACGGTTGAGCAGCTAGCTTCTTCCAAACTGTATTTTCATTTAGGTAAATAGAAAGGATTGGTCCTATTACTATTTTTTAGTGTTTAGTTTACCATTGGAATGTGATAAACCTTGAGACTACAAAATGTTTAATTCCTTCCTAAATCAAAAAAAAACTTTGTCTACATTCCATACAACATTGAAACAAATAGTACCATTGTACCTTGGGTACCCAGTCAGTCCATGGGCATACCATGGGCAATCAGTCAGCAGGGACAACCTGCAATTCATCTTGGAGGCGGCAAGTGACCAATTGTATGTCATCTGGTTTGGGACCTCAACCCATACTGTAAAACCCTTTCATTGCCTCTTAGGTAGATAGTGCAGCGTCTTGCTGCTTGACCAAGGGTCCCAAACTTCCATACCTAGAGAGACACATTCCATGCATTTCTTGGCAAGATTCTGGGTTTTTCTGAAGTCAGGCAGCATAACTTTTATTTTATTTTATTTTCGGTTTCTCTTGATTTCTGTTGCTGCTGGATCCCACTGCTGGGGGACGAGCGGATGCTAGTGATCCACGAGGAAGGGGGTAAGAAGCCTTGGAGGTTTACCTTGCTTGGTGCCTTGAATATTTTACGAGCACTGTTTTTATCTTAGCTTTAGCATAATAAAGTGAGAGGAGGGTTTTAAGGAACCCTTCTATAAAGCAATATTACGCTATATGGCTTTTTATTATAAATTAACATCATCTGGGAGCATTTAAGAAAAAAAGAAAAAAAATGGAAATTTGAATTTATAACTTGCATGGAGCTGGATTAAAGCTGACCTACAAGAGCTATTGGTGAATTCACAAGTTGATGAATTCTAAATGGCGACATTGAAGAAGAGCTGTACATAACTCAACCTGGAGCTTATATTAAAAAGGGGAAAGAAAATCTTGCTTATATAATGCAACAATATCTCAATGGTCTTAACCCTTTAAGTGTCAGCCTTCCTAGAATTTTTGTGACCTTTTGTTGCCAGACCACGTTTCACTATTTTGCGCTACATATGTTCAACCTTGATTTTTGAAAGGATTTCCAGGGATTTTCCAGGAAATGATATATTGTTTCTTTCAGCAAAGTCTGAGCTTCAACATGCAATATCTTGTTTGGCCTTTTTTTAGTGTATTCTCAATACTTTTGGGTGAAATATGTGAAAAAAAAAAAAAAAAAAAAGTTTGTCAATAAAATTTTATTGCGTGCGAAACCCCAATTTCTCCCACTTACAGCGGTACCACATATGTATTGGTAGACACCCTTTCCTGCCCAGGAGACTCCCCCAAACTGAAACAGCGCTTTAGGAGATTTTCAGATAAAATACAACTATGCTAAGCGCTAAGCGCACCTTGCAGTTTTTCCAGAAAAACAACCCTTTAAATTTGAAATATCCCCACAAATGATATATTCTCTGGAAGTAAACACCTCAAGCTTTCTATGCGTACCAGGCTTGTTGACATGGGCACAGTTTTCTGGAAGTAATCCCTCAAACAATTCTTTGGTTGCACAGAGTTTCCCTAAAAAAGAATAAAAAAGAAGAATCAAAGCCACATTTTCCTAAAAAAAACCATATGCAAACAAGAAAAAACAAGTTAAATCTGAAAAATCAACATCCCCCGAATAGAACAATACCCAACATGCATAGGTACTGTCAAGGGAAGAGTTGCCAAACACCCCAAAGTAAAGCGTGCGCATAACGGTAATTGTACTTGAAATTTTTAGCTCTGCTGACAAAGTGCGCACCTTGCAATTTTTCAACCAAAACAAACCTTTACATTTGGAATATCCCCCATAAACCATATATTCCCTGAAAGTACACATGTTAAGATTTCTAAGCGTACTGAGCTTGTTGTAGTGGGCTCATCTTTCTGGAAGTAATCAATTGAAGAATTCTTAGGTTGCACAGGGTTTCCCTAAGAAAAATTATACAACAAGCAGAATAAAAACCATATTTTCCTAAAATATAAATATGCAAACAAGAAAAAACAAGCTAAATCTAAAAGCGCAAGGTCCCCCGAGCAGAACAATACCCAACATAGGTACTATTAACCCTTTTAATTGCCAGCCTACTTGAAGTTTTATCACCCTCTGTTGACAGGTCATTTTCCCCATTTTGCGCCATTTTTAACCCATGATTTTTGCTGGAATTTCCAGAAAAATGATATACATATTTTTTGCAGCTTAAGGCTTTAACATGAAATGTCTTGTTTGTAATGTTTCTACTGTTTTTGAATATTTTTGCGTAAAAAAACAAAAAAAAAAATAAAAAAATTTTTTTAGACAATTGTCTCCTTTATTTTAAATAAAAAATTAGTTTTATTAATGAAAACCATATTGCATGTGATAGCCCCATTTCTCCCGATTACATCGGTACCACATATGTATCGGTAGCCCCCCGCATTCTTGCCCTGGAGACCCCCCAAACTGAAAAGAGCACTTTATAACATTTACAAATAAAATACTTTAAAAAACTACTATCTACACTATAAACATAAGGGGTTAATTAAAAAAAAAGACATATGGTCCCCCCTTCCAGGGGGGGGGACCCCATTTTTTGGGGGAATTTTAAGGGTTAGGCTAACCCTAACCCTTAAAAAAAATGACATAGGGGCGGGGGGGGGGGAACCGACCCCATTTTTTTTTTTAATTTTAAGGGTTAGGGTTAGGCTAACCCTAACCCTTAAAATTCCAAAACAAATGGGGCCCCCCTAACCCTAACCCTTAAAAATAAACCGGCTATGGGGGCTTGTAGGAACAGAGTGGAGGGGCCAGCTTTTATGGCCCCCCCACCCTGCAGCCTACAAGCCCACATAGCCTGTGTGGGCCCGGGCTCTTCTGCCCCCCCCCTGGGCTTTGGGGAGGCAGGTAATTGGGGGTGCGGGGTAAATGGCAAGTCACCCGCTAGTTGCAGGTGACTTGCCAGTCCCCAGCCTTGTGAACTGGTACAGGGGTCTCATGGACCCCTTACCAGTTCACAAAGGGTTAACATTAAAAAAACACACTGACACAGATGCAATCATGCTGGCTACAGTAGCAGAGGGGCAGGTGATGATCTGATCACCTGCCCCTCTGCTCCTGTGGCCAGCATGACCGCATCTGAAAGAACAGCAGCAGGGAGCCAGGACGACACCCGGTGAGTGATGTCATAAGCCCCAAATGGGCGGGGCTTAACAGCAAGATGGCGGCGCCCATCGAAAGAGGAGGGGGAGAGCCCTTTCAGGCTCTCCCCTGAAGCTGAAGAGCCGGGGGGCGATCGGAGGCCCCCCAGTGAAGAGGAGACCCGGAGGGAGGCAACGCGGCCTCAGGTATTCCGGGGGCTCTCCTGGAGCCATCCGACCCCCCACGGGGGATCGAATGGCACCAAACTAAAGAGGAGACCCGGCTGGATCCAACGAAGGGTCAGGTGAGTATTTTACTTTTATATTTTTTTACTGTGGGGGTTTAAAGTCAGCTACATGAGTCGCACGTAGCTGGCACTTAAGTGGAGTAGGGGCAGCTACGTGAGACTCACGTAGCTGGCACTAGAAGGGTCAAACTATTGACAACTGCATGCAGCATGCAACCCCAACAGGTCCACAGCTCTTTATTGATGAAGGATTTCAAAGATCTCAAGCTGATCCATGTTTATACATAAAATGTGTAGCAGAGATATGTACAAATGTTCTAAAGACCTTGAAAATGTTACATATTATTTGGAAATCCAAATCCAGTGACAGGAGAACAAACATCAACTAGAACAAACTACAATATCTTAAAGAAACTCAAATGCTATGCCGACTGGGCTGGAGATTCAAGTGATCATAAATCAAGAAGTGGTTACTTATTAAAGTTAGGAGAAACTTCAGTTTCTTGGTCCATCAGAAACAGGTGTCTTCAACAGAAGAAGAATTAATGTCTGCTGCTCATGCAAGTCAAGAAGCAATTTGGTTGAAACAACTTAGGGAAGATTTCAGTAATCCACTAATTCGGCCAACCCTAATATATGAGGTATGTTCATTGTGAGTCTGACCTGATGATAGCCGATGACATGATAAAGCCATTATTAAGAGCCAAGCTTGAGGAGTTCAGAACCACAATGGGACTAACAGGATAAGTGGTTGTTGAGTAGGGCTGTTGGAATAGCTTTAATGCAACAACTGTATCCTGTATATGACTGTCTGCTTGTGTATGCTCTTGATAGTAAGTTTAATCATTGAAACTGTGTTTTTGCTTCAGTGATTATACTACTGCTAAAATTTGTGTGTAAAAACAAAGTGGATGTGATATTGAAAAGGATAAAAAGAGATCACAACCTTTTTAAAACATTCCTATACTCACCATATTGCACTCTCACTCCACACTCACTCCAACAAAGTCACTTATATAAAAAAAAATACACTTACCCAAACACTCAGGCAAGTGACTTGTGAGTAACATTTTCAACACAATCTCTGTAGCCTTAGATTAGGGCCGGCCTTAGGTTAATTGTTATTCTGTTCAAGATTGAAGAATGATGTCCCCTCATTACACACTCAAATAAAAGAAACAGGGAGATGAATGGTGGAGAGAAAATGGAAGAGAGATGGAGAAAATGTGAAAGAATAATGGTTGGCGTTCTTCCAATAGGGAGAGTTATACATAATATAGAAAAAGAGGTACAGAAGACACAAAACTGAGAGAACAAATGGAATATGGAAAAGAGGAAGACAAAGAGGGAGATGGATCACGGAAAGAGAGAAAGAATGTATTAGAAAGAGGAGTGGGATGTGGAACTGTGCAAAAAAGGAAGAAAAAAGAAAAGAAAGAAGAAAAAATGTAGAATAGAAAGGAGAAGAAGGTAAGGTGATGAGAGCGTAATAGAGAAGTTAAAGCAGAACAAAATCTATCAGTGGCTGGCTTTCTCGCAAGGCATCCCGAATCGAGGTGGCAGGCTGTCAACACCCCAAGTTCATCCATAAACAATCACCTTTCCCTGGTCCATATGTGCAGCTTCCTGCTCAATAAGAGACGTCCGCTAAACTACGTAATTCTGCAGACGAGTCTCATTGTTTTCATTGGGAATAGCATGCTGCCGCATCCTGCACCATAAGCGTGCTCCCGTTCCAGCCATTCAGATAGGCTTGGGAGAGAGCATGTGCATAGCCAGTGATGCAGGGGATGTGGTAGCGTGCTCCACATTATTGTCAATGAGAGACATTTGCCAAAAGATGTAAACATAGCAAAAGGCTCTCATTGGGCGAACTGAACTGGTGGGTTTCACACAGTGGGGCATCCCAAATTGGGGAACAAATCAAATCCCGAGAAAGTCAAAATCCTGGGTTTTGTTACACTTTTAGAAAAAGAAGGGGATAGAAGGGTTGATTTAGCACTGTTAGAATGTTGTCTCACTTTATTTGTGAGGAAAAAATGTAATTAGTGCAATTCAGCACTATATTTAGCTGAGTAGATTTTTAAATAATTCACACAGCTAAATATGATGCTGAGTTGCAAAAAATAATTTTTAATTTTTTTTTCACAAGAAATTGAGAAAAATTATGATCACTGTGTGGAATCAGCCCTTACACATGGAAAGCAGAGAATTGTGGAAATGAGTATAAGATGGAGGGAATGAGGAAATGAGATGAAAAATAGGGACTAAGATATAAAGCTGGAGATATCACATTTAAAAGAGAGAAAGGTGATAAGATAGGGTCTAATAAGGGAGGAAAGTGGAAAAAGGGAGATCAAAGGAGAAATGCTGCAACAGATGGAAGAGAAAGAGAAATGTAGAAACTTTCCAGCCATGTGAGAGCTTTCTTTTGGAATGGCCCCCATTCTCCTGCACAGTTGAAACACCCCAAAGGTCAGCCATGGCCTTATACTAATTATATAGTGGCCTGGCTCTATACAAAATTTCTGTTGCTTGCTCACATCTACCTCAGACATTGTGCACAGGTCTGAGTGCATTTGTTCATGCTGTATGCAGTAAGAAATTAGCATGGAGCAATTCTGTAGCCAAGGCCTCGCATTGCATTTGTAGTCAAGTGCCATCAAAACATTCACTTCACAAAATCCAATTCTACATTATGTATACAAGGAATGTAGAGCGGCTCATCAAATGCAATTATGTGAGTCGTTTTATAATATCAACAGATGTGTGAATAATACATAAGTCTGAATGGGGACAGGAAAGGCATTATGAGCTTTGTGTATGAAGTCAAAGACAACGCTTTGATACTTAGCACTATTTGCCGAATTACAGAGGTCGCAGAAGGGTTACGTCGCAAGAGATCTCACAATACAGAAGATTTTTACAAATGGATGTGGAATTGATAGGTTTTATCTGTTTATAGCTATGGTCTGGCCTTATCAGTCCTCAAAGAAAGCTTTAAAGGAAAAGTCCATATTGCCTGAATTTTTTAAACCTCAGATCAGGTATGCCTTAGAGGCACAAGACTGCCTGACTTACCTGCTGGCACCCTGTGGTTTAGGTAGTGCTCCCGGGACCTTCAGGGCCTGATGCCAGTAATTGCATTTCCAGCTTCTGGCACACAGGCATTGATGGTGTATGAAGCACAGCTATTTATCAATAGAGAGTAATGGGCATATCGGTCTAGCCTTGTACTAAGCATATACACACTTGAGTCTGGAACCTAGAAGTGCCCAAACACTGTGGTCCCTAACAGCATGATCAAAGCTACAGAGCAACAGCAGGTATGAGGGGGAGTTTCGTTCCCCTAAGGCCTGCCTAATCTGAGGTTTGAATAAAAAACAGCAGGAAACATGAGTTTCCTTTTAAAGGGACTGCAAATCCATTGGCAGCAAGCAGCTTATTTGAAGCCGTTCCCATTTTTTGCAGCACAGGGAAGAAGCCTTAGCAGCACTCCAACATTTGCCCTCCTACCAATTTCATTTCTCCAGGACTACACAAAAATGGTCTAATATCCACTGTTTCCCTTTTTTGCTCTCCGCACAAGTGAGCACATTAAGCCACAATAGTCGGAACAGCTGTGGCTGACCACAGCAGAGCATGCATTGACTCTGTGCCGTGACACTCCCTTCCTAGCTTAGCCACAAACCCAGAAACTGGAACTAAGAAAGTGGCTTCCCCTGGAATACATGAGGTATTTGCAAACAATTGGAGATTTTGAGATGCTTTGAAATAGCTTTTTTTACACTGTTCCAAATGGGGGGAAAAGGTGGAAGAAAATAGCATGTGCCTGAACAGGCACTATAAATTAAAGACATGTTATGGGTAAGATTAAATAGTGTGGATAGATGAAGCAAAGGTAGTCATCCCTTTTATTAAGTAAAAAAGGCAACCTTGAAATCTTCAATTCTTTTAAATATTTCTGTGTTCAGAGATCTTTTCACCATGTATCACTGTTTGAGTCATACAGACATACACATGTGAAATTTCAGCACTGTTGTATTTTTGTTTATTAGCAGCCTGTCTTTTGTTTTTTTCAGGCTTCTGGTTTTGGCACACTTTTGTACATATTTATTTATTCCCTTATCAGGGTAGTGGTATCACGTATGTTTTTTTCCTTTTTTTGTTTTGCACAAATATTTTTTTGCATTTACGGACACAGTTCTTGCAATCACCCCATGGTAGGTGATTTTCTACCAGATATTTTATTAGGCTTTGTATATTAACTTTTTTCCCTCATAGCATATGTTTTTCCTTATCACACTGTTATATAGTTATCATCTTGATTAGTATTTACGTTGCATAGTTCCTTATCTGCTACCGCCCTCACTTGATATTTTCATGCATTACCGTATATACTCGAGTATAAGCCAAGTTTTTCAGCCCACTTTTTGGGCTGAAAAAAGCCGCCTCGGCTTATACTCGAGTCAGTGCCGAAATGGAGGAGAAAAAGGGGCCAGGCGACATGCCCATTAATTTCCCGCCCCCGTGCCGGCTCCCGCACTCACCCTCTCACTTCCAGCTGTTCCTCCGCTGCCGCCCGCACCTCATGTGCCGGGGACGGGATGCCGCTCAGCGTCTCCGGGGGGGGCCTCCCTCGGGCCGGCCTGGACGGTGGGGAGGGGGGCGGCGGTGCTCTGCGCCATTGTGCCGGTAGGGCGGGGACCGGAGCACACTGTGCAGCCCAGCGCCAAGCGCCGGGCCGGGCGCGCAGCGACGGAGGGCAGGGCACGCCGGCCGGGGGCGGTGACACGCACATTCTGGGCCGGCCACTTAAGATGCTTCTACGGACAGGCTGTGCAAACGAGAGGTAAGTGTGTATACCGTATATACTCGAGTATAAGCTGAAAAAAGCCGCCTCGGCTTATACTCGAGTCAATAACTTGTTCCATTTTTTTATGGCAAAATTAGGTGCCTCGGCTTATATTCGGGTCGACCTATACTCGAGTATATACGGTAATTTATTTATTAATTTATTTATATTGGGTATAGGATTTATTTACTTATTGTATTGGTAACCAGAGGATTAATCCAGCACATTTTGGTGTCAGTGCTGGTGCTTAATTAGTAGGATATTTTCACCAGGAGACCCTTTCTTTTAACTTTGTCTTGTCTTTTTGTGTATTTTTAACCTTTATATGCCAGCAATAAATTAAATTATATTGTCTATTTCTCATACATCTACTGGTGTGCCCTTGTTTTTGAGTTCCACATTTGCTTTTTCTCATGGTGTACATTTATGTGGTTGTGGAATTCAGGGAGCACCCAAGTAGCTTTGATTTAGTTGTGCGCAGATCACAGTAGTGCCCCTTACCAGTTGGTTTGATTAAAATTGTTGTCTAATACATATGCCACTGCCAGCATCTCTTGAACAGGATTCTCCCCCTTGTGACTAAATACATCACTGGAGGGGATGTATACCCCTACTCTCCAGGGATGTAAAAGTCAAATGGGGGAGATTCCACAGAGGCTTCGCTTCTTTAGAATAAATGCTCTGCTTCCCTGACTCCTGTCATCAAACTTGGGGAAGCCAAGTCATCTGAGATTGACGCCCCGTTGGCATCATTCAAAGATTTTCATCATGAGACAGGGATGAGTTAAGTATAGTTAAAATTACTAATAAAATATTTTTGATTTCTATTTTTTTATTTTTTTGCACTACTTTTAAACTGGTAAGTGGCTCAAAGGACCCCTATAGCAGATACAGGTGGGTGGCTTCATGTACCCCCTGCCTCACTATCTACACTCCCAATGGCCAGGGAGAGCCTGTTGGCCCTTGAAATGTAAACTTTAGAGAAGTGATGCTATGCTTTTCTTTCAGAATTTATTTTGTGGGTGCATCCCAACATCCGCACCCCCAAAAAAATCAAAAATGTGGTCCTCTACTCTAAAGCTTACCAGCCCGGCACACCAAGCATAGGTGCTGAAAATCTAGGGCTCAAGGGCTGAACTGCCATCCCCTGGTCCTATTAATTATCAGCACTTATACCCCTTGGCACAGGTCCAGCACAAAAATCCTCCTTCTCTGGCTCCCAGCCATTACCCTTGGCTGGGAGCCACAATGAAACTGAGGGGTTGACCTGTGTCTCTCCATTTAAGTGATGATGCCGTCGCCAGCATTAAAGATGCCAGTGATATGAGTATACTTAGTTATTAGGTCAGCAGTCTCTTTTCTAAACAAAATACACCTAACTTTAACAATATTTCAGGGTAATCTAATTCATTAACTGAATGTATTAATTTAGTTGCCTGGCTTTGAATGTGCTCAAGTTCCTATATGTCCTTCTTATGCACTGGTGCCGAAAACTGTTAACAATATTCCATATGGGGTCTGACCAGTGACCAGGGAGTAGTGATGAGCCGGAGTGGGAGAAATCCAGTTTGGAAGCCCTCCGGGTGGCCAGTCCCCAGTATCCAGCATTCGGGAAACCTGAATTCCAGGTACCATAGCTCAGGCCACCAATATGTTAACTAGTAAAGAAGTCCCTTGGACAGAGATGGTTGAAAAATATAAAAATAATACATTTTTAAAATTAAAAAAAGTACTCACCGTCGAGCTTCTGCCTTAATCTGTCTCGTGACGGTGGGAAGGGGGGCGTTTACTTTGAAGGTAGGCCTTCTAGTCAGGTGCTCGATCCTGGTCTGTTTTGCTGGTGGCAGGGAGCTGCCCAACGCACTGGGATCTGTAGTGTGGGGGGAACACAGGTTGAGCCCTTCACTCATCCATATCCATAAAATGGTAGTCAGATTTTATGACCCCCACCCCCCACTGGCCTAGAAGGAAAACAGTAGCCCTTGTTTTTAATTTTCAAAGTTCTATAAATATATTGTTTGGGTAGTCCTATTCATACCATATAACTGTATTGAGGAATACCAGAGTCAGTTCCAGTTACTGCCTTTTCAGAACTAGGGAAGCAATGCTGCTCTGCCACTATGCCTAGTTGCATGACACGCAGAGTAAGGCAGTGATGTCACTCACTGCATAGATTCCATAGCTCCAGCCACTGGGGAAAAGCTGAAATAATGTAAATAGATAGCCCAAAAATAGGCTGCTTGCCTACGGGAATGCCATTACTACGATTAAAGTCATTCAAAAGTCTGATATGGCACCAGATATACCAATAGAAATACAGTTCTATGGTCGGGCGATTCGCCAAATTTCTCAAAGAAATTCGGGTTTGTCCGAATTGAACTTTAGCGAATCGCTCATTGTGCTGTTCTCCTCATGTTTATTTAACTGTCCTATTCATTATCAGTTATTTCCCCATATTGTTCATATGCAGTGTTGTTTTTGTCGCCATCTGCTGGCCAGAATCGTATGCTGCATGCCTGGATTAGTTTGCATGCTGGGTGTGGTTTTATACAGCCCAGGTCCATGTGACTTGCTGCAGCCATTTTAGTTTTACTCTGCAAAGCTGTGTGACTGGACCTCATCTCTTGGGCTTGTGAAGGCATCAGTTTTTGACCAGCAGTAGCCTCAGGAAAGACTCTTACAGGACAGCATCAATATCACTACTGCCTCTACAGTATTATATCACTGCTTGTTGCTGTATTTGGATGGTATAAACCCTCACTGGTTGAAATCTACTTCTGTCTACTTGTGACTCCATCAGCCTGAGCTCCTGCCGGTCCGGTCTGCTCCACTGCTTGGATACGAAGGTAGGAGAGTCACACAGTCACATTAGTTACACCTTCAATCGCCTTCATGTGGGGACAGAACAGTCAAAAACTGCCTTAAAGTCCAATGACCCGGCTAGAGATCCCCCCAGAGCCCAGCACCTCACACAGGGATCTCCATAGCAACAGCGTATGTCCAGACAAGCCCGAGGGGAAGTACTGCACGTCCTATATGAACCTCTGTCTACATACCAAAGAACTGTTTATGCATACAGGGTGTTCCTCAATCCATACCCTTAATAGAGACTTGCTGCATATCACCTTACTTTATCAACCCGACCCCCAAAAGTAGCATCCTTAAAACACCTTAGGAATCATATCAAGGTGCCCTATCTGAGCTGTGCTGCTAGTTTCAACCCCCAATTCAAAAGTTTATTTTCTTAAAGTGACAGCGCACCTTATATCAAAATGGCCGAAAAAGACCTTGCACAGTTCCCCAGTGATGAAACAGAGCAAATGCAATCTAATACTGATCATCATAAACAGCAGGAAGCAGAAACCATGCTTCCAGCAGACCAAGATGTCCGACCAAAACGCTCTCTTAAACCAACCATAAAGATAATTGAAAACTATCATACCATGAAAGATGAGCTATATGATAACCTGGAAGAGCAATGGAAACGTGTTTCCTCCCTCATGTCAGGACTTAAATCCTCCTCAGGAGATGCTACAAGCTTACAAGTTGTTATTGAACGGCTAAACACAGCTTATGAAAGATATAAGGGACTGACCACAAGGTATATAACCTTTCTAAGAGACTCTAATGTTGATGAAGCCCAATCAGAACTGAGCAAGGCAGAATCAGAACACAGAGAAAGAGACGCCATGGTGCAGGATGTTAAAGATAAAGTGGAACTCCGTATCACTCATTTGCAAGAAACCAGATCTCACAGATGAAGTTCATCTAAACATTCCTCTAGGTCATACAGATCATCTTGCTCAAGAAGCTCCGCCCTTAGCGACAGATTACTAGAGGCCCGCATAAGTGCAGAGCAATCCAAAGTGAGACGTTCTTACATTGAAAAAGAAGCTCTAGCGAGGGCAGAGATTGAAGAGGAAATTGCATTAGCTAAAGTAAGACTACTTGAGCAAGCATTGAGCCAAAGTCTTGACCCAGTCTGCTTGCCACCACAGGAAATTGATTCATTCGATCGCACCAGCGACTATGTGCAGAAAGAGTTATTCTCACCACCTCCTGTTTCCAGTAATGTCCAAGCCGAAAACACTGAAACCTCTAAGTCAGTTCCGCCTGTGAATCCAGCACAACCCACAGCACCCGAGCAAGCTAATAACCATCACCCAGATACACCCTCTCAAGGACAGTTATTACAGCAAGTTGACTATCAGGTGTTTTCTGGCCGACCTCCACAGCTCAAGCAGCAGTCATCAGAATCTACAGAGGCTAAACCACAGCTCAACCCTGCAGCAACATCATTTTACCCGGGAGCATCTCACCCTTTCACGCCAAGCAACCCATACACCCCAGGGGCACCACGAGTTGTCATGGCCACAAGCAGTGAGAAATCAGATATGTCTGAGTTTGCCAGGTTTATGGTGAGCAGAGAGCTTATCAACACCAGTCTTTCAAAATTTGCTGACTGTGCAGAAAGCTACAGAGCCTGGAAGGCGACCTTCAAAGCCGCCATTGCCAACCTCAATCTAACTGCAGAGCAGGAGCTTGACCTCATGATCAAATGGCTGGGCCCAGGCTCTACAAATCGTATCAAGAGCCTCAGAACTGTCTATGTGGGACAAGCAGAAGCAGGTCTCGCTGCCGCCTGGCAGAGACTCGAACGTACTTTCGGGAGTGCAAAAGCAAAAGAGAAGGCCCTGTTCAAGAGACTACAAAACATCCCAAAAATCAATCTCAAGGAAGTCCACAAGCTTCAGGACTTGTGTGATCTGCTCATGGAAGTAGAGCTTGCTAAAAGAGACCCTCATCTGTCTGGGCTGTGCTACCTGGATACGGCCCATGGAGTAAATCCAATTGTTGTGAAGTTACCATACAGTCTGCAAGAGAAGTGGGCAACATCAGTCTCAAGGTACAAAAGAGCGCATGACGTTACCTTTCCCCCATTTATTCATTTCTGCAGGTTCATTGATGAACAGGCCCAGATGAGGAATGATCCTAGCCTCAACTTCCTGGAGTTCAACACTACAGCCTCAGCGACATCATCATCAAGGTATGAAAATGCCATGCATAAACAAAGAGACTTTAAAACCAGTGTTAGCGTTAGAAAGACTAACCTACCATCACCTACAGTGCCCACAGGAAAACAATACACTGTTTCATCAGGTGACAAGAGTTTTAATCGTGAGTGCCCTATTCATAAAAAACCACACTCACTGAACAAATGCAGAGGGTTTAGATCCAAAACCATACAGGAGCGCAAGAAGGTCCTCACCGAGCTTGGGGTATGTTTCAGATGCTGCGCTTCATTAGAGCACATGGCAAAGGACTGTAAATCTGCCATCAGGTGCGAGGTGTGTCAGAGCGAAAAACATGCCTCAGCTATGCACCCAACCCCACTTGCCAGAGATTCACCAGCTGCAGTCACCGCTAGTCCCACTCCAAGTCTTGGCGGGGAGCCTCAGGATCAAGCTAATACCACCGCAGCTATTTCCTGTTCATGCTTGGACGTATGTGATGAGGGCCAAAGCGAAAAATGTTGTGCCCGAATATGCCTAATCAAGGTCTATCCAGAAGGACAACCAGAAAAGGCAGTAAAAATGTATGCAATCATCGACGACCAAAGTAACCGGTCCCTAGCAGGACCTAAATTCTTTGAAGCATTTGGAATCAAAGGACCATCACAACCCTATACCTTAAACACCTGCTCTGGCCGCATAGAGACTAGTGGCAGAAGAGCACAAGGATTCATCGCTTCTCCTATCAATGGGGATACAGAAATACCCCTACCGACGCTGATCCAATGCGACCAAATACCCAACCATAGGAATGAGATTCCTACCCCAGAGGCAGCATTTCACCAAACACACCTAAGGCACCTAGCCAGTGTTATCCCACCTATAGACAACAACGCCGAGATTCTACTTCTGCTTGGCAGAGACAATCTAAGGGTACACAAGGTGCGTCAACAGTGTAATGGTCCCGACTATGCACCATGTGCCCAGAGGCTGGACTTGGGATGGGTAGTCATAGGAAACGTATGCCTGGACCAACCAGGAATTGACTCATTCAAGACATACGTGAGTGGAGATGGACGCACAACTTGCATTGAGCCATGTCCTTATCACTATGAGGTGAAAGAGAAATCTCCAGACCTAATACAGCCACCTGACATAACTTCTCCCCTCTTCACCAATAACTTGGGAAAACCAGTCTTTCACACAACCAAGGATGATGACAAGGTAGCCTTGTCGGGAGAGGATAGAGAATTTGTCAAGATAATGGACAGTGAGTTCTTTAAAGATGAAACCAATCATTGGGTTTCTCCACTACCCTTCCAAGCTACCAGGCCAAGGCTACCAAACAATCTGGAATAAGCTCTGTCTAGATTTAACTCTCTACGGCGTACCATCAACAAGCCTGAAATGAGAGAACACATTGTCGCCTTTATGGATAAAATATTACACAAAATTGCCTGGCTGTAATGAGAGCCTTCAAGTCAGGTGATCATGCACCTGGATTCAAGGACATTAACCTAGGACTAGACAGTCCTCCTGTACAAAGAAGTTTGGGCCTCCGATGGGATCTCTCAACCGACTCCTTTGGCTTTCAAATAAGTTGTGCAGACAAACCATTTACAAAACTTGGTGTTTTAAAAGTGGTGAACAGCCTATTTGATCCGCTGGGACTTGTAGCACCCATCACTATACAAGGTAAATCCCTACTGAGACAGCTTTCTGAAACCGTCAAGGATTGGGATACCCCACTTTCTTCTGATAAGGAGCACAAATGGGAAGCTTGGAAACAATGCTTATGTGCTTTGGATGAAATCCACATCGCAAGATGCCTTGTCAAAACCTCAAAGCTCCATGTGTTCTCAGACGCCTCTACAGGAGCAATAGCAGCGGTTGCCTATCTGAAGGTGACGGAACCCAACAATCAAAATCACGTTGGATTAATCTTTGGTAAGGCTAAGTTAGCCCCCAAGCCTGATCATACTATCCCTAGACTTGAACTCTGTGGGTCTGTGTTAGCAGTGGAGATTGCAGACTTCATACAACAAGAATTGGGTATCGACATACAAATGGTCCAGTATTACACGGACAGTAAAGTCGTTTTAGGTTACATCTACAATCGGACCAAACGATTTTATGTGTATGTTAGTAACCGCATAGAGAGAATAAGAAGGTCTTCCAAGCCTGAACAGTGGCACTATGTACCATCCTAATCCAGCAGATCACGCCACCAGGCCTATTTCCATAGGTATTAACTCTTCTTGGCTTACAGGCCCGGAGTTTCTGCTGAGTTTCTGCTGAGACAGACGAACGAATGTGAATGGGAAGATTTCAGCATCCAGGATCCAGATAATGATCCAGAAATCCGTGCTGAAGTTAGTGCACTAGTCACCGAAACAAAACAAACCTCCAGCCTCGGTTGTCAACGCCTTGAACGTTTCTCCAGTTGAATGAGACTCGTCAAGACAATCGCAAGGTTAGTGCACATTGCAAGGTGTTATAATGGTACGCAAAAAGATAAAGATTGTCATGGTTGGCATGTCTGCCATAAACCCTTCTCTGCTGAAGACATCTCTCATAGTGAGTCTCTCATAATACGTCACCTCCAGCAGGAAGAATTCAACGTAGAATGGAAGTGCTTGTACAACAAACAGCAGATTCCAATAAAAGGCCCTCTTACTCATTTAAATCCAGTTATGGACAGTTCTGGCTTGCTGAGAGTTGGTGGTCGTTTGAATCAAGCCCAACTAGGAGTCGCAGAACAAAATCCTCTCCTCATTCCCAGCAAACATCATATCACTGTGTTGCTAATCCGAAACCACCACGAAAAGGCTGAACAAACCAGACAGATCGACTGGCCTATGGGACTAGTTACAAAGGTCTTCCCTAGCAAAGATGGCAGGGTCCGGAAGGTGGAGTTGAAGATTTTCAGGAAGGGTCAGCCTAAAACGTTCACAAGGCCGATTAACGAACTTATTATGATACTACCTATCGAAAGCGTCCCTGAAGGATGAACAGGAATGTGTTGTAACGTTAGTTGTCATATTCTAATATGTCTTTTTTTTTACAGGTTGTTATATATATTTGTTTTGGACATTAGTCATAGTGAAATCACCAAAGGCAATTTCAGACGGGGAGTGTGCTGTTCTCCTCATGTTTATTTAACTGTCCTATTCATTATCAGTTATTTCCCCATATTGTTCATATGCAGTGTTGTTTTTGTCACCATCTGCTGGCCAGAATCGCATGCTGCATGCCTGGATTAGTTTGCATGCTGGGTGTGGTTTTATACAGCCCAGGTCCATGTGACTTGCTGCAGCCATTTTAGTTTTACTCTGCAAAGCTGTGTGACTGGACCTCATCTCTTGGGCTTGTGAAGGCATCAGTTTTTGACCAGCAGTAGCCTCAGGAAAGACTCTTACAGGACAGCATCAATATCGCTACTGCCTCTACAGTATTATATCACTGCTTGTTGCTGTATTTGAATGGAATAAACCCTCACTGGTTGAAATCTACTTCTGTCTACTTGTGACTCCATCAGCCTGAGCTCCTGCCGGTCCGGTCTGCTCCACTGCTTGGATACGAAGGTAGGAGAGTCACACAGTCACATTAGTTACACCTTCAATCGCCTTCATGTGGGGACAGAACACTCATATCTGGTGGGAGCGGGGAGGCCAGCTGCGCTGTCAGCGGGCGGCGGAAGCCGGCTTCCGCCGCCCGCTGACAGCGCAGCCGGCCTCCCTGCTCCCACCAAGCCCTGAAATGGAAAAAATAAATGCCGGCATGGTGGGAGCGGGGAGGCCGGCTGCGCTGTCAGCGGGCGGCGGAAGCCGGCTTCCGCCGCCCGCTGACAGCGCAGCCGGCCTCCCCACTCCCACTATACAGCAAACACTTACCGGCATGGTGGGAGCACGGAGCTGTCATCAGAGGACGCGTCATCAGAGGAAGCTGGCTTCCTCTGATGCCGCGTCCTCTGATGACAGCTGACAGCGCAGCCGGCCTCCACGCTCCCACCATGCCGGTAAGTGTTTGCTGAAATAAAAAAATGCCGGCATGGTGGGAGCGGGGAGGCCAGCTGGGCTGTAAGCGGAGAGCGCAGCCGGCCTCCCCGCTCCCACCATGCCGGCATTTTTTTTTTTTTAATGTCAGGGAAGATTCGGTCCACCAAAATTCGAACCACCAAAAAATCGGGTTCGTGCTGAATCGAATTTTCCCTGAGAATTCGGAGCGAATTCAGGTTCGTTAGAACCGATTCGCTCATCCCTAATTATAATAATAGACACATTGTGCTTTTGTAAATTATTTTAAAGTTACTCTAAGAACTAGCTGAGACCTACATGCTAATTCATGCCCACAAAGGTCTTTTCAGGTCTAGCCCCCCCGTGCTTGGAGGTCTGTAAAAAGTAAGCCAATTAAGAAATTCCTTATGAATAACTGTCTTGCCATTTTATTCATTCACAATCATTGCCATCACTGTTACATTTATCACCTCTCCCCTGTAGCAAACAAACACTTCAGAGAAATGCAATCAACACAGTAATGTTCAGGGTAATAAAGGACATTGTTGATTGCCGAGAAACAAATGACTGCAAAGATGGACTGGAAGTGGAAGTAAGTTCCTTAAAGGAGCACCTTCGCAAAATTGTGTAATATTAAAAATCCATAAAACACATCAGCTAAAAAGAGGAGGGGTAACTTATACACTAGAACTGCATAAAACTCCCTCCAAGCTTGTGGATTATTCTCTCATTGTAGGAATAAAATTTAGGTGTGACAGGTTAATTCTATTAGGGGTGACAGAGCATGCCACACCCAATTTCCTCTTCCTTCCATTAAAATAAAAAAAACAAGCCTGGCAGAATGATTATTTATGCCGGGTGTATAACTGACCCCTCCTTCAGCCATCCAGCTTTTTTTAATGGATTTTTATCTTTGGGACATTTTTTGTGGTAGTGTTCCTTTCAGGAAAAGCCATTAATAGTTTTTATCATGGAAACTCATGTAAAGCTGGAAATTAATGTTACGTACAGGCTTGGACTGGCTCAAGGGGTTACCAGGAAAAAAAATGGTGGGTCCCTGGTCATAGGGGCCCTAATGGGGGCCTATATCACCAAAACCTGAACTACTGTATGTATAGCTTATTGTGACATCCCAATGCACATACAGAGACAATACAGTTTGGCATAATTTTTCTGTGCAATGGTCCAGAATATAAACCAGTAATACTTGCATCGAAACAAGGGGTGGGCCCCCAGAGTCACTTCTACTGGTGGGCCCCAGGCATCCCAGTCTGACAGTACCCCTCTGGAGGAGAGAGATTTAGGGGTACTGATTACTGATAGCTGCAAAATGAGTGGACAGTGTAGCCAGGCAGTGGGAAAAGCAAGCAGGATGCTCGGCTGCATAGCTCAAGGCATCACCAGTAGGAAGAGGGAGGTTGTGATGCCACTGTATAGAGCCCTGGTAAGACCACAGCTAGAATACTGTGTGCAGTTATGGAGACCTTACCTGCAAAAGACATCATTTAAATATAACATGTCCAAAGGCGGGCAACAAAAATAGTGGAAGGACTTAAACTTAAAACTTATCAGGAGAGACTTAAAGAACTAAATTTGTACAGTCTGGAGGAAAGAAGGGAGAGGGGGGACATGATTGAGACCTTTAAATATGTGAAGGATTGAATTAGGTTTAGGAGGGAAGAGTTTTTAGGAAGAAACTTAATGATAGAACAAGGGGGCACAACCTGAAGCTAGTCGGGGGAAGATCAGGAGCAATGTTAGAAAATATTATTTTCCAGAAAGAGTAGTAGATGCTTGGAACAAACTTCCAGCAGAGGTAGTTGAAAAATCAACAGTCGCTGAATTTAACCCTTTAAGTGCCAGCCTACCTGGAGTTTTTGTCACCCTTTGTTGCCAGACCGTTTTGCACTATTTTGCGCTCCCCATGTTCAAATGTGATTTTTGAAGGGATTTCCAGGGATTTACCAAGAAAATTATATATATATATATATATATATATATATATATATATTTTTTTTTTTTTTATATATATTTATATATATATATATTTTTTTTTTCAGCATAGTCTGAGCTTTAACATGAAATCTCTTGTTTGTCATTTTTTAGGTGTATTCTCATTATTTCTGAGTGAAATATGTGCAAGAAAATAAAAAAAAAATCTATTTTTTACAATTTGTAGTGTTTTTTTTGTAATAAAAAAGGTAAGTTTGTCAATAAAATCTTATTGCGCGTGAAATCCCAATTTCTCCCGGTTACAGCTGTACCACATATGTATAGGTAGACACCCTTTCCTGCCCAGGAGACTCCCCCAAATTGAAACAGAGCTTTAGGGGATTTTCTGAAAAAATACAACTGTGATATGCGCTATGCACACCTTGCAGTTTTTCCAGAAATATTATCTGGAAGTACACACCTCAAGCTTTCTAGGTGTACCAGGCTTTTTGATGTGGCCATAGTTTTCTGGAAGTAATCCCTCAATGTATTCTTTGGTTGCAAAGAGTTTCCCTAAAAAAAGGATAAAAAAGCAGAATCAAAGCCACATTTTCCTAAAAAAAACTATATACAAACAAGAAAAACAAGTTTAATCTGAAAAAGCAACATCCCCCGAACAGAACGATACCCAACATGCATAGCTACTGTCAAGGGAAGAGTTGCCAAACACCCCAAAGTAAAGCATGTGCGTAACAGTAATTTTACTTGAAAATTTCAGCTCTGCAGACAAAGTGCGCACCTTGCGATTTTTCAACCAAAACAACCCTTTACATTTGGAATATCCCCCATAAACCATATATTTCCTGAAAGTACACATGTTAAGCTTTCTAAGCGTACCCAGCTTGTTGTAGTGGGCTCATCTTTCTGGAATTAATCCCTCAAAGAATTCTTTGGTTGTGCAGGGTTTCCCTAAAAAATGTATAAAAAAGCTGAATAAAATACACCTTTTCCTAAAATATAAATATGCAAACAAGAAAAAAACAAGCTAAGTCTGCAAGCGCAAGGTCCCCCGAACAGAACAATACCCAACATGCATAGCTACTTTTAACCCTTTTAATTGACAGCCTACTTGAGATTTTGTCACCCTCTGTTGACAGGTAATTTTTCCCCATTTTGCGCAACATTTTTGCTGGAATTTTCAGGAAAATTATATGTACATTTTTTTTGCAGCAGAGTTTAGGCTTTAACATGAAATGTCTTGTTTGTAAATTTTATTCTGTTTTTTTACAATATTATTATTAAGTAAAAAAAATAAATCAATAACATTTTTTTTTTAGAAAATTGCCTCCTTATATTTTAAATAAAATAAATAAAAATGTATTTTATTAAAGAAAACCATATTGCATGTGAAAGCCCCATTTCTACCGATTAAAACGGTACCACATATTTATCGGTAGCCCCCTGTTCCTGCCCAGGAGACCCCCCAAACTGAAACAAGTACTTTATAACATTTATAAATAAAATACAACTACCATCCACCCTACAAAGGGTTCAATCGAGAAAAAAAAATGACATAGAGTCCCCACTCCCAGGGGGGGACCCCATTTTTGGGGGATTTTTAAGGGTTAAATACCCTTAAAAATATAAAAAAAATGACATGGGGTCCCCCTTACCCGAAGTAACCAGCCCGGGACCAGCTATGCAGGGCTTGTAGGAACATGGCACAGGGGCCAGCTTTTGTGGCCCCTGGCCCTGCAGGCTACAAGTCCGCATAGCCCGTGGCCACGGGCTCTTCTGCCCCCCCTCGCCTTTGGGGAGGCATGTAATGGGGGTGCCGGGGGTTAATGGCAAGTCACCCGCATTTATATATATATTTTTTTTTAATACTTACCTCCCATCCATTCTGGAGCACTCTGTCCCTCGGCAATCACTGGCTTCTGCTCACCTGCTGGAAGCCTTTTATAGCTGCTGGGTGACAGAACATAAGGGGTTAATTTAAAAAAAAATCGTCATAGGGTCCCCCCTCCCGGGGGGGGGGGGGGATTTTTTGGGGGGATTTTTAAGGGTCCCCCTTACCCGAACTAACCAGCCCAGGACCAGCTATGTAGGGCTTGTAGAAACAGGGTGCAGGGGCCAGCTTTTGTGGCCACTGGCCCTGCAGGCTATAAGTCTGCATAGCCCGTGGCCATGGGCTCTTCTGGGGTTAATGGCAAGTCACCCGCTAGTCGCAGGTGACACAGACACAGATATAAAAAAAATGACATTTATTTATTTATTTTTTTACTGTACTCACCTCCGATCCTGGGGATGAGAGGAGAGGAGGCTCTGATCGGAGAGAAGATGACGCAGAGGGACTAGTACTAGTAAGGGGAAATGCTAGGCACGTCGTTTCTAAGTGCTTGGCACTTAACTGTGGGAGAAGCAACCACGTAGAAACTACGTGCTTGGCATTTAAATTGTTAAACATGCAAGAGAACTTCCGCAAGGTTCCTGGGGCAATCTCATATGAAAAGCTGCAGATAATACTACACTGCAGCATCATTCCTGTCCTTTCTGATCTGCACTGCCACTGCCGGGCACACAGAGCAAAGAGAGCAGAGATCTCGCTCTTGACCACAGGAACACAGAAAGTTCATTGCTAATCTTTCTGTACAGTGTCTCACTGCTGGCCATCCCAAATCAGGATAACCACCCTTGGGACCTTAGTCAATGCACCAATTTAGACCAGATAAAAACCAGGTTGCAATTCACACTGTAAAGCACAATCAAAGTCAAACGTGCTTCACCATATACCAGATTTTTTCGCGCCTGGAATGTAAGACTTTTTTGTTTATATTACCTTTTGCCCCATAAAACACAGTAAGATACCCCTCCTCCTCCTTGGGAGGGTAATTATTATGTCCTCCCAGTAGCAAATTGTAAGCAAGGTGTACAGTGCTTTTTTTGTACTAGAATGCACTAAGACTAATGCAAATTATTTGGTGAAGCAAGTTTAAAGGAATTGTCTCAGTTAAGCAGCTGACTCATCCTGGTGTATTGCTGCATGAAGCTGTTAAAGCTGAAATCACTCCATTGCTCTGTAGCCAAGATAGATTATATTTAGAGGCTGACTCACTACTAACACCAGGTATTGCCAAATCGTTAGTAGACGCTGTAAGCATTTTTCAGGTGCTGTAACATAGCGTCTCAGTCGCTCTAGTAACCTGGCCTGCATTGATGAATGAGATGTGTGTTGGGCGCTGTAACAACAGTACAGCACTGCAGCGAGCGAGAGGTAGCCACTGCTCAGTGCGTCCGGCACTCGGCCCTCCACACCATATTCAAGAAAACATTAGACACACAGAACGTTGGCACTCTAAAGCTGAGTGCTGTAGCACAGAGCACCAGACGCTGTGTGATTGAAGTCTGTTTTTGAACACATATCCACCTGTAACAAAGCGAAAACACATGGAATTACATTGTTTTAACACTGTGACACAATTCTGCATAAAAATATTAAAAGTCCCAAAAATTTCTAAAAGTGTTTGTTTGCAGCCAGGAGAGGTCACACAATGATTTGATAAAAAAAAAATGTCAAACACGCTATTTTTACACAACCCATTGAAATGTATGGGAGAGCGCTACACAACGAAAGGTACTACATGGCGCTCTGGAACCTAGAGCGCCGGTGCTATACACTGAGCCACCTGGATCAATACATGTGATGCTACATAGCGCTGTTAGAGGCGCTCACCAGAAACGCTTTCTTAAATGTGGTTTTGCCTACATTGCACGGCGTTCACCAGACGCTGCCTGCAACTACGAAGCACTACCTGGCGCTATCCTTTCTTAAATAACCCCCTTAATGTATTTATGACCACAATTTTCAGCACTGAGATGTGTACATCTTTCTAACTCTCTTGAATCAGGGGCGATCTAACTAAATAAACTGCTTTTCTATTTCTTTTAGTGTATAGTAAAGTAAATACCAAAAAATAAGTAACACATTCTGTTGCAGAAATGTTACTTTTGCTGCTTGTATGCTGAGACGAAATGGAAATAAAAGCAGAGAGCAAGCAAGATATAAGGTAGCAATGCCTGAAGGTATACATGCTATGGAGACATTTTTCAGCCATAGATTTACAACAAGAGATGATAATGCAGCCACAAAATTCTTCACATCTCAGCAGACCAGCTAAAATCAGCTCACTGGCAGGTAACACCCAAAAAAGTGTCCAAAAAAGTTTTTTTTATACGTTTTCCCCCAAAAATGATTTGTACCTACAAATGGGCATTTTTACCAGGGTGTTACTTAAGTCCACCAGTTTAGTAAGGATTCTTTGGAGTTTGGAAACAAACCTTTAGCTGAGATGTAGTATTTTTACTGCAGGACATTTTAAAAAGATTGGAAACAAAAGAACCTTATGGTCAGAGCGACTGGCTTATACCATATTCATCAAAAAATCCCGCTCAAAAAATTCAAGCGCTGTGAAATGCATGTTTAAACCCCAGAGCGCTGGAGGCGATGTGTTAAAAGTAGTTTTTTAACCCCCAAACCACCATATTTTTGTAAACCAAAAAAAAAAAAAAAAATTAAATAATTTAGTAATATGAATACATTAATATCAGACCTGTAATATCAATTCTGTACAATTTTTTTTCCCTTAAAAAAAATATCTAAAATGGCAGAAGTGGTCACAGAATTTTTCACATTTAAAAAAAAAAATAAAACATTAATAACAATGAATTATTAATATTTAAAGATTGTTCCATTGAAATGCATTGGAGAGCGCCAGTTAGCGAGAGGTCATACCTGTCGCTGTTCAAGGTCGGACGCTGGCGCTGTGGGCTGAGGCTGGAATAATGAGTGGCTATCTGGCGCTATCTTAGGCCCTTATTCATCAAGCGATAGCGCCAGGTAGTGTCTGACGAGCGCCAGGTAGCGGCAGCTAACGGCGACTACCGACTCAAGTACGCCCGGCGGCGGTCACAATGACGCATTTATCAAGCAAAATGAGGCTAGCGCCGGCGAGAGCGACGGCTAGCGCGGCATTCATCATGAAGCCGGCTGGACCGAACAGCGCCGCTGCAAATTCCTTCACAGCGACACGTATTACCTGGCGCTACCTGCCGCTCTCCCATACATTTCAATGGCAGACGCTGCAATGATTGTTTTTAGTGGTTTTGGGGTTTTTTGCTTTGGGACAAAATTCAACACATGTTTATATTGATATGTTTTATGAATGTAGCTGGTTATTTATCTTTTTTTTTTTTTTTTTTATTTTTCACAATGTAATGTTGTGAGTGACATGGGAATTGCATCTCCTCCACCCAAACTCCTTGGCCTCAAAATCGCTGGTTTTCCACACAAACGGGGCTTGTCAAGCTATTTTGTAGCCTGTCAGGTTGGGCGGTCACGTTCGCTCTTAGAAATTGTCAGCGCCCAAGCTATTCGGCAGCCCTGTCCTTGATGAATCTGTGTTGGTCAGTGTTTGTGCAGTCGCTGTTTGAATTCGCTATGTGGCGGCGCGAGCGTCGCTGTGCCTCGGTGCGCTGCGTTGTGCGGCGCTGTGATGTTCATACATGTGCCCTTCTGCCATTTGCAAGGAATTCACTTCCCGCGACCCCAGTCGTTGTTAATGAATACACTGTAGTTGTGAGCGTGCCTGGCCCCATATTGCAGGATTAACATTCAGTCGTACCAGCTCATAACAACCCGTTATGCATTCTCATGTGTGCCACATTTTCAGGTAGTTGTCTAGTTAGATTGTGTGATGACTTTGTGAAGCAATAAGCTCTGTATATTTAAGCACAACGGTGTATGCTTTAGAAGGACCTATGCATTACAGTATGTAGAATCCCCAGCTAAATCAAGCTAATAGTTCGTTGCGCCTTTGCCCCTAGCTTGTTTTGCAGCGTCATTTTAATGTTTTTCCGCCACTTAGCTTGCACATAGCTGATATTAGCTTGTCCCTGCTGCGCGCATTTTTTTTTGGGAATTTTGAAGCACAGTTGCTTGCGTCATATCCGGTTCCGGGATCCTCCTTTGCGTTTCAACGCCACCTTAAGGTAAAACTGTCTTGCGCTTATGCCAATAGCTTGTTTTTCAGCGTCATTTTAATGTTTTTCCGCCACTTAGCTTGCACATAGCTGATATTAGCTTGTCCCTGCTGCACGCATGTTTTTTTTTTTTGTTTTGCAGCACAGTTGCTTGCGTCATATCCGGTTCCTGGATCCTCCTTTGCGTTTCAACGCCACCTTAAGGTAAAACTGTCTTGCGCTTATGCCACTAGCTTGTTTTCAAGCGTCATTTTAGTTTTTCCGCCACTTAGCTTGCACATAGCTGAGAATAGCTTGTTGCTGGGGCGCGGTGCGTATTTTTGTTATGTTTTGTTTTTTATTTGTCTCATGTCGCTAGCGTCATTTCCGGTTCCTGTTTCCTCCTTAGCGTTTCCAATATGGCTCCCAAACGGCGAGTAATGCGCCTCCCCAGCTCCTCCTCAGATTCCGGACCCACCACCCCTCCCCCACATCCCCCACCTACCTCACCTTCCCCAAATACCACCCCTCCCACCCATTCCCCTCCTGGGCCCAAAAAACAAAGGCGCACCCGGGTGGATAGCCGGGTAAATGGCCAGGTTGTGAAAGTGAGTATTTTAGTTATGTATTTTTAGCTTAAAAATTGATAAACACACAGGGGGGATAGGGGCAGAATTTTTATTGTTTTTAGGCCAAAATTTAACACTCCACATGGGGCATCCCCATTGTGGATGTCCTGCTTGGATGGCCCCCCCCCCCCCTGGAGGGCCCTAAAAATTACCTCTGCCCCGTCCCATCTGTGCATGCGTGAGTTGCGGATGCCTATTGCGCTTACCTCTAGCAGGGTGTACCCCTGCGCCATACATATTTTCATTTGGTGTGCAGGCGCACTCCCTGTTAGAGTCAAACGCCACATGCGTACTTTGCCGTGCAGACACAGCTGAGCTGGTATGCACCTCCCAAGGCCCTTGGATGCGCATACCACACCGGCGTGGAGCGCTGTGTTTGGCTTGCGGAGTGACGTGGGAGTGTCCTCAGCGGTGTATTTGGGCCCTTCAAAGGGGGTTGCAGACAGTGGGCCACCCACAATAGTTGTGGCCCAAAAAAGTGCACCCAAACCCAGAATAATGTAAATCCTGGGTGTGGGTCCACTTTGATCTTGTCTCTGTATAACTGTTTATGACATTGTTCTGAGGTCATGTATTTATTTATTTTTTTTTTTTTTCTTTTTTTTTCCTAGGACTTCTGCCTGGCCGAATACGACTATGCCCGAGGAGCGAAAAAACGCCTTGCCATGGAGGTGAAGGCCACTGTGTCCCGGCGCTTCCAGACCGACCTGACCATCCGGGCGATACAACAAAAATGGTCTGATTTTAAGCGCCGGGACCCAGAAGGCGTGTACCGCCTATATGATGCCTACGCATCAGGTAAGTTAAAGCTTATGTTCTTTTTTGCCTTTGTGCAGAATCATCTGCTAAGCTGTGTCCTTTTTTGCTCTTTATATTAATTATTTGCTTTCACCCCCTCCACACAGATAAGCGTCCTCCCCTGGGGAAACGTGGGAAGGGATTCCTCCCCCGAACCAGGCAGGCGGACTCGGGGGAGTCATCGGGGGAGGGTCCCTCCCGCGGGTCCTATTTAGAGGACCCAGGGGAGGAAGGGGATGACGCCCCAGAGGAGTGTGCTGCTGGGGGGCAGGCTGGATCAAGCCTCAGCTCCTCACACTCTGAGTCTGAGGACTCTCACCAGGCAAGGGGCCACTCTCAAGCAGGGAGTGAGAGGGAGGAGGGTGGCCCTTTGCCTGGTGGATCTTCTGAGCAGAGTGTGAGGAGCCGAGGCTCCCCGCCTCCTCCTCAGAGCCCTCCCTGGGCTTCAAGTGGCGCTTCATCCCCTGGTGAGTTTACATGTTTTAATTGTTAGTCTGTGACAGGTTTCATCTGACCATTTGTGCTTAGCCCTTGCAATTCCTCTGTAATTTGCAGGGCATCATATAGGCGGCACCTCCATGGATTTTTGGCGTCAAATCCTCCTCGGGCATAGTCGTGGTAAGTGTATGTTTTAAGCTAGTTCATTTTGGAATTTATGTCATTCCTTAAAGTGGACCCACAAACATTGATGATATTGCTTGGATTATGGCGCCTTCCCTGCCAAATCACATCCCTCACCCAGGGCCCCCCCCCAACCAAACACCACAAACTACTTCCCTCTTTGGGGGTGGCAGAAGCCATTGTCCCTGCCTCCTGTGTGGCACTCGAGATGTGTGTGCGCCTGCGCTCTGTTTCATACTGGCATGCGCGTGCGCACACACTGGCGGAGTGATGTGCGGAAGGCAGGGGCGGTGGCGGACTAAAATTGTGTTGCTCTGCCAAAGTAGACTAATACACTGAATATTCACAATCCTGGGTCTTGGGCCACTTTTAAAAAACACGTTTCCTGGTCCATTGTCTCAGCTGGTTTGCTAATGTACATTAACATCACAAACCACACTACAGTGCTAGCCAACTGGAAACCACCCCTATGTTTCTGGCCACACCATGATGTGTGCTAGCAATAGTTAATTTACGTGAAGTAGTTAGGGCAAACACATGTTGCACACTGGTAACATTATCCATTAAATTGGTAATGAGTCATTTACATTGCAATGTAAAGGTTAGTGCCAGATTTTCATAATGGATACATGTGGCAACCATAAACACTTCACATTAACTAATGGGCCAGGAATATAGCAAATATCGTTTAACATGTATGTAAAGAAGTGTTTGTTTTTGGAGGTAAGACTCAATAACCAGATTGATGTCCAAACTTCGGGTGTCATAGCTCCACTAAATGTTGTTTTGTATTTTGTTTTTTTATGGACAGATGTCGCTACGCAGACGGAGGCAGAATTCCTCCTCCCCACACCAGCTCCAGGGACGGCCAGCAGCATGGGCCACCGCCACAGCTGCGATGGTGAGTACATCCAAATTAATATGGGTAAATACTTTGTAAACATTTCTCTTCTAGTTACATTTGTAGAAATTTGTAATTTACCAATGTGTGAATATCACACACATCTAGGTTAAATGTGTTTGGTCAATAATCCAACATGCCAGTCACCATCCTTGATAGTTGCCTCACATTCTTGTTACGGACACATACGGACTATTTGTGGCGTATAGACAACCAAATGGGGCTGATTAGGTGTTTACCAATAACATTATAGGGCAAACTTCCATCATCCTTAGGCACTGATGTTTGGCTTGGACTAAAGACATAAATGTCCTTACTTGGCCATAAACATTATTACATTTGCAAGAGTTAACCTGGCCCAACACCAAGGGTGTTTAATGTGCATTAAACATTTAATTTGCCAACAACTAACAACTAACACCCCGCGGAACATACGATAAGTGCAGGTACCGCGGGTCCAACCCACCAAGCAAACCCCTAATTATCGGAACTTATCTTCCGCTGGCTCCAGCGCAACACTCCAGACGTGCATTTTTCCCCCCTGGGCCTCTGTGAATGGCCGCCGGGTCCCCATGAGCAGCCAGAGAGTGACATGCGTGAAGAGGGGGTGGAAGAGGAGTGTACATTCCTGTTCCCTGCATAGACGTTAGCGTGCGTTTTTTGTGCCAAGCACGTTGGAGCATGGAGAGGTGAGTGGCTATGGATTACTGTGTGTATACACACATCAGGGGAAAAACAGATCTGTGAGAAACAACAAAGTGGGCCAAAACCCATGATAAACTATATTGTGGGTGTTGGTCCACTTTAAGAGTAAAGGTATGTGGTCCTAACATGTTTTCAAGCCAATATTAAAACTTTATTTTAAAATGTTAGGGGCACATTGTTCACCAATGTTAATGTGAGTGTTAGCAAGTTAGAAACACTGACATTACATTGCTACATCTGTGTATGTTGAGTTCCCAATCAAATTCTAATATATTATTTTTAATCACATCTCTACAGCTTGTATACGCCAGCATCGCAGACTGTGGCGGGCCTTCCGACAGATGAAAGGGATGCTGCTGGCCATGAAGAGGCGTCGGAGACGTTAGGGTGGGGGGGATGGCTGCCCTGGCCATGTTTTATTGGCTTTGTTGGCCTATGTTGGCCGTGTTGGCCCAATTTGTATAAATACATTTATATTTACCAATAACTGTGTTGTTCCTTGACCAGCATAGGTTTAGATTCCCAAAAACCATTATGTCTAAAATTAGGCAGCCATTTTGAGCCAGTACATGTTTACACCATAGTAAGCAATGTTAACTAATGTGGCACATAAATGGTGGCATAATATTAGAGATGATTGAGCAAATCAGCCATGACTGTGTATTTAGCTTTCACATGTATGGATAAACACAAATTAGAGGTGGTTTTCAAAAATATATTTACATAAATAATAAGAAAAAGGTTTACAAATTAATATTCTTGGCTGGGTGGCCGGGGAGGTTGGGAGTCATTGCTAGGGGCGGTGTTGGGGGACAACAGTGCAGTAAAAAATATAGACTGCTGTTGTATGAGCTGTTGTAGCAACAACAAAGTTTGGTCCTGCCGCTGTATTGCCTCTGCCTGGCGCTGTATTGCTTCTTCCTGGCGCTGTACAGATTGCTCGATAACATTTGCAAGGCGACCAAGGTCCTGGTTCTGTTGTAGGTTTTGCCTTAACTGGTCCACCTGGCGCTGCAGGCCCTCATTTTGTTGCTGACACATCAGCACCTGATTTTCCAACGCCGCAATGCGCTCATTAGTTCCATCACGCGGCTGTTGGCGACTGTAGTCCTCCAGCATCCGGACCCCTAGTTGGTAGAAATCGGCACTGGTTGGTGCCACACCTCCTCTTGCTGTGGTTGGAGGCTAAACAAATAGTAAACCACATTTTAGTCAAACGGAACAAATGCAGTTATGCCCCTCCCAAAAGTTACCATAAACACTCACTAGACAACTTACCCTTGTCTGAGCCTCTGAAGCTTGGCCACATGGGACTTGGGAAGAGGTCCCAGCTTGGGGTTCTGGTTCCGCCTCCTGCCAAAACAACAATGAAAGGAAATGTTACATGTTGCTTCTTCCACTACCCACGAATATGCCAATGGGTTTCGAGGTCGTCTACATCAGCCATGTTACCTGCGTGTCCTCCGGCCCAGGTAGGCTCGAGGTATCGCTGCCAGAGAGTCGCAATTCAACATCCGAGATGTCGGGCAAGTTGGCATATGCTAAACAGGAAAATCAGGTTAGTAGGTCTGTGGGCCAAACTCTAATGTAACCTGGTTAGGCTATCGAGGCCATACCTCTAAAAAGTTTAACAATACACACTAGACCAAAGGTCTCGGTTAAACTCAGATTGTTAACATGTATGTTACAGGACTAAGACGCAATAATTTCTGCAAATCTCATCATAAACATTGCTTAAATTAAACATACCACCAATATCCCAGATGTCTGGAGTGGGGTCCTCACTCGAGCTTGGACCTTGAAAATACATGTGGACACACAAGTTGCCAGAAGCAAGTGGCACAACATTAGAGCCAAAATACAGACTAGAGCAAGGCAAAACCACTTACCCTCATCTCTGGCAGCTGGAACTTGAGGGGCCCTTTCTGGACAGCCACTTCCGATATTCGGGTCAACTAAAAAAAAAAAAAATGTGTCTAAATAATCAGCAAACTACTACAGGGAATGTTTGGCTAAAAATATGTCCGCAAATATACATTGCTATCACTCAAATAACTAAGAGACTGACCCTGGGGAGGCAACCAGCACTCCCAAGAGGCATCTTCAAGTTTACCAAGCAAACATGTAGCTTAGTAGACTAACCAAATTGAACCAGTGTAACCTAAACAGCAGAAAGGATACATTATGTATTGCTCTACACACCAACAGGGTCCTGTTGACCGGCAACATCGGAAGTGGGGTCCAAAGATGAACCAGTCACTTGGCCTACCAAGAAAAAAGATAAATGAGACACATGCACTTGAGTCAAAGTGGATCAAGCAAGGTGAACACATGCACTTACCGACATCCAAAGAGTAGGTGGGATCCGGAGGAGATGCTGGGGCCAAGGGCATGGGAGCTAGGCCAAAATAAAACCAACATTGAGCCATAGCTAATGTGCGTAGCAAAATACAACATGCATTAAGGTGTGTGAGCAGCTCTTTCACTAATATTGACTAATCAAGCCAAGTGTGGCTCACACATTGATATGCCGATATATGGCTACACATCTCTGGCATCCTACATATCTACACATGTTAGGGCCTTGTTAGTTACTTGCTGTGAGTGTTACAGTGGGCGTGCAATTAGGGCGCACGCACATATTATTAATAGTCAACAGGGCAAACCTTTATTGTTTGAGCTGCTCCCACACCCATTTGTTTAGAAAAAAACCAGCAAACAAATTATGGGTAAATACCTTCAATGGCAGACTGGGGTAGCCTTGAGGTTGCTGGAAGGGCAGGAGCTTGGGTGTCCGGAGCCACATCCCGGACAGCAGCATGTGCACCTATGCATAAAGCAACAGACAGAAAAGTTACAAATGTTTGAGCTATAATGTAACACTTCACAGGTCCTACAGTTAGTTGGTCAGAATGTAAAAATGCTAATCACAGACATTAACATTAGGTTATTGTAAAAGCCAGAAAATATGTACCTTCAGCCCAACCGGTGGTGTCATCCCCAGGATCCACACCCTGCAGCCGAGCCAGTGGGATTTTGGCCTTCAGCATCTCCTCATACGGCCTGTAGGTACTCTTTGGAGCCTGGATGAACCCACTGTCCACATCAAGATCGTGATTCATCTTTTTCATAAGGGCCCCTCGCAAAGTGTAGAAGCGTTTCCTGCAGGATGGGCCACTACGTGGGTGTTGAGCTGTGCTACTAAGCTCCACACCAATGGCATCCCACAGTTTGCTTCTTTCTTGTTTGCCTATGGACTTGCTTTGGGAGCCAAATATCAGCTCCCATTTCGCAAGTGTCAGGCGCACAAGATGATTATTCTCAGCCAAATTAAATTCAGGCTCCCTCTTGGCACCTGGGCGCTTAGCCTGGGGTGCTGCCCCACCTTCAGGCTGTGCCCTTTTCCGTAAGGGAGGTCTGCGCACAGCACCCACCAAACTCCTACTCGGGCCTGCTGTGGCCGGCAGATGTCCTGTATTTGGCTCCATCCTGTAGCTGCACACACACACAAATCAACACCCCACAAGCACGCATGCACACTACAGAATGGCATCGCAATCTCTTAGGCTTGGGCAGGTTTTATGTGCTCTAACAGCCAATCCAAAAGCAGCCCACTTAATTGATTCACACATACAGCCCAGTTCCTTCTAGGCACACCTCCACTGCACTGACAGAAGCATGTGTGTTAGCCAATTAACTCATTACAGACCTCATTAAACAAACAACACACACCCAAATCCAACAATGGACTGATGTATCTGCAACCCTTGTGACATGTGCTTAGCCTAACGGCTATTTAAAAAAACAACAGCTTCACTTTCATTGGTCCCCACCTGATTTTTGGCCCATGTCCGTTAATGCACGCAAGTTACGGCTCAAGTACGCTAGTAGCGCTACTAGCGTGCGCGTGCGCACTCTGTTTTACGCACACCTGGGTCGGCTAATTGGCGCCCGGAAATAGCAGAGCGACGCAAAAGGCGGCAAAGCGGACCTGTCACTTTAGAAAATGAAGTATAAAAGGAAGGAATGTTCTAGCTTCTGCTATTCTTACACTGTGGCAAAGGCTGTGGTGTGGTGCTGTGCTCGCTTCCCTTAGCTCATTTGAGCCTCTGTCTGGTTTCTGTCCTCACTCTCTGTGGCTTGTTGGGTGATTTCTGACATCAGTGCTGTTTCTTTAGGAGCTTGGTTTGGGTGGCATCTGCAAATATTGTGTAGCATACAGCAAGTGAGGCTTGATTTTGGGGCCTTTTGTGGGCTGTGCAGCAACTCCCCTCTTGGTTGTGCTTAACTTAGAAAGCTGGTTTTCAGCAGGCTGGTGGTTTTGACCACTATAGTTCTGGTTTTGTGGTGAGCTGCATTGTAGCGGGTGTGTGTGTAGTGTGATTGTTTGTGTGTGTGTGTTGTGTGTTAGTGGTTTTTTTTGTTTATTTTTGTTTTTGTATATATCTTTAGTGTGTGTGATGGATAAGAGGGTGATGTATGGTGTCTGGGTGGATGGATGTATGTGTATGCTGAAAGAGCAGGAGGAAAGGGAGCGGGGTGTTGTGAGGCTTAGGGCACCCCGCTCCTTTGCAATCCGCCTTTCAGTATGGGACTTAAGTGACGAGCAGATCAGGAGCCGCTTCCGTCTGAATCGTGCTGCACTACAGTCCCTATATGATCAGATTAAGACCAAAATCGAGCCATCCACCAAACGCACTCACTCCATTCCAGGCATAGTACGCCTGTGTGCCACTCTTAATGTTTTGGCACGAGGGACCTTCCAGGCAACCTCAGCCCTCCTCAGCGGGATAAGCCAGGCTACTATGAGCCGCATCCTAATCCAGGTAGTTCTGGCAATTTGTGATTTAATCCCAATTTACATCAAGTTTCCTGAGGATGAGGAAGAGGTTGCCAAAATAAAACATGCTTTCTATCTGATGGGAGGGATCCCGAATGTGCTAGGGTGCGTTGATGGTACACATATCCCTTTCCGCCCTCCCCGTGCACAGGAGCTGTCCTACAGAAACAGGAAGCAGTTCCATTCATTTAATATCATGGTGGTCTGTGACCCAGACATGAGGCTGCGGGCGGTGAGATCGGGGTTCCCCGGCTCATGCCACGATTCTTACGTCTTGCAGCGGACAGTCCTGTGCCGGAAGTTTGATAACAACGAAATGCCAGCTGGCTGGCTACTGGGTAATAAATTAACCATGTCTATGTATTTTGCTAATATGTGGCCTAGTAAGGCAATTTTAACCAAACTACCACCCAAAAACATGTACTAGTACTAATTGCTGTCTCTCTCCTTGTGTTTTTTCTACAGCGGACAAGGGATATGGGCAGAGAACGTGGGTCATGACTCCGGTCAGGAACCCACGGACCTCTGCCCATGAACGCTACAATGCAGCGCATCGCAAGACCAGAAGCATTGTGGAAAGAACCATCGGCCTGCTGAAAGCACGCTTTCTCTGTTTGGCACGGCCAGGAGGAGAGATGCTCTACAGCCCACAGAAGGTTTCCAAAATCATCCTTGCCTGCTGTGTGTTACACAATATCTGTATATGCCACCGAATCCAAGCCCCCGAGGAGACAGCACTGGTGCCAGAAATCCCCAACCTGCCCGCAGATAGAAGTGAGGACACCCAGACTGGCGATGAGCTAAGGGAAAGGCTGATCACTTCTTATTTTGCGGTAAGCTAACTACCCTTCACTCTAATGCAAGTACTGCACTACTGTTTAAATGTCTTTGACCTCCCATCCAAAAGAGCAAACAAACGCACTAAGGGGGGTTTAAGATGACCCAAACCACTCTAAGGGGGGTTTAAGATGACCCAAACCACTCTAAGGGGGGTTTAAGATGACCCAAACCACTCTAAGGGGGGGTGAAAGATGGCCCAAACCACTCTAAGGGGGGTTTAAGATGACCCAAACCACTCTAAGGGGGGGTGTAAGATGACCCAAACCACTCTAAGGGGGGTTTAAGATGACCCAAACCACTCTAAGGGGGGGTGTAAGATGACCCAAACCAATCTAAGGGGGGTTTAAGATGACCCAAACCACTCTAAGGGGGGTTTAAGATGACCCAAACCACTCTAAGGGGGGTTTAAGATGACCCAAACCACTCTAAGGGGGGGTGTAAGATGACCCAAACCACTCTAAGGGGGGTTTAAGATGACCCAAACCACTCTAAGGGGGGGTGTAAGATGACCCAAACCAATCTAAGGGGGGTTTAAGATGACCCAAACCACTCTAAGGGGGGGTGTAAGATGACCCAAACCACTCTAAGGGGGGTGTAAGACGCCAATGTTGGTTATCAAGTTATGCATTTTTTTTAAAGAAAACACAAAACAACTATAAAGATATATACTAACTGCACTTTTCTTATTTTTTCAGGCACAAAGAGATGCACCATGATCCCTAAATTCCTTTTCCAACCCTTTCCTGGACTTTACTTTTCTTTTGCATTTCTGCTGGACTTTTCATTTTCTATTTCATTTCTGTTTTATTATTAATTTTTGGTTAGAGTAAAAATAAAAAAAAAAATAGATATATACATGTGGCTATGTGTTTAATTCTGTTGTAAGTTTCCTTTTCATTCTAATTCCTATTTTCATTTTCCTTTTTTTTCTCTGTTCTGTTTTTATTTTCCTTTTCTTTCTCTGTTCTGTTTTTATTTTCCTTTTCTTTCTCTGTTCTGTTTTTATTTTCCTTTTCTTTCTCTGTTCTGTTTTTATTTTCCTTTTCTTTCTCTGTTCTGTTTTTATTTTCCTTTTCTTTCTCTGTTCTGTTTTTATTTTCCTTTTCTTTCTCTGTTCTGTTTTTATTTTCCTTTTCTTTCTCTGTTCTGTTTTTATTTTCCTTTTCTTTCTCTGTTCTGTTTTTATTTTCCTTTTCTTTCTCTGTTCTGTTTTTATTTTCCTTTTCTTTCTCTGTTCTGTTTTTATTTTCCTTTTCTTTCTCTGTTCTGTTTTTATTTTCCTTTTCTTTCTCTGTTCTGTTTTTATTTTCCTTTTCTTTTTCTGTTCTGTTTTTATTTTCCTTTTCTTTCTCTGTTCTGTTTTTATTTTCCTTTTCTTTCTCTGTTCTGTTTTTATTTTCCTTTTCTTTCTCATTGGTGGTTTAATTGTATTTCCTTTTTATGTAACAAATAAAAAAAAAAAAAAATTGTGGCTATGTGTTTAATTATGTTTTATTTTCCATTTATATTCGAAGATCTGGTAGAATTTAATTTCCTTTTCAACACAAAATAAAAAATGTTTACATTTTAAAACAAATGTGGCAATGTGTTTTATTCAGAAGGTACTGGATGGCCAGGACACAGCAAAGCTAACAGGCGCTGTGTAGAATAGCGTGGTCACACTGACTGACAGCGCCTACAAAGCTGAGGGCCAACATCATATTCAGCAATGTAGGCGTTGTTCGCAACAACGCCAGGTAGCGACTGAGGAGGCCTGCTATAGCGAATCGCTAACGCCCGCGGCTGACGCTAGCGGCGCTCATAGCGCCATACTTCAGTCGCTCATCTGTCGCTACCTGGCGCTATTGATGAATCGGCCTCCCCGTCGCTAAGCAGGATCGGCTTGATAAATGTGTGATTGTGGTGTGGAGCCGGCGTTCTCGTGGCGGGGCCCGTCATTACCGGTCGCTCACCAGTCGCTACCTGTCTCTATTCCTTCATAAATAAGGGCCTTAATCTCTATACGTGTGTATATGTGTGTTTTATTTGTGCCAGACTGTGCCACCACAAGAATAGTAGTACATTTGGATTCACCATACCGGAGCACTCTGGTGTAGCCTAGCACAACCTATGTAGTAATAGTTTGCCCCCCCCTATATTTTACTGTTTTTTGAGTTGACAAAAGGCTCTGTGGTTACTCTCAGTGGTTGACAGTCTGCCGTACACTTTCTAATTAAAAAGGATTTTACTCCAAAGGAATGAGTGAAATTTTCTTGGCCAAGTTTAGCAAGTTCATGTAAGCTTGGACTGGCCCACAGAAGTTCCAGGGCTCGCACACCCTGAAGGGCTCACACACTCTACATTCCTGGGGCTTTGTCTGTTGAGCAATGTAAAGGCTGATTAATTACTAATGCAAGGTATCGGCAGATGAGCATCTGTATAGCAGCGCTAGGAGTGACCACTAGTAGGCGCTGTAAGTGGGTATCGGGCGCTGTAACACAGCGCCTCAGTCGCTGTAGTAACCTGGCCGGCATTGATGAATGTGATGCATGCTGGGCGCTCTAACACCAGTACAGTGCTGCAGGGAGTGAAAGGTAGCGCCAGCTCAGTGCGACTGACTCTCGGCTCTCCACACCATACTTATCAAAAATGGACAGACACACAGCACCGGCGCTCTAAAGCTGGTCGATATAGCATAGAGCGCCAGGCGCTGTGTGATTAAAATCTGTTTTTGAACACATATCCACCAGTAACAAAGCGAAAACATATTGAATGACACTGTGACATTAACACTTTAGTGCCAGACTTGTAAATACAAGTGTTTGCAACTAAAAGTGTATTCAACATTACTGAACAGCGACTGAGTCGCTATAAAGTAGCGACCCACGGCTGAGCACAGTGACTACTAGCGGGCGCTATGAAAATGCCTGCTAAAGACACTCATCTGTCGCTACCTGTCGCTAATGATGAATCAGCCTCCCCGTCTTTTGAGCACATAGGAACAACAGCTGTCAGCTGTTTATCTTCATCCATGGGTATAGTCCCAACGCTCAGCTGATGCTACATATTTGGTGTACACCTGCATGCACAATAATTACAATGGGGTCAATTCAGAGCCTGGTGAGAAAACTCACTTATTTTCTGGGAAAGAAAACTGCTTATCACTTTCATTGTCTACCTTGCGGCTGATTCAGAGCCAAGTGAAAATGTACACCCGGTAGAAAATTAAAGTGAATGGCAGTTTTCTCTCCTAATTTTTTTTTTTCTCACCATGCTCTGAATTGAACCCAATGTCTTTTTTGCATGATAGGAGCAGCAGATAATTCTGGTTCTCTTTTTTTCTGCAGCAGAATGGCTTGTCTATTTGCCATTAACTGCTGCCACTTTGGCACCCCAATTACTTTCTTTTTGCCACTCTTCTATAAAGACCAGATTTGTAGAATACATGACTAATAATTCCCTCCTGAGCTGTGGATCTTTGCAGCTCCTTCAGAGTGACTCTAGGCCTCTTGGCTGCTCTAATTAGTTCTCTCCTTGCCTCAACTGTCTACTTAGGCCCTTATTCATCAAGCGATAGCGCCAGGTAGTGTCCGACGAGCGCCAGTTAGCGGCAGCTAACGGCGACTACCGACTCAAGTACGCCCGGCGGCGGTCACAATGACGCATTTATCAAGCAAAATGAGGCTAGCGCCGGCGAGAGCGACGGCTAGCGCGGCATTCATCATGAAGCCGCCTGGACCGAACAGCGCCGCTGCAAATTCCCTCACAGCGCCAGGTATGAGCTGTCGCTCCCTGGCGATGTCCAATGCATTTCAATGGAACAATCTATAATAATTCATGATTAATTGGTAATAATTTTTTTTAAAAAAATTTTAATGTCAAAAAATTGGAGAACACTTCTGCAATGTTAGGATTTATTTTTAAGTAAAAAAAAAAAAAAAAAAAATGTGCAGAAATGATCTAACAGGTCTGAGATTAATGTATTCATATAACAAAATGATTCAAAAAACATGTATAATGTTACATTCAAAAAATATGGTTGTTTAGGGGTTAAAAACTAGTTAATACAGATCGCCGCCAGCGCTCTGGGGTTTAAACAAGGAATGGACAGCGACAGCACATTTGGAGCGTGATTTTTTGATGAATATGAAGCTAGCCGTTCGCTCTGGCCATTCGTTGTCAGGCGCTCACATACAACGCTGGACCTGTGAAACAGCGACCCCCCAGCCCATATTCAACATTACCGCACACCGACTGAGTCGCTGTCATCAAGCTAATGCCGGCCAAGCACAGCGAATACTGGCTGGCGCTGAAAAAATCACGCTTCAGTCGCTCATCTGTCGCTACCTGGCGCTATTGATGAATCGGCCTCCCCGGTGGATGGCCATGTCTTGGCAGGTTTGCAGTTGTGGCATGATCATTATGATGGTTTGAACAGTTCCCCACGAGATGTCCAGAGCATTGACTATTTTTTTCTAACACTACAATACACTTCACCACAACTTCATTAGTGTCCCTTGGTTTTCATAAAGCTGTTCTGTAATGTTCTGTAACAAATCCCTGGGGCCATCACAGAATATTATAGTAAGAATAAATTACGTACAGGTACGGGTACTAATTAGTTATCTTCGAAGAGTGGTCAAGCCACACAGCAAGGCTCCATGAGCCACATGTGACTCCTGAGCTACAGGTTGAGGCAAAAAAACGCAATAAAATACACTTATCTGGCTGTAATGTTTAAAAACGTAGAAGCTAGGTATGTTTACATTTTCAAGCCACTGTATCTACAGGTAATAATAGGTTTATCTGTACCTGTCTAGCCCAAACTACTTTTCCACTTAACATTGCCATTAATAAAGGAGTCTGAGCACGTACAGATACGCTTGAAATTGGTGTAATTTTAAGACATTTTGAAGAGCACACAAGATGAGGATAATGAATTGCAGTCCAATGACATTGGGAATGCCTTTAGTAAATGCACACTTCGGAATGGCATACAAAGCTTAAACCCCTTCACAAAAATCATTTTCATGCTACACTTTTGTGAGAAAATTAGCATAAGTGTTTTATTGTGGAAAAGCATCTTCTAGGCCACTTTTACTGTTCAGGTTGATCTAATTGGCAGTTCTAGGTAGGCAGATGTGTTCTGCATTGGGAGCTAATAGCCTTCCCTGTCGTGATCAGCATGCAGTTATTAAGAAAACACAGTCCCATTATTTTAATTGGGAAGGGAGAAGAATTGAGAGGTTACAGCGACATTGCTTTCTTATTTCCTTTTCACAGGAGGGGGGCCATAGGGAATGTGAAGAAAAGCATGTAATGTCTCATCAACCCCCCCCCCCACACACACACACACACACACACACACACACACACACAACTAACCTTTTTCTCTGCCTTCTCCAGAAAGCCGGAACATCAGAGGTTCAACATTTATTATATTGAATATTTATTTATTATATTTAACATTTATTATATTATATATTTTATTATATTTATATTTATTTATTATATGTTGTTCTGTAAAAAGGATTTTGTTACAGCTATAATGATTTTCATTGCAAACCATTAAAGATGTGGTGTGAAGTGTGACGGGATGACTATTCATTAGCATTTTCTATTTTAATTAGTCGGTAGGTTGTATAGGATCAATGGACAACATTTACTTGTAAGTCGCTTTGAGTAGTCGATACATTACACAATCACTGCATCTTTTCTTTGTGGGCACTTGTCTGTTGTTTTGGAGGTCAGAAGTTTCTCTAACTATACAGTATGTAACTACTATATACTATCAACCCAAGAAACTGTCCAGGCTAGGTGTAAAATGAAAGAAAACATGTCTAACATCCCAGTTACCTGATTTCTGACAGTCTGCTGTTCTGTAATGAGTTTCTTTCAGCATCATCTTTTGTTTAAAGTCATGGCTGTAAATTTCTCTGTGGCATGTACATGTAATCCTGAATGTTAGGTTTTAGTTTCTGCAGCAAGAGGTTTCCTGTCTCTCTCACTGTCTGCTTTTTTAGTTTCTGCTCAGTGTACAATAATAAAAGTAACATTTTTATTTGGCAAGCAGTTTTTAATGATAAACATGTAGAAAGCTCCACCTCTCGGGACTAAAAACAAGTGGTCATGCACAAATAAAAAAAAATCTACAGGCTTCAGCTGAGTCAAGACATTGGCTTTAGCAGCTTTATGAGGCAACACTTTGGCCAGTGAGAAAACCTTGCAAACGTTTTACATTTAGCCAAGACAACCACACATTATACTGATTCCTGAAAGCCACCCCCTACATTTATAATCCCTCCCGGAAGCCCGGTTTTCTTACTTGCTCCTAGTCCCCCTGGTAAAATTGGGGACTGCAATTGGCCTCCTGCTTTAGATATGGTCATTTGCATTTGTTAATTCTTTAAATCAATTCGGATATTTGTGTCTAGAACATTGGACGCCAAATTTAAACAGTGTTCTGGAATCAATCCCCATCTCCATAGAAGTAGAATGGCCTAATTAATGGATACTATTCCCTAAATAACCAATTAATGAGTTAATATCTATGTAATGCACGGCCCCTAATAACAACATGGCTAATTGAATAGAGGGTCAAAACTGTTAAGGCGCAGTTTAAATGTGACACCGTTATTGCATTTTAGAGGCTTGCCTACTGTGAAACTAAGTGGCTGAAACTGGCACATCGAAATGAGAATCAGGGAACAGTACTGAAATGGGAGTTAGAGATACTTATGTTAATTTACACGGATCACTTTATGGCTCCTACGTGAAATTCTAAAAACTGGGCAGTTAATCTCCCGTCATCCTTAGTGAAATGTTAACATACATACTGCAGCTTTAAGTACAAAATAACTTCTATCTTAGTTTTTCACTGGTCTGTCTTAGAATAATATGTGTTTCAGGTTTATGCAATTTATTACTTGTATTGTATTTGCTACTGCACTTTGTTAATAAAATTCCTATACCTCTTACTGTCAGTGATTGGTCTTTCTATGCAATGCACGTTCAATATACAATTAGATACTCCTATTTTGTATGTATTGTTCAGTACTTTGTGTCTTGCAAAGTACTATAATTAAAAAGAATTGTACAAAAAGAAAAGATAAGAACAATAGATGTAATGAATTAATTTGACAAAAACTGATATATAGATGCAGCATTCTTCACTCAGAAGTCAGAATCACAGAAAACGCAATCACACATCGTGAATCAGCTGTGAGCTATTAATATTTTAATAACAGCCTTGTGGCTGCTATTCAATGTACCACAACAGGTGTAGCTCTTGTTATAAACGGTATGTACAGCAGGGAGCCTGGGTGTTGCAGTAGGGTTGATTCAGCACTGCTCTACAATGCATTCTTATACTGTTTCTAATGCAAGAACCCTAATTCTGTGTCTCACCTGATTCAGCAGGCACTGTTTTACACCGTTTTACATGCATGTCATGCATGCATGAGCATAGAGATAAGAAAGTATTGTAATTTTACGTGCAATACATGCGATAATTGCACATATGGTCACGCTTGCTTGATTCAGGGACCACAATTAACTATAAAGACAGGCTATTAAATGGCCAGTCCAGCCCGGGGGGGGGGGGCACTATTTTGTAATACCTCAGATTTTACCTATGTTTTTACTTTTACATCTATTTTATATTATTTATAGTAAACATTTACATTTTTTATTGAAACATAACGTTTATATAATCTACTAAATATAAGTTTTATTAACAATTAGTGTTGGGGTTTGGCAAATTTCGCCAAACTTTGAACAAAAGTTCGGTTTGAGTATCGAACTTGACTCAAACCCGAACCAGGTCCCCATTTAAATGAATAATTCCATGCAGAGTGTGCAGCAGCAGGAAGTGGCTGTACAACTTAACTGAGACCCTTGATCCGGTCGGCGTTCTTATCTCTGTCAAAATGTTCCAAGCAGAGGCTTCAAAAAGATGGCCAACCCCATAAGTGAGGACATTTTACATTGTAAGCTGCTGCCACTGTCCAAACTCATGGGGCAACCATCTTTCTGAAGCCCTGGTCGTGGATAATTTTACAAGAATGCGACTGCTGACCTAATTGTGGGGCTCAGGTAAGTTTTACAGCCGCTTACTGCTACTGTTTGTTTGCAGGCCAGGAGAGGTCACACAATGATTTGAGCAAAAAAAAATTTAAATTGCCAAACACGCTAATGAAGCCCCATTGAAATGTAAAGGAGAGTGCTATAATACGACAGGTAATACATGGCTATACGCTAGGCCGCCTGTAATAATACATGTGACGCTACATGGCGCTGTTAGGGGTACTCACCAGATTCGTTTTCTTAAATGTGGTTTTACGTACAGAGCCCCGTGTTCACCAGACGCAACCTGTCACTACGACGCACTACTTGATCTTAAATAACCACCTAAATGTCTTAAAGCTACATGCTAAATTAAATTCCATGTATGTAACCTATGTGGTGGATAAAATGATTATGATTATGTGGACAGGTCCTGAATAGGACATTTTTTTTTATAGAGAACGCTGTCAGCTGACTCAGCATGTCTGTAATCTCTGAATTTTACTCCATCTTATTTTCTTTCTTTTTTCTTACAAGCTTGCAACTGAAAATGTAAATATTATCTAAAAGTGCAAATTGTTCCCTTAAAACCTTAAACCCTGTAATTATAAAAACTACATGGTACAGTAATCTCAACTGTGATAGAAAGTGTTTGTCTTTGTTCTTTCTGTCACATATGATTGAAATCAATATCTCTTTATGTTTGCAAAGGTATAAATAGCTATAGATGTAACAGGCAAAAATAAAGAAAGGAAAACCAGCTCAAAGTTAATGTCTGATGATAACTTTTGTAGACATTTAATAAATTCTCCTTAAATTACTAATTTTGCAGGTTATCGTGTCTTGGATAATTATCATGGGTGTTCATTATTTGTCTTCTTGCGTGCTTTCTGTCATAGCTGTGCAATTATTGCTGTGATCATGGAGACAAGTGTATTTTGTGTTTGCCAATCACAAAGAACAAAGACAATAAGCAAGGTTGGGAAGAAGCAATTTGTGCAGATGAACACTTTGCTCCCAAGGGATACAACACTGACTTGTGCAGACAAACCACTCCAATGCTGAATAAGCCATCTGTGCTGCTGGAAAAATGGTATATCAGAAAATTGCCCAACCAAGGTATGTACATGGCAACGGTCGAACTAAAATTCAGGGACCTAGAATGACTTGAAAATATTTAAAGCGTAATGGAAACAAATTTCTACAACACATAGATTTTGGTGTCAAATTGGCCATGTTCCAAGTCACTCTTTGGTACACGTCTAAATGATTACATATAGTTGTTTTCTTTGCTGGCAAATTTGCTCATGTACACGGGTCAGCCCATGTAGATCAAATCTACTTTTTAAGTTAGACATTTTTTGCATCCTTTGGAATTTAGCATATGGGGCTTCTGTGCCCTGTACCCAAGGGTGAAGCTAGCCTCTCTGCTTTCTGAGACGAACTATAGAACAGTGCCCCTCCACCTTTCCAAATAGTAGACTACCTGAATATCAAAAATGATTGGTGCATGCTGTCCTGTTGTTTTTTTTATACATTCAATCATTGGTGGCTCACTTTCCATGAAGGGGTGGGGTTGATAAGCCACTAATGATTAATTGTAGGGATGTCTGAACCACCAATGAACTAGTTAAAACATGGGTCCAGTGATTACCCTGCACTTTTCTCTAGATGGTGCTGCCTGAGTCGGCTGCATCACCTGGCTACAATAGAGGTGCACCCTTGCCTATACCACAAAGATCCTTGTGATTATTATACATGGAGGCTGATTCATTACTAATGCCGGGTATCGGCACATGAGCGCTTGTATAGCAACACTTAGAGAGACCACTAGTAGATGCTGTAAGCAGGTATCGGGTGCTGTAAATGAGTGCCTCAGTCGCTGTAGTAACATGGCCCGCATTGATGAATGTGATGTATGTTGGGCGCTCTAACACCAGTACAGCGCTGCAGCGAGCGAGAGGTAGTGCCAGCTCAGTGCAACCGACTCTCGGCACTCCATGTCATACACAGGACACACAGCGTCGGCGCTCTAAATCTGGTCGCTAAAGCATAGAGCTATGTGATTAAAGTCTGTTTTTGAACACTTATGCACCTGTAGAATGACATTGTTTCAACACTATGACATTAACACTTTAGTGCCAGACCTGTAATGACAATTCTGTATAAAATATAAAAGCTCAAAAAAGTTTCTAAAAGTGTTTGTTTGCAGCCAGGAGAGGTCACACAATGATTTGAGCAAAAAAAAAAAAAAAATTAAAAATGTCAAACACGCTGTTTGAACACATGCAAATGAACGACCATTGAAATGTAAGGGAGAGTGACAGTGAGCGAAAGGTAATACCTGGCACTCTGGAAGCTATAGCGCCGGCGATATACGCTGAGCCCCCTATAATAATACATCAGACGCTACGTGTCACTGTTAGAGGTGCTTTCATAACTGTGGTTTTGCCAACATCGCCCGATGTTCACCTGACGCTGCCTGCCGCTACGAGGTAATACCTGGCGCTATTCCTTCTTAAATAACCCCCATAGTGTTGTTTTCCCACGAATGCCTTGTCCGTCACCTATTCTGCTCCTGTGGCTGATGATGTGGTGAAGTAATATGTATCCCACAAAGTTTTAAGCTATTTATGACTGTGTGGTGAAGTTTTCTTATATGTTAATGTATGTAACCTTTGCTAAGCTTTCATTTCTGTATATGGTATATTTTATATTCTTTTTATAGATAAACAAAGTAGATTGTCAGCTCTACCTAAGGCGGAATTCCTCTCCCAGTGGGAAACAGACAAAGGCTGCAGCGGCCATATATTCTTTTTAAATCTTATTTAGAATAAAAGAACATTCGTTATGCTCTGATATCTTCAAAACAATATAAAGAACCTGCATTTATATTATTAGCCCTGCCTAGGGCATTAATTAGTAAAATATTTGGTATTTGGTTATGTTTTGGCTATCAGCAAAACAAACCTTTACCCCCATACAAAAATTGTGCAACTTTTTATTTCTCTCCTTGTGTCAACATTTTGGGATAAATAGAACTTCTGCAACTTGAACATTTGTTGGTTTATGTCTGGTCTTGATTCTTTCAGAAAGTATACATTAATTGACAGTGTTATTATACAACTATTACTTATCTGTTGTTCTTAACTACATAAACCAAAAGCAATCTAGAAGCTTTTTTGGAGCAGTGGTTATTTTTGGATAGTAGAAAATTCAAAGTACTTAAGCATTTTCAATATTTCCAACTACACAGGTAATGTAGAAAAGCATTTCAGTTTTTCTACCGATAACAAAGACTTTTCTCTCTGTTTTTATCATACCTGTATTTTGTGATGTATAGGCTGAATGATCTGAAAACAGTACACAAAAATACTCTTGTGGGCATACAATACAAGTCGCATACATTTTTAACCCCCATTGCTCCTTGTTTTAAAAGACTGCCTTTTTTTAATCCATGTTCCAGTGACCTTATGGTTCTCATACATCCCTCACTCAGGCAACTTGGTTGGATAGTTTTTTTTTGTTTATAACTTATAACTTTCTTTGTATTATTCAAAGATTATTAAGAAATACTTTGTGCTGTTAAATAGCGAACTACAAATCAATACCAAGTGTAGATCGTATTATATTTATCACTCTTAAACCGGACCTTCACCCTGATTTAATGAAAAGCCCAAACTCTTAAAAAACAATTCCTCAGCATCTAAAATTAATATATTTTACATGTTTAGTCACTAATTTATTATACTTTCCCCCACTGGGCTGCAACTCTGTTCAGGAATTTAGGATACGGGCGCCGCCATCTTGACTCAGAAGCATCACACTTACTGAGGAGAGGAGAGTGGGATAAGGTACAGGGGGGCGGGTTATAGCTGTGCTTTGCTCAGACAGAGCAGAGCTGGGGTCAGGGAAAGGTCAGCAGTCCCAGAATGCAGAGCAGCACAGTCACTTCCTGTTTGCAGGCACTTCCTGTTTGCAGGCTGCCTGCAAAAATGGCAGCTTCCATAAGCCGCCATCTTGGATGTTTAAAGGCTTATAAAATGCAGTAGATGCAGGTAGGATGATTTTTAATGTGAGCAATCTGTATGTACAGGGTGTGGGAAACATATAAGATAGACTCTTATTTAGAGTGAAGGTCCGCTTTAAATTCTATTATAGAGGCACAGTAGCTGTTATTAAAATATTTTAGTACATTGACAAACTATGGTCCATAATATTGTAGACAGAGAAAAAAAGAAAGGGCTCTTTAGGTGCCCTATTTCCTCTCTATACACCATATGTCATCCTTTGAATGTGGACCAAAGCCAGGGATCTTCATCTTCCTGGGTTTTCATCCCTTGTACAGGGAATGCTGATTTGGGATGTTCCTGTGTATGAATTCCCCCCAGTTTGTCCAGTAACTCACCTCGACCCCTGCCCCCATGGCACATGCACAAGTTCTCCTCCAATCATTACGGGGAGGCCGATTCATTAATAGCGCCAGGTAGCGACAGATGAGCGACTGTAGCGTGATTTTTTCAGCGCCAGCCAGTATTCGCTGTGCTTGGCCGGCATTAGCTTGATGACAGCGACTCAGTCGGTGTGCGGTAATGTTGAATACGGGCTTAGGGGTCGCTGTTTCACAGGTCCAGCGTTGTATGTGAGCGCCTGACAACGAATGGCCAGAGCGAACGGCTAGCTTCATATTCATCAACAAATCACGCTCCGAATGTGCTGTCGCTGTCCATTACTTGTTTAAACCCCAGAGCGCTTGCGGTGATGTGTATTAACTAGTTTTTAACCCCTAAACAACCATATTTTTTGAATGTAACATTATACATGTTTTTAGAATCATTTTGTAATATGAATACATTAATCTCAGACCTGTTAGATCAATTCTGCACATATTTTTTTTATTTTTTTTTTTTACTTAAAAATAAATCCTAACATTGCAGAAGTGGTCTCCGATTTTTTGACATTAAAAAAAAAAAAAAAAACTTAATACCAATTAATTATGGATAATTATAGATTGCTCCATTGAAATGCATTGGACATCGCCAGGGAGCGACAGCTCATACCTGGCGCTGTGAGGGAATTTGCAGCGGCGCTGTTCGGTCCAGGCGGCTTCATGATGAATGCCGCGCTAGCCGTCGCTCTCGCCGGCGCTAGCCTCATTTTGCTTGATAAATGCGTCATTGTGACCGCCGCCGGGCGTACTTGAGTCGGTAGTCGCCGTTAGCTGCCGCTACCTGGCGCTCGTCAGACACTACCTGGCGCTATCGCTTGATGAATAAGGGCCTAAGTATATTAATGCCCCTGCTAGCTGATCTCTCTTGCTGCACATACCTGCCTCTATCTATTGATTTTTTCCTGAGCATGGGGCATGGAAGGGTACCAGGGATGCTGCCAGAGGTCCATATTTGTGCCACATGGGTGAGTTTTGAGGTGAATTTACAGACATTACTGGGGTTTTTACATCGTTGACATCACAAACCAGAATGCCAATGGGGAGGTTTTGCACCACTTTAAAGTAGACCAACACCTATTTACACCAAATGTGGTCCTTGTGGGGGGTAGGCATCCCATGCCACCACCAGCTTGAGATTTTTGTACCCACTTTTCTGACATGCCCTCTGCAAAACTTGGAGAGTGGATTCCAGCCGCTGAAGAAAACCCAGCCTAGAACTGCTGGGGAGTGCAGGTGAGGAAAGAAAATTCCATGCTGGCAGTGGTGTATGTATCAGCAATGGAAATGCCCCCATGCATGAAATAATACCCATTTAGTGTGACATGGTTGTTGGTCTACATAAAAGTATGGGTTTTAGAGGCTTGTACATACAGTACTTTCACAATAGTAGACATACAGTAAAAAGGAAATAACTAACTGCACAGCAACACAACAAAATAGCACCATTCATACAGACATGAAAGTATTCAGACAGCAAAACCTAAAGTAAAAAGACTATGCAAAAAAGTGCAAATAGTTGTTTCACCTGCTTTAAACTATAATATTGTGGATAATTTTTGGCAATTCTAAGCAAAATATACTTCAATAGAGCAACACTGATTGGTCAGATTAATACTAGCCTCCATGACACTAATTTATCAATCATTCATCTCTTCGCTGCTAAATTTTATATTTACAGTAACTAGCTTTTACTGATAATTTAACTTTGGATTTGAGTTTGTACTACAAAGTGACATTATGACAGGTTTATGAAAATCTTATTCATTTTTGATTTAGGCCCTTATTTAAGAAGGGATAGCGTCAGGTAGTGGCTGGTTAATGAGAGGTAGCGACAGGTAGCGACTGGTGAACGCCGGACATGGCATGCAATTACACATTTATCAAGCAGAATCTGTTTAGTGACTGGGATAGCGCCATGTAGCGTCTGATTCATCATTTTCCCAGCCTCAGCGAACAGCGCAGGCGTTCAGCCTTGCACAGCGCCAGGTATGACCTCTCGCTACCTGTCGCTCTCCCATACATTTCAATGGACGAACCTTTTCTTCTCTTTAAACGGGGTATTTGTTTAAAAATTCTGTGACCTCTTCTGGCATTGAAATAGCAGTTTTTTCACAATTTTTTTTATATTTTATATATTGCTTCAGAAATGACATTACACGTCTGCCATTAAAGTGTTCATGTTACAATGTTGCTACAATGTAATTCCATATGTTTTCGCTTTGTTACTAGTGGATAGATGCTGAAAAACAGGCTTTAAACACACCGCCTCCTGCGCTCTGGGCTTCAAACAAGCATTTTTCAGTGCCAGAGATTTGTGAGGCTGTTTTTTTGCTGAATGAGTCGGTCGCTATGAGCAGTCGCTAACATGTGCTCCCATACAGAGCTGTACTGGTCAAATAGCGACTCCTCACAATGTATTCAACATTACTGAACAGCGACTGAGTCGCTATGAAGTAGCGACCCACGGCCGAGCACTGCGACTACTAGCGGGCGCTCTGAAAATGCCTGCTACAGACGCTCATCTGTCGCTACCTGGCGTTAGTGATGAATCAGCCTGCCTGTTGCTCTAGGCTTACTAAAGACCCTGGCCAGTTTCTCCACCAAGAAGCTTCTCGCAGTGCTAGAGACACAGTCAATACAGGAATGTCTATTCTAGTTGCGTTGTGAGATGTATGTCACAAAATGACAAGCTTTTCAGCTTTCAAAAACCTAGTGGGTTCTGCAAATTTGGAATAATTAGGACAGAAAAGTGTGTGTATATAATATGGGAATGCACTGCTTTCATTAAGGGGGCGATTTACTATGTTCCCTACCATTCGCTACTTGACAAAAAAAGTATGTTTGTGAAACGCGCGACACACCTGACAAACAGGCAAGCAAAACTTCAACGAACACCAATGAACACAGGCTTTTGCAATGCATTTTGCTGAGTTTGCACCACGATTAGCTGGTGAAAGTCACAGGTATTTAAATTAAAAAGTGGTTTGAAGAATGCCGGCAAATTGCAGTGGCAGAATTCCCTAGCAAAATATATGAAATCTTTTATAGCATATGTTGGCATTGGAGGGGTCTCAGAATATATGTGGCGTATCTTGGGAGTGTCTGGGTTGTTTGAAAAGTTTAAGAATAAAAGTTTTTTTCAAAATATAAAAGTCATGTAACAACATTATTGTAAGTTGTTTTTCTCATACTGGGCAACTTTCTAATGTTCACTCTCAAAAAAAGAAGTTAAAGATCCTAAAAAAAAGTGACAATCTATCCCTAAATAACATTGATTCCTATGGGGTTTTTCCACTAAAAGGCGGTGAATGCAAAAGTATTCGCCATCATTCGCTGAGCCAAACTGAAGTAGAAGTAAATACAAAGAACATGGATATCACCGGCGGTACAGGCAAAATTTCACTTGGTAAATGCATAAACCCAGAGGATATGTGGCCGATACCAGCGAATCCTTTAGTAAATTACCCCCTAAGTATTGGTTTCCAATCTCCAATTATCTCAAATACCACCCAATGTAGATGTCCCTGGGACAGTGTGGGTCTGCTTTACCTTTTAGCTTTTTGACTGTACAGAACCTACTTCCCCCAATCCAGTAATGCAAGCAGATCTTGCATCCCATGATGCTACCTGCTTTTTAATGGCCCCAATTTAAAGAGCTTCACCATGCAGCAACTAGACCAGGTAGAGTAACAGAATTTTCTAAAGACACAAGTGAGAAGAAAAGGGGGATTACTTTATTTACATATACTTATTTATAACTGGTAACCTATAGCTGAAACTACTGCTTGTACTTGAAGCTACTCTTAGAGAAAGGATGATGGTCGCTGTGTCTGGAAGTGGATAGATGGTCCCCGTTTTATCAGTAACATTTCTTCCTACCTCATGTCCCCTTTCTTCTCCTATGGCCACAATAACCACCGGAGGGGAACTCGAGTATCCCATGTGGTACTAGTTCTAGCACTACTGGCTGTGGTACTAGTACCACTGGTGAGAAAACACTGCTCTAGATTATTATAAACTACCTACTTAAAGAGTTAGAAATGACCAGACTATCTCTTTAATATGCAGCAGTGGGGCAGCCTTTGTGCATTGGCCACTAACTAGAGAATGCCGCCTCCAGGATATTTACTTCTTCTGTCTTGTGCATTCTTCATGATTGTGAGCAGCTTCAGGGTGGCCAGTGGCTGAGCATATTACTCTGAAACTGCGGGCTGTTCAAGCCTGATAGGCTGCTCTGTGGCTGAAGTAGATGGATCCCAGAAAAGGTGAGTATCAGGGTGGCCCCTTACTCCAGTTTAACGGACCTGGGCTGCCCATCTGACGCATATTAAAGAGTTCTTCTTTCATCGCTGCACGTAATCTTAGGCTGATAGTTTAAAATTGCTAGTATAACATTTAAGTAACTTTGCAAAATGGATGCTCAAAACTAAAATAACAGGACATTTTAATATCTAAATTTTAAACTGAAATGTAGACTACATACATATAATGGCTATTTTGCTTAAAGTAACAACAACAATCACCATAATAGATGTAATTACAGTAAAATATATAGTACAAGTCAAATGCTAAACCATTCTGCTTGGCTATTGCACAAGGGATAACTGTCCTAAAATTGAAAAATTGCAGCAGCATTTTACCTAAGTCTGTATATTCTATCACCAAATCTTAAAAAAAAAATTGATTCCGGGCCTCATGATTACCAAAGGTTATATTTGTAATAAAAAAGAGATTACATATTCTGAAAACTTATATCCACACGATTAATATACAAAACATCAAACACATATATATTTCTCCTTTTCTAAAGGGATGGATGGAAAGCCATCAAGTGGAGTTGGAAATTACAGGGTAAAAGGAAGAGAAACCTCAGTGATGGCCCTATTACACTTCTTGAGTGTTTGAAACATCAGAGCTCGGCAGTGTAACTATCCATTTGCAAAGAAATTCACTTTCGGTAATCCTGGAGCTTAACTGCACTGAAAATCACTAGAATAGAGTAAAGGCAATTTATGTGCACAGCTATTCAGACCCTTGTTCAAGGTATGATCAAAATACTGTATTTTAAAAGGTGTTGAACATCTGTTAGAGGTACAGTAGCAAAGGGCTTGTGTTACTTGTGACTGGTATGGCAAACAAAGGACATCGGTACAAGACCACTAGATGAACAAATACGCTGGCCAATACATCACTACTCTACTGCAAATATTTCAACAAATATCTCAGCCATCAGCCTAGGTCTAATGCTACTAAACACAAATAAGAAATCCCTAGACAGTGCTTTCTATTTTGTGCTGTACTCATTTTATTAATACAAAATGTGAAACAATTAACAAAATTATGGAACTATCACAAAAAAAAGCAAATACTAAAAACAATAATAGCAGCTGTGATCTAAACATATTTGGATCACAAGTTTTTTGATGGACTTACACCATAGACCTCAGATCAAGGGTGTCAAACCAGCCATAGCAGGCAGCATGCAGAATCCCCCAAATCAACCTATAACAGGTAGTGTGCAGAATCCCCCTAATCCTTCCATAACAGGCAGCGTGATAAATCCCGCCAGTCACCTGATAACAGGTAGTGTGAAGATCCCATCCCCAATCTCCCTATAACAGGCAGTTTGGTGATGCCAGCAGTGCACAGGTGGCTGCCACACTCATTGTGCACGTTTCAGTCGGGCCCATTCAGGCAGTGTACAAAATCCACCCCTCAATCCAACATAACAGGCATTGTGAAGATTGCACCAATTTCCCAATAACAGGCAGCATGCAGAATCCCCCTTGAATCATCCCACAACATGAAGTGAACAGAATCACCCGTGAATCACTCCATAACATGCAGTGTGCAGAATCCTTCCATTCACCCCATAACATACAGTGTAGAAGAATTCCCCCAATCACCACATAACAAGCAGTGTGCAGAATCCCCCCCTCCCCGATTACCCCATATCAGCCCACCATCACAAAAAACCTCCTTACCTTGTCCAGGATCCAGTAATGCCTGCAGTACATCAACAGCTGCCCCCAACTTTAAGTAAAGGGGAGGACAGGGACCCACACAGAGCAGGGAAAGCCATTGAGTCTGCCAATCTGACCTGCTCTTGCCCAACAATTGGGCCTACTTTTGCTCGCCAATAGGACCCGCTCTTGCCTGCCAACTGGGCTCGCTCTTGCACATCAATCTGGCACACCCTTGCCCACCAAGAGGGCTTGCGCTTGCTCTGTGGGAACCAGCCTTCCTTCCCCATGATTGTCCTCACCTCCTTCCTCTCACGGCCCATGGTGCAGCTCCATTATATTGCCGCAATAGGATGGAGGTGCATACACGTTGGTGGTGACCAGTGGACTTGCTTCTGATTTGCAAAGGACATGGAGTATGAAGCTGGAGGTTGTGGTCTTCTTCGAGCAGATGAGGAGGGGGTAGGAGGTGAAGAGGTGCCCCACAGAATAGGTTAACCACTGCTGTCCCACCCTGCCATTACTGTGCCTGTTGCTTTGACAAAGGCAGGTCCCCATGGCTGCCATCACTGTTCCTAGGCTGTGTTGAGTTTTGTGTCTGGAGACGGATGCTCTTTGTGTCATCTAGCCATCTTGTTTGATATTTTTAAAGCTTTTTCATACACCTGCATTTTGGTTTGCTTTAAGTGGACCAATCACGAGGCTTATTGGGATGCCCCACTATGTGACCCCCCAGATTGGCCAGGCAACTCACCTTTCCCCTTTTTCCACACAGGCTTTTGTCCCATCTTCTTTTTATGTGCATACTAATACATGGCGTAAAGCTGATGTTTTGTCTTAGTGTCAGCATAGGGTGTAGTGGCAGCCACATTCGCACTTTCCCTGCGAAATGTGCGCTCCCCACCTCCCAGCCGATCTGAATGGCGATCTGGGGGGTACACATAGTGGGGTATCCCGAATCGGCACCTAGTCAGTCGGCTGTTCCGGGCCATGATTGTACTTCTTTACAGAGGAACACCACCCAAGATTTTCACTCTTCCGGATATTATTCCTCTCGGATTTAGGATGCCCCCCCTTATGCCGCAACTGAAAGCAGCTCAGCATGTCCTTGACCCTGGCATGGGTTGTGGCTAAATTGGCAGCCAACGAGGCAGCAGCTGGAATCGAAACCCCAGACGGCAGATCAGGCAAGGTTCGTGGGTGAAAGCCATGACTGGTGAAGAACAGAGACTGATTGGTGGAAGAATTCCAAGAGTTGCTGTAGGCGCATTCAGCCAAAGGAAGGAGCTGACTTCAATCATCCTGTATATAAGAGTAATAGCAATGGAGGTACTGCTCAAGGGTCTGGTTGGCATGCTCCATCTGTCTGTTGGACTGAGGATGATATGTTGAGGACAAGGCCAATTTGATGTTGAGGGCCCGGCATAAATGCTGCCAGAAACGAGAGGTAAACTCTCCTTAGGGAGCCCATGAAGTCGTATGATATCTCATATGAAGATATTGGCCAATTCGACCGCTGAAAGGCTTTGAAAGGAATAAAATCTATGACCACTAGGATAGGGGTAAAGTTGTCTTAAGGGGGGAGTTCGACAATGAAAATCCATTAAAAGCTCGCCCATGGAAGATCAGGCACAGGCAAAGGCATATGAAGACCTTCTGGATGAGAATGAAAAGGCTTAAGGGCACATGATTCACAATACTGCACAAACTGGACACAGTCCTTCCTCATCTTAGGCCACCAAAAAATGCCTTTTAGTTGAAGGTCTTCTGTTCCCCAAAGGGGCCAGCTAAGGGGTTGTTGTGATGAAGGGAGATGACTTTTGGCCTGGCACTGTAGAGGACCGCAATCCTCCCTTTACAGGTGGCCAGACCTTCAGAGCCTGTCCAATCTCCCCCACCCTCAGAGATTAAAGCAATTGACTCTTCTTTGATCTTTGTGATCAATTCAGAATGAATAAAGAGGAAGTACTTACTATCCAGAACTGTCTTTTCAGATCAGAAAACATCAGGATCCCCTAAGCAAAGACAGAAGAGTGTATCAGGTTTGCTATTCTTACTCCCGGGTCCAAAAGTAAAGTGAAAGTTGAAACGAAAGAAGAATAATGACCACCGGGCTTGTCTGGGATTTAGACGGCAAGTCAACCGCAGGCATTCCAAAGTAGGATGGTCTGTTAAAATCACAATGGGGTGTTTAGCACCCTCCAACAGATATCTCCATTCTTCCAGCACTAATTTAATGGAAAGGAGTTCCCAATCTCCAACATCATAATTCAACAGCTGGAGTTAACTTCTTAGAAAATAAAGCCACCGGGTGGAGCACATCTTTCTCACCAAACCTCTGGGACAGGATAGCACCAACAGTAGAAGTGGAGGCATCAAGCTCAAGAACAAATGGGATCAGGACCAAAAGGCATCACAAGGTACTGAAAATGACTGTACCTTGTTCGAAAGGTCATTTTCCATTCATCCCCCTCCCTGATGCAGACCAAGTTGTAGGTGCCTCGTAAGTCCAACTTGGTAAATATGCAGGCATTGCCCAGACTCTAAAATTCTGGGACAAATGGCAGGGGATACCGTTTTTTCACCGTGATCCTGTTTAAGTCCCAATAATTAATACAAGGATAGAGGGATTCATCCTCTTTTTCCACAAAGAAAATCCAAGCACCAGATCAAGAGTGCCAGATGAATCTCTTGGCCAAGTTAGAGTCAATGTATACCTTAAGGGTAGCCAATTCTGGCTCAGACAGAGCGTAGATACGCCCATATGGAATTGAGGCTCCAGGGAGAAAGTCAATGGGATAATCATAGGATCAATGTGGGGGTAGAGAGTTGGTCACCTGTTTACTAAAGACATCCCTGAAATCAAGATAGGCCAAGGTAATCTTTACAAGGTCGCCTGGAGATAATGTGGCCACGTGGCCCTTTTTAGGTCTGGATGGAAGGCAATGATTCTTGCAAAAGACGGAGTCCCTAACGAATGCCACCACTAATCCAGTCTATCTTGATATTGTGCTGTTGCAACCAAGGGAATCCAAGAATGATGGGAAACTGCAAAGACAAGAGAACATCAAAGATCAAATACTTGTGATGATGATTCTGGGAAGCCATAAATAAAGGGATGGTCTGGCAGGTGACTGGGCCCCCCTTCACAGAGGAACCATCAGCCAGGGAGATTGTCAGAGGGAAGTCAAAAAGGGTTAATGGGATCTGGTGAAGATGAGTGAAGCTTGAGTCCATGAAACAACTGCAGGCACCCGAATCAATGATAGCTGAGATGTCAAGTTGACCTTGAGGGAGCTGCAAAGAAAGAGGAACACAAACATAAAAGGCAAGCGACTTCAAGGGGAGAGACGGATGGACAGGACGAGGGACTCGCTTACCCTGTGGCCATATAGGGCAGCAATGTCCCGAGGTAACGCAGTAAAGGCAGAGATTCTTGGAGCGGTTATGAGTCCTCTCTTCGGCTGAGATAGATTGCCAAAATACACCAAGTTGCATTGGCTCAGGCTGGTCTCCCTCAGTTGGGTTGGAAAAGGTTTAGTAGGCATGGGAGTAGAAGCCATGACCCCCCTTTTCCTGACGTTTCTCCCTAATCTCAATATGGATTGCCAGATGAATGAGGTATTTTAGAGTCTTGGGAGTCTCACCATGGGTGACGGAGGGTTGTTCCTGTCCGTATCTAAGACGCAACAGCTGAATTAGCCCACATAATCTTCTACTGGTCTATGGCTCTGGCAAAGGTTGCACAGAGGAAGTGTGTCAAGGCAGTGTTTGGCATGCCCCTGTGCTGTAATGAATGGAGCATGTTTCAGTCAATGAGGTCATGCTAAATATTTGGTGAAGCCAGTGTGCATTGTGGTTTGGTTTACAGCCTGCATCCCAGTGAGCTTTTTAGCATTTAGACAAAACAAAAGTGCTTTAATCCTCTCCCCAAAAAATAGCTCTACCTGTGATGGGACATTTTTACAGGTGAGGCACATCATTTTTCCAAGGGGGTAAGGATATTTGTTTTTAGGTTTGGAAACAACAAAACCCTATAGGTTTTGCAGAAAAAAAATGGTGAAATCTTTAGCATAGCCAATAGGGTGCTGTTATTTCCAAATCTTAAACAAATATCCTTACATCACTGGAAAAATCATGTACCTAATCTGTAAAAAGGTGGCATCACATGTACAGGTGTTTTTTTGGGGAACAATTTACGACAAACATTTTTTCTTGCACTCTTTTGTGTGTTATTGCTTATAAGCTCACCACGGTGCAGGGTGCATGCCATGCACACGTCAATTTACATTGGCTTCACCAGTATTTAGCAGGACCCATATTGTAATGGCAAGGGCAAGGTCTCGTCCACCAAGTTTGTTGCATGTGATGGATGATTGCCCGAAGAGTTTCCAGCCTGCATGCCAACCTCTGGAACAGGTGCATATTAGACTGCCAGACCTTCCTGCAATGAAAAAGAATTAAGAATGTATCTTATTTTATTTATAAATGTATTCCCACAATATTTAAATGTAGCTACAGCAGACGTACAGGTGTACCTGTGAATGTGGCCAGGAGACCGCTGCAGATATTTGCAGGTGTTGACCATCACAGTGTATGCTTTGGATTTTGGCCCCCATACAGTAAGTAAAAGTAACACCTTTCATTTCTATAGAAGGTTTTTATATCACATGACTTCTAAGATAGCTAGATTAGCATCCTGCTAATTCAAATGAAAAAAAAAAGATTTGTAGAATGGAAGTGGAAGGGGAAAGACAGCAAAGAATTATCAGGATAAAGGTAGCAAAGCGTATTTCAGAGACGAGATAATTACAGCGTACTTGTAATCACTGCCGCTGTACATTGTTATTATTACAGGAGCTACTCATAGTTATTGTAGAGAAGCTGCGTAATTACTACAGTTCTTCATTGTTTTGCAAGGCCTTTACTGTGAGGTGAGCTCATCTGAGCTTGCAAACTAGGCAAGTTGTCGGTAGCAGGAAATTCTGACTTTTGGTCTTCAATGTTGCACACATCAGCAGCATCCTTAAACTGCTTCACACCAAGTTGTCAGACCGCTGCAACAATTAGTGCTGAGAGCTAGCTAAAAAGTTCTAATTTAGTTACGTAGATAAAGCTCAATCCATTGTTATACCCGAATTAATATCTTTAACCCCCTACAGCCTTGCTTTCTGTCTGTGGAGAGGGTAAGTTGTTGGTAGGTTCTTACTCACAGGTAAGGTCCACTTTAAACACAATATTGGGCTAATGTAAGTAAATGCCTGACTACTAAGAATAACCAATAGACTTTCCCATACAATCAAAAGAATAGATATCTTGTGACATCACAAAAACATATTGCTGTGGCAAGCAGGTTATTTTGCCTACTTGAGTAAATCTTAAGTTTCACAGTCAGGATATCTTATTTTATGCCCCAAGCAAAAGTTTCAACTGTTTATAACAAATATATATATATATATATATATATATATATATATATATATATATAACTTATAAATGTATGTAATGGTATATTTTCTTCAAATCACTCCTTTTTTTTATCTCATGTCTTGTTTTAAACTAAAGCCCCAGACAGTGCTTATTTTCATATATTTTTAAGGAACATTTACTAAATGGAGGCCCTAGTCATTAGAAAAGGAAAGACACATCTCCTCTGATATACCCTACAAGATTGTTATCACTTCACATTTTTATTCTCTTATACCCCCAAATATATTCCATGTGCCCTCGCCTTTTGTATTAGATTACCGTATATACTCGAGTATAGGCCGATCCGTGTATAAGCCGAGGCACCTAATTTTACCCCAAAAAAGTGGAACAAGCTATTGACTCGAGTATAAGCCGAGGCGGCTTTTTTCAATTGGAATTGGAGTTGACACACAGAAGAGACACACACAGAAAAAGACACAGACACACACATACCTGTTCCATGCTGCCCCCCCCCCCCCCATGTATGCCCTGCTGCACTCTTTACCCCCATCTCTGCCCTGCTCCATGCTGCACCCCAATCTCCACCCTGCTACACATTTCACTTCCATCTCTGGCATGCTGAATCTCTGTCTCTGTCCTGCTCCCCCTCGCCCCTATCTTTGCCCTGCTTTTTGCTGTGCCCCCTGGGACAGCAGACATTAAACATTCTTGGGGGGAAAGCAGGGACAGACAGGGTTAATGCTGCTGTGGACAGAAAAGGCATCTTGCACCATGCCACATTTTTTGGCCCTGCCCCTGCTCTAAAGGACTGTGCATAGAGATGAGAGGGAGGTCAGCATGAACCAGCACACACACGCGCGCACACAGGGGCGTAGCTAAAGTCTTGTGGGCCCCGATGCGAGGAGTCAAACTGGGCCCCCCCCCCACACACACACACACACATTAGGAGGTATCTCTTTTATATGATGAACTGTAGGTACCAGCATGCCTTCACAGGGGTTATTAGGATGTATCTGTATTAGGGGGTATTAGGACTTAGTTACTACCTGATGAACTAAAATTCCCAGCATGCCCTCACAAGGGGCACTTGGAGGCACCTCAGATATATAATTAACTAAAAGTCCCAGCATGCCCTCACAGGGGGCACTAAGAGGTTATCTCCACTATCAAATACAAGTCTTATCATGCTCTCATCAGGGGTATTAGAAGGTATCTCTACTATATTATGAACTTAATGTCCCAGCATGCCCTTATAGGGAACATTAGAATGTATCTCTACTATCTGATGAACTATGAGTGCCAACATGCCCCCATAGGGGGCATTAGAGGTTATCTCCACAATGTGATGAACGATACAACCCAGCATGCCCTCACAGGGGCATTTCTTCAATCTGATGCACCATAAGTGCCAGCATGCCCTCACAGGGGGTATTTGGAGGCATATGGAATATTGGATGAACTACAAATCCCAGCATGTGCTCATAAGATACATTAGGAGGTATTGCTACTATCTGGTGAGCAGCGGGCGCAGAATGAATGTCTCCCGTCCAGCATCTCCCGGTGGCGGCTGCTTGTTCCCGGGGCAGTGCTGGCCCCCTCCTCCTCCTGCTCCTATATAGAGCCGCTGCTGTGTGCGGTGTGGCCCCGCTGCGCACAATGCGATCCCGAGCCCCGCTGCCGCTTCTCTCCCCACAGGCTTTGTCATTCAGGCACCGCAGAGCCCAGCGCAGGCCCCGCCCACCCACAAACTTCCAGCCAATGGCGGCGCCGCTACGCTTAACCCCTTGTCACCTGCAGCTGCTACTGGCCCAGAGGAATCCCTGGAGCGAGCGCGTGGCTGCACAAACCGCACATCACCGCAACACTACACAGCCAGGGGCGTAGCTAAAGTCTTGTGGGCCCCAATGCGAGGAGTCAAACTGGGCCCCCCCTGGCTTAGGGGCCCAGTCGCAATGGCGACCCTTGCGACCCCTATAGCTACGCCCCTGCGCGCGCGCACACACACACACACACACACACACACGGTACCTGCTGCGGCTGCCGCCGCCGCCGCCGCCGCCGCCGCCACCAACCTTCTCCTCCTCCTGCCGTTCGCTCTCTGCAATCAGCGCCGACGTCAGCCGTTCCCGCCGCCGCCAGCCGCCAGCACTTCCTGGCTGTTGCGCGCTGGTCGTCGGTGGGCGTGCCCCATATGGCCGGCGTCCAATGTTTTCATTGGACGCCGGCCATATGGGGCACGCCCACCGACGACCTGCACGCAGCAGCCTGGAAGTGCAGCTCAATACCGTATTGACTCGAGTATAAGCCGAGGTGGCTTTTTTCAGCCCAAAAAGTGGGCTGAAAAACTCGGCTTATACTCGAGTATATACGGTATATCCTGGATTGAACCTTTCTGCATTTTCCTTATACCTCAATTAATTCCTTTTGTATCCCTAATAAATGGCTAATGTTTTAGGCATCAAGCACAAAACTTGCACCATCAAATGTTGCATGCTTTAATCAACTCCGAATTTCTGTCTCTGCTATTTGATGTATAGAGAAGTACATGTGTTTCTACCATTGCAATGTGTAAAGGCCAAAACTTTGTTCATGAGCCCCAGCTTCCCTGACCCGTAAACAGCAAAAGTAGCGAGTAAAATATCAAGAGGCCAGCTTTTCTATGGCAAAGCAAGTAAGTTGTTCCCTAGGTCAGCAAATACTCCCGTTTTTGATCGATCTGCTCTATTACATCTAAAGAAATGAATTACGAGATGAGGGACTAAGGCGAATATGTATATAGCATAGCTCCATCCCACTGGGGATTACCTCATCTGGCCTTCTAATACTCTGAATGGTAAAAACAAATCTACTCCAAGCTAAAAATTCTCTTTTGCTTGTAACATTGTATGAGGGCAGGGGGTGAGACGGCGGCACAGAACTTTGTTGTGTCAAGTGCTCATCTGTGATAGGCATTTCTTGTGAATGTTGTTATCGTAATGGAAAATATGGGGTCACTTCGACCCTGCTCTCTGAACCTTTGTCTATAGTGTATTAAAAAATATCTAGAAGTCTATATATTATTTTGTTCCAACAGTTAAGAGAGCCAAGATCTGTTATTTCATTTTTCTTCTGATAAAAAAAGACCGATAATATTTTACTGTCAATCACAGTCTGTAGAATTAACTGGTTGGAATTCAGTTACTTTCCTCCAGGACTCCAATCTGGATATAACTTGGCAATGGGTCTCTGTTACCATGGAGGATAAAACAACCTGTTAACATGATTAGTGTGTAAAAAAAAAACCCAAAATAGGAATTTTATTATCATCGTTAGAGCACTGAGAGCTTCATTCTACTATGTCTACATTGCTTCACCATCTGTGATTGTGTTAGCATTTGGTGACAATATGTACGCCCAAAAAAAAGTTTCCAACAATACGGAGCTTTGTTTTTAAAGTAATGATTATCAGAAATAACGATATATATGGTTTATCTTACTTGGGCCCACTAAAAGAGCTCATTCTCAAGGCCCACACTACAGTTAAGGTCTCCTTTGATTCCCCTAATAATGCACTGTGGTGCTAGAGGAAGTCTCCCACAGTACCGCATATGCAATGAGGTGCAATGAGGTAGCCCCTGGCACTCGTCTCAGACTGGGCAACCTAGAGGAGAGTGGGGGTGGCAGCAATCGCTGACCCCTTTTTTTTGGTTGGTGTAATGGGGGTTAATGTATGTGTTTATGGGCGTTAACTCGTGTGTGGGGTTAACGTGTCGGTGTGGGGGGTTTAACATGTGTATGTTTATGGGGTTAATGTGTATGTGGGGTTATATCTATATGTATAGTGAGGTAATGGTGTGTTTAGGGGGTAATACGTTTGTGGGGTTAAAATGTATTTAGTGGGGTAAATGCTGTGTTTGGGAAGGGTGTGTGGAGATATGTAGTTGGGTGAATGGTGTGTTTAGGGGGTTAACTGGGAGTGCAGGGGAACAATTTATGGGGGGTTAACATGTGTGGAGGGGTAAGGCTGGGTTAACAGGTATGTGCAGACGCTAGTAGCAGATAAGTGTGGGGGTTAACAGGCTCTCTCTCATGAATAAAGATGGCTTTTTGTTTATAAACAATTACATTTAATGATTTGGCAGGCTTTAATTGTGGGGTCTGGTAGGTCTTCTTTACTTAATGTGGGGTCTGTCTTCACACCAGACCAGGATTCTGGAGCTTAAAAGATGGCTGCATACATCGATGACAGCCAGACCAGGAAAGCTTGGACTCTCCTCTCCAAAAAAGGAAAGAAAAATCTGAAGAAATCTACCCATTACATTGCCTGTGAAATGGTTTATTCTGTGATATCACTGGGTACAACCTATTCTATAATTTCTTATGATACAATCTATTCTGTGATATATTTTAGTATGAGTCCAGTGTATTCTGGTATTTTTTGGGACCTGTTTTTGTCTTTTGATTTTTCTGGATCTGGTGTATTCTTTGAACTTTCTGAGCACAACTTATTCTGTGGTTTCTTTGGGTAAAACGTATTCTATGATTTCTATGTGCAGGTTTTCATTTATCCTTGTAAATTAATATTGTATCTGTAGTAATATGTCAAGGCAGCTGGAGCTAGTGGCATTTTAATTGAAGATTAGAGATGATCTGCCCCGAATTTGCTGCAAAGTTCAGTTCGGGTCCCTGAGCTTGAACCCGAACCCGATTTAATTCAATGGGGACTCGAACTTGGCAGCCCAAAAATGGCTGTAAAATGGGGGTAGCAAAGGTTAGAGGCTGCAAATCAAGCAAAACACCAGGGCGATTGCCCTGCGCAAAATGGGCTATGAAATGCACTCAAACTAATGGAAGAAAAAAAGAAAACGATGACATCTGTCTCCTGGTACTATGGGTCATATCTGATGGTGGTGGATGTGTCAGACAATTAAATACATTGTTCTACATTGTGGCCATGTTAACCCTCACCAGTGAGGTTGTGTTGGTGCTCCTGTTGCATGTTGCATGTGCCCTGTTGCTCCTCCTCGGGATTGTGCCACCACTGAGCCCCCAAATTCAGCAGGGAACTCACCAGTTGTGCATCCATCATTTGTACTCTGTGGTTGTACTGGGGCACCTTTGCGGTCATTCCGCAGGCACTGTAGCATGTAGTGACTCATGTGAGCCAAGTCAAGGAGAAGCTGTCCTCAGTGTCAGGTGCATCCTGCTGCTCCCTCACATTGCAGTGATTCCCTTGATCTGCAATGGGTGCCACCCTACTGTGAAAGAAAGTCCTCTTCCTCCTACCCCTCTGAATCACCCTGCTGTGAGAGAAAGTCTTATTCCTCTCCCCCTCTGAATCCTCTGACCCCTCCAAAACTGTCTGCTGGCTGGACAGTGGAATACCTGGCTGCTGTAGGCCCAGCAACCCCTCCCTGTGAACCACATGTGCACTGCCCTGACACCTGGGGCCTTGCTCCTCCTCCTCTGCTTCCTCGTGTGCCACATGCTCCATCATGGCCTGAAGGATTTTTTCAAGTAGGCAAATGATGGGGATGGTAGTGCTGGCAATAACGTCATCAGTGCTCATCATTTTGGTGGCATACTGGAAGCACTGCAGCATGACACAAATGTCCCTTATAGAGGCCGCCTCATTGGTGGTGTAGTGCTGTTGGTCTACACTTCTACCCAACCACTTCTACTTTGGAGCTGGAACTCCACTATTGACTGCTGCTGCTCACACACCCTTTCCAGCATATACAATGTGGTATTCCACGTGGTTGGCAATTCATATATGAAGTGGTGGGTGGGAAGTCTGAAGTTTTTCTGCAGTGCAGTCAGGCGAGCAGCAGCAGGGTGGGAATGCTGAAAATGCAGCAGCTCTGACATCTCTGGATAATGGGCCAGGAAACTCTGCACCACCAGGTTGAGCACATGCGCCAGACAAGGGATTTGCAGCCCAAGACTGCTATAAAGCTACGCCTATTTTTGCACACCACCTTGCTGGGCTTCACTCATCTGTCTGCTCCTACATGCTGGTCCACAGCTCCTGGGTGGTGTGGGGCCTTTTGCCCAGACAGATGACCGCATGCTGCCATTTCCCCAAGGCAGTGCCCAAATTGATAGTGCCGGCACGGCTCTGACTTCATGAGGAGGAAGCAGAGAAGGAAGCAGAGGAGGAGGAGGAGGCAACAGGGGGCACCAACTGATTTCCAGCAATACTGGGTGGTGGAAGGATATGCGCCAAAGTGCTTCCCGCCTCACTCCCAGCCACCACTACATTGACCCAGAGGACAGACAGAGAGATGCAACATCCCTGCTCTTGCTTACTCTTCCACATGTTAATGGTGATGTGGGCGCTGAAACTAATAGCATTGCACAGTGCAAATCCTATTTGCTCCACTAACCTTTAAAGCAAAGAAGGCATGCTGAGAAAAGTAGTGGCAGCTGGGAATGGCGTAATGTGGCACAGCCAATTCCATCAGATTTTTGAAGCTGTCCATTTACGATGGAAATGCTTGCATTCAGGGCCAGGGCTTGTGGATGAGATTGGTCGAACTTCTACTTTCTCTCTAAAGTTTGAGGAGTGGAGAGCTGAATCCTTTCCTGGGATGGTGTGGACAGGCTTGGTGATGGTGGTGGTGCTGATGGTGGTATTGGTTGTGGTCTCACATCCTCCCTTTGGGGGGAGACAGGTGGCCTTGTTTTTGGGGAGGTGGTGCTAGAGGCTGAGACAATTGAAGCAGCAGAAGGAAACTCAGGTTTCTGCAGGTTTTTCAGGTCCTCCTGCCACTGCAGCTCATGTTTTGTTTGCAGGTTCCTGGTCATGCAGGAGGTGCTGTTAGCACTTTTCCTTCACTTCAAGGACTGTTGGCACAGTGTGCACATAACCCTTGTCTGTGCACTGATTGAAAAAATGCCATGCTGGTGAGGCAGTACATGGGCTTGGTGGACAGCAGTAGCAATGGGCTGACCGCTGATGGTTTGGACCCTACTACTTCTTCTGCTAGATGCCTGGGGCTGTGTGATCACCACCTCATCCACCAAACTCTGATGGGCTTCAGTCCATGTTGGGTTTAGGACCTCACCATCACCCCTGGCATTATTTTCCACCCACTCCTCCATGCTAGCCTACCTCTCAACCTCCACATTGCAGAAGGCTGCAGCAGTGAGCACTAGGGTTTCATCATCATCGACAGCATCCTGTGATGTCCTGATCCTCCAACATAAGTTGTTTGGCTTCTGGGAACCCTAGGTCTGCAAGTGGGGCAAGGGCAGGTGGATGACCCACAGTATTCCAGCTAGGAGTGTGATTATAGAGCATTAGTGACTCCATGACTTGTGGCTGGTATGGCCTTGCTAATTTCAAGGGGAATGAGCAGGAGGGCTCAGCACTCAGCAGAAGTGCCGTGGGTGGAACACTATCCCATTGAAATGGTAGCTCTGCATGCCATATAATCTACAAAAGCATAACTTGTTTTGGCCTCACCACTCTGCCAGCAGTATTGGGGCATAAAAAATATTTTCCAAATCCTGGCACCTGCTTGCAACAGAGAATGGTGTAGCAGGCAAAAAAGAAACATGTCCAGAACTGGGGGAGTATGTAACTATGGGGCCACCCAAGGCTGGCCTCTCACAGGACTCAGGTGGGTGCAAACAAATCCAAGCTAACCACTACAGAAGCAGAACACACATCACACGTGTGCCATCTGTTTTCATGCCCTTACAGACCGTGGGGAAGGGATGCCACCCAGGTGGAGGGTGGCCGCATGTTGCAGTAAGTATTGAGCTTTTGGGGGCATTGCCCAGGGCAAATGTGGCAAATGTGTTAAGGCAGATATTGACATGTCTTTCTTTTGTTTTTACAGGTGCCATGAAGCTGGGTCAGGGGCCAACACCCTGAGGGGCACCCAAATTACACCACATCTTTTACAACCCAAAAGTTTTTTTTTATATTTATAGTTATATATTTTAACCAGGAATTTTAACTAACTGTTGACCATGAGTACCGCAGTACTGATATGTATTAGCTGTGTCAGACACCCTCTCACTAAGTTTGCTTTGTTGAGGAGTGGTGGGTGGCACCTTTCCATAATTCACATAGCAGAAAGGCTACTTTCATCCCTGATCCCCAAGGATTGCATGCAGTGACGTAACTTAATATTGATGTCTTTTAACTCAGTTCGGTGCAGCTAGATAACAAATGACTCCTTTTTATAATTGATGCCAAAGGAGCACAAATCTGATAAAAAAAAGTGTAAAATAACCCATCTTGGCGCCAGTGTGGTCGCATCCCTTGCGCCTTACGCCCCTGATTATATACTATATAAACTGTATTCATATGGCATTTACATATGTGAAAAAAAGGGTAGACGGGTCGCTGTAATCCCACTACTATTTATTAAACCTGCCTTTTTCACCATCTAGGAAGACAATAAAAGTTAATTGTATTTATTTACTCCTAAAAAAGTAGTGAACTCCTTTTTACGCTTTGGTAAAAATTGCCATTGACTTCTTGAAGTATCAAATGCTGGAATTCTCATGCTTTTTTCACATTAAAGGTCTGATTCAGAAACTCGATTTAGAAAGCGTAAGTAATTAACTTTAGGGCTGGTTCAGCACCGTGACTTTTTTCTAATTTTTTTGTGAAAAAATATGTTATAATAATTGTTTTCCTTTGCAATTCAGCACCATTTTTAGCTGTGCAAATTTTGAATTTGCACTAAGGAATTATTAAACTTTTTTCTCATAAAAAAAGTGGGAAAAAACATTAGCACAGTGTGGAATCAGCCTTTAAGTGAATTTTTTACAATCGAGACCTTAGTATTGGAATAAAAAAATCACTCTTGTCCAGAGCTTTAAATCAACAAAAGGCGCTGAAATAAAGTTAGTAATACTGCCTTGATTGAGCCCCCAATGTGTCTCAATTTCCCAGGAAATCCATGTTCCTTTCCACCAGCGATAGTCACATGGCGGGAAATTCTACAGAAGGCCTGTCTCTGTAGTATATAAGCTCACCTCCTCAGCAGCCAGACTGGAAGCCAGGGCAGAGGTACGGGGGGACCTGTGCCGCCCGGTAAACCAAATCCTGGCAGCAGCAATCCTTTGGATTTTGCCAGCAAACATGAGATTTATTAAAATGTTGTCGGTGTCAGTGTGTTTTGTTTTTACTGTTTGACACTTCGGTAAGCGGTCAAAGATATTCCTACACCTGCTCAAGTAAGGGGGGCAGCATGTACAGGCGAGTGGCATAACAATACCCTCCTATATAATTAACCACATCCACTCCTGGGCACTGATTTATAGAGAGCAGGGAGTGGCTGTTTGGTCTTTGAGCCCTGGGTCTCCAGCCCCTAAGCCTGGCACATCATAAAAATGGTTTCTATTAGCCTTTCACAGGCTTGGCACCACTAAAAATACTCATTGTTTTATTCATTTTTACGGCAAGTGTCGCTGTTAATTAAAAATATCACATACAGTCCTAATAAAATGTGCGCTGCTTCTTACATGTCCGCACAATGTTATTCTGAATCATCCAAACGTCACACATTGTGCCCTTGAAACACAAAGATCACATGTGGACACATTTTTTAAGGCTGTTTATTGCATCAAAATGTGTGTGTGTCTTGTTTTTTAACCCCTTCCTATCCACGGTCTGTATATTATCATGAGTCATGGCCTGGCGCCAAGGTCATGTTAATGGATGTGATTGCTGTCACTGGCTGCTGGGAGTCTGTCTGGAGATAAAGAACCAATTAGTCTGATTCCTTATCCCTTGATCACCATTACTGGTCATTTGGTGATTATTTAAAATGTGTTTTTTTTTAGCTGCTCTCAGCAACTGATTAAAAGAGAATGCAATGGGACAGAAGCAGTATACAATACAAAATGTGTAGGAACATTACAGTCCCCCAACTCTCCCATTCAATTTCCAATTATATACCAATCGTATGCTGTGCATATTAATGATTCAGAGCTTGGCATTAGTGAGTAGGGGCAACCAGCAGATGCCTCTGGAATATTTTACTGCAGGCCCAACCACTGAGGGTTTTGTATCTGCTTTAAAATTGACCTAAAACCTGTCTTAACGCCATACTCCAGGTACAATACTCACCCACCTGTGTGTTTACCACTCAACCAGCAACAATTACATAATAGTGGCCTGGCAAATATGTGTGGTTTGTACAGTGGCATGTCCACTTGACAAATCCCATTGCCTGCTAGTGGTCACATTGGAAGTACTGGAGCATAAACTGTTTGAGGATGGCTACCAAATGATGTCCAGGCTTCTCAAGGTGTATGAAGTGGACAGGAATCCCAAACTGGCATGCCTGGGGCATAGTGGTTGCAACAGGCCCAAGAACTTCGGAAGTCTGTTTTAATTGACAACTTTTGAGGACAGCCCTCACTTTGAGGTGCTGCTGAATGATGTTGAGCAAAAAAAAAACACCTAAAGTATATTGCTAACGTTGTATACAGTGACAGAAATGGTAAATGATGCTACAACAGCGTTAACAGCATTACAGAACCCCATAGAGCTGTATATTGAAAGTGGGATTGGGGGCATAAAATGTGAGAACTCCGTGTGTAAAAACAGAAACATCCATGAAGCTCTTTTGACATACTTCAGAGTAAAAGCATCACAGTCATGGTGTATAGTACTTCTGTGGTCTGCCAAGCAAAAAGGCAATACTCCTCAAGAGTTGGAATATAAACCTATGGAAGCTGTGAGTAATGAGATATGATAGGAGATATAGAATAGCTAAGATATAGAGAAATATAGAGAAAAAATATAGGCACAGGTGAGTGTAGTGGTAAGCGTCAGAGCTTCTCTCACTAAGCACATAATAGAGTGTAAAAAAAGTTTTTATTCTATTTAAGAAATCAAAATCCCCCTTGCCTTGACATTTTGAATGCTTAATGGATATTATTTGTCATAAATGGATGGCCCTCCAATTAATAAGCAATAGGCCTACTGTCTTTTTTCCTGTAGGTCCACTCCACTGTTTGGTATTAGGGGTGTTACCTACCCCAGTATGTTCTGTTTTAGAGAGCTGAGCTTGTCCTTGCTGGTTGAGACATGTAACACAGTAGCAGTTCAGCCAATAAAAGCGCTGTAATTGACATGATGTCAAGTGCAGTACAGTGCACGTACAAAGAAAGTGAGTAAACATTTTGGCCAAGCATTTTAAACTGTGGAAGGGAATCAGGCCATATTGGATTTGGACGCCATCATCTTCGTCTTGGAAGTCGCCTTGCTTCTAGGTCCCCTTGCCCTGTCTCTCTAATCCGGTGCTTGCACAGCATGCTACACAGCCACTGTGAGGAGGATAACAGGAAATGGAGGAGGGGGTAAAAATATCAGCTGCCCAAAAGAGTGGTGCTTAGCCCCACCCAGGCCCTCTCCGACTACTGCAGAAAGACAAAAGCTGTGTGCGATCAGTGCACCTGTGACCGGGACATCGCGCAAGGGCAAACAGCGCAAGATCTTTTGAGTGACAACTGCAGCTGGGGGGCAGAAATGCCGGACTTTCAGCTATTTTTTTCCAAGATTTGGAGTGATGTGCGGGGGGACAGGCGGTAATCCCTCCCAAAAAGTGACCTCCTGGGAGAGGGTTTTGGATTGCCACAGTTGATTTGATGGGTTTTGGTCCACTTTAAGCTGTGGACCAAGGATATGGAGCTGAGAGGCTGAATATAATATATCATAAAATATAAATATAAGTATAATGAACATGTCCCTGGTGAAATCAGGGGACACACTTGGAGCAGAACACGATTAATAAGCTAAGGGTCAACCAATTCCCACTTTTTGTAACCTGGGGTTTTGATATCCAGGATTGCAAACATCAGTAAAAATGTTTTATACTTCCATGAAGGCATTTTAAGTGTTAAAGGTTCTTGCTGTTTAATCACTCATTGGGACTGTATAAGCAAAAGGCCGCAATGGGTCTTGCCATTAATTAGCCATGATGTTAGCTCTGCCTGACATTGTCTATAATGCTCATAGACGCACACGCGTAAAATCAAATAAGCAATCTTCGAAGATTACAGAGCATCAACCAAGCCACTCATATGTCTTTCTCCTAATGTGTTTGCTTCAACACAGGGCAGAACCTTTTGTCGCCAGAGCAGAAGGAAAAAAGAACAAACTGCAGAAAACAAAAGCACAGCTGCTTAGTGTAGAAGAGCTGCATCGGAATTAGACTGCAAAGGAACATTTTAACTCAAACCAAGCAACAAAACACTCTAAAATGCCTCAAATGGAGGTCACTGATTATGAAGATGCTATCATCAGTATAATAAAAGCATTTGCTCTGTGTTTTGTGAGCCTCTGCAAATAATTAGGGAGGCCATCATAGGGTTCAATTTTACAGTACCTCATTGGAAAATGCTGGACCTTACCTGTAGAACTTCCCCATCAAAACAGTCAGAAAAGGAAAGAAGCCTTGAAGGATTGGGACGGCTACAAAAAAAGGATACAATTCCAGTGTCTGTGTACTAGGGGGGTTATTTAAAAAGGGATTGCGTCAGGTAGTGGCAGGTGGGCACTGTGCGCAAAACCACATTTAAGTAAGCGAATCTGGTGAGCGTCTCTAACAGCGCCATGTAGCGTCACATGTATTAATACAGGCATCTCACGGTATAGCGCCGGCGCTCTAGGTTCCACAGCGCCATGTAGTACCTGTCGCTCTGTAGTGCTCTCCCATACATTTCAATGGGCTTTCATTAGTTGTGTATAGCGTGTTCACCCATTTCATTTTTTTTTTTTTTGCGCAAATCATTGTGTGACCTCTCCTGGCTGCAAACAAACACTTTTAGAAACCTTTTTGACTTTTAATATTTGTATGTAGAATATTACAGGTCTGGCACTAAAGTGTTAATGTCACAGTGTTAAAACAATGTAATTCCATGTGTTTTCGCTTTGTTACTGGATATGTGTTCTAAAACAGACTTTAATCATACAGCGTCTGGCGCTCTGTGCTACAGTGCCCAGGTTTAGAGAGCTGACGCTGTGTGTGTCTAGTGTTTTGTTAAATATGGTGTGGAGTGCCAAGTGCCGGACGCACTGATCTGGCACTACCTCTCGCTTGCAGCAGCGCTATACTGTTGTTACAGCGCCCAACATACATCACATTCATGAATGGCGGCCAGGTTACTAGAACGACAGAGACGCTCTGTTACAGTGCCCGATACCCGCTTACAGTGTCTACTAGCGGTCACTCTAGGCGCTGCTATACAGACGCTCATTTGGCAATACCTTGCGCTAGTAGTGAATCAGCTTCTATATGTCTTTGACCAGGTGTACTATATTATGGGTTCACTTGTGTGGGTGTGGGGGGACTGATCATCCAGAGAGCTGGGAGAATTCCTGGTGGGCTGTTCTGCTTTGGAGAGTTGGGATTTAAATTTTAACTACCTGTTCCTATACAGAAAGTTGTCAAGTGATGCACACATTAATAATGTTATAATAAATGTTTGACTACAATTTAATAAATAGTAAACTATGTGATATTATTAAAATGAGTCTAAGCAATGTTAAGGGATTGTATATCCTTTTTGTGCCAGTTCTCCTCAGTTCTGAGAACTGTTACAGTTTTAACAACGGGTTCTGCAGAACCATGGAGAACATGCTAAATCTCACCGCAAAGTCACTACTGTATCTCCTGTTTGTTAATTGTTTCTTCTAACACTCCCCTCCACTCCTGGTCTTGCCTGAGTCTTCCTGCAGTGACTGCCCCCATATCTGCCCCTACTGTAAACCCCAGCTAAGACAGTGCAGTGCAGGTTCTGTCCAGCAGTGTTATAGCCCTTGCATCATACATGAGGGAAGAGGCATACCTATCTCTTCCACATTATCTGCCCCACAACACTAAAGCTTCAGTACCATCAGAGTACCATATCCACCCTTGCATTGATTTATCCCAGCAAACCTTTAGCAATAGCTATGGACCTCAAGCAAGGAGGTGTTTTGGCCTGGCTGGGGCTGATCATTTTCTTTACTTTGAATTTGCTTTGCTAAGTAGAATTACTCTCATTTAGTTTCAGAGCCAGTTTCTTGTCCATTTTTCCTGTGAAAATTACAGTTTTTGACCATTTGGGCTTTTTCCGTTCTTGTGCAATTAATTCAAGCAATGGCTTAATAGGGTATGAACTGGTATAGGGGACTCCTTACCAGTTCATAGTAAAAGTGATTAAAAAACCCCCTAACACACTAATAGTAAAAATACTTGCATTGCTCTTAACTAACTTATTCTTTTCAAGCTGGGCTCCAGCACAGTATCACAGGGAACACAGGCTCCCCTCCTATCATCAGGGCTCCCGGCTGGGGACCCCACGATGAGCAGCCATGGAGCGACTTTTATACTAAGAGGCGGATCCTCTATGGAATCTCTCCCCCATGTCTTATGATGTCACAAATGGGGAGGCATCTAGAGGGGGTTGCACAGGAAAATTCCCTTTATGTCCCTCCCCTTCCATGACATCATAATTTAGGGGAGATTTCATGAAGGCCCATTTCAAGAATAAAAGACAACTTCCCTGAACCAAAATTCCCTAGCTGGGTAGCAAGGATGAAAGAAGGGGGCACCTATGGGCATAAGGGCTTGTAACTTTTAGTGACAGGGGGCCACACATGACGCTGCCTCTGATCCCTACATCACAAGCTCTTACGCTTGGTGCCTGAGCTGGTTGGCTTTGCAGGGTGGACCGCAGGTTTTTTCTCGAAAAAGAAAGAACATTAAACAATGAAAACAAAAAAAATAAAAGCCCAGCTGAGAATTTCACTGCTAAAATAAATGGCAGATGGTGCAGTCAGTTTCCATGTTAAAATGAATGTTGGTGAAAGCGGCATTCATTTAAACAAGGAAAACTTAAAAATACAAATAAAACATGAAAGTCAGGCTATTAGATAATGACGGAAAATGCCCATAAAGGGCCTGATGCAGAGCCTCCTCTGAACTGCCCTTAAAACCTTCCGATTGTCCGGGGCTCCCGTTTGAATCGTGGCTCAAATGTGATGCAGAGCCTCCGTCGGAATGGCTCCCTAACTGATCCGTCAATTTCACTTTACTCGGAAAGCTTTTTTTGCTCTCTCGGGTGCCTGCGGCTCGTTTTTCCCTGATTTTTCCTGCCTTTTTGAACGTACCTGCTTGGTTTCCGTCGTATTTGACCTTCCATTTTGGTGGTTTTAGCAAGTATACTTACATCTCCATGGCTCTTCAGTTGCCAATCTGGCTACACGCAAGCGCACATCCCGCAAACTCCATTGGAATATGCATATGGCCACAAATGCAAATTTGACACACATCTTTTTATTTTTTTTATTTTTTTGGTGGGGGTTTCCTTGTCCATAACGCATACCTAAATCATCTAGTAGTTCCTTCTCCCTTGTCCTTAATGCATACCTTTATTTTTTGTGTTTTTTTTCTTTTTATTGTCCCATATCTAAACCTTTCGTGTGTCATGTAAATGTGTGGTGATGTTGTGTGATGGTACTTTTGCAGGAAACACAACTCTCAAAATATCATTAATTATTTATTAGTTTTTTTTTTGTGGGGGGGGGGTTATTAAAATTTTTTGTTTTTTTTAAAACGAGAAAAAACATATTTACATTTTTTTTACAAAATAAAAAAATTAGGCCTCGGTGTCTGTAGCCTGTGTTCTTTGATCTGTGAATGAAAAACAACATTACTTTAGCATTGTTTTTTTTTTTTTGTTTTTTGATTGTTTGTGCACTTATTAAATGGGACCTTCTGCGTGTTTTAATGAAAAGGCCAAACTCTTCAGAAACGTTGCCACAGCATCTTAAACTAATATATATTAATTTTGTAGTCAATAAATTATTATTCTTTCCCCCACTGTGCTGCAACTCAGTTCAGGAATTTAGGATACGTGCAACGCCATGTTGACTCTGAAGCATCACACTTACTGAGGAGAGTGGGATAAGGTACAGGGGGTGGGTTATAGCTGTGCTTTGCTCACACAGAGCCGAGATGTGCTATGGAAAAGGTTGGTAAGATGATTTGTAAGGTGGACAATCTGTATGTACAGGGTGTGGGAAATATTTAAGATAGACTCTTATTCAGAGTTAAGGTCCGCTTTAAGTGCTTTTTTATAAAAATTAATTTGGAAATGTCTCTGAATTTTAGTTTTCAAATGTAATTGTTTGCTCATTTTCTTTAGTTTAAATAAACACCACTTACAAGGTTTGGCCCGCACATTGCGTCGGGGGCGGAGTCTCCCTTCAGCCTCCCTCTGTTGCTGTTGTGAATCTGTATGGATGACAAACACACTGATATTAGAGATTGTTCTTTCATGAATAGAATATTAAGTTAGGCTTCTAGGTATCAATCTACTCACCTTCCCCAGCAACCTCTTCCTCCTCGCCCCCTTCCTCACTCATCCCTTGGGATGTTCCAGCGACGTCTGAATCTACAACAATAGTGCACATGAGTATCTGTATTTAATGCATGTATTTCCACATATCTAACTATATTTCCCTTACCGGAGTCAGGTTGAGGCTCTGTTATGCTCGACTCCCTGCCGGCAGATCCCCCCCTCCCCTGCATGCTGAGGTCCAGCAGCTCCTCCGAGTCACTTACAGAGGAGGGGGTGGCCGTTGACCCTGGCGGTGGGCCACCTACACCTTCACCTGTTTCGCCCAACACTGGGCTGCGTGTCCTGGTCCGGGTGGGGTGAAACCGTAGATTCCATTCATGGGCTGAAATACAAACACAATCATTAAACCACGCCTAGGCGATGCCAGGGTTATAGGTGCATTTACATTTTCTACACTTACATGGAAAATGTAAGTATAAATCAGACCAGTGTTGGGCGATCTGGGTGAAGGTATAGGTGGTTTGGGTTCTGCGTTCTATTGCCTCCACCACCTCCAGGGCCAACGTCCGTTTGGCATAATCAGACGGCAGGAAGTCGTAGCGATTCCTCAGCATCATCTGTTAATAAAAAATACAAGGACACACCATTAAGCCACCAAATACATTAACAAGTTTCCTGGCCTAACTCAAGTCACTTTATTAACCTCTTGCTGCCTCACATTGCCCTAGTTCTGCTCTCTGCATGTAGGCTAGTTTGTAGCTGAGTACATGGGTTAAACTAAGGTGGGCTGGTCTGTAACGTGACAAACTAAGTTGTTTTAGACTATTCTTGCGTTTTTTTCTTTTTTTTATTACAAGGAATGTGTGCGCGCACATAAACGCACGCTCGCTCGCATACTCACATCCATGATGAGCTCGTCCTGCTCCGTTGTAAAGATGGCGGGGGACATCTTGGCTTGTTTTTCAAATTCTAGCTCTGACGTTCCCCCGCGGTGAGGTGCGTGCGTGCGCGCAGGCGCGCAACCGCAGTTGGAAACATATTTAAAGTTTAAGGCACTCCGCTTGGTGTGGGATACCATATCAATATGTGCAGACCTAAAGGGAGCACAAAGAGCCAACCAAGGCCAAAGCCACATAGCAGCCGCACACATGCCTCATTCTAAATAAAACAGAAAAGCAGGCACAAGACAAATGCAGAACATGCACCAACTAAAACGGTGGGGACTCCACAGACACAGGCACATTCCCAAAAACGCAGGAGCAAGGAGACATTAACCCATTCTCAACCACCGGCCCAAAAACCACACACGACTCCCCAGATAGCCAACCATCTATTTCAAGTGATGCAGGGGACAACACACACCCATGTGGGCGCTAACCACGCCGTGGGTCCCTAACAGCCCGTTTTTGCTAAGCACAAAGCATGGCTGTTGCCAATGCTGTTTGGGTACATTATGGTGTTCTGTCCATTGAGATACTGAACAAATCAAGCGGACAGTTGTGGACCTGAAATCATATAGTTGCCCAAAAATGGACATGCGCTGGCAGCAGAGGTAAAGCCCAAATGCATTTAGAGTCGCTTTGTGACCAGCATGTAACACTTATTAGGTGTGATTTAATCTTCCCCAGCCTGCAGACAGGGGGTGGTTTCAAGAAAATACATTGGCCACAAGGTCAGCACAGATTGTGTGTGCTGGGCCACTTTGTGTACCAGTGTAAGGAGGGGTCTGCTCGTCAGAAATAGGGAAAGGTTCTGCACCCAGGTCAGTATATCGAGCAATCCTGCTTCTAATGGCAAGGTTGTGCAGGACCCCACAAGAAATAATTATTTTGATAACCTTGCCAGGCTGATATTGAAGAGAACCCCCACTGTAATCCAGACATCGGAAACGCATCTTCCACAACCCAAAGGCACGTTCCACCACAGAGCGAGACCTCCTATGGGCTGTGTTGTAGCGCTCCTGTGCCTGGGAATATGGGTGCAGGATGGGTGTGAGCAGCCATGGTAACAAGGGATAGCCTGAGTCACCTGCAAAAATACAAAAGACAAACATAAGGTGGATGCCTAAAAAAAGGTTTAGGTGTGCATAGAAACATTAGTACACAGGGACAAATAGGTGAGCTAGGTATGGTGGGAGGAATTGACATTTTTACTGAGCCTACAAACACATGCAACCTGTACACTCTACTGCTACTGAGATAAGAGGGCCAGAACATAAGCCAATAGTGGAGAATACTTTCACCCATTAATTAAACCAAAAACCTTTTCAAGTTTCCAGGAAAGGTCTCACAGATTAGTGGGGTAGTGGCAAATCCACATTCAAACCTGGGGGCCAAGAAATACTACTTTAATACACATACCCAGTAACCATCCTCCATAAATATCTCCAGATTGAAACCGTTGATAGAGGCTGGAGTTCCTCAAAATGTGCGCATCATGCGTGGACCCAGGAAAGCCAGCAAACAGACTGAAAAATTGAAGATCAGGGCCCGGACCAGGGGGGATGAGCGAGACATGTGTGCAATCGATTGCACCAAGGACGTTGGGCATGTCGGCTATGTTATAAAAGCCCAACTTAACCGCATTCCAGGCTTCCCCTGTTTGAGGGAAAAAAATGTAATTCTGTGCCAGGGTAGCCATGAGAAAAGAGTTTAGTCCAGCAAGTCCGCACACCAGATGCAATACGTTCAGATGTGGGTGCAAAATCCCTTTTAAACAAGGGTCCCTTTCCCCAATGGGACCAAACAAATCATAACAATAATATTAGAGAAAATGCACACCATACTACAAAGGGTTGTGGTTTGCAAAAAGTGTATTTAAGAAGAGTGCATAATATATACAACTTATATACAATAGTTATTCTCAAAATTTGATACAAAAATCGCCAGCAGATGAAGTAAGATAGACCACAGTTAACATAAATCATATATGTGGTAATACACAAGAATCGCCACTAGGTGGCAGCAGTACCCAATTTCCTAGTTCTCATAATGAAAGTGGAACAGACATATTCCTCATTCAGAAGAGCAATATCAACAGTTCATAGAAGGCGTCACTAGATGGCGCCAGACTTCAAGATAAGAGAAGATACATATATGGTAATGTACAAGCGTGGTTTAAGCAACGCGAGAGCTTCTCTGAGCAGACAATGCAAATAGAAGCACAACCCAATTGCGTAGGCACAACAAAGTTTCAAAAAGAAATCATACGTTACAGCATAAGTAGATATAACCCGACGTTTCAGACCGTGAAGGTCTTTCCTCAGGGGGATGAAAGCGGCGATGGGACATGACAGCAGACCCGGACATTAAATACCTTGACCTTGGCGGGCTTTTCCTGGCCGGCCGGTGACGTCACAGGGGGCGTTCATCTGAACGCCAGCCGGCAGCGTCACCAGAGGGTGTGTGGTTGGTCCCAGATTGCCATCCCCAATATGGCGCCTGCGCATGCGTCATACAAATCAGGGGAGGCGATCACACGGGGCCGCGCACACCCCTTTCCATGGCAACAAGCACTTGTAATTGAATGATCTAAAGGAGGCGGATTTAGGGGTGGCGCTCACACAATACCGTGCACGATCCCACCACCGGGAAAAAACATTTATAGTTGAATGACACTAACATAGCTGGGCAAACATCGGCTTAATCCCTAGGGGAAAACAAGCTGTGAATCCAGGATAAGTTGCGCCATCAGCGTAACAGCTGCGTGATTAACGTGATAGCCATTTATCAGTCCTATGCTCCATATGCTGTATTAGATTGAGGTTCTCAGGATAGTTCATCAGTACACTTGATTCATTATTATTCAACAGCATGTCCTATAGAGAATCCTTTTGCCCAGGTACAGCAACAGATGAGAATAAGGAATAATGTGGTGCCGCCAAGGTCCATAAATAAGCCATCAAGGCCATACTAAGCTTGGTCTAGGATATAAAGAAAATGTAACAATTAATATTGATATTAATATCGCCACTGCCATGTACCATTGCGTGAAGACCAACTCCAGCGCAAAGTTATTTTTATTAAAAAAATACTAAAACCAGTGAAGTGGAAAAGTGCAAAAAATTATATGTAAATATATTTACAACTGATAATCTCCTAACTGAAAAACAATGGAAACAGTATTGTATTTAAGGCAAAAGTAAAGGTAACCATACCATCCAAAAACTTGGTTAGGCTGTGGCTCAGCGTAGACTGGGACATCCCCAGGGAGAAGGCACCCAGTCTCTGGAACGAGCCGTTCGCCAAAAATTGCAGGCAGCCAACCAATTTGGTCATACCTGCAATTGCATGCCCCTTTCTTGTGGTGGGGGCTAACCATGGCCGCAGCTCGCTATACAAGGCATGGAGAGAAACACGGTTAAGGCGGGTGAGCTCGAATAGGTCAACGTCACTCATGCCATCGATGTCCAAAGGCGTGCGCTGCAGCCTGGTTTCTGCCATACTCAGAACTATCAGACGGCGTAGCTGGCGCCTTTGATGTTGGCCCACAGAGGAATGCATTCCCAAAAAGCACAGAGCTCCAATACGGCTGGTCAGACTGGCCGTAAGTGAATGCTCGGCGGCCCCGTTTTATTAGGCTGAATCCAATCGGAAATCAAGGCTCTGCATCACTGGAAAAATCGGGCCAATGAACGAGGCGTCCGTTTTGCCGGCAAACAGCCTCTTGCGAGCCGACAATCGGAAAGGCGGCTAAGCGCACACCTGAGCGCATAAATGCACACTAAAATCAACGTAGCACCCTTTCCTGACCCGATCAAAGCCCAAAACCAACGGGGAAACGCACGGGGGAGCTGAACGGGGAGGCTCTGCATCAAGCCAAAAATGACCAAAAAAGTAAACAGTTACAAAGTGAGAATGGAATCACAATGGGAAAAATTTGCCTTAAGGTGCACTTTCGCAGCCCAAAAGCAAAAAGGCTTGTCTGGAAAGAAGGCTTATGCCCAGCACTTTTGATCACGTTGGCACAAGAATACTCATCTCGCAGGTGGCTGTAAGTCACACGAGCATGCGAGTTTGCTTTTGCTCAAAAACTAGCCATTACGAGGAGGCTCTGAACAACCTTATTGTCTGTTTATCTTATTTGATCTCCCACCTGTTTCCATTCATGCAGTCAGCCCCATTCTTCATTCATCAACTGTTTCTGTGTCCATCTGATATGCTATAGCTCACACCTAGCTTTATTATCTGTGTTTCATTTCTGTGTACTCTATATTCACTTTATCATGGGCCTTATCTGCTTCTGAGTGTCATATATGTGTAAGGTCCCCGGGTTCAGCTGGCGCCCGACTGGTGGCTGGGAGCTGTTTTCCCATCTGCAGTTCCTTCAGCCACCAGCGGGTGTCAGCGGAGCTCCGGCTGCTCACCCCAGCGGCAGTCCCTCCAACCTCCAGAGAGTGGCAGCAAAGCGCTTGTTGCTCTCTCATCTGCTGCACCTGGTGTGTGTGCTATTTAAGGGAGATTAAAGGTGCAGCAGGATTTTGTTGTTCTTCCTCTTTGTCTGTGGATCCATGTGCTTTGTATCTGGAGTTCTGATCTTTAGTCTGTTCCTGTCAGGAGTCTGGAGACTGCCTGCATCTGCCCTAGGACCCTGGGTGAGTGCTCCAGCACCTTAGGGGTTCGGTTTTCTGTTATCTGGTATTTTTTGTTAGTTAGTTTTTTCCCTGTATCTGAATATAAGAGTTTTTTGTTATCCTTGCCATTAATAAAACCTTTAGGCATATCTTATGTCTCCGTGTCATTGCTCTGGCCAAACCTTTTACCCCCCCCGGGCAGAGAGTGCACTTAAAGTACTCTCTGGTCCTGACATAATCCTGCTGCCCCTATACCCACCTGGCCAGAGCATTACACATCCTGGGATTTGTAGTCCCTCTAGCTTTGCCGTTCTTAGCCCCCACTATGGATCCTGCTGTGATCAGAAAGTTACTGCCTTTAGCTAAGACTCATGCTGATGAGGTACAGGCATTATTTGTTGGGTACTCTAAACCCATGTGTTTAGACCTTATCAACTTTATTCACTCTTTGGTTGATCGGGGAGATTTTGTCTTCCCAGCGGCTCAACCCCTAGTTAGGATCTTGGTGGATGTAGCCTTTGATATAAATCCCCTTTTGCCACAGGTTAAGCAGTCCTGTCTAATTAAACCCAGTGTTCCTGTCCAGATTCCCCCATCTTCCGTCCCTTTAGCCAGATCTGTAGATTCTAGGGGGATTTCTGAGGTGCTGTGTGCTTCACCTGGGGCCTTGGATCGGGGTCTCCTGCTTCATCTTGGAACCAACCGGTGGCTACTACTAGTAACCAGGACCCTGATGCCTGGTTCTACGAAGATTCTGACGACGATGATCCGGTCTTTGAGGTCGATGCCAGCCTGCCTCCAGAGCGTCCCATGGTCGATGCCAGCCTGCCTCCAGAGCGTCCCATGGTCGATGCCAGCCTGCCTCCAGAGCGTCCCATGGTCGATGCCAGCCTGCCTCCAGAGCGTCCCATGGTCGATGCCAGCCTGCCTCCAGAGCGTCCCATGGTCGATGCGAGTCAGCCGCCGCTGGGCCCCACCGCGAGTCAGCCGCCGCTGGGCCCCACCGCGAGTCAGCCGCCGCTGGGCCCCACCGCGAGTCAGCCGCCGCTGGGCCCCACCGCGAGTCAGCCGCCGCTGGGCCCCACCGCGAGTCAGCCGCCGCTGGGCCCCACCGCGAGTCAGCCGCCGCTGGGCCCCACCGCGAGTCAGCCGCCGCTGGGCCCCACCGCGAGTGAGCCCTCTGCCGGGCCCCCAGCCGTTGAGCCCTCTGCCGGGCCCCCAGCCGTTGAGCCCTCTGCCGGGCCCCCAGCCGTTGAGCCCTCTGCCGGGCCCCCAGCCGTTGAGCCCTCTGCCGGGCCCCCAGCCGTTGAGCCCTCTGCCGGGCCCCCAGCCGTTGAGCCCTCTGCCGGGCCCCCAGCCGTTGAGCCCTCTGCCGGGCCCCCAGCCGTTGAGCCCTCTGCCGGGCCCCCAGCCGTTGAGCCCTCTGCCGGGCCCCTCAGCGAGCCTGCAGCCGGGCCCCTCAGCGAGCCTGCAGCCGGGCCCTGCTTCCAGCCTGTCCCTGGCTCGGCAGCCGGGCCCTGCTTCCAGCCTGTCCCTGGCTCGGCAGCCGGGCCCTGCTTCCAGCCTGTCCCTGGCTCGGCAGCCGGGCCCTGCTTCCAGCCTGTCCCTGGCTCGGCAGCCGGGCCCTGCTTCCAGCCTGTCCCTGGCTCGGCAGCCGGGCCCTGCTTCCAGCCTGTCCCTGGCTCGGCAGCCGGGCCCTGCTTCCAGCCTGTCCCTGGCTCGGCAGCCGGGCCCTGCTTCCAGCCTGTCCCTGGCTCGGCAGCCGGGCCCTGCTTCCAGCCTGTCCCTGGCTCGGCAGCCGGGCCCTGCTTCCAGCCTGTCCCTGGCTCGGCACCCGGGCCCTGCTTCCAGCCTGTCCCTGGCTCGGCACCCGGGCCCTGCTTCCAGCCTGTCCCTGGCTCGGCACCCGGGCCCTGCTTCCAGCCTGTCCCTGGCTCGGCACCCGGGCCCTGCTTCCAGCCTGTCCCTGGCTCGGCACCCGGGCCCTGCTTCCAGCCTGTCCCTGGCTCGGCACCCGGGCCCTGCTTCCAGCCTGTCCCTGGCTCGGCACCCGGGCCCTGCTTCCAGCCTGTCCCTGGCTCGGCACCCGGGCCCTGCTTCCAGCCTGTCCCTGGCTCGGCACCCGGGCCCTGCTTCCAGCCTGTCCCTGGCTCGGCACCCGGGCCCTGCTTCCAGCCTGTCCCTGGCTCGGCACCCGGGCCCTGCTTCCAGCCTGTCCCTGTCTCGGCACCCGGGCCCTGTCTCGGCACCCGGGCCCTGTCTCGGCACCCGGGCCCTGTCTCGGCACCCGGGCCCTGTCTCGGCACCCGGGCCCTGTCTCGGCACCCGGGCCCTGTCTCGGCACCCGGGCCCTGTCTCGGCACCCGGGCCCTGTCTCGGCACCCGGGCCCTGTCTCGCACCCGGGCCCTGTCTTGCACCCGGGCCCTGTCTCGCACCCGGGCCCTGTCTTGCACCCGGGCCCTGTCTAGAACCTGCATCCAGGACTGGTGAAACTTTGCCAATTATTTGGACCCCTACTCCGATGGATTCTGGCTCCTCTGTGGATCCCAGAGGTGGGATCTGTACACAGATTTTGGATTTTTTTTTTTTGGACTTGATTTTGATTTGTTTTTACTGTTCTCAGGGGAGAGTTTTTTTCTTTATGGGGAGCGTTCAGGAGCCAGCTCCTGAAAGGGGGGGTAGTGTAAGGTCCCCGGGTTCAGCTGGCGCCCGACTGGTGGCTGGGAGCTGTTTTCCCATCTGCAGTTCCTTCAGCCACCAGCGGGTGTCAGCGGAGCTCCGGCTGCTCACCCCAGCGGCAGTCCCTCCAACCTCCAGAGAGTGGCAGCAAAGCGCTTGTTGCTCTCTCATCTGCTGCACCTGGTGTGTGTGCTATTTAAGGGAGATTTTCCCTCCACCAGGTGCAGCAGGATTTTGTTGTTCTTCCTCTTTGTCTGTGGATCCATGTGCTTTGTATCTGGAGTTCTGATCTTTAGTCTGTTCCTGTCAGGAGTCTGGAGACTGCCTGCATCTGCCCAAGGACCCTGGGTGAGTGCTCCAGCACCTTAGGGGTTTGGTTTTCTGTTATCTGGTATTTTTTGTTAGTTTTTTCCCTGTATCTGAGTATAAGAGTTTTTTGTTATCCTTGCCATTAATAAAACCTTTAAGCATATCTTATGTCTCTGTGTCATTGCTCTGGCCAAACCTTTTACCCCCCCGGGCAGAGAGTGCACTTAAAGTACTCTCTGGTCCTGACAATATGGCTTGCTTCACTTCTCACAAAGTATGTAACATTTGGGTTAAAAAGTCTTGTCTTCCTATGCCTATCCACAATTTTTTTTCAGCTTAGAACCCTATGGAGCTAAAATGTCAATAATAGGGCAGCAAGGAGCTCACTTGCCTGCAGATGAGGTAGCAGATCTCCTTTCCTTTTCTCTTTCAAATGGCCATGCAACCATATGTGGAATATGGTTGTGAAAAAAATGGAATTGAAAGGAGGGACAAACTGGAGACCTGCTATAGCATCTACAGGGCACTTCAGGATATGGAGGAAAGAAACATGGAACAGCCTTCGGGTGAGCTCCTTGCCGCCTTTTAATCGCCTTTTAATTGATATTACCTGGACTATGCCTTTCTAAGTAGTGTGGGGAAAACTTGAACAGCAATGCAAACCTGAATATGGACTTGAAGTTGGTTGTTGAGTTTGGCGTTCATCAAGCTCATCAAGCAGTTTCAGCTAAAGTGCGTAGCAGCATGAAATGGCTGTATAACCGGCTGGCACCAGGATGGGGGGGGCAACTTTCTGTGGCCCATTTGAAAGGCAACTGCTGACCAGGAACCGGTCAGCTGCATCCCTGAACTTTTATTCAAAGTTTGGCTGAACTTACAGAATTCAAACCTTCAGGGGTTCACCTAACACTATTTATAATATATAAGCCATAAATTTTAATATTTCTAAAACCATAATTGATTTATTTATATGCAAATGTATCATGCAAATGAGCTAAAAAATGTATGCAAAGTCATCCTAAGTGCAAAATTATTAGACTGGTAAATATTTGTAGTTTGGGGTTAAATTTATGCAAATACAGCAAATTTCAAAGGGCCCACAACATGTTAAGCCCCACTGTATTTTTATCCAGGCAGAGGTCTGTTGTGCCCGAGACTACCATCGGATATGCAAAGCAAGAAATTATTTAGCCTACCACATACAGCCTTATCTCATTGTTCATTCATTGTGGTTTATTTTGTGAGCTCATTTCACAATATTAGATTCACTGGTGTCTTAATGCTGCCTGCACTGTAGTCATTGTAAGACTGACAGCATGTCTCTGATGTGCCTGGCACAAGAAGACAAACAACAGTGTAGTTTACATACAGTCCTACATGATTTGTTTTCTGCTTCAGATGCAAAAAAATATTTTCTAGATCTGTGCCTCCTAATTAAAATGAAACAGATCAGCCCCCATGACAGTCTATGGTTTCTTAACGAGGTTACAACTTGCCACTTCCTGATTTTCTCCAGCAGATGTTGACAAGTTCTTGGTCTTTCTCTTGCAGCGTGTCTACCCTAATAATTTATATATTATGTAAGAACATATAAATGTTTATCCCCCCCCCATCCCTCTTTTCCTTCCAGCTCTAGGAAATATGTGTAGATATTATTTCATTTTCACACATGGCAGGCTATCATTTTTCTCACTCCCAAGGACAGCTGGCTGATCCACTCTGATAGATCACCCCTCAGAATAAACCCCGTCTTGTAAACCTTCATTCCAGGATAGGTAGGTCAGTGGAGAGTTGGAATAACATATGTATTGCTGTATTCATCGCTTTGTAAATCAGATGATTAGAATAATACTGGAGATGCTCATCTAAATAACCATTTACATATAATTGTAATGCAATGGGAGCTACACATTTGCATCATGTTAACAGGTTACAGTAATTTATGGATTGCAGAATCTTTAGTAAGCCAAAGACTGCAATAAAAACAATGCCGCATACTGAATCCTCTGATTCACATGTTCACAGAGAAAAACATTTTGTGATTTAGCTAGATTGAGAGCCTGATTTGTCATGTGTCAATGCCACTCAGCACCAATATTTTGCTAGCACCATATAGTTCAAAATGCTCTTGTTTAAGCTGCGCCCATTTATACAGTAGTGGAGCTTTAGATTAAGATTCTATAGATCACAGTGGGCATAACTATATTGAATTGTTTTATTGTAATATTAAATACATTTATTTGTACAGAACTTGCTTTGTGACTTGTCAGTAATGTAAACGCATTGTATTTTTATTTTTTTCTTGTAAAATAAGTTATCTCAGCTTTTTTACCTTACCAATGTGTAATTTGGAACTCAACAACTAAAATACAGCTAAACGCACTGCAAAGATTGTCCACTTTGTCTCCATCAGTGATATTGTCATGTGTCAATATGAAACAATGACCAGTACCAATCTTTTTAGCATGCCAAAAGATGATAAAAACACTGTGCAGCACCTAAAAGACGGTGGTACAGAGTGGCATTCACTGGTGCTGTTATTATTGGCATAGGGGTCCAACAGGTGCTGACACACGCCGGCCAATACCTAGGGCACCAATCCAAGCTGATTACTTGACATCGAGCGTTGTGACTTGACGTTGTGGCAGTGCCATTCTGTACAAACAGCAGCTCCAAAATATAAATAAATGCCAGCGCTCAACCGGCACTATGCCTTTAAAATGATGCTAAATAGTGCACTTTTTAAATAAGGCCCTTAGGTGAGTGTTCTTGTGTCCTGCATCCAGTTTTTCATCCTTTAAAATAAATCTTGCAATGCTGTACAGGGGTGGACTGGCCATAGGGAGGGCTAGGAGAATTCCTAGGGATGCCATTGCTTCAAGACTGTCAATAGATATAGGGGTGCATTATAAGAGCAAGTTTCTTGCTTAATCATCTGGTGTGCAAGTGATTTATTTAGTTATTTCAATGCATGTGTTTCACTCGATGTTTCCAGCTCTTCTAAATATAGACAATGAAATTTATAAATATCTACTACACTCACCAGCATCCCAAGCCCTCTAATGTATAATCAGGGGCACAGGGATGGATTGATCTAGGTCTGCTTTAAGGAAAATCACACCAGTGGCAGCCCCTGAAGGCTGTTTGGCCTTCACGATCCCTCACTCCATTTTTCCATCCTCAAGTCCCTGCATTTTCTGCAGAATTTCCAATAAGAAAACGTGGAATAACTATACTTAATGCACCAGTAATTAAGCTTAAAATCTTAGTTTTATTGTGCACAGGTAAAAGCACCATGTGCACTCTACATGTCTGACATGTGTTTCACCTTGTCACAAGACTGGCTAGGCTGGATGTTATTCTCAATACACAGCCACATCAGCTGGAGCTTGTGTCAGAACTTATTTTCTCCTGTCTTTGCACTTAAATTTCTAAAATCACCTTCCACTCCCTCGGTCCCAAGACCTCCCAACCATACCTGGCCCAAGTATAATTCATAGCCTATGTACTACTGCTAAGCTTTAGCCTAAACATGATGGCTCGCCACTCCCACTTAAAAGTGGTAATATACACCTCAGCCCATGATCTGTCTGGAAAATTCCATAGTTTTAGCTGTGGCCTGCACTTGCCTGACTGAAAAGTACATTGGGAGGGGAAGGGAGGCTCAGTGGGAATGTGTGGGCAGCCTGTGTGCTGGTCAGGGGCCAACAAAATCCTGGACTTAATTTTGGCCCCAGACCTTTCCTGGTGTTGTCTCCTTAAAGAGGACCAACACCCAGGGGTGATCGGCCCGGAAATCTATAAGATTCCCGGGCCGATCACCTCCCACCCCGCGGGACATCTGAGATCGGGATGTCCCACGGGGTGAAACCCCCCAGAAACCCCAAAAACATCTTACCTGATCCGCCGCCGCCTCCCGCGCGCCCCTCTGTGAATGGCCGGCGGGGGCGCGCGCGCCGAGAGTGACGCGCGGGAGGTGGCGGCGGCGGAAGCGGCTTGGACGTTCCTGATCCCCGCCTGGACGTTGGCGGGGATTGGCTGCGGCGTTCACGTGGGAGCGTTGAGAGGTGAGTTTTTTGGGGTTTCTGGGGGGTTTCACACAGCGGGGCACCCCCGATCGGGGTGCCCCACCGAAGTGGACCAAAACCCAGGATAGTCAAAATCCTGGGTGTTGGTCCACTTTAAGATGGTACTGTAGGGAAGTGCTCAGTTGCAAACCCCTACAAGTTGGGGTTTGTTGCCTCTGACTGGAGGTATCAAAGACTATATATAGGATAGATTGTCTGTATGCAGGAGAGACCTAAGCACACGGATTGGTGCCATGATCTGTGCTACTGCAACTTGCATATACAGCCTCAAAGTGGAGCTTGAATCGCTTCCCAGACTGCTACACTATTCACCTGCATGTGCAGTTGCTAATGCCATGTGAGGGATCTTCTGTTGCTGCTCCCGAACTTCTCCATTGGCTTCTGCCTGTTAACCTGCTTGTGTCTTGTGGAGAAACTTCAACTGCTGCAGCATATCTCCTCATTGCCTTCTGCACATGTCAAGAGTGAATCATCTCCTCGAGTCAACATCACATCAGGGGCCCCTGCAGTGTCTGCAGTATATTTATACATCTCGACATACAAAACAAATAGTTGCCAGTCAACGCATAAACATTATACAATGCTCCCAATCCATAAATGGGCATCTATGAAAATATAGAACATCCAAGAAACATCAAGTTTGGAATGTACAGCTAGGGGAAGGCATTGGGATCCATTAAGAACCTGGTGCAATAAGTGAACTTTGGAGTAAAAAATGATTTTTAGGCGAAACATAAAATTTAAGTGCACTTTGTATTAAAAAAAAAAAGTAGTGCACTTTTTGCACCAGATGGCGAATTAACAAAAAATGCACTTTTGGAGTAAAAAGTGCCATCCCCTTTTGTGTCTTCCCAGGGGATCGATTCAGCACTATGAGCAGAGTTATGGTGTACGCTATTTAGCATCTTTCTTGTGGCTATAGTGCCAGTTTTGGAGCACTGGCATTTTTGTCTTTTCCGGTGCTGTGCTGTGGACTACATTGGCGCTAGCAGGCGTTGCGCAGAACAAAAACTGATTGGTATTAGCCGGCCTATGTCAGCACCTGTTTATCCCATCACCAGTGAGCGCTACTTTGTACCGCCATTTTTCTTGTGCCCCACAGCATATTTATGAGTTTTTCCCTCTTTGAAAATGTTGGCGCTGTAATTTTGCCGGCATGGAAAACCTTGCCATAAAATACATTTTATGACATCTAGGTCCTGTGTTTCAGTTACTGACAAGTCACAATGCAAGTTCTGTACAAATAAATGTGTGTAATATTATTTATAAGCATAAAACACTTTAATCCAGTTCTGCCCATTGTGCTCTATAGGATCATGACCTACAGCTCCAGGTTATAACTAAAGCAGCTTCAACCAGAGCATCTGGCCCTGCAACCTTTTGAGCACTAGTGTTAAAAAAGACACTAGCTGGTGGGCGCATCGGCGCTGCCATTTTTCTATTTCCTAAGTCGCACGCCACTGCCATTGAGGACAAAAAAGTGGCACTGTGTGGCGCTAATGCTCCTTAAATAAGTCTCTCTCTCTCTCTCTCTCTCTCTCTCTCTCTCTCTCTCTCTCTCTCTCTCTCTCTCTATATATATATATATCTATATCTATATATATATATATATATAATTTTTTAATATAATTCTGAGCATGAATATAATTTTGCTTCTCTAATTTGAGGTCTTTTTCCCCCTAGTGACCAAAGTGTGATAAGCAACACATTTTTTATTTTACTGGACAAGTCTTACATAAATCTGTTTTAACCCTTTAAACGTCAATCATGTAACTCTCATGCGGTTACCTCTCCAACCGTTAATCGCCAAACACATGAGGGTTAGGTGCAGTGTTCCCTCTAAGCCCTAGTAGCAGTTGTGCGGAGCACTGATGGAGCTGGGTGAGATGGCCATAAAACTGACTGGCAAAGTTGGTGTGGAGAGCAAGCAGTGGGAGACTCCAGGCACTCCTTTCATTAGAATAGATTGCCAGGGGGCTATGTACTCCTAGTAGTGTTGAGTACGGCATGAAAAGCAGTGATCCCAGACATTTTACACAGCAGGGCTTCGAAACTAGGGATCCCCCAGAAAAGCGAACCAAAACTCAAGTTAACAGGAAACCTGGGATTTGGTTCACTTCGTTTGCCTGTGAGCCTGACTAATTCCCACATGCACCATGGGATGGTAGAATAGGTACAATTACAGGCTGACTACAGGTTTACATGCAGTGTGGCACCACAAATTGGGATGCACCACGGACAGGGAACTGACCCTGACACACTGAAATCCTGATTTGGCATGTCTCGCTGTGTGAAACCCCAAGGTTCACCCATTATTCTTACCTAAGCAGCGATCCCACTCGCCATAGAACTGAACGATTGGCAACTGCTGGAGGAGATCACCATAAAGTGGACCAAATAACAATCCAGGGTTTTGGTTTTGCTCTTGGGCAACCTGTGCCAATCCATTTAGATAGGGAACATGGCTGCTCCCCTGTTGCAAACAGAGCTGTATGCCGTGCATTAGTATGCATGGTATACAGCACTGATTGCCGCATGTGCGGGACTGGCACAAAGTTACATTTTTATGGCGATCTGGCGGGGGGGGGGGGTGGAATGGTCGCACAGGAAGGGACCAAAATCTGAGGTCGGTCAAAATCTTGTTTTGGTCCACTGTAAAGAGGGATGCCCCCGGTGCACAGAACAAATCCTGAGATAGTCAGAATCCCAGGCTTTGTTCCTCCTTACACATGCACTTCTGCCTGCCAACTGTATTGGTCCCTTTTTTGTGCATTTTTAAGAAGAACCAGGTGAGTATTCTGAATGATTTATTGACTTTCGATAACTCTTACAGAAGATTATTATGTTAAAGCAGACCTAAGCCCTCCATGGCAAGGGATCCTAGCCCTGCCACTGTAATCCCTTCAATTAAGAGATGCTAACTTTTTAGTGCAGCTGTCTGACAGGGGGACCTGAAAACAGCTTCACACTGCAGTGCCAAACCTATTGTTAGAGATGTGGTATCTGCAAGTGTGCAGCCAGTGCCAGGTCCCCTTTTGGATGGGCACTGGTTTGTATCATAACAGTGGTCTACCCTAAATGCATTTTGGATTGCGTTGCCCCCACTGTGAGAAACTCCTTGGACCACCCCTATATTCCCCTTCAATTGATTCCTTTATAATCCCTGAGTTTGCATTGCTGATGTGTGCACGGCAAAGGAGAGTGACCAGTGGATGGCACTCAGCCATCTGTTTATTCAGAATAGATTGCCAGACAATATGCACTGCACTCTCTTCTGAATGGATTAAAGTCACTGTGGTAGTGGGGATCAAGGTGGGTACAGATTATCCAGGGGTTTCATAGACAGGGGCATCCAAAATTGGGATACCTCTGTAATGCAGACTAATGCAACCTAGGTAAGTTAAATTCCTGGGATTTGGTCTGCTATAAGGTCAGAAGTAAGTCAGGTTAATAGCCTCTTCTGGCATAAATGTCAAAGGACCTTTAGCTAACTGTAAAATGATAGACTAGGTGGTGGAAAGAGAACAGAAAGCCAACAAACTGCAATCTTAAATTTTGCAGGCAACCTAGTTTTAAATGACCTAATTTTAACTGCCTAAATGTAAGGAGTTTACACTGGGCACTACTAGAGTGAATGAGACACAAGCATTTGTTGTTTGCTCAGCCTGACCTTTTGTCCATGGGGTCAGGAAATGCTGGTGTTTGGATGGCAGGGGCTGTCTCACTAAATCTTCTCCACACGAGCTGGCTGCAGAATGAAGAGCCATTATCCAGTCTGTCTTCCTTGCAATGCCGCGCTGTAGCTGGCCCTGCCCCTCCCTCTTAGCGGAGAGCTCTAAGGCACCTGAAGAGACCAGATCAATGCGCCTGAAACAGAAGAAAAAGTCCCTGGCTGGCATCTGGCTAGCAATGCTTTTTGCTAATGCCAGACTTTCTCAAATAATGCCTCTGTTCAAGTTGACATCCTGCTGACTGATCTTCATCTCACTCCTGGCAGGGATATTCAGAGAAATGCCACAACCCAAGTTAGTCTTAACCCGGCTGCTTTTGCTGCGCGGGTTGAGCTATAATGTGCGCTGGGGTGCGGGAGCCGCGCACCTTAAAGGGAACACTGGTTACGTGCCTGGATTTCCCCCCAGCTAGCCTCCAAAAATTTAACAAAACACTCACCTGACCCCTCTTTCAATCCGACCCGGTCTTCTCTTCACCCTGGGGGCATCTGTTCCACCCCTGGGGCTCCCTGAGCTCTAGGAGGAGGTCGGGTATGCCCCCCGCTACAGCCACCGCTGCCACTGGCTGTAAAAATAAAAAACATGACATTTTCTTACCAGCTACCGTAATCACTCCTGCCAGGTTTCCCCTTCACCGGAGGGGCCCCCAACCCCCGTAAGACCCAGCTCTAGTGTTCCCTGTCCGTAGCCCTGCCTTTTGTGGACAGGGCCAATGACGTCACACTGTGATGTCATCCCGCTCCCGGCACCGAGCTGTCAGATGCTGGGGGTGATCACCCAAAAGCGACCCCAGTCACCCTCTGAGCGATCACCTCGGCATCTGTCAGATCGCTGGAGACAGGATCATCGGGGGACACAGGATCAAGGTGACTGTTGAAAAAAAAAAATAATAATACATTTATTTTTTTTTCTATGTGTGGTGTCTTTTTTTACATTTTAACTCTCTGTGAGCCAGTAAGGAATTCATGAGTCCTATACCAGTTCACAAGACTGGGGGCTGGCAAGTCATCTGCGGCTAGCCCTGTGAGGGGTATTTCAAATGTAAAGGATTGTTTTTCTTGAAAAACTGCAAGGTGTGCGTGGCAGTTCTGTTTCATCTGAAAATCTCCTAAAGCGCTGTTTCAGTTTGGGGGAGTTTCCTGGTCAGGAAAGGGTGTTTACCAATACACATGTGGTACCACTGTAACTGGGAGAATTGTAAAATATATATTTGTTTTTAATGCACATATTTTACCCAAAAATATTAAGAGCACAATAAACAATGACAAACAAGACATTTCATGTTAAAGCTCAGACCGCTTTCCTGGGAAATCCTTGAAAATCCTTTAAAAAATCACAGAGGGTGACAAAATCTCTAGGTAGACTTGCACTTAAAGGGTTAAAAACGTTTATGGCTTTTATATCGCTTAAAATTCCTTTCCAGTCAGCTAAGTGGATATGAAGATTAACAGCGAAAGCACCAGGTAAGGACAACTTCTGTACCTCACATTCAACTTCCATGAGTCCCCTTTTAATGCAACTCTGTTCCTTTGGGAATGAGTTACAGCATTCTGGTTTTCAGCATGATGTGACCCATCTCAATGACCATGACAATTATGCATCAAAATAGTCAAAAAAATAGTCAGCACTCAGCAAACATGCTTGGAATACATATTGCAGAAGATAACAAAGCACCTCCTAAACTGTCCTATAAGTACTAAAAGTATACATGACAGTATACTGTAAATCCTTTAAAGATTAAGCTGAAAAAAGGGCCTCGGTGTTTTTTTTCTGTTTTGTCTTCATTGAGGAGTTGTTATATCCTAAAAAAAATGAGAATTTGAGGATCTGACCTGAATGTAATTTTATACTGTAACGTTACCTTCTACCTTTTCATGAAGGCAGTTTTCAGTGGCTTCCAGGTCAAGCTTAGGGCTTCTGTTCATGCTAGAGATTCATTGCTCATTTTCACTAATTGATTTGTGAGTGAAAACTTGCAAAATTAACCACAGTCAGTTGAGAATGGATCGATGAAAATGCCGGCAGCATTGTATTGTTTCAGCACAAAATTTCATGTTTATAGAATGAATGTTCAAACATAAATCTGTCACATATAGGAGGTGGAGTATAAATGATCTCAAGGACAATTGCTTGAACAATTAGCTGACAAATTTCCCCTGTGTGAAAGCAAATAGTCTGAACAGATATCATACTTTCATACGCTTATCGAATGGTCTCACTTTTACTTTTAGGAATGCTTGGTTGTCAGATGGGAGATATCTTCCTTTTGATAAATTGACCACAGCAATGTTTGTCTTTTTTCACCTCACCATACCTACATGGTAAAACAGAAACAACTCTGGCAGCCCAACGCTGCATATCATTAAACCTATCGATCATCTATCAATCCTGTTTATCAATCCTGTGATTTCCGTAAATTTAAGTCACAATTTCAATGTTTAGGAGTATTCATGGCCTAGTTGCAAGTACAACATTGCTTGGTCATGCAGAATGTAGGATTTGGTGTATATAAATGTATTTTGTTATTTGGTGGATCTTTTTCATTATTTGGTGAAAACCTTTTGTTTGAAAATGTTGAATTGATATAGTACAAAAACACTGTGTGATGTCATATTTTCTGATCCAAACCTCTACACTGTTTATACAATCAAGCTATGACATTCCTATATCTCAGCAAGCATCAGTTTTAGGCGTAAAGTAAAATGTAAAAGCAAAATGTAAATGAAAGTTACCTTTGTAGGAATATACTAAGTATCTCACCTACTATATTATGCAGATAAAAACAAAGAAGGGTTAGCCCTTTGGGCAATCAGACGAGCTACCGAAAAACAAGATGCAGTGTTCGACTGAAATGACTTTTTCTAATATCTTCTCTCATGCTAGCACTTTTATCCTCACAAACTTTCATCTTGTTGCTTTAACACAACAAAAGCTGATTTGCATCTAGCTTGATGTTTCAAACTGTAGAACTTGCTTCTGGCCAAAAAAATCCTTTAGGTCCATTGTACTGATGACATCTCCACCAGGGACTGGAAATGTCTGTAGATGTAACTGAAACCACAGTCTGTGTTCTTGACATCGAATATCTCATCTATTATGAAACCTTTGTATTCCTGTGCTCTGTGACTTTTTTTAGCAATTTACACCAAAGCAGAAAACATTTTTACTTACATAACGTTATGTTGCCTGGGATCCTTTCTTTGTTCCCTATTTTATGAATTAGTTTCCTGTCCTCCTTCATGCCTTTTCATATTTTAAAGAGACTGTAAACCCACTGAAACTAATAAGGGAGAAAAGAGCTCATCCATTGCCTGCCCCATGTGCCTCCCCTACATTTTCTGCAGTGCAGGGTAAAAACCTTAGCAGCGCTCAAATATGTGCCCTTATTTTAAATTAATTCCTTCAGGACCATGCAAAAAATTGTCTAATAGCTGCTCTGCTTCTTTGTGCTCTCAGTGTGAGCCTGTTACATGGAAAACATCCCCAAATCAATGTCAGATTGATAATGTTGATAATGTGTGTTTTTTTCTCATGCACCACTTCTGTCCTACATTGGTTTGAGAAAGCCCAGTGGGTGCCAGGACAGATTTTCAAAGGTACACAGTCCAAAATCTCACTTGCCCCATCTGCTGAAACACTGGCTCATTGTTTTTCTCCTGGTCATGGCCTTCTTAGATCAACTGGGAGTCTTCTTCCTTTCCCAGCATCAAGCAACATAACCTACAATGCAAAGTGGCAGGATACGCAGCAGCACTTCTCTTTGCAGGCCACTGACAGATCCATAGGACACTACCAAGAGAAAATCGACTACAGGCAGGAGTTATCAAAAGATTAATGAATTTGTATGTGCTGCAATAAGAATTGCCCTGGGGTAGGATGGTTATGAGTTCTGTTTCTTGTAAGGGTGTTGGTCCAGTTTAAATACATGCACTCCATTCAACCCAGTGGGGACAGGGTGCTTAAGCCTGGCCTGTCCCAACTATTGAAAAGAGTGGACATGCTTGACTAACTGTGATTGATGCAAGGGATGAGGCAGGTGGCCCCCCATTGCCAATTGGTGAACTTTAACCCTTTAACCGCCAGCCTACCTTGAGATTTTGTCACCCTTTGTTGCCAGACCATTTTGCACTATTTTGCGCTCCCCATGTTCAACTGTGGTATTTTATGAAGGGATTTCCAGGGACTTCCCAGGAAAGTGATATATTGTTTTTTTCAGCAGAGCCTGGGCTTTAACATGAAATGTCCTGTTTGTCATTTTCTAAGTGTATTCTCAATATTTTTGGTTGAAAATTGTGCAAAAAAATAAAAAAAAAACAATTTTTTACAATTTGTAGTGTTTTTTTGTAATAGAAAATGTAAGTTTGTCAATAAAATCTTATTGCGTATGAAACCCCAATTTCTCCCGGTTACAGCAGTACCACATATGTATAGGTAGACACCCTTTCCTGCCCAGGAGACTCCCCCAAACTGAAACAACGCTTTAGGAGATTTTCAGATAAAATACAACTATGCTATGCAATATGCGCACTTTGCAGTTTTTCAAGAAAAACAACCCCTTACTTTTGAAATATCCCCGACAAACTATATATTCCCTAGAAGTATACACCTCAGGCTTTCTAGGCGTACCAGGCTTGTTGACATGGGTGCAGTTTTCTGGAAGTAATCCCTCAATGTATTCTTTGGTTGCACAGGGTTTCCCTAAAAATGAATAAAAAAGCAGAATCAAAACCTCATTTTCCTAAAAAAAACTATATGGAACCAGAGAGTGTATGAATGCACACCTTGACACAAGAGTTAAGTTGCAAAAAATTGATTTGTTTATATTTCAGAGAAAAAATTTTTTTCAATCAATAATATATAAATCCACATTGAATATACCAATTCATGAGTCATCTAATGTACCATCACCTATTTACACAATTTCAGAAAATGGTCTATATACACTATATACAGGGGACAAAAGAAGTACTGCCCATTCAAGTATGGGGCAATTCGCAGGGTGCTGCAGAACTTCTAGAACAATATGCGGATTGGTAAAAGATAGAGCCACATAATGATACAGTGATCCTATGATCCTATGAGTAATAGGCAATACTGGTGGCTTATACCTTTAAGGATGCAGCTTATAAGAGGCACAAATGTATGCTACTGGAGAGTCCAGGTAGTGATCGTCTCTGTTCGCATATAAACAAGAGTGTCCGTATGAAGAAAAGGCTGCAGTCAGTCTGGCTGTTAACAATCTCCGTCTGTTGCTGACACGTGTTTCGGGAACAATTTCCTTTCCTCAGAGCATTGCTGGAGTGCGGCTGTCGGTGAAGTGGAGTGCCTGAAATTAGCTCCCATAGTTGTTGTTTTAAGCGCTGAAAGCGCGCGCATCCCCCGGGGCCGGCCCGGTGACACTGTGATGACGCGAACGGATGCTGCACACTGCCAACCACAAGGCGGAGGTGCACAGGCGCACGGGGCGCTCGCCACAGCGGACATCAGCGGAGCAAGGAAAGGTAAGTAACAGCTGTGTGCGGAGGATTTTTTCAGCGGGGGATTGCATCTACAAATAAAAGAGAGGAGTATACCATCTAGCCGAACAACCAGCCTGTGATTGTGACCATCTAAATAGGCAGTTAATATCTGCTGTTAATTGAATATGCATAGTATTAAGCCTCAATTATGTTATTTTTATTTGCCTGTTTGATTACTTCATCTTACAGTATACTCCTCTCTTTTATTTGTAGATGCGATCCCCCGCTGAAAAAATCCTCCGCACACAGCTGTTACTTACCTTTCCTTGCTCCGCTGATGTCCGCTGTGGCGAGCGCCTCGTGCGCCTGCGCACCTCCACCTTGTGGTTGGCAGTGTGCAGCCGGCCGAGAGGTGGAGGGCGGAAGGTCGGGACGCTCGTCACCGGAAGTGACACACGATGACGCGAACGGATGTTCGCCTCATCACAGTGTCACAGGGCTGGCCCCGGGGGATGCGCGCGCTTTCAGCGCTTAAAACAACAACTATGGGAGCTCATTTCAGGCACTCCGCTTCACCGACAGCCGCACTCCAGCAATGCTCTGAGTCTGAGGAAGGGAAATCGTTCCCGAAACACGTGTCAGCAACCGACGGAGATTGTTAACAGCCAGACTGACTGCAGCCTTTTCTTCATACGGACACTCTTGTTTATATGCAAACAGAGACGATCACTACCTGGACTCTCCAGCAGCATACACTTGTGCCTCTTATAAGCTGCATCCTTAAAGGTATAAGCCACCAGTATTGCCTATTACTCATAGGATCATAGGATCACTGTATCATTATGTGGCTCTATCTTTTACCAATACGCATATTGTTCTAGAAGTTCTGCAGCACCCTGCGAATTGCCCCCATACTTGAATGGGCAGTACTTCTTTTGTCCCCTGTATATAGTGTATATAGACCATTTTCTGAAATTGTGTAAATAGGTGATGGTACTTTAGATGACTCATGAATTGGTATATTCACTGTGACTTTATATATTATTGATTGAAATTTTTTTTTCTCTGAAATATAAACAAATCAATTTTTTGCAACTTAACTCTTGTGTCAAGGTGTGCATTCATACACTCTCTGGTTCTAGATAGTTTTTTGGCAGATTTCTGCCAGTAACTTCTCAGCCTTATGTATTTTTGTGAGACCATTATAATACTATAGGTGTGCTTACCTAATTACTCTATCTAAAAAAAACTATATGCAAACAAGAAAAAAACTGAAAATCTGAAAAAGCAACATCCTCCAAACAGAACAATACCCTACATGCATAGGTTCTGGCAAGGAAAGAGTTGCCAAACACACCAAAGTAAAGCATGTGCGTAACGGTAATTTTACTTCAAAATTTCAGCTCTGCAGACAAAGTGCGCATTTTGTGTTTTTATGCTGAAACAACCCTTTATATTTGGAATATCCCCGATAAACCATATATTCCCTGAAAGTACTCATGTTAAGCTTTCTAAGCGTACCCAGCTTGTTGTAGTGGACTCATCTTTCTGGAAGCTAAATCTGAAAGTGCAAGGTCCCCCGAGCAGAACAATATCCAACATGCATAGGTACCTGTAACCTTTTAACTGCCATCCTACTTGAGATTTTTGTCACCCTTTGCTGACAGGATATTTTTCACCATTTTGCGTGATGTTTAACTGTGATTTTTGCAGAAATTTTTAAGAAAATGGCATATTTTCTTTTTGTGGCAGAGGTTAGCCTTTAACATGAAATGTCTTGTTTGTATTTTTTTCTACTTTTTTTTATATATTTTTAAGTAAATAAGTAAAAGAAAAATAAAAAAAATATATATTTTTTTTAAATTGTCTCCTTTATTTTAACAAAAACATTTATTTTATTAAAGAAAACCACATTGCATGTGAAAGCCCTATTTCTCCCGATTACAATGATACCGCATATGTATCGGTAGCCCCCCATTCCCCCCGATCCCCTAAACTGAAAAGAGCACTTTATAACATTTACAAATAAAATACAACTACTATCCACATAATAAAGGGTTAAATAAAATAAAAATTGATGTGGGGTCCCCCTTCACAGGGGGGGGGGGGGGGGGGGGGGGGGGGCACCATTTCTTGGGGGAATTTTAAGGGTTTTTTTGGGAGGCAGGTAATGGGTGGTCTCGGGGTTAATGGCAAGTCATCCACTAGCCGCAGGTGACTTGCCAGACCCAGAGCCTTGTGAACTGGTATAGGGGTCTCATAGATCCCTTACAAGTTCACAAAGGGTTAAAAGTAAAAAAAGAACACACAGAGACACACTTTAAAAATAACTTTATTAAAAAATAATACATTTTTTAAATTTTTTTTTTAATACTTACCTCTCATCCATCCCTGTGTCTCACGCTAATCACTTGGGCTTCTGCTTTCCTGCTGCTGCTGGAAGCCTTTTATACCTACTCGGTTACAGGTAACATAGAGTTAGTTAAAAAAAAATAGCATAGGGTCCCCCCTCCCGGGGAGGGGGACCCCATTTTTGGGGGGGGGGGGGATTTTAAGGGTTAAAACCCTTAAAAATCCCCCCCAAAAATGGCGTGAGGTCCCCCCTACCCAGCATAACCAGCCTGTGACCAGCTATGGGGGCTTGTAGAACAAGGCTCAGGGGCCAGCTTTAGTGGCCCCTGGCCCTGCAGGCTACAAGCCGGCATAGCCTAGGGCCACGGCTCTTCTGCCCCCCCCTGGGCTTTGGGGAGGCAGGTAATTTGGGGGGCTCAGGGGTTAATGGCAAGTCACCCACTAGCCGCAGGTGACTTGCCAGACCCCTGAGCCTTGTGAACTGGTATAGGGGTCACATGGACCCCTTACCAGTTCACAGAGGGTTAAAAGTAAAAAAAAACACACAGACACACTTTTTAAAAATAACTCCCAGGGAGGGGGACCCCATTTTTTAAAAATGTTTAAGGGTTAAACCCCTTAAAAATAAAAAAAAAAAAATGGCGCGAGGTCCCCCCTACCCAGCGTAACAAGCCTGTGACCAGCTATGGGGGCTTGTAGAACAGGGCGCAGGGGCCAGCTTTAGTGGTCCCTGGCCCTGCCGGCTACATGCCGTCATAGCCTAGGGCCACAGCTCTTCTGCCCCCCCTGGGCTTTGGGGAGGCAGGTAATTTGGGGGGCCAGGGGTTAATGGCAAGTCACCCACTAAATGCAGGTGACTTTCCATAACCCCGAGCCTTGTGAACTGGTATAGGGGTCACATGGACCCCTTACCAGTTCACAAATGGTTAAAAGTAAAAAAAAAACAGACACACACACACACACACACACACTCAAAATAACGTTATTAAAAAAAAAAAATGTTTACTTTACTCACCTCCGATCTTTCGCTGGCTCCTGATGACGTCACCGCCGGGTGTCGTCTGGGCACCCGGCGGTTCAGCTGTCAGATGCCGGTGACGGCTGGGCAGAGGAGGGGGGAGGCAGGCAATCGGAGGATCGCCTACCTCCCTCCTCCTCTGTCCAGCCGTCACCGGCATCTGACAGCTGAACCGCCGGGTGCCCCGACGACACCCAGCGGTGACGTCATCGGGAGCCGGCGGGCACAAAGGTAAGTGAATGTAATTTTTTTATTTTTTTTTTTTGCAGGCAATCCCCGCGGCTGCTGAAACGGGGGGGCACCCTATTTTGGGCACTCCCCTGAAGCCGGAGGAGCCCCAATGGGCTATTGGAGCCCCTCTGGCTGAAGAGGAGACCCAGCCGGATCGAACGAGGGGTCAGGTAAGTGACTTTTTTTTTACTTTTTATGTTATTAGTGGGGAAAGTCAGGCACGTAAAATTTACGTGGCTGGCGGTTAACTGCAGGAGAGGCAGCCACATAAATTTTAAGTGGCTGGCATTTAAAGGGTTAAATGATGTGCACACTGCATGCAGGCCTGGTGAGTTTTTTAACCAGAGTAGGATGGAAGCATTGCGTGTGAACAAAGGGAAATGTGTGTACTCATCTGTAAATTTCCTTTCTCATCCTCCCAGTGGGGGATTGCAAGATAGAAAAAGCTAGCTCCTCCTGGCCTATAAAGGTAGGCTGTGGCAGGATTTCCTCAGTTAATTAAAAATCAGTTCATCAACAACCCCGGGAGAGGAGAAATGCTAACCTGCGGGTAATACACACAACTGGAAACAGTGCAAAGCAAAAACCATGTAGAAGGCATCAGCCACCACGGACACAGTCATAACACAACAGTTGGGTGGGCGTGGTGACCTGGAATGGAAGAGGACAGAAAAGGAAATTGACCGGTGAGTACACAAATTTCCCTTTTATCATCTCTTCCATTACGGCGCACTACCAGTAGCAATGCGTGGGACATCCCAAAGCAGTACCCTCAATAAGGGTGGGACCATGCAAGAACAACCAACGCCCCAGTACTGTTCTGAAGATACCCTGACATCAAGTCTGCAAAATTTGGTGAAGGTGTGGAGACAACCAGGTCACCTCCTTACATACCTGTTCCACTGACATGGTGTTGGAAAGCCCAAGAAAGCATTTAACAATGTACGTATATACTCTGGCAATCATCAAGACTACAATAGGGCATTGACACATTGTTTTAGTGAAACTACACAAACTGCACAATGTTTTATCAAGTGATATAAGGGATCAAAATACATACATATCGATGTTAGGAACCACGGTAAACTCACCTCACCTCTGGTCCCGCGCTGTCTCCAGGCGGCTGGTTGGGGCGCTTCCTGCTCGGCGGCCACGTCCCCGGCTCCTGTCAATGTACCTCTTATGCCCTCTGCCGGCGCTGCACACAGTGTGCTGATTTTTTTGGGCGATAACGCCCTTTCTGTTTAAGGTGACCAATCAGGTCAAGTATTGTACTGTGCACCAATCATACACACTCCCCTTGTCCAATCCTGTCTGGTTCAACCCTATAAAGGTGTTACCCCTCCCGTGCTTCAGTGGCCGTGATAGAGTTTAGCTGAGTGTGCCTTTTGATCTTGATTATTTTGATCTTTGATTCCATTGCCGACCTTGCTTAGTTTTGACCATTCTGTGATTGCTGCCTGGACCGACCCTTGCTTGTAGCCCGACCACGCTTCTGTCTTACCCTTGGTGCCGTGAACCTGTAACCTCCTGGCTTGACCAATGGCTTGTCCTTGACTCTTCTATTGTCTATCCCCTTGGTGCTGCGATATTGAAGGACCGACTTTGGTTTATCCACCTTCACCCCCTGTAAGTTCACATCCTTAGTGATACTAAGTCCTGGGGGCAACCGTGTCCAGCGAGGCGTATAAAGTGTCCGGCAAATGGGGGCTTGACTAAAGGTGAAGCTAGCAGCGGAGATTGGGGATTGTGGGCTTACCTTGAAGGCAGGTGTCCCACGGGCCTTACATTAGGCAATACAGTATTGAACAGATATGGAACCACCTGCGCCAGAAGGAAATACAGTCCACGTGGCGGGCAATTGCGGGACCATAACAATCAAAAGAAGATCCAGAGGCAATGTATGCATGGTGCCATCAGCAATTGAAATCCCCCCCCACCCCGTGCATGGACCAAGAATCATTTGGTGCAAAATGGTTGTGCCACCATCAGACAGATCTATGTCTAAGTTGATGTTTTCACAGAACCTAAAAAAAATATGCAAGAGGACATCCTCTGACCCCACAATTAACATGTGAGGGTGGAAGAGGAAACCTTTGACCCTACAATCCTAATGTAAATATATTGCTGCATGTCAGGCTAGGATCATTAATGGGGCTGCAAGTCAGGCTAGGGGTACAGATAACTAAGGCTGTGGGTACAGATGCGAACTGGGCTGTGGGTCAAGTTGGAGGTATGAATAGGGCTGCATGTTAGGCTGGGGTACAGGTATCTAGAGCTGTGGGTGCAAATGTGACTATAGTTACAGGTCAGAATGGAGGCACAGATAAATAGGGATTTGGGACAGGTTGCTTGTACAGAACTATGCAAAAACCATTTAAAACAATGCTTTAATTTAAGGCTTTTTTGTTACATTAAGAAGGCAGATAGTGTCACAAACACAAAATCAATGGTAAATGAATGCTGCCTGTCTAGCAAGCTGATGATAATGATAAAGAGTGTAGTCTAAGAGACCTTGAGAGGACTTTTCAACATTTAATTAACTAGAATTCCAATAAAATATTTATATGGTAATTAGAGCAGAGATTGTCATGAGTTTATTTTGTCTTACTGATTGTGATGCTGAAAGTTTGCTGTTAACATGTTGTTAAGAAAGACTGCATTTTTTTTTTTTTTATTCTGTAGTATCAGCTGATAGCATTAAGTGGGAAATAAGCATAATTGCTTTTTAAGGGACAAATAAGATTTAGTTTGAAATCCATTTCCATCTCTCCTTTGCTCCAAAAAGACTTAGGATTTGTTTCAGATATACTTTTGAAATCTAAATCTATTGTTTCTTCACTTCAGCTCTTACCTGCTGCTGTTCACATACCCTTTCCAGCATATGTATAGTGGAATTTCACCAGGTTGGCAATTCACATTTCCCTCTTCTGCTGGCTGCTAGGGGCTGTGTCAACCACTACCGTTTGGGCAGTCTCCCACCAACTCCTCCCCGTTAACCTTCTTCTTAGCCTCCACATTGCTGTAAGCTTTGGTAGTCGGCACATGGGTTTCATCCTCATTGTAGGTACCTCGAGACCCCCTTTCCTCATCCTCCAACACAAGTTGCTGGGCATCTGGAAACCCTATTTCTGCAAATCTAGAGCAGGGGCAGGTGGATGGCCCATGGTATCCCAGCTAGGTGTGTCATCATAGAGCATTATTGACTGCTCCATGACTTGAAGTGGAGTGGGTTGAAGGCAATCCAATGGAACTTGAAGCACTTTGTGCCATATAATCTACCAACTTCCAACTTGGTCTCACCATTCCTACAGTGTTATTGGGGCCCTCAAAAGACCCTAAAAACCCCAGTGTCTGTTTGCACCAGAGTAAGGTTTAACAGGTGCAGATGAAACATGCCCTCTCTCTGCAGCACCAGCTGTATCATTGTCACCAGCAGCAACACCACGGCCACATCCCTGTCCCTTATTTGCTGTGCTCTTCATTTTTGCACACAGTGCATGAGCAGCCTGTCCTGCAAGTGAAATGAAATGGCCTTGGGCAATGTAGAGATATTGGTAAATATGACCACTTGCTGTAGCTCTTGCAGCCCATTAACCAGAGTTCTCAGGTTTGGCCAAACCTGGCTGAAGTCTGTGTTTGGGTTAAACACACTCAAAGATGCTGCTATGACCACTGCAGAAGTGAGGGAGCTCTATGTGTGCAGAGCTCATATCTCTCTTTTTGTAGATCTTGGTGTACAGAATTGGTTTACGGCTGCCAATAACAACAGATTGCAGAGGTAAAAACTGCTTCCATAAAATACACATTTACCAACATAAAAAATTCACAACTTCTGGAAGGAATAGTGAAGGATTGAAATTAAGAAAGTGCGTCTATTGTAGTTATGATAGGCCATGCTCCACCTAGTGTCTTGAAACTCTGTAAGACACAGTGGGCCGACCCTTACAGATGGCCTGGAAAAACAGCCCACATAACCACTGGCGGCCAATCAGAGGTCAGCATTATGGCTGAAGATTGAGGTGAAGGTAAGGATTTCGAGGTGATACGGGGGACATTATGCTGGGAAGCTCCAGCAATCTGGATGTCCAACAAGCCTGTGACAGCACTGCTCCGCACTCATTTAAGAGAAAAAAAGATGTGGGGGCGCTTTAATTTGTGCCTATACTCTGTACTGTAACATACTTGTTTGCATTGCAGGCAGCGGTGAAAAAGTATTTTACTGTATAATGTACTGTATAATTGTTAGCTGCAATTTTGAGGAATTTTGAAAAGCTTGAGATACATTAACTCAACACACAATAAAATGTAAAATAAATGTTGGTTTTACAAGGTAGCAGCAAATTTTACTTCTAAATTTATGATATATGATAAATAACAGCAACATATAGATAATGTGTTTGATTCCTCATACTAAACTCTACTGCTCTCAGCTAGAGATGAGCGAACTTTTGAAAAATTCGATTTGGCCGATTCGCCAAATTTTCCCCAAAAAAACGCTTCGGTCCGAATTTATTCGCGACAAATCAGTATTAATAGCGGCTGTTTCTGGGCGTCCGAGAGCCTACATAGGGTTGCAGAACGTTTTGCTTGGCTGTAACATGCATAGGATGCATGCTGGGTTAGGGAAATAATATTGTAAAGAAGTATGACATGCAGATCAGAGGCGTCGCTATTAGATTCGCTGTCGCAGAACGGCACAATCACAGAGCCTTGAGGTGGCATCAGCATGATGAGCCCATATATTGCCTGAAAGACACACACTGGAGTTGGCAGCAGCATAGGGAGCCCATATATTGCCTGAAAGACACACCCAGGAGTTGGCAGCAGCATAGGGAGCTCATATATTGCCTGAAAGACACACCCAGGAGTTGGCAGCAGCAGCAGCAGCATTAGGAGCCCATATATTGCCTGAAAAACACATTGGAGTTGGCAGCAGCATTAGAAGCCCATATATTGCCTGAAAAACACATTGGAGTTGGCAGCAGCGTAGGGAACCCATACATTGCCTGAAAGACACACCCAGGAGTTGGCAGCAGCATTGGGAACCCATATATTGCATGAAAGACACACCCAGGAGTTGGCAGCAGCAGCATTAGGAGCCCATATATTGCCTGAAAGACACACCCAGGAGTTGGCAGCAGCAGCATCATTAGGAGCCCATATATTGCCTGAAAGACACACCCAGGAGTTGGCAGCAGCAGCAGCATCAGGAGCCCATATATTGCCTGAAAAACACATTGGAGTTGGCAGCAGCATTGGGAGCCCATATATTGCCTGAAAGACACACCCAGGAGTTGGCAGCAGCATAGGGACCTCATATATTGCATTAAAAACCACACCCTTAATTTGGCAGCAGCATAGGGAGCCCATATATTGCCTGAAAAACACATTGGAGTTGGCAGCAGCATAGGGAGCTCATATATTACCTGAAAAACACACCCTGAATTTGGCAGCAGCATAGGAAGCTCATATATTGCCTGAAACACACACCCAGGAGTTGGCAGCAGCAGCAGCATTAGGAGCCCATATATTGCCTGAAAGACACACTCTGGATCTGGCAGCAGCATAGGGAGCACATATTATGCCTGAAAAAACACATTGGAGTTGGCAGCAGCATAGGGAGCCCATATATTGCCTGAAAGACACACCCAGGAGTTGGCAGCAGCATTAGGAGCTCATATATTGCCTGGAAGACACACAAACAGAAAGGGGTTCTTGTGGGTTTCCGTAGAGGTTCCCAATTTACCTGTAGGAAAGAGATCAACGATCCGGGGGTTGGTATTTAATCCTGGTAGGTGAACTACAAGATGTTGAAGTTACAATAGCCACTTATTATGCCCCTAATGCTAACCAGCTCACATTCTTGTCAGATTTTCTTAAAGAAGTAATGGCGGTAGCAAGAGGGGCTACTATTTTGTGTGGAGACTCAAACTTAGTTCTAAATCCCCTTCTTGACAGGTTATCGACGACCAAAACTATGGCTAATGCGCATTTAGTTGCTACCTCTAAAGCTTTTAGGAAACTGCTGGATTCGTATGGGTTGGCTGACGGATGGAGGGAGGCGCACCCGGGTACCCATAACTTTACACATTTTTCTCATCTGCATGGAGTCTATACTAGAATAGATCATGTTTTTTTTTTTTTACCTTTAGGCACTCTAGCACAAATGAGGGGAGTTGACATTACACCGATATCCTGGTCTGACCATGATGGATTACTTCTTAAATTAACCTCTTTCCTCAATAGGCTGTTGAGATCTTAGTGGTCACTTAATGTATCTCTTTTATCAGATCCAGTAGTGGTTCACTCTCTCACAGAAACATTAAGTGAATATTTTGAGATTAATGCCACACCAGAGGTTTCATCCACGATTTGTTGGGAAGCCCACAAGCCTACTATTAGGGGCAAACTAATACAGTTAGCCTAAAAAAAAGAGAGAGAGAGAAACTTCTACATTGCTAAACTGGAAAAGGAATACTTGGAGTAAGCAGAGAAATAAAAAAAATGTATGTCCCCAAATATACGCTCTGAACTTAACAGAGTGACGCATGATCTCAATTAAGCCTTAGCAGGAAAAGCTGAAATCGTCCCATCAGATTGAGAAGTGACAGGGGAAATGTCTCTAGTAACCCCACTAATATAGTTGAATCTTTGGCTTGCAGCTTGCAAAACTATACCCCAACTCTAACCCACCCACCTGCATTGGACGGAATCGGGGCCCTTCTGAGTGAGCTCTCTCTACCAGTTCTTCTGGAGCAGCTGGGGGAGCTCATGGAGAGGGACTTTGATCTGGCGGAGGTACAGCGGGTGATAGCGAGTTTGAGACCTAATAAGAGGCCGGGTCCAGATTGTTTTCCGGCCGCTAATTATAAAGCTTTCAGTTCTGTTTTGGCCCCGAGGTTGACCGCAGCTTTTCATGCTGTAAGGAAGGGGGACTCTTTTTCTCAAGAGTCGCTCACTGCGTCAATTAGTATGATCCCTAAACTGGACACGGACCATACAGTGTGGTTTAATTTTAGACCAATATCACTTATTAACTTAGACGTTAAAATTCTGGCTAAAGTCCTGGCTAATATATTGTCAGAATTTTTTGCCTCATTTGGTTCATATCGACCAGACAGGCTTCATCCCGGGGCGGCAGGCAGGGGACAATATAAGGAGGGTGATCCAGGTCTCGCATATAGCCAAGGAAAGGAAGCTACCCATAATGTTATTGTCCCTTGTTTTAAGGAAAGCCTTTGATTCCGTCTCTTGGGAGTATCTTTTTTGCTTATTAGAAAGATGGGGGGTTTGGTCCACAATTTTTGGGTGTGCTGAGAGAAATATATAGGGCCCTGGTAGCATTTGTTAAATATAGTGGTTATAAGTCTAATATTTTTTCCTTGGCTAGAGGTACGAGACAGGGATGTCTCTAATTTCCTCTCCTGTTCGCCCTGGTTATGGAGCCGCTGGCGCAGATGATTAGGGAAGCCCCAGATGTCTCAGGGATAGAAATAGGTGACAGACAGCATAAGCTTGGGCTATTTGCAGATGATGTCTTATTGACCATCTCGAACCCCCTCATTTCTTTACATATTCTGCTGCAAATCTTGAAACGCTTCGCTGAAATTTCGGGCCTCCATGTCAACACGGCTAAATCTAAAGCGTTAAATATTAATACCCCAGTTGAAATTTGGGCTCAGCTACGATTTTAACTGGGAAGAGAGAACTATTAAATATTTAGGGGTAGCTTTGACCAACAGTTATAACTCACTGTTTGCGGCTAATTATCTCCCTCTGCGTAAAAAATGCAATTCTCTGCTAGCACAGTGGAAGGAACACAATTTGTCTTGGTTGGGGAGGATGTCGGGGGTCAAGATGACACTATTACCCACATTTCTCTATCTGATAAGAGCCTTGCCAGTGCAGCTACCGGCTCACTTTTTGAAGGAACTGCAGTGGCAGGTTTTTGCATTTATTTGGAATAATAAGAAACAAAGGATAGCAAAAAAGGTTATACTTAGGTCTAAATCGGCGGGTGGGTTAGGAGTCCAGAGTTTTCAGAAATATTATCAAGCGGCACAAGTTGCCTCTCATATCATGCGGAGGTTGATACTCCTTATTGGGTCCAGATAGAGTCAAGTTTGGTGTTTCCACTGAAAGTAGATAACCTTTTATGACTTACTCCAAGCGCAAGGAAACTGAATTCTAATCCTATAATGGTTCAACAAGGGTTTGGGACAATATTAAATTTTCAGGTGGACTTGCTTCCCCCCACCTACCATTTGTGCCTCTCTGGGGGAACTTGCTGTTTACCCCGGGAGTTTTTGGCGCACACAGGTTTAATAGATGGCGGGAAGCAAGGATCCTTCGCATGAGAGATTGTTTTCTGGGGCCCGGGATCACCTCCTTCTAGCAGCTCAGGGTCAGATATGATCTTCAGTCGCAGGACCTCTTTGGATTTCGGCAAATCAACCACTTCATAAAATCAGTAGTGAGGGATAACCTTTGAAACGCGCTGTCTGCGGTATCCTAGGGGCAGAGGTGCAATATCAGCCATCTATCAACTATTGTGCCTCAATATAGATCAGGGTAACCTTTTGTACAGGGAAAGATGGGAATCGGAGCTGAAGACAACCAGAGAACCTGAAACGTGGCAGAGAATGTGGTGGGCCTCCTTTGGAAATGCTGCCTCGGCTCAGGCCATAGTGGCAAACTTGAAAGCTACCTTGCGTTGGTATATGGTCCCTGAACGGTTAACTCATATGTACGGTGGCTTTCGAGGCTGTGATGTGGTTGGCTCATATTCCCACATCTGGTCGTCTTGTTGTATAGTAAAGAGATTCTGGGAATCTTTGAGATTCTTAGTAAGGTTTTAGGGACATATATAGGTTTAGACCCGTGGGTTGCACTTTTAAATATCTCCCCTGTTGGCTGTTTGGCTAAACAAAGACAACTTGTTTACCATCTATGTACAAGCGCCAAAATAGTTATTTCAAAAGCCTGGAGAATGGCAAATTTAAGTTTTCGAGAATTCACGAATAGAGTGAGTGACACTATGACAATGGAAAAATTAACAGCCATCCATTTGGATAAATTGGAGGAATTCTGGAAAGTGTGGTCTCCCTGGATTAGGGAGGTACTCCCTGCTACTTTTGATACTATGCTTTTAAGCATTTGAAGATGTATTATTATAAAGCTTCTGTGCCCCCCCACCCCTTTTTTTTATTTTATGTTTTCCCCCACCCTTTCAGTTCTCTACTTCTTTATTTTTGGCTAAGTAGATTCTATTTTGGTTGATGTTCCAACCTCCCATGGGGAGGTAGTGGTTGCGTATGCTGACTTTACAGATATAAGCTAGCATGCTAACTCATATTCTTACTTCCAAAGTTACTCTGTCTTGTAATAGTTGTGTTATAAGGTGTGATGACAAGATAATTATGTATGTCACTGCAGAAGAACTGGTGTTTTTTTACTCTTGTTTGTAGACCAGTGAAGGATTGTGAATACAGTTTCTGTATACATTTTATTGCAAAATAAAATAAAAATCATTGAAATAGAAAAACACATTGGAGTTGGCAGCAGCATTGGGAGCCCATATATTGCCTGAAAAACACATTAGAGTTGGCAGCACCACTGGGAGCCCATATATTGCCTGAAAGACACACAGTGGAGTTGGCAGCAGCATTAAGAGCCCATATATTGCCTGAAAGCCAGGAGTTGGCAGCAGCTGCAGTAGCATTAGGAGCCCATATATTGCCTGAACACAGACAGAAATTGGCAGCAGCATAGGGAGCTCATATATTGCCTGAAAAACACATTGGAGTTGGCAGCAGCATTGGGAGCCCATATATTGCCTGAAAGACACACCCAGGAGTTGGCAGCAGCATAGGGAGTCCATATGTTTCCTGAAAGACACACCCAGGAGTTGGCAGCAGCATAGGGAGCTCATATATTGCCTGAAAGAGACACCCAGGAGTTGGCAGCAGCATTAGGAACTCATATATTGCCTGAAAGACACACCCAGGAGTTGGCAGCAGCAGCATTAGGAGCACATATATTGCCTGAAAGACACACCCAGGAGTTGGCAGCAGCACCAGCAGCATTAGGAGCCCATACATTGCCTGAAAGACACACCCAGGAGTTGGCAGCAGCATAGGGAGCTCATATATTGCCTGAAAAACACATTGGAGTTGGCAGCAGCATTGGGAGCTCATATATTGCCTGAAAGACACACCCAGGAGTTGGCAGAAGCATAGGGAGCTCATATAAGGTGTGATGACAAGATAATTATGTATGTCACTGCAGAAGAACTGGTGTTTTTTACTCTTGTTTGTAGACCAGTGAAGGATTGCGAATACAGTTTCTGTATACTTTTTATTGCAAAATAAAATAAAAATAATTGAAAAGAAAAACACATTGGAGTTGGCAGCAGCATTGGGAGCCCATATATTGCCTGAAAAACACATTGGAGTTGGCAGCACCACTGTGAGCCCATATATTGCCTGAAAGACACACAGTGGAGTTGGCAGCAGCATTAAGAGCCCATATATTGCCTGAAAGACACACCCAGGTGTTGGTAGCAGCTGCAGTAGCATTAGGAGCCCATATATTGCCTGAACACAGCCAGAAGTTGGCAGCAGCATAGGGAGCTCATATATTGCCTGAAAAACACATTGGAGTTGGCAGCAGCATTAGGAGCCCATATATTGCCTGAAAGACACACCCAGGAGTTGGCAGCAGCATAGGGAGCTCATATATTGCCTGAAAGACACACCCAGGAGTTGGCAGCAGCAGCAGCAGCAGCAGCATTAGAAGCACATATATTGCCTGAAAGACACACCCAGGAGTTGGCAGTAGCACCAGCAGCATTAGGAGCCCATATATTGCCTGAAAGACACACCCAGGAGTTGGCAGCAGCATAGGGAGCTATTGATTTAGTTGGTTACCTTTGCTTTGTGTAATTATTTTATATTTGGTTGCAGGAGCCGCAAGATGTGCCACTTGCCCTTGCTCCTGATGCCCGTTCTTTGCCTGCAGAATGCGTGCCAGGGGTTCTCTAATCGGGCACTATGCAAAACCCGGGCCGTGGTGGCAAGGGCCCTCTGGCTTTTGAAGTCCAGATTTAGGTGTTTGGACCATACGGGGGGGGGGGGGGCACTGCAGTATGACCCCAACAAGGTTATACCAAAATTTTAATTTACATTTTTTAACAGGGACCATACGTGCCAGAGTGGCACAACTGAGTGTCAGGGTCCTTCAGTTGGTGGGCGAGATGCAGGAGCTGCACAACCCGTTGGGGACCACAGATGAAGAATAATGTTCAGTGGCCTGCCATTGCTATGTATTTTGTTTTTTATAGTTGTAAAAATTTTACATTTTCTAAATTTTTTACAATTTTATATTTTATGATGGTATAAAAAAAATGTTACATTGTCATTTCATTTACAAAATACATTAACACAAAACGAATGGGCCCAGAAATATTTAAAGATGAATATTCACATGACCGAGAAATGATTTAGGTAAGTTTTAGGGGGCTAAAATGGAAGAAGAACCTAACCGTGAAGTGGTTTGGGTGAGCTTTAAGGGTCCAAAAGGGAAGATGGAGGAGAGTGCTAAGTGATTTAGCTAAACATTGTAGTAGAAGTGAGGGTGGCAAATATGTAGGCAAGCACTTTAATGAGTTAAGTTTGTAGTGCGCAGGCGCAAGATGGTAAGGATTTCCGTCTGGACGAATATTTATTGAAAAAAGGAAACAGAATCGAACGGGAAACGTAAAGGATTCGTTGGAGGATACGATGGGAAAAGGGCAAAAATGAAAGCCTACGTTGTAACATGTGAAAATGAAATGGAAAAGTCTGGATGGAAAATGACATCCTCGTAATTCGTAATCTGCCGTACGAACGGACGGAAACTTTACAGAAGGTTTTCAATGCATGCATTGAATCGCTCGAACGCTCATACGAGAATGGAAACATTTCACAAAAAAAACAGAAAACTGAAGTTTTTTTGTGTCTCTGAATCGAGGCTATTGTCTGAAAGACACACCCAGGAGTTGGCAGCAGCAGCTTTGGGAGCACATATATTGCCTGAAAGACACATCCAGGAGTTGGCAGCAGCAGCAGCATTAGAAGCCCATATATTGCCTGAAAGACACACCCAGGAGTTGTAAGCAGCATAGGGAGCTCATATATTGCCTGAAAAACACATTAGAGTTGTCAGCAGGATTGGGAGCCCATATATTGCCTGAAAGACACACCCAGGAGTTGGCAGCAGCATAGGGAGCTCATATATTGCCTGAAAGACACACCCTGAATTTGGCAGCAGCATAGGGAGCCCATATATTGCCTAAAAAAAAGGCAGTGGAAGATGAGTGCAGAGGTCCCCCCGAGTCAGACCTGCGAGAGTATGGACCATGGCGCAGATAGGCATCAGCCAACTGCCTACGTAGAGTGTCTTTGTAGTAGGTCAGTTTGTCCTCCCTCACAGCGGGTGTAAAAAATGCCCCCATTTTGTGCCGGTAGCGAGGGTCCAATAAGGTGGAGAGCCAGAAGTCATCCCGCAGAAAAATGGAGACAATTCTGCGGTCACTACGCAAGCACATGAGCATGCATCATGCAATTTGTGCAAGTGACTTGGAGGGACTACCTGTCTCCATCTCCACTGCATACTGCCACGATGTGTCTGGGTCCTCTGTCTCGCCTTCCTCACAACCCTCTAGCTCCTCTGGCTGCTCCTGCTCCTCCTCTCCTGTCAGATGAATGGATAAACTGCCCATTTCGCCAAAACTAAACTGTGCTGCTCCTCCTCCTCCTCCTCAGCTCCCACAGGGTTTATGTGGCCGTGAAATGTATGCGCCATGTCTCCAGTGCTCTGACCAGCCATTGTTTCCAACATGTGTTGTATTACATGAAGCAGCGCAATCATGTTGTGCATGCCGTAATTCTGGTGACTGACCAATAAAGTGGCTTCCAAAGGGCCAAATGGCAGGTGTCACGTATGAGCTGCCACTTGTTCACATTAAGGTTACACAGGGGAGTCCCCCTATCTGCTTGGATCATCAAGAAATCAGTGATGGCTTTTCTCTGTTCGTATAGGCGGTCTAACATATGCAGGGTGGAATTCCAACGGGTGGGAACATCGCAAATCAGACTATGTTGGGGGATACCGTTCTGACGCTGTAGCTCAAGAAGGGTGTGCTTGGCGGTGTAGGAGTGGCTGATGTGCATACAAAGTTTCTTTCTGATGTTAGGATGTCTTGCAGACGGGGGGGAAGACTTCAGAAAACGCTTGACAACTAGGTTGAACACGTGTGCCATACAGGGTGCATGGCTCAGGCTTCCTTGTCACAGCGCAGACAAGATGTTACTCCCATTGTCAGTCACCATGGTACCCATTTCCAATTTTTGCGGAGTAAGCCATGTTTTGATTTCTTGATGAATGAATTTCAGGAGCTCCTCCCCTGTGTGACTCCGTTCGCCAAGGCAAACCATGTGAAGCACAGCGTGACACCGCCGTGCACTGCACACATGGTAGGCTGAAGGGGCATTGAGAACTGACTGTAGGAGGCTGAGGAGACGGCGGAGGATGAGGAGGCCGAGTCGCACATTGTGACACGCAAAACGGCCTGGGAGCGTGAAGGCCGAAGCGGTGTGACCTGTCCAAGTTGCTGTGCAGGAACCACATTCACCCAGTGGGCCGTAAAGGACATGTATTGTCCCTGTTTGCAGTTACAGCTCCAGATGTCAGCGCTGCCCTGCACTTTGGTGCACACTGACAGGCTCAAGGACTGGCCCACCTTCTGCTCAACAAATTTGTGCAGGGCTGGTACTGCCTTCTTTGCAAAGAAATGACCGCTTGGGACTCTCCACCTCGGCTCGGCACTAGCCATCAGCTCTCTGAAAGGTCCACCATCGTAAAAGGGAGGGACTGCAGCACCAGCAACTTGGACAGGAGCACATTTAGCTTCTGCGCCGTAGGATGAGTGGGTGCATACTGCTGTCTCTTGGACATGGCTTCACTGATGGTTTGCTGGTGGGATGACTGACTTTTAGTAGGAGGAGCAGGAGCATCTGGAGTGGCAGAAGATGGCTATGACGCACAGCTACCTTCAGCTGAGGTGCTGGAGCCTGGGCTGGGTGAAATTGGAAGCGGAGTGGCACTTGGCTGACGCAGCAGGCTGGGTCCCCACTTCGGAGCCTCGGTTCTCCCAGGCCGCTTTATGGTGACACTGCATGTGTTGCCGCAGGGCCGTTGTATCAACATTGGGGCCCTGGCCACGCTTGACCTTCTGTCTACACATCTTGCATGTGGCCAGGTTACCCTCCTGCGGATGCTTGATGAGAAAGTGCCACACTGCCGAGTAGCTAATTTTCCCTCCAACAGTCTGCACTAATTCACTGCTACTGCTGCCAACTCCAGGAACCCCTGCTCCATTACCTCCCGGGTGGTCTACCCCGTGCCTGGCCACGTGTGGCTCCAGACATCCCAATTCTGCCACCATGCTGACTGCCAACCCTACTGCCACCATGCTGACTGCCAACCCTACTGCCACCTTGCTGCCTCAGCTGCTGACTCTGGGGCAACCTGGGACCCTCTTCTCCTGATGATGATAAAGCCCCTTTTGCACCGGGCTCCCAAGTGCGATCGGCTTCATCATCATCATCATCATCAAGTTGTGCCTGCACGTCACTGATGTCCTCCTCGGTTTCCACAAGAGCTTCAGGAGACGGAACGCTCGCCACACCACCGCCCACGCCACTCTCCTCCTCAGTGTTTGTCTGCCTAGCGGAAGAAGCGGCGGATGTCTCCTCCATTTCTTGGCTGGGCAGTAGCTGCTGACTCTCCTCTAACACATCATCCTCACTGAATAGTGGAGCTGAACCCAAAGCATAAGATACGGCGGCTGGAGGGGGGGGGCGTAGGACAGAGGCAATGGAAGGACAGGGGCTGCTCCCGGGCCATGCCAACTCAGGGTTGTGTCCAAGGAACCTACGGACTGTTGACTGGGGGTGTCAGATGTCACTTGTGATGAGGTCGATGACCGCGTTAACCAATCGATGACTGCAGACGAACGCTAGCAGATACCGGGAGACCAGGCCTCTCACCGCGACTCCTGCTGCCACTCGCCCTTGTCTGCTGCAACCTCTGCCTGATGAATCTGGGCCTCTCCTCGGTGCACATCCTGATACATCTCTGCCTGACATTTTTACTGCATTTAGGAGGGGAAAACAATATACTACACTACTGCTACAACAGTATTTTTGTAACAGCAGGTGTGCAGACACTGTAGCTAAAAGCTAATGCAAAAAGACACACAGTCAGATGGTGTTACACAGGATGCCCCTGGTCAGAGTTAAATGTACCACAGGCAGTTTTAAAATGTGATTTTTGTTCAAAATGTAAAAAAGGTGAAGATGCAGGTACAATTAAAATCTAAGTGCTAGTATTTGGGATGACACCCCCCCCCCCCCCCCCGGTGAAAGGCAATGAGTGCTTTAACTTGTGAACCAGATTTGTTTTATACAAAAGGCAAAAGGTTAGTAGACAGATACTCTTAAAAATAAGTGCTAGCACTGACAATGGCCCCCAGTGAAAGGCAATGGGTGCTTTAAACTTGTAAACCAGACTTGTTTTATACAAAAGGCAAAAGGTTAGTAGGCAGGTAATCCTAAAAGATAAGTGCTAGCACCGACAATGGCCCCTGGTGAAAGGCAATTGGTGCTTTAAACTTTTTTTATACAAAAGGCAAAAGGTTAGGAGGCAAGTACTTTTAACCCTTTAAGTGCCAGCCTACATGGAGTTTTTGTCACCCTTTGTTGCCAGACCATTTTGCTCTATTTTGCGCTCCCCATGTTCAAATGTGATTTTTGAAGGGATTTCCAGGGATTTCCCAGGAAAATGATATATTGTTTTTTTCCGGGCATTAACATGAAATGTCTTGTTTGTCATTTTTTAGGTGTATTCTCAATATTTTTGGGTGAAATATGTGCAAATATATATATATATATATATATATATATATATATATATATATTTTACAATTTGTAGTTTTTTTTGTAATAAAAAATGCAAGTTTGTCAATAAAATCTTATTACGTGTGAAATCCCAATTTCTCCCGGTTACAGCGATACCACATATGTATAGGTAGACACCCTTTCCTGCCCAGGAGACTCCCCCAAACTGAAACAGCGCTTTAGGGAATTTTCTGATAAAATACAACTATGCTATGCAATATGCGCACCTTGCAGTTTTTCCAGAAAAACAACCCTTTACATTTGAAATACCCCCCACAAACTATATATTTTCTGGAAGTACACACCTCAAGCTTTCTAGGTATACCAGGCTTGTTGATGTGGCCATAGTTTTCTGGAAGTAATCCCTCAATGTATTCTTTGGTTGCAAAGACTTTCCCTAAAAAAAGGATAAAAAAGCAGAATCAAAGCCACATTTTCCTAAAAAAACTATATACAAACAAGAAAAAACAAGTTTAATCTGAAAACGCAACATCCTCCCAACATAACGATACCCAACATGCATTGTGACTGTCAAGGGAAGAGTTGACAAACACCCCAAAGTAAAGCATGTGCGTAATGGTAATTTTGCTTGAAAATTTCAGCTCTGCAGACAAAGTGAGCACCTTGCGATTTTTCAACCAAAACAACCCTCTACATTTGGAATATGCCCCATAAACCATATATTCCCGGAAAGTACACATATGAAGCTTTCTAAGCGTATCCAGCTTGTTCTAGTGGGCTCATCTTTCTGGAATTATTTCCTCAAAGAATTCTTTGGTTGCGCAGGGTTTCCCTAAAAAATTTATAAAAAAGCTGAATAAAAAACACCTTTTCCTAAAATATAAATATGCAAACCAGAAAAAAACAAGCTAAGTCTGAAAGCGCAAGGTCCCCTGAACAGAACAATACCCAACATGCATAGTTACTTTTAACCCTTTTAATTGCCAGTCTACTTGAGATTTTGTCACCCTCTGTTGACAGGTCATTTTTCCCCATTTTGCACCATGTTTTTGCGCCATGTTTTGCGCCATTTTTGCTGGAACTTTCAGGAAAATTATATATATATATTTTTTGCAGCAGAGTTTAGGCTTTAACATGAAATGTCTTGTTTGTAAATTTTATTTTTTTTTTACAATATTATTAAGAAAAAGAAAATAAATAAAAAAAATTTTTAGAAAATTGACTGAATGCATTTTATTAAGGAAAACCATATTGCATGTGTGAGCCTCATTCCTACCCCGTTCCTGCCCAGGAGACCCCCTAACTGAAATAAGTACTTTATAACATTCACAAATAAAATACAAATACCATCCACACTACAAAGGGTTAAATCGAGAAAAAAAATGACATAGAGTCCCCCCTCCCCGGGGGGGGGGGGGGGGGGGGACCCCATTTTTTTTCTTATTTTTATGGGTTAAAAACCCTTAAAAATCAAAAAAAAAATTGACGTGGGGTCCCCCTTACCAAAAGTAACCAGCCCAGGACCAGCTGTGCAGGGCTTGTAGGAACAGGGTGCAGGGGCCAGCTTTTGTGGCCCCTGGCCCTGCAGGCTATAAAGCCCGCATAGCCCGTGGGCCCGGGCTTTTCTGCCCTCCCTGGCCTTTGGGGAGGCAGGTAATGGGGGTTCCGGGGGTTAATGGAAAGCCACCCGCTAGTCGCAGGTGACTTGCCATCCCCCCAGCCTTGTGAACTGGTATAGGGGTCATGGACCCCTTACCAGTTCACAAGGGGTTAAATGTAAAAAAAACACAGACACACACAGAGAAAAAAATATTTTATTTTATTTTTTTTTTTATATACTTACCTCCCATCCATCCTGGAGCACTGTGTCCCTCGGCGATCACTGGCTTCTGCTCACCTGCTGGAAGCCTCTTATAGCTGCTGGGTGACAGAACACAAAGGGTTAATATAAAAAAAATGACATAAAACCCTTAAAAAAAAAAAAAAAGAAATTGACGTGGGGTCCCCCTTACCCAAAGTAACCAGCCCGGGACCAGCTATGCAGGGCTTGTAGGAACAGGGCGCAGGGGCCAGCTTTTGTGGCCCCTGGCCCTGCAGGCTACAAGCCCGCATAGCCCATGGGCCCCTGGCTCTTCTGCCCCCCCCTGGCCTTTGGGGAGGCAGGTAATGGGGGTGCCGGGGGTTAATGGCAAGTCACCCGCTAGCGCAGGTGACTTGCCATCCTCCCAGCCTTGTGAACTGGTATAGGGGTCCCTCGCCGCTGTCCCGCGCCGCTGTCATGTCACTGACAGATGCCGGTAGTGATCGGCGCAGGGCGGGTGACAGGCGAGAGGGCTCCGATCGGAGCCTCCTCACCTGACACCCGCCCTGCTCCGATCACCACTGGCATCTGACAGATGCCGTAGCTCGTCATCCCGCTCCTCCCACAATGGGTGGGGTTAGGGGACGGCGGCCATCGCCGCCATTACAAGAGGTGAGGACCCTCACCTGAAGCCTGCGCAGCCCAGGGGGGGATCGGACCCCCCCTGGTGAAGAGGAGATCCAGTCAGAAGGCTCGGGCGCGGAGGTGAGTAAATTAAATTTTTTTTTTTTTTTTTTACAGCGGCGATGTCAGCGCTGGAAACGGGAGGGGGCGGCTGGTTTCGGGCCCCCTCCTGAAGACAGAGGACGATGGGGGGGTCGGATGCCCCCCCCAGGAAGAGGGGACGCCAAGCTTCACGGGGATACCAGAGGTAAGTGGGGTTTTTTTTTTCTATTTTTTAACTGTTAGGGGGAAATGCCAGGCACGTAGTTTCTACGTGCTTGCCACTTAACGGTAGGAGAAGCAACCACGTAGAAACTACGTGCTTGGCATTTAAAGGGTTAAAAGACACGTGCTAGTATTTGGGATGCACCCTGCTCACATACAGAGGTGGCCTCCTTTGAATGTGGAAAAGTGACTTTGCTTATTAGACAGGTGGTCTTGAAATATTTATGCTAGTGTTTGGGATGCCCGCTGCTCACATACAGAGGTAGCGTACTTTGATTGTGGAAAAGTGACGTTGATTATAAAATGCAAGCAGTTTTTAGACAGGTAGTCTTGAAATATTAATGCTAGTGTTTGGGATGCCCCCTGCTCACATACAGAGAGGGCCTCCTTTGATTGTGTAAAAGTGACTTTGCTTACAAAATGCAACCAGTTAGTACACAGGTAGTCTTGAAATATTACTGCTAGTGTTTGGGATGCCCCCTGCTCACATACAGAGGAGGACTCCCTTGATTGTGGAAATGTGACTTTGCTTACAAAATGCAAGCAATTAGTACACAGGTAGTCTTGAAATATTAATGCTAGTGTTTGGAATGCCCCCTGCTCACATTCAGAGGTGGCCTCCCTTGATTGTGGAAAATTGACGTTGATTATAAAATGCAAGCAGTTAATAGACAGGTAGTCTTGAAATACTAATGCTAGTGTTTGGGATGCCCCCTGCTCACATACAGAGGTGGCCTCCTTTGATTGTGGAAAAGTGACTTTGCTTACAAAATGCAACCAGTTAGTACACAGGTAGTCTTGAAATATTACTGCTAGTGTTTGGGATGCCCCCTACTCACATACAGAGGTGGCCTCCTTTAATAGTGGAAAAGTAACTTTGCTTACAAAATGCAACCAGTTAGTACACAGGTAGTGTTGAAATATTACTGCTAGTGTTTGGGATGCCCCCTACTCACATACAGAGGTGGCCTCCCATGATTGTGGAAAAGTGACATTAATTATAAAATGCAAGCAGTTAGTAGACAGGTAGTCTTGAAATATTAATGCTAGTGTTTGGGATGCCCCCTGCTCACATACAGAGGTGGCCTCCTTTGATTGTGGAAAAGTGACTTTGCTTACAAAATGCAAGCAGTTCGTACACAGGTAGTCTTGAAATATTAAAGCTAGTGTTTGGGATGCCCCCTGCTCACATACAGAGGTGGCCTACCTTGATTGTGGAAAAGTGACGTTGATTATAAAATGCAATCAGTCATTAGACAGGTAGTCTTGAAATATTAATGCTAGTGTTTGGGATGCCCCCTGCTCACATTCAGAGGTGGCCTCCCTTGATTGTGGAAAAGTGACGTTGATTATAAAATGCAAGCAGTTAATAGACAGGTAGTCTTGAAATATTAATGCTATTGTTTGGGATGCCCCCTGCTCACATACAGAGGTGGCCTCCTTTGATTGTGGAAAAGTGACTTTGCTTACAAAATGCAAGCAGTTAGTACACAGGTAGTCTTGAAATATTACAGCTAGTGTTTGGGATGCCCCCTGCTCACATACAGAGGTGGCCTACCTTGATTGTGGAAAAGTGACGTTGATTATAAAATGCAATCAGTCATTAGACAGATAGTCTTGAAATTTTAAAGCTAGTGTTTGGGATTCCCCCTGCTCACATACAGAGGTGGCCTCCCTTGATGGTGGAAAAGTGACGTTGATTATAAAATGATAGCAGTTGTTAGACAGGTAGTCTTGAAATATTAATCCTAGTGTTTGGGATGCCCCCTGCTCACATACAGATGTGGCCTCCTTTGATTGTGGAAAAGTGACTTTGCTTACAAAATGCAACCAGTTAGTACACAGGTAGTCTTGAAATATTTATGCTAGTGTTTGGGATGCCCCTGCACACATACAGAGGTGGCCTCCCTTGATTGTGGAAAAGTGACATTAATTATGAAATGCAAACAGTTAGTACACAGGTAGTCTTGAAATATCTATGCTAGTGTTTGGGATGCCCCCTGCTCACATACAGAGGTGCCTTCCTTGATTGTGGAAAAGTGACGCCAATTATAAAATGTAAGCACTTATTAGACAGGTAGTCTTGAAATATTAATGCTTGTGTTTGGGATGCCCCTGCTCACATACAGAGGTGGCCTCCCTTGATTGTGGAAAAGTGACGTTGATTATAAAATTCAAGCAGTTAGTAGACAGGTAGTCTTGAAATATTACTGCTAGTGTTTGGGATGCCCCCTGCTCACATACAGAGGTGGCCTCCTTTGATTGTGGATTAATTATCAAATGAAAGCAGTTATTACACAGGTAGTCTTGAAATATTAATGCTAGCACGCTTTTTAAAGAATGACACCAGGTAAAGGAAAAGCTAAATAGGCAGGAGTGCTATTAACACTAAATAGGCTTTAACCCTTTCGCTGCCAGCCTACCTGCAGCATTTCCCACTCCCTGTTGCCAGACTGAGTTTCACTGTTTCGCGCTACACATGTTCAACTGTCATTTTTGAAAGGATTTCCAGGGATTTCCCAGGAAAATTATATATTGTTTTTTTCAACAGAGTCTGGGCTTTAACATGAAATGTCTTGTTTGTATTTTTTAGGTGTATTCTCAACATTTTTGGGTGAAATGTGTGAAAAAAATTAAAAAAAATATATTTTTTTACAATTTGTAGAGTTTTTTTGTAATAAAAAATGTAAGTTTGTCAATAAAATCTTATTGCGTGAGAAACCCCAATTTCTCCCGGTTACAGCGATACCACATATGTATAGGTAGACACCCTTTCCTGCCCAGAAGCCTTTTATAGCTGCTGGATGACAAATGGTTAATTAAAAAAAAAAATGACATAGGGTCCCCCTTCCCGGGGAGGGGGACCCCATTTTTTTTTGGATTTTTAAGGGTTAAAAACCCTTAAAAATCCAAAAAAAAAAATGACGTGGGGTCCCCCTTACCCAAAGTAACCAGCCCGGGACCAGCTATGGGGGCTTGTAGGCACAGAGTGGGGGGGCCAGCTTTGGTGGCCCCCCCACCCTGCAGCCTACGAGCCCACATAGCCTATGTGGGCCCGGGCTCTTCTGCCCCCCCCTGGCCTTTGGGGAGGCAGGTAATGGGGGTGCGGGGGTTAATGGCAAGCCACCCGCTAGGGCAGGTGACTTGCCACCCCCCCAGCCTTGTGAACTGGTATAAGGGGTCTCATGGACCCCTTACCAGCTCACAAAGGGTTAACTGTTAAAAAAACCACCACACAATAATAAAAAGTATTTTATTCAAAAAAAAAAAAATTTTTTTAACTGTACTTACCTTCGATTGCAAGCTCTTGTCCCTCGCCGCTCAGCTGACAGATGCCTGTGATCGGCATCCAGAGAAGGAGAAGGCAGGAGATCAGAGGATCTCCTGTCACCTCCTTCCAGGGCACCGATCACCGGCATCTGAGAAGCTGAGAAAGCTGAAGCCGGTGATCGGGACCGGGATGACGTCATAAGCCCCGCCCCAAGGGGGCGGGGCTTAGAGGCAAGATGGCGGCCACCATCGTGAAGAAGAGAGGAGAGAGCCTCCCAGGCTCTCTCCTGAAGATCGGTAAGTCCTGGGGGGGGATCGGAGGCCCCCCAGGTGAAGAGGAGGGACAGCGGGAGCCAGCGCACACACAGGTAAGTGAATGTCATTTTTATTTTTTATTTTTTTTTACAGTTAGCAGCTGCTGCTGCAGAAGCGGGGGGGGCGGCCTATTCCGGGGGCTCTCCTGGAGCCATCCGACCCCCCATGGGGGATCGGATGGCACCAAATTAAAGAGGAGACCCGGCCGGATCCAACAAGGGGTCAGGTGAGTATTTTTGATTTTTATTTTTTAAACTAGAAGCGAGGAAAGTCAAGCACGTAACACCTACGGGCTTGGCACTTAAGGCCCAGCCAAGCCAGCACGTAGGTGTTACGTGCTTGGCACTTAAAGGGTTAAAGCTAATGTAAACAGTTTAAACTGTCCCTGTCTTTATCTTTCACTGTCACAAGCTCTCTCCTTCTCTATCTGTCCTGCGCTTTTTCTGTTCTTTGTTCTATCTATCTATCTATCTATCTATCTATCTATCTATCTATCTATCTCTCGCTCTATCCCTGGCTGATCTGCTCTGGCCACAATACAGTGTCAGAATGATCTTTCGCAAGATGGCCGCAGTTTATATGGGGCTGTGACATCATCTGCTGATAGGTAGCATGTGACACCTACTCAGGATTCCTTGCCCCATGGGACATGTCCTGACATGTGGATCCACCATTTTACATTGGCTGCATAGCAGTAAATGGAGTTTTAAGGATTCGCTCATCTCTACTCTCAGCATGTCTGGAGAACCTAGTTAGTTTGCTGGTGGTCACGAGCATAGAGAGAGAAGCAGGGATGCCTCTACTCTGCTGTCATTTTACAGACGCAGAAAAAGGGGAGTATTGCAGTGTGGTCTTAGTCGTTCAATTTAGTTTAGTTAAAAAATCTACTGTTGGGCTGGTAAAAAACAACTATCATTCGAAACCACTGAAAGTAATGTTTTTATATTATAGACCTTAAAAACATTACCAAAATACTTTCCTTCTGTACTTTTTTTCTTATTTTAAAGTCACAAATCCTCAGACACCCACATCACAATCCCTCACCCGTCATAAGGGCCATTTCAGTGTATTACATTTATAGTGATTAATGCTGACTCGGCAAGTTTTGTGACTTTCATATGGAAAAAAAGTACAGAAGGAAAGATTATTTTTCAAATAAAGTATATTGGTGAAGTGTTTCTTTTCATAAGGTCTATACTATAAGAACATAACATTTTCAAAGTTTGTGAATGATAGCTGTCTATTAACCCTTCTATTGCCAGCCACGTAAAATTTATGTGGCTACCTCCGACCGTTAAACGCCAACCACTTAAATTCTACATGCATGGCTTTCCCCCCTGCTAGTGGTCAAAGTAAAATAAAAAGCCACTCACTTGACCCCTTGTTCGATCCGGCCGGGACTCCTCTTCACTCGGGGATGGGGTCTCCGATTCCTCACCCGGGCTCCTCCGGCTGCAGGAGGGTGCCCCCCCCTCTTGAACAGCCAACAGCATCTCCTGTTAAAAAATGGTTCACTCACCTCCGTGTGCCATCCCCCCCAGGGCTCTTGAATATTCAGGAGAGAGACGTGCATTTTAGCACCTGCGGCTAGCGGGTGACTCGCCATTAACCCCGGGCACCCCCATTACCTGCCTCCCACAGCCCGGGGGGCAGAAGAGCCCATGGCCATAGGCTATACCGTCTTGTAGCCTGCAGGGCCCGGGGCCACCAAAGCTGGCCCATGCACCCTGTTCTACAAGCCCTGCATAGCTGATCCCTGGGCTGGTTATGCTGAGTAGGGGGACCTCACACCATTTTTTGGGGGGATTTTTAAGGATTTCTAACCTTTAAAATTAAAAAAAAAATGGGGTTGCCCCCGGGAAGAGGGGTCCCATGCCAATCTTTTTTATTGATGTAACCCTTTATAGTGTGGATAGTAGTTGCATTTTATTTGTAAATGTTAGTGCTCTTTTCAGATTAGTTTAGGGGGTCTCCTGGGCAGAAATGGAGGGGCTACCAATACATATGTGGTACTGCTGTAATCGGGAGAAATTGGGCTTTCACATGCAATATAGTATTCTTTAAAAAAATAAAATAAATAAAAAATAAAATAATATTTTTTTTATTCAAAAGAAACAAGACAAATTAATATATATATATATATATATATATATATATATATATATATATATATATATATATTTTTTTTTTTTTTTTTTTACTTAAAAATATTTTAAAAAACAGTGTAAAAATTACAGACAAGACATTTCAGGTTAAATTCCTAAACTCTGTCGCAAAAAGAAATATGTAATTTTTTGGGAAATTCCTGCAAAATTCACAGTTAAACATTATGAAAAATGGTGAAAAATGACCTGTCAACAGAGGGCGATGAAATCTCAAGTAGGCTGCCAGTTAAGAGGGTACCTATACATGCTGGGTATTGTTCTGCTCGGGGGACCTTGTGCTTTCAGATTTAGCTTGTTTTTTTTCTTGCTTGCATATTGATATTTTAGGAAAATGTGTTTTTCTGCTTTATTCATTTTTTTTAGGTAAACCCTGTGCAACCGAAAAATTCTTTGAGGGATCACTTCCAGAAAGATGAAGCTACCACAATAAGCTGGGTACTCCTAGAAAGCTTAATATGTGTATTTCAGGAAATATATGGATTTTGGGGGGTATTCCAAATGTAAAGGGTTGTTTTGGTTGAAAATGCTCAAGGTGTAAAGCTGAAATTTTCAAGTAAAATTACCATTACCTGCTTTACTTTGGGGTTTTTGGCAACTCTTTCCTTGACAGGACCTTTGCATGTTGGGTATCGTTCTGTTCGGAGGAACCTTGCTTTTTCAGATTTACCTTGATTTTTCTCGTTTACATATTGCTTTTAAGAAAAATGTGGCTTTGATTCAGATTTTTTCTTTTTCTTTTAGGGAAACCCTGTGCAACCAAAGAATTAATTGAGGGATTACTTTCTGAAAAGTGTGGCCACATAAACAAACCTGGTACGTCTACAAAGCTTGAGGTGTGTACTTACTACTTACTACTAGAGAATATATAGTTTGTGGGGGGGGTTTCAAATGTAAAGGGTTGTTTTTCTTAAAGAACTGCAAGGTGCGCATATTGTATAGCATAGTTGTATCTTATCTAAAAATCTCCTAACGCGCAGTTTCAGTTTGGGGGAGTCTCCTGGACAGCAAAAGGTGCCTACCAATAAATATGTGGTACCATTGTAACCGGGAGAAATGGGGCTTTTACAAAATAAGATTTCATTGAAAAACTTACATTTTTAATTACAAAAGAAAGTACAATTCTTTTTGCACATATTTTGCCCCAAAATATTGTGAATACACTTAACAAATGACAAACAAGACATTTCAGGTTAAAGACCAGACTGTGCTGAAAAAACAATATATAATTTTCCCAGGAAATCCCTTCAAAAATCACAGTTGAACATGTGTAGTGCAAAATAATGCAAACTGTTCTGGCAACAAAGGGTGACAAAATCTCTAGGTACGCTGGCAGTTAAAGGTTTAAAATCCACAACCTGCCCTGTTAACATGTACACTCTATGTCATACAAAAATGTACATCTAATTGGCACCCTCTATAATTATAATAATCTATTACATATTTATACACCCTGTGCAAATAACCCCACAAAGTATTAGTTATATGATATAACATGATATACAAACTGTAGAAAATAAGTTCAATACATAATTTGAACAAGTCATTAATCACCCTCAATATGATAAGGACACGAGTAGATATAGCAAGTAATTAACCTCCCCTTAGGCAATGTGTGGCAAGAATCAAAGTTGGTAGGATATGAAAGATACATTTATATCCTGAGGTAGCCACTTCAGCACAAAATATACATTGTGCAGCTGTACAGTACCATAGTGGCTAAAACGTATACATTTGCAGAAACAGAAGCTGTAGTGATTTGGCTGGCTCAGTCAGTGTTGTTCCTGGTGGTACTTAGTAAGAATTTCATTATGAATGGCACTGCACAGATCGTAATGGTCGTGGTGGTGTTTGACGGGATTGGTTATTGTACAGTGACTGATTTTGTAAAAAAAAAAATAGCTTTTGCTATTTCACAAATTGTTTCATAGGCAAAACTATGGCAATGATGGCACTGTTGGCAGACTGACAGTCTGACTCAAGAACAATAATCTATGGAGAAACTAACTGTATCTTCACTTGGTTTACTGCAAATCTTATGAGGTACATACAATTTTGCTTCTATTATGTTGAAATTAGTGTCTTTTGCAATTAAACCTCCACAAGCTTTAAAAAAAAGATGGCACTTAATTCACAACATCTTTCTTTTCAGCCTAAATGGACCTAAAAGTACCATTGTCATATAAGATGTTGACTTCAATGCATATAGAAAAATACGGTTGATTCACAGGCTTCTATATTAGTTTTTGTTCTCGTGCACAAGCCTGTCCGGTACACTTATTTTTTGTTGTAAATGCGAGCTTTAGCATGATTGAGAGCCTTCAACGGGTCTGCTTCGTTCCACCTTCATAGTTGCTTAAGCCAGAGAAAGCGTTATGTGTACAGCTTTCGTGGCTTACGCGATGGACAACAGTTTCATTCAGCATAAACATCCTGTCCTCCAGCTTTTTTTAGCATTTTTATAGGTACCTTGCTGCAAAAAGTTTCACTGTCCAGTGAAGTTTTACTAGTTCCCTTCGGAAAAGACCTGTTTTCCCCCTCAATTTAGCATGTTCATTCCATTTTTAGTACGCATTTCAGTAATATGTACGCATATGCGAGCCTCTCATTTTTAGAGTTTTCTATTCTTCAGCCCCTGGTCCTGGCATTCTAAAACTTACTTATTGCTAAGACAGCTGAATCAAGCCATGCCCTGCATGATGTTCGCCAATGACCATGTCGCCAAAGCCTTCTTCAAGCAAACGCCAGCACACAGGCAGAGCACTAGGGCAGGCCACGCCAGTTCCAGCCATAATGCTAGTGAAACCCAATGGGTGTCCTCTTCACTGGGGGGGCCTCCGATCGCCCCCCCCAGCCTCTTCGGTGGCGAGGAGAGGGCAGAAATTGCCCTCCCCCCCCACTTCCTGGAACGGGTCTGCTAGCCCCGCCCCCTGGGAGGCGGGGCCAGGTGACATCTTATGATGTCACCAGCAGCCCTCTTAGTGCCGGGACGTGAGACAGACAATCAGTCTGCTCGTGTGCCTGGAGGAGGGCAGATGGGGAGGAGGAGAGGGCTGAGATCGCCCCCCCTCCTCCCCAGGCTCTCTCCTTCAAACACAGGAGCAGGCTGTCAGCGGAGATCGCCGGGGGACACAGGATCGGAGGTGAGTAAAGTAAAAAAAAATAAAAATAAAGATCTTTTATATCTTATGTCTCTGTGTCTTTTTATTTAACATTTAACCCCTTGTGAACTGGTAAGGGGTCCATGAGACCCCTTATACCAGTTCACAAGGCTGGGGGATGGCATGTCACCCGCTTGCCGCAGCGGGTGACTTGCCATTAACCCCCGGCACCCCCAATTACCTGCCTCCCCAAAGCCCAGGGGGGGGGGCAGAAGAGCCCGGGCCCACACAGGCTATGTGGGCTCGTAGGCTGCAGGGTGGGGGGGCCACAAAAGCTGGCCCCCCCACTCTGTGCCTACAAGCCCCCATAGCTGGTCCCGGGCTGGTAATGATGGGTAAGGGGGACCCCATTTCATTTTTTTTTTGGATTTTTAAGGGTTTTTAACCCTTAAAATTCCAAAAAAAAGTGGGGTCCGCCCCCCTGGGAGGGGGGACCCTATGTAATTTTTTTTTTTTAATAAACTCTTTGTGTTCTGTCATCCAGCAGCTATAAAAGGCTTCCAGCAGGTGAGCAGAAGCCAGTGATCGCCGAGGGACACAGTGCTCCAGGATGGATGGGAGGTGAGTACAGTGTAAAAAAAAAAATTAATAAAATATTTTTTTCTCTTTTGTGTGTCTGTGTTTTTTTTTTACATTTAACCCCTTGTGAACTGGTAAGGGGTCCATGACCCCTATACCAGTTCACAAGGCTCGGGGAGGTGGCAAGTCACCTGTGACTAGCGGGTGACTTGCCATTAACCCCTGGCACCCCCATTACCTGCCTCCCCAAAGCCCAGGGGGGGGCAGAAGAGCCAGGGCCCACGGGCTATGCGGGCTTGTAGCCTGCAGGGCCAGGGGCCACAAAAGCTGGCCCCTGTGCCCTGTTTCTACAAGCCCTGCATAGCTGGTCCCGGGCTGGTTACTTTGGGTAAGGGGGACCCCATTTTTGGGGGGGATTTTTAAGGGTTTTTAACCCTTAAAAATCCCCCCAAAAAATGGGGTCCCCCCCCAGGAAGGGGGACCCTATGTCATTTTTTTTCTCGATTTAACCCTTTGTAGTGTGGATGGTAGTTGTATTTTATTTGTAAATGTTATCAAGTACTTGTTTCAGTTAGGGGGGTCTCCTGGGCAGGAACGGGGGGCTACCGATAAATATGTGGTACCGTTCTAATCGGTAGAAATGGGGGTTTCACATGCAATACGGTTTTCCTTAATAAAATACATTTTTTATTTGAATTAAAGGAGTCAATTTTCTAAAAAAAAATTTATTTATTTATTTATTTTTTACTTAATAATATTGTAAAAAACAAAATAAAATTTACAAACAAGACATTTCTTGTTAAAGCCTAAACTCTGCTGCAGAAAATATATGTATAATTTTCCTGAAAATTCCAGCAAAAATGGCGCAAAACATGGCGCAAAACATGGCGCAAAATGGGGAAAAATGACCTGTCAACAGAGGGTGACAAAATCTCAAGTAGGCTGGCAATTAAAATGGTTAAAGGTAGCTATGCATGTTGGGCATTGTTCTGTTCGGGGGACCTTGCGCTTTCAGACTTAGCTTGTTTTTTTCTGGTTTGCATATTTATATTTTAGGAAAAGGTGTTTTTTATTCAGCTTTTTTATACATTTTTTAGGGAAACCCTGCGCAACCAAAGAATTCTTTGAGGGATTAATTCCAGAAAGATGAGCCCACTACAACAAGTTGGGTACGCTTAGAAAGCTTAACATGTGTACTTTCAGGTAATATATGGTTTATGGGGGATATTCCAAATGGAAAGGATTGTTTTGGTTGAAAAATCGCAAGGTGCGCACTTTGTCTGCAGAGCTGAAATTTTCAAGTAAAATCACTGTTACGCACATGCTTTACTTTGGGGTATTTGCCGACTCTTCCCTTGACAGTAGCTATGCATGTTGGGTATCGTTCTGTTCGGGGGATGTTGCTTTTTCAGACTAAACTTGTTTTTTCTTGTTTGCACGTAGTTTTTTAGGAAAATGTGGCTTTGATTCTGCTTTTTTACCCTTTTTTTAGGGAAACTCTTTGCAACCAAAGAATACAATGAGGGATTACTTCCAGAAAACTATGGGCACATCAACAAGCCTGGTACGCCTAGAAAGCTTGAGGTGTGTACTTCCAGAGAATATATAGTTTGTTGGGGGTATTTCAAATGTAAAGGGTTGTTTTTCTGGAAGAACTGCAAGGTGCGCATATTGCATAGCATAGTTGTATTTTATCTGAAAATTCCCTAAAGCACTGTTTCAGTTTGGGGGAGTCTCCTGGGCAGGAAAGGGTGTCTACCTATACATATGTGGTATCGCTGTAACCGGGAGAAATTGGGATTTCACACGCAATAAGATTTTATTGAAAAACTTACATTTTTTATTACAAAAAAAACTACAAATTGTAAAAATGTATTTTTTTTTATTTTTTTTTCACATATTTCACCCAAAAATATTGAGAATACCCCTAAAAAATTACAAACAAGACATTTCATGTTAAAGCCCAGACTCTGCTGAAAAAAACAATATATCATTTCCCTGGGAAATCCCTGGAAATCCCTTCAAAAATCACATTTGAACATGGGGAGCGCAAAATAGTGCAAAACGGTTTGGCACCAAGGGTGACAAAAACTCCAGGTAGGCTGGCAGCGAAAGGGTTAAAGCTGCTTTTGAACCGTGTTGGGGCAATTAGTGGATATTTCCAATTATGGCTGGAATCATAATGAAATAATAGATATTTTAGTAAGGTATATATTTTTATTTTTATTTTTATAAAGAAATAATGTGGTATTTTTATATAAATGAATGAAGGTAGGATGTCAATTATAGGAGCATGTTTTAAGAATGTAATTTGGTATGGTGTATAATTGTATTGTTTTTTTGGGTTAAATATAATTGTGTATTATGTCTTATAAAAATTGTTTTTAGTATAAGGAAGATGCGCTCTAATCCCTTTGGGGGATGCGCACATCATTTATAGTAGAAATGAATAGCCGCATTTGCGGTAATACATTCTGAACCGAACAGGTTAATAAGAAAGAAAAGACCACGTGACATGATGAAGTGAATAAATTAGTGACACTCCTAGCCCCGCGCGAGCCCATGAATAAGTCGTAATGACGAAACGCGTTGGGCGGAGCTAAGGAGTGTCACGTGTGTTGCATCTGACGAGCAGCGCCGCGTACTACGGCCGGAGGAGGCGGTGAGCTGATACTCGTAAAAGTGCTTTATATCTGATGTGCGGGTCCATACTGAAGGGGTTGGATGACGCCTGTTCTTCTACTTTTAAGTTGAATGCGCGATTATTTTAAAAATCTGGTGAGCGGCTTTTTAAAGGGCCAGTGGCCATAGAGTGGATTCCTTTTGTGTGAAACGTTTTTACGCTATTGGAGCATTTCTTGTGTTTATTTCTTTACAATATGTATAATAAATCCGGAGCAAGTTGATTTTCCTCTGTGTGGAGAGTGGAGTTCCTTATCCTTTGTTTAAAGAGGTGAAAAATAAGCACATAAATTGATAAGCGTTCCTTTTTGGCCAAAGAAGAAATTGTTGAGCCTCTCAAACTAAAATTGAGATCATATGTGCAAAATATCAAGAATACATCTGGTACGTTATATATAAGAAGGTGGTGGTGGAGTGACGTCACTGAATTGTTTTGAAGAGCACCTGTGGTGTCAACATTTGTTTCGCTGAGCCTTATACACAGCTCTAGGGCAGTGTATTTATATCTATATATCTATATGCTAATGTTGAAGGCTGAAATGACAACAGTCTAAAGGCTTGGAGCGAAAGGTTCTTTCACTGGGACAATTGATCTGATTTGTAGCGCGGTTTCCTAGAACTATTAAGTTTAATTTTGTGTTTTCATAAGAAAGAAATAAGGTTGGCAAAAGCACAAAATGAAAACTAAATCAGAACATGTAGGTGCCCTGATTGATGATGATGGGGATGAAGGCGGAGCTGTTAAATGTATTCTATAGCCATGTGTACACAAGAGAGGAGCAAGGAGCTAACATAGGAGATGCCAATGATAGCAATAGCCCAAGTAAAATACTTAACAAGCTAAACATGAATATCATCAAAGAAAGACTAAATAATTTAAATGTGAATGAGACTACAGGACCAGATGGACTTCACCCAAGAGTTCTTAAAGAACTCAGCTTAGTTATCGCACCACCCCTGTTCTTGGTCTTTATAGACTCACTAACAACTGGTATAGTGCCAAGAGATTGGCGCAGGGCAAATGTGGTGCCCATTTTTAAAAAGGGCTTCTCCAGGCTATTACAGACCGGAAAAGTTTAACATGGGAAAATTGCTTGAGGGTTATTAAAGGACTATATAGACGAATATGTAACTATCCATAATATTATAAGTGACAACCAGCATGGTTTTGCTAAGGACAGAAGCTGCCTGACTAACCTGATTGGCTTCTATGAGGAGGAGAGTAGAAACCTAGACAGAGAGCGCGGCTGTAGTTATAGTTTTTCTGGATTTTGCTGAAGAAATTGACACTGTCCCCCATAGACCACATAGACACATATTGGGGAAATTGAGATCTTAAGGATTAGAAAATAAAATGGCTGAAGGATTGTGTGCAGAGAGTTGTGGTTAATGATACCTACTATGAATGGGTACTGGTTGTAAGTGGTGTACCTCAGGGTTCAGTCCTGGGCCCACATAAAGGATGGGATTAGAAGCCCTGTCTCTATTTTTGCAGATGACACAAAGATATGTAGCACAGTGCAGTCTTTTGAAGATGTTCACAAGCTTCAGGCTGACTTGGACACTCTGAGTGTCTTGGCATCCACTTGGCAAATGAAGTTCAATGTGAAGAAATGTAAAGTCATGCACTTGGGGTCTAACAAACTGAAGGCCACATAAATCCTCAGGGGAGTAAAAGTGGGAGAAACACATGTTGAGAAGGATCTGGGGGTACTGGTAGATCACAGGCTAAATAACAGTATGCAATGTCAAGCAGTTTCTTCCAAGGCCACAAAGATATTTTCATTCATTAACCCTTTAAGTGCCAGACTATGTTTCACTATTTTGCGCTACACATGTTCAACCTTGATTTTTGAAGGAATTTCCAGGGATTTCCCAGGAAAATTATATATTGTTTCTTTCAGCAGAGTCTGGGCTTCAACATGAAATGTATTGTATGGTCTTTTTTAGTGGATTCTCAATACTTTTGGGTGAAATATTTGCAAATTTTTTTTAAAAAAATCTATTTTTTGTAAGTTTGTCAATAAAATGTTATTGGTTGTAAAACCCCAATTTCTTCTGGTCACAGCGGTACCACATATGTATAGGTAGACACCCTTTCCTGCCCAGGAAACTCCCCCAAACTGAAACAGAGCTTTAGAAGATTTTCAGATAAAATACAACTGTGATATGCGCTATGCGCAACTTGCAGTTTTTCCAGGATAAACAACTCTTTACATTTGAAATACCCCCCACAAACTATATATTATCTGGAAGTACACACCTCATGCTTTCTAGGCGTACCAGGCTTGTTTATGTGGGCGTAGTTTTCTGGAAGTAATCTCTCAATTAATTATTTGGTTGCACAGAGTTTCCCTAAGAAAGAATAAAAAGGAAGAATCAAGCCACATTTTCCTAAAAATAACTATAAGCAAACAAGAAAAAACAAGTTAAATCTGAAAAAGCAACATCCCCCGAACAGAACATTACCCACCATGCATAGCTACTGGCAAACACCCCAAAGTAAAGCATGCGCCTAACGGTAATTTTACTTGAAAATTTCTGCTCTGAAGACAAAGTGCGCACCTTGCAATTTTTCAACCAAAACAACCCTTTACATTTGGAATATCCCCCATAAATCATATATTCCCTGAAAGTACACCTTAAGCTTTCTAAGCGTACCCAGGTTGTGGTAGTGGAATCATCTTTCTGAAAGTAATCCCTCCAAGAATTCTAAGGTTGCACAGGGTTTCCCTAAAAAAAGTATAAAAAAGCTGAATAAAAAACATGTTTTCCTAAAATATCAATATACAAACAAGAAAAAACAAGCTAAATCTGAAAGCACAAGGTCCCCTGAGCAGAACAATACCCAACATGCATTGGTACTATTAACCTTTTTAAATGCCAGACTACTTGAAGTTTTGTCACCCTTTGTTGACAGGTCATTTTTCCCCATTTTGCGCCATGTTTAACTGTGGTTTTTGCCCGAATTTCCAGGAAAATTATATATATATATTTTTTGCAGCAGAGTTTAGGCTTTAACATGAAATGTCTTGTTTGTAATTTTTCTACTGTTTTTTTTTGCATGTGAAAGCCCCATTTCTCCCGATTACAACGGTACCACATATGTATCGGTAGCCCCCCATTCTTGCCCAGTAGACCCCCAAACTGAAAAGAGCACTTTATAACATTTACAAATAAAATACAACTACTATCCACACTATAAACATAAGGGGTTAATAAAAAAAAACGATATAGGGTCCCCCCTTCCTGGGGGGGAACCCATTTTTTGGGTTCCCCCCAAAAAGTGACATGGGGTCCCCCTTACCTATCATAACCAGCCCGGGACCAGCTATGGGGACTTGTAGGAACAGGGCCTGCAGGCTACAAACCCACATAGCCACAGGCTGGGCCCTTCTTCCCCCCCCAGGCTTTGGGGAGGCAGGTAATTGGGGTGCTGGGGGTGAATGGCAAGTGATTTGCCAGCCCCCCAGCCTTGTGAACCAATATAGGGTGCTGCAGGGAGAGGACATCTTTCATCCTTGCCTGCTACACCTTCCTCTGGTGTACGCAGGTGCCTGGATTTGGAACACATTTTTGTAGGCCCCAGTACTGCTGGAGTGGTGAGGCCAGAACAAATTGAGTCAGTTGTAGATTACATGGCACGCAGTTCTGGGGGATATTTTTCCACCCACTCCACTTCAGCCCCGGTAAAATCTGTAAGGATTCCCCAGCCAGAAGTCACGGAGTCAATAATTCTCTATGACGACATGACTGGCTGGCATACCATGGGTCATCCTCCTGCGTCATTTACAGACCTAGGGCTTACAGATGCCTAAGTGCTTCTGTAAGAAAAGGAAGACATGGCCAGTGTACCATCACATGACACACTGATAGATGCTGCAGCCTTCTGCAATGTTGAGGCTGAGAGAGAGGCTAGCAGGGAGGAGTGGGTGGAAGAGGAAGATGATAACTAGGTCCTAGACCCTACATGCACTGAAGGCCATTACAGTTCAGGGGAAGAGGATGATGGTCACACAACCCCAGGCAGCCGACAGAAGAAGAAGGGAGCAAACTCTCAGTGGTCAGCCTGTTGCTGCCACTGCCCAACACAACCAGGGACTGAGTACACCAAACAGCCTCACTGGATCTCACCACCGTGGCATTTTTTCGTGCAGTCCATAACGGACAAGACAGAGGACATTTGCAAGCTGTGCCAACAGTCACTGAAGCTAAGGAAAGCTGCTAGTCATCTCTGCATCTCCTGCATGACCAGGCATCTGCAAGCAAAACATGAGCTGCAGTGGCAGAACTACCAGAAAAACTTGCAAACATCTGAGTCTTCGTCTGTCTCACCTCCACAACAGTAATACCCCCTTTCTCCCCCCAAAGGGAGAATGTGGGAACCACACCAGCTCCAGCAACAGAAGCACCTGCAGAAACACCACCACCAAGCCGGTCCACATCATCCTAGGGAATTGTTCAGCTCTCCACCCCGCAAACTTTGGAGAGAAAGCAGAAGTTGGGCATTTTAAAGTTGGGCATTTTAAAATTGCTGGTCTTTGAAATGCTCCCATTCGGCCTGGTTGAGATGGATAGTTTTAAAGATCTCATCGAGGTGGCTGCCCCACAATATACTGTTCCCAGTCGCCACTACTTTTCTCACCAGGCCATCATTGCCCTGCACCAAGAGTTTGTGAAAAAAATAAAATGTGGACTGGGCAATGCCATTACTTCCATTGTCCACTTTACCACAGAAACATGGGCAGGAACATTACATCTCTCTATCTGCCCACTTGGTGAATGTAGTGGCCCCTGAGACTGAGGTGGGAAGCACTGTGGCGCAGATCCTTCCATCACCCAGGATTGTGGGACATCAGTCGGTGCCTCCTGTAGTCTTCTCCTCTTACTCTGCTTCCGGCTTTGCTTTCTCCTCAAGCAGTCATCACAGCCCCTGCACCACCAATTTGAGCAATGCCATGGGGAAATGGCCGCATGACAGCACCTGGTGATGGTAGGAGGGTAAGTATTGCTGTAAAGAAAACAATGTTCAAGGAACATTTCTGGTATGTGTGTTTTTTCACTTAACCCTTTGTGAACTGGTAAAGGTTCATTGCGACCATTATACTAGTTCACAGGGCATTAGAGGCTGGTAAGTCACCTGCCAGCAAGCAAGTGACTAGCCATAACTCTCCACCCCATTACCTATATCCCCAAAGCCCAGGGGGGTGTGGCCTATGTGGGCTATGCAGGCTGGTAGCCTTCAGGGGAAGGGATCCAGCCACTGGGCATCCACGCCCTGGTCTATCAGCCCTCATAGCTAGTGCTCGGGCAGTTTTGAAGAGGGTGGACTCTGGATGAATTTAAATAAAAAAAGTTAGGCTTTTTTGTCTTTATACATAATGTAACTCCTCCCCACAGTCATGCTACTTTTCTATATAGTTTTATTTTGTTCTGTAAAGTGGACTTGTTGTTCTATATCCACATCTGCCAATCCCAAATATCTTAAACCTGAATACTGGAACCAGGGTCCCTTCACTGGGATACCTGTAACAAAAAGCCTCCTGTTCACTTTAATCTGTCTGCCAACATTTTCATCATCAAACCTCACCAAACATGAGGCCCAGAACATAGACACAAGCTATGTGGACCTGGTCATAGTGGTTAAATAAGTTTAGGTCTGCTCCTGCTTTCCATATTTACCTTACCTATTAATGCAGATAACCATTTAAATATGTAGTTCCCCATCAACTTTTTATTATGGCCATCTGTATTGTCTGGATTTTTTTATGTTAAAAAGAGTGACTTTAGTAATCATAATCTAGTGTAGACTGATATTGATTATTCTAAAGTTTTGCCTATGTTAAAGGTAATGAATACAGCATATTTACATACCGTATGTTTAAGCTTGAATTCTACAGGCACTAAAAAATGCTCTTATTATCTGAATAGTATAAAAGAATAATAACCAAATTGCCATCAAAATGTAAATTTAATGAACTGTAACGTTTTTTATGCTAGGAGATTTTTTATGTTTTATTTACGTCATTTGATCATTAAGATAATTAGTAGCACTTTCCTTGCTCGAAGAATCAAATTTGTTATTTCTCCGACTCTGTAATATTTGATTAGATGTGGTTATGGTTCTGTATTATGTGATAATATCATAAAAGTGTCAAATGATGGACCTTATTAAGGTTGAGATATTATATATTCTTAGCTACACAAATGAGAAAACCAAAGAGTGTGAGGAAATATTAAATTAGAAGACAGGATTGAGCAAATCAAGAGCTATACTGTATATTGATAAATTTAATTCTATACATAACACAGACTTGTAAATAGTTGAACCTTTTGGTTCACATATACTTGAAGTTGTCCCCTCACTGATTTAATAGGGGAAATTACACAATGTTTCCAGTCTGATTAATTAAGAAAATTAATTTGATCTGAATAATATTATCCATTAATCAAGAAAAAATCCAGCAAACCTACTGTATAGTTAAGATGTCAAATACTTATTGTCTTGGATAATCTCCTGACCTTGTTTATGCTCTTCAATACAGAAATTGAACATTGCACAGTCATATGGGTTATAACACAGGTCTCAGCATACCAGCCATGATTTTTCAGTGTAAAAAGATCAGGCCTGGGCTCTGGGGGGGGGGGGGGGGGGGCAGTTGCACACTGGCTTAAAGGAGCAGTATCGCGAAATTTGCATTAAAAAAGATAAATAATTAAATAGCCATACAATAGCTTATAACATGTGTATAAATAATCTGGCGATAGAAAAAGAAAAAAATATATGCCTCTCTTTTAAATTGTATAATTATAATAGCTCAGTCCATTTGCTGAATAGGGGGATCTGCTGGGTTTATATTTAGTGAGCTGCTTCATTTAGCCCACTGGTCTCCTAGCAACACTTTACCTCAGAGGCTGACACTGTAACGGCTGTGTGTGTGTGAGCTGCTGCTTTTGTTATGAGACCAGGTGACTCAAATGTGTAAAATCTATACAAAATAAACTAAACTGACTGAAAATGACTGAAATTCTTCTTTGAATAACTGTGAAGGAAAATCTAAAAGTATTAAAGTGGAACAAAACCCCATTCTAAATCAGGATGCCCACTGTGTGAAACGACCCCTGGATAACCACAGATCCCCCCATTTTTCTGGTGCGCTCATGCAGATAGTCATTTAGACAGGCCGGGCAGACAGGAAGGTTACTGCTCAGGTTCCCCATCTGTGTGCAAACAGATCTGATTGGATGAGAGCCCGCGCATGCGCTGTGGGACAGGGAAAGGTACGTTTTCACAGGCGAACTTGGGGATTTCACATCCTAGGGGCACAAAACAAAACTCCAGATAGTGAAAATCCTGGGTTGGGCTTTGCTCAAAACACACAAAGCTGAAAGAAAGATCATATGGAAAAAAAAGAGAAAATGGTAAACTGAACAATTTTGCAGCAGAGCCAACATGAAGGGAAAACTGTCAAAATCAGCTAAATGACTTCTAGAGCTTTTCTCTCTGTTTTAGATATAAGTTCTGGCCAGGCAATGTTGCAATGTTATCTGATGCTGGACGGCTGCCAGCACTGAACAGCTGAGACTTTGATACATTCTCCTCAGCGTGGAACTGATACATTTGTTTCCCCCTCTCCTCAGTGTGGAACAGGCCAGAGTGTCGGCGCCCGACACTGACAAGACATAAACATCAGCTATTAGTCTCCAGCTGCTCAACACACACATCATTTTTTTCTACATTTGTAATTCTTACTCCAACACTTATCTACATTCAAAGTACCATTTAAATATAAGTCACCAAGAAAAATTTGCGATACTGCTCCTTTAATGTGCACCAATCTGTAGAGTTAGAGCTTTGTCCAACCCAGAGGACACCTGCCTTCTTAGTGAGCTAGCTTCACCTATACTCACGACATGGATGCCCCCAGGACTTGATAGCTCAAAGATTGTAAACTCACAGGGGTGAAGGCAGATGAACAGGAGGTAAGACTGGGCATGTGAGATCCCCAGGTTTGGCCGATGCCTGGCTGGTGGCTGGTGTCATTTATCACCCTGCCTGCAGTTCCGTCAGCCACCAGCAGGTGTCAATAAAGCCCTGGCTGCTCTCTCTCTACTGCTGCACCTGGTGTGAGGGCTATTTAAGTGGATCCACCCTTCACCTGGTGCAGCAGGATTTTGTTTGCTTTGCTTGCTTTGTTATCGATCTGTTTGTGGCTGTACATTTTGATACCCTGAACCTGAGTCTGAACCTGAAATTGAACCACCGTGGGAATCTAGTCAGGCCTCTCCCTGGCTTCCCTGGCTTGGCCATTTGCTATCCTTGCCCTCCATGCAGCAGGCTTCTTATCAGCTTTTGGAAGCTACTGGCCCCTGTCCTGGGCCCTTGGGTGAGTGCACCAGCACCTTAGGGTTTCCTTTGTTTTCCTTATTAGTTGTTATCTTGTTAGTTAGCCTTGTTTATTTGCGTTGCACATTGTATCTGAATCTAAGATATTTTGTTTCCTTTTGCCTTTATTAATAAAACCATCTTTAGTGCATTTCCTTTGTCTTTGTTCTGGCCAAACAATCTGTTCCCATGGAGGAGAGTTCATTTAGGAGAATTATCAAACCGGGTAAGCAAAGAGTTTGCAGTACAAGAGATCAGACGGGAACGTAGTCAGAATCCAGGCAAAGGTCAGTTCAGGTGGCAGTCACGGAATGTTCAGACAAGCGACAATCAACAACACAGAAAGCCATGCTCACACATGTGCGTGAGCATGGTCAGACAAGCCGAGGAAGTTGTGGGGAGAGAAGGGGGCGGGCACACTCGGTGCCACTCGAGCCAACGCTGCTCAAGCCGGCGTCGGCCGAAGATGCGGCTGTCGGCTGGTAGGAGACCCTGCCAGCCGCCAGAGCCTATGCCACCTGCAGAAGCCACGGGGCCGTCTTACCATCTTACCATCTACTCTGACCATCTTCCCAGTCCTTGCTGCAGAAAAGCATGTTGTTGACACTACCATGTTTCACGTTGGGGATGGTGTGTTCAGGGAGATGTGCAGTGTTAGCCAAAAAGGACAACTTTGGTCACCTCATTTCACATGCTTGCCATTTCCATTATATAGCTTGAGGTACACTGCACACAGAACTTTTTATGGCTTGCCTTCTTTATGGCACTCTTCAATAAACATTAGATTCATGAAAGGAGACAATCTTCACAGTGTTTTCTATATCATGTCAGTGCGATACACACATCACAGCAAGCTGTGAGCTATATGGGAGCTATTTACATTTTGACTGCTTTACAATGTATCACGGCTGATTAAAATAGAAATAATTGTAATACATCAGCTGTTCCTTGGCTGTTACAATGTAACACAATGTAATTATCACCAGAGAGCTGGCAGGCTTCTCATTAAAATCTTATTTGTTACAGTCACAGCAATCTAATGTATGGCACTGTTGCCTTTGAACATGACTAACAGTTGTCCTGTTGACCAATTTTCCAACCTAAGCTGTTGATCTCTTCAGCCCATCCAGAGGGACCATGGACCTCCTGGCGGCTTCTCTAATTAGTATATTATACTAATTAGAGTATATGTTATATTTTATATAACATAACCTTGCCACTTGAACTAATGTTCACTACCAAACCTCTGAGGCCTTCACAGAACAGCTATAGTTGTCCTGAGAATAAATTATATAGAGGTGGACTCTATTTACAAATTGGATAACAATTTGTAAATTTAGGCAATTGCTGACAATGGATTTCATTAGGGGGCATCAAAGTACAGGGGGCTTAAAACATAAGCACTCTGCGCCTCTGAATTGTTTTTATTGTAAAAATATGGAAAAGCAACGATTATTTTTCTATATTTCAAGACACCGTTCCGTAGCCCTTTGTAAAAAAACTACATCCCAGAACCCTCCCTGTAACCCCTGCTTCCCACTCCCGGAACCTTCCAGCCACACATCCAAGGTCAAATGCTACTCTCCCTCTTTCCACCTTACCCCTAAACTCTTAACTCATAAGTCTCACCAGCTACAAGCAATCCATGTGTAAATGTATGCAAATATAAATTTATTTTGGTAAATATACATTATAATTTGGAAGTGTACAGGAAAACATTCACAAAGCACCTGTCCATCCAACATAGGCAAGTAAATTATGTGACACCCTTCACTCTAAGGTTTTATAAGGATCCCTCGGCAACAAGCTGCATAAATGTGGTAAATAAATGTAATATACAGTAATTGAACTTTGTTTTGTACTTCTATCCTCTTTTTTATTTCTGCTTGATGGAAGAATGAAAAGCACAGACTTCACTTACTGACATGGGCCTTGATTCACTAAAGGTGCGAATTGGCGGGTGAATTTTTTTTGTGTGCAATTGAAAATCACTTTACAACTGGAAAACTCAGTGAAAAAGTACACGAATTTTCCATACCCAAATGTTGTGTGTGAAATGTCTTTCTACTGCTTCCTAATTTGTAGCAGAGCAGTATGATCCCAACTTGGGATGACCCACTATGTGAAACCCCCTGGTTTGCCTGTAAAACTTACATGACTGCCAATGCAACGGCGCATGCACAGGCAGTCAGTGTACTTGGTTCTGCTTTGCTCAGCTGTCAAGAGGTCTCATCGTCCCGATGAAGGCGAGTGCACCGATGGCTGCATCCCTGTTAGCCTCCAGCTTCCCCATATTGTTTTTATGCAGTGTTGTTTTTTCCGCCATCTGCTGGCCAGAATCATATGCTGCATGCCTTGCTATTTCCTGATTAGTTTTGTAAGCTGGGTGTGGTTTTATACAGCCCAGGTCCATGTGACTTGCTGCAGCCATTTTAGTTTTTACTCTGCATAGCTGTGTGACTGGACCTCATCTCTTGAGCTTGTAAAGGCATCAGTTGTTGACCAGCAGTAGCCTCAGGAAAGACTCTTACAGGACAGCATCAATATCACTACTACCTCTACAGTATTATATCCCTGCTTGTTGCTGTATTTGGATGGAATAAACCCTCACTGGTTGAAATCTACTTCTGTCTGCTTCTGACTCCCATCAGCCTGAGCTCCTGCCGGTCTGGTCTGCTCCACTGCTTGGATACGAAGGTAGGAGAGTCACACAGTCACATTAGTTACACCTTCAATCGCCTTCATGTGGGGACAGAACAATCCCCAGTTTCCCTCTGCCTGATGTGTTTGTCTGGCTGAGCTCCCGGCCGATCACCAACTGTGGTAAACCGGGGATGAGCTGTGGGACCACAGGCAAGGTGCAATACAGGTGATCCATAAAGGTTTTACACAGTGGGATGGCACATGGATAGGGATTTGGCCGGATTAGGAGTTTTTTTTGCCTTGTTCGAATGGCGCATGTGCAGGCTCTCGTCCAATGCGAGGCATGTGCCTGGGCTCTCATTGACTTTAATGGAGAGCTCATGCTGGCACATCTCCCCGGTGGCTTGTGCTTGCTCCCACCCTAGCCATTCATATAGGCAGGAGCGGGTGCTGCTGGGGATGCGTCAGCGTGCACTCCCCATTAAAGTCAATGAGAGCTGTCTGGCGAATGACATAGTCATGGCAGACAGCTGTCAGTGGACGAAAGCCTGGGCATGCATCATTGGAACAAGGAAGAGGTGAGTGAATAGCGGCATTCTGGCGGGGGTTCACCCTGGGGGCATTGCAGGTTTTGTTCCACTTTAAAGTGGACCAATCACCAGGATTTTCACTATGCTTGCCCTACAGGCATCGTGATGCCCTGCTGTTTCAAACCCCTGAGATCTCCCACTCCAGTCACTTTTTCGCTGTTCCCACAGTGCATGCGCTTATCCAAACAGTGCTTTATGCTATGTATACTAATGTAGAGTATAAAGCTGTTGTTTTGGATTCAGCGTTGAGTGCACGCCACCCTGCGTTTGGACATCAGCAGGAATACCGGGGAGCCTTTTAGACTCCAGGGCCTTCCGGTAGTGATTGGTGACAGTTTATCTGAGGGGCTGGATGCAGGAGCATGCCTCAGAGATGTTGTGGAACCACCAAGAATTGGCCCCCTCATAAAGGTGGGTACCTGGGGGGTTTCACACAGCGGGGCATCCCAAATCAGGATGAAAATCCCGGGTTTTGGTCTATCTGCGCCCGCACCTGTCTGCAGCAGGGAGCTAGACAGCGGTATGCCTGCGCTCCCTCCAAGCCGGCGGGTCAAGTCAGCGCACGGCTTATTGAAGCCGCTGCGGCTGTAACCCCTATAATCGTCTGGGAACAGCGGCCATTAAGCAAAAAAACAGTGCCCGGGGGGGGGGGGGGGGGGACTGTCAGGAGGGGATTTAAGGCATCCTGGCCTGTGGTAAACCCCGTTTTTATTTTTTGGGGGCTGGGGACAAAAAAATAATATCGGGAATTGCATTGGGGAAACATGAAAGACAGGACACATGATTTGCACGGCTTAAATCACAAGTTTGCAGTGCAACACAAAAGTGCAAAAAAATACTTCCAAAAACAATTCCAAGCAGCCCAGGAATCCCGTGGCACATGCACCAGCCCCCCAAAAATTAACAAAAGTGGCCAAAATAATTATAACCATCCCAGCCCATTGAAATGTATGGGATGAGGCCACACAGTGCAGCGTGAGAACTTGGTCTGGCACTATGGGGAGCTCAGTGCCGGTGCTGATGATAGATGGGACACTACCTGGCACTATCACAGGTGCTCTGGATTTCTGATTTGATAAATACACCTATTGCACTGTGACCTGACATTCACCTGACACTCATCCGGCACTATGTGGCCTTAGCGTTTCTTAAAGTGGACCAAAACCCATGCCAATCTGATACCCGGCCTGATTGATTTACTCCACCCGGGGCATCCAAAATTGGGATGCCCCACTGTGTGAAACCCCCAGGTCACTCCATACCTTGTTTCCTGGTCCAACGGAGCATGTGCGAGCCGCAGGCACATCCCCGCTATTCCTCAAGCAGGGTGCGTGCCAGTGCAGGCATTTGTGAATGCCCAGCATGGGCACGCTTCCTGTTAGAGGGAAGCGGGGATGCAACCGGCAGCACTCTTGGAGCCTCTGGCATTAGACAAAGAATTAGGTGACGTGGCGTCAGCGGCTCCGCATGCGCTGATTGGGTGAGCGGCCGCACATGTGCCGTAGGACCAGGAAAAGGTGAGTTGGCATCAGTGATCAGGGGGGTTTCACACAGCAGGGGGGGGGGGGGGAGGACCAAAAACCCAGCATAGTAAAAATCCTGGATTTTGGTCCAATTTAAACCCCTAAATGTTTTTTTTTTTTTTTTTGGGATGCTCATTTTTCTGTCTGCTATATTTATGTTGTCATGGCGTTAGGTTTTGTTTACATCACTTTATCAAGCAGCATGCAATGTGGTAAATAAAACATTGCACATGTTACCGTACTCATGTGTCTTCCTCATGGTGCCCTGGGATAGTTTTATCAAGGCTGTTAGGGATGAGCGAATCGATCCGGACGAACCCGGATTCGATCCGAATTTCATGAAAAATTTGATTCGGATCGAATCCGAATTTCCCCGCGATTCGATCGCTCGAAGTTTTCCTTTAACATCCATTCATTACATTACAGGCATTCTAAGATGGCGGACGGGACATGTCCAGACATCTACCCCGCGCCAGTGCAAGCTGGGGCAGTCACATGCAGCCTGTCGGCAGCCAGCAAGCCCGGTGACGTCACAGCGCTATTTAAGGCCGGCGGCCATCTTGCTTTTCCTCATTTCTCTATTGCATTCGTGAGAGACAGAATGCTGCTGTAGGCATGGAGAGAGACAGTTAGACAGACAGGGACAGGCTGGAGACAGGCTGGAGACAGGCTGGAGACAGGCTGGAGACAGGCTGGAGACAGGCTGGAGACAGGCTGGAGACAGGCAGGAGACAGGCAGGAGACAGGCAGGAGACAGACAGAAAGTCAGCGAAAAACAGGGAAAGTTAGGAAAATTGGAGGCAGTCACAGGGAGATTTTTTTTTTTTTTCATCCAGCCTGAGTGTTACTGGCTGGCTGACTGGCTTTGTTAGCATTTTCAGGCTGCTTATACACTAACTGTGCATATATACTGAACTGATCTTAAGTCTGCTGTGAGGCATCCCATTCTGTGACTACACCAGCCTCTATTTAAGACCATAACCATTTGCACTTATTCTAATTGAAATTAGGCCTGATAAAGACACTTTTGCTGTGCATAGCACTACTGGTCCCAGGTGCACTCTGCTGTGAGGCATCCCATTCTGTGACTACACCAGCCTCTATTTAAGACCATAACCATTTGCACTTATTCTAATTGAAATTAGGCCTGATAAAGACACTATTGCTGTGCATAGCACTACTGCTGCCTGCCAGGTGCACTGCTGGTTTTTGTGGCATCCCATTCTGTGACTACACCAGCCTCTATTTAAGACCATAACCATTTGCACTTATTCTAATTGAAATTAGGCCTGATAAAGACACTTTTGCTGTGCATAGCACTACTGGTCCCAGGTGCACTGCTGGTTTTTGGGGCATCCCATTCTGTGACTACACCAGCCTCTATTTAAGACCATAACCATTTGCACTTATTCTAATTGAAATTAGGCCTGATAAAGACACTTTTGCTGTGCATAGACTTATTGCTGCCTGCCAGGTGCACTCCTGTTGGGGCATCCCATTCTGTGACTACACCAGCCTCTATTTAAGACCATAACCATTTGCACTTATTCTAATTGAAATTAAGCCTGATAAAGACACTTTTGCTGTGCATAGACTTACTGCTGCCTGCCAGGTGCACTCCTGTTGGGGCATCCCATTCTGTGACTACACCAGCCTCTATTTAAGACCATAACCATTTGCACTTATTCTAATAGAAATTTGGCCTGATAAAGACACTTTTGCTGTGCATAGTAGTACTGCTGCCAGGTGCTCTCTGGTTTTTGGGGCATCCCATTCTGTGACTACACCAGCCTCTATTTAATACCATAACCATTTGCACTTATTCTAATAGAAATTTGGCCTGATAAAGACACTTTTGCTGTGCATAGTAGTACTGCTGCCAGGTGCACTGCTGGCTGTTGGGACATCCCATTCTGTAACATAGCATACCCCTCTTTATTTACACTAAGCAGCTCTCTTATTTACACTAGGCAGGCCTGTTGGAGGCTGAGTGTTACTGCTCACTTTTGGTGTGCATTATATTCTGTTTCATATAGACCCACCGCTGCCTGGGGGTTCTTAAAATATCACCTACTACCACGCCAGTTAGACTATGTCGGGCAGACAAGTGCCTGGAAGTGAAAAGAGGAGTGGCAGAGGCCAAGATTCCGCAGGCAGAGGTCGCAGCAGACTGGGGGCCAGTAGCAGCAGGAGTCACGCTGAGAGACCTAATCTGCCAGTATCTGCTAGCGGTCGGGTCTCCACCAGTAACGCATCTGCCGTGGTAGATTGGTTGACGCGCTCATCAACAACATCATCACAACTTACGTCTGAGACCCCCAGTCTAGGGTCGGTCGGTTCCTCTGACACAACCCTGAGTTGGCATGCCCCGAGAGCAGTCCCTGTCCTCCCATTGCCTCTGTCCTACGCCGTTCCCTCCCCCAGTGACGTATCCAATGCTTTGGGTTCAGCTCCACTCTTTAGTGAGGAGGACGATCAGATAGAGGACAGTCAGCAGCTACTGCCCAGCCAAGAAATGGAGGTGGCTTCTTTAGCTAGGCAGACAAATAGTGATGTGGACAGTGTCGTGGGTGCTGTGAGCGTTCCAGCTCCTGCGCCAGACACTGTTGACGAATCCACGAACATCAGTGACGTACAGCCACAACTCGGTGATAATGATGATGACGATGAAATCTATGTGACAGAAATATCGGCGGGTGGCACACTCACTAATTTATAAAAAAAAAAATGCAGGGTGCGTTGCCCAAACTAGGGCCCTATTGCATATGCATCCTATATGAAACTATGTATGGAATGTCCTCCTGACCATTCCTATTTGGGCCCCTGGGGACTAACCCTCGCACTCCCAAGAAGATATTATCCAAAGTAATTTAATACAATGCTTTATTATAAATGGCAATTTAAAATCATATTTACAATATACAGCAATTCATGGTGCCAAACCGTAAATAGCCACATGGGGGAGCCAGCTGGCCAAACCTATGCTGTGCCAAAATACATAGTGACAACTAATATGCTACTTAATCTAATAAAGTGCTGAATACTTATAACCCAATTACATCAATTCAATCCAACAGGACCCTAAACAAAAAACGGGCCCAACAAGAGGCAAAAGTGCAAATAGACAATGAAACAATATACAAGAAAATCTACAGTGATCAATCTTACTGTGTATGACCAGGAGGGATCCCCACGGCAAGCCCACGCGTTCCGAGCCTACAGAGGCTCTTTTTCAAGGCTGTATAGTAATGGGGAGCTAGGTACCCCGCTCACCTTATATAGCCCACCTTGCCATCAATCCCTGATAGTCCGCATGTGAGTTAAACCGGTCCCACACACGCTCCGGCCGGAAGCGTGCGGGGCCGGAACCGGAAGTGATCCTGCGCTCCAGCCTGGAACGCAGGGCTTCCTGGATGTCCAGGCAAGGACGCGACGCAGCGCCCCACCCCCCAGCACACGCGTCCACCCTGTCAAGGCAGGTGTGCGGCGCGGGCGAGGAGTAACAACGCTGCGCCGCCCCAAGCATCACACAGGTGGCAGACTGGGACGACGGAAAGGTGAGTATGTCCCGTGAGGCACTAAACTATTAAAAAACATAGAGAACAACAACCAATCTATATACAATGTGCCAATCATCCATAAAACATTCACAATGATACATCTATTAATACAAACTATCACTTATTTTGATCCCATGGCTAATATCAAAGCATATTCATAAGTATTGGGCTCAATATACTGGGCATGGGCAACAATGCCTCGCCCATGGGTGATATGGTGTATATTAAGCATTGGGCATTTATCACACTGGTGGCCTGAATCTCATGTCCAGAGTTTGATAGGTCCCCAAAGTGGGCCTCAATAGCAATGGAAATCCATTCAAATCTACAGGGGATATTCAGAAAGTACATTACATGTCCACCCCCCTTTTTATTGTTTGTTTATAGCCAGGGGTAATACGGACCAGGTAGTGGCTGGAAAAATACACCCTATCCCCATATGCCCCACTATATTAGCAGGCAGACAATAAGCCATGGTAAGACACAGACTGTAGTAAACTATTGGCCTTACTCGGCCCACACATATAAGCAGATATAACGATGGCAGCTTGAGGTCCAGAAACAGCACAAATCTCAACTCCTTCAGATACTCTTCATACTGAATGCCAACGCTCAATAAATGGGAAGCAATGGAGAGACCTTGAAATCCACTTCGTCTCAGACTTCTGATTATTCGGGGGCAGACTGCCTATTCCTAAACGGACTGGCCAATTTGAAAAATGAAGAATACGTCAATTCCAAACTAAAGTGAACAAAATATAATGGAAAACCATGCCACACACACCGTGCTACCGCACCCCAGTGCATAATGGTGAAATAACACCAAGTGAAAAACATGCAAAACAAAAAGTGACTTGAGTGCATCATAACCAAAATCCAAAAGTGCTCAAATGACAACCTGAATACTTACCTCATCAACCCATGTGACACCATCTCAAAAAACAGCCTTATATCTACATACCAATATACTCACCCCAAAACCCGAGCTTACCCCAAAAATGGTGAAAACGCTACATCCTCATTTAAACCCCAAGGGGATTGTGTGTCTAGTGCATACATCCACCTAAGCTCTTTCTGTTGCAAGAGTCTTTTGAAATCCCCCCCCCTGGGTCCCAAGCTGACTCTCTCCAATGCTGTCACTCTGAGTCCCTCCATGCTGCCCTGATGTTTATCAAGAAAATGTGCCGCAACCGGGGGTATGACTCTGCCCATGTCACGGTTGCGCCTTGCAAGTCGTATTGAGGATAAATGCGCTTGGATCCGGGCCTTCAAGGTGTTCTTAGTTTCACCCACATAGCCCATAGGGCAACCACAGGTGATTAAATAGACCACTCCGACGGTGCGACAGTTAATGAATTGCTGAATGGGGAAACTCCTGCCCGTCCTGGTATTGGTCACATCCTTGGTAGTGTTGACCAAAGGGCAAATGGAACAGGTGCCACAAGGGTGACAACCCTTGACTCTGTTACTCACCTGTCCACAATCTAGTCCCGGAAAGTGACTCCGACAGACCCTGTCACGTAGACTGGGCGCCCGTTGGGCCACCATGAGTGGTCCCCTACGTACCCATCTAGCTAAAGTGGGGTCACTTTTCAAAATCCCCCAATGTTTTCTGAGCAGGCCTCTCAATTGTATCCAGTTAGTATTGTATTGTGAGATGAACCTTACCTCTCCTCCACTGTTGGATGTGTTCCTTGGTCTCAATAGTGTGTCTCTAGAGGTCTCACTAGCTCTCTTCATAGCCCGTTGTACAACTGATTTGGGATATCCACGTCTATGGAATCTCTCCTTCAAAACCTTAGACTGCTTAGCGAATTCTCTCGGTGAGGAGCAATTGCGTTTTAACCGCAAAAACTGGCCTATGGGTATGGCATCCCTAGTTCTCTTCTCATGGAAACTAGTATAATGCAGTAAACTGTTGACTGCCGTCGGTTTTCTGTACAATGTAGTCTCCAGCATACCCCCCACATTCAGGGAAATGGTCAAATCCAAAAATTCGACACTGCTGTGCGAGACCTGCGATGTCAAATAAATGTTGAAAGGGTTAGCATTCAAAGTGTTTAAAAAATCAATGCAAATGTTTTCAGGGCCACCCCACAGCAATAGGATGTCATCAATGAACCTGTACCAGCCCAAAATGTGGGGCTGGTACAGGCTCATCTCGGTCCCAAAAACCGTCTCCCTCTCCCACCAACCCAAGAAGAGGTTGGCGACAGAAGGGGCGCAACGTGCACCCATGGCCACTCCCCTCGTCTGTCGATAATATTGACCATCAAATGTGAAGAAGTTGTGCTTAAGTACAAAGTCTAACAGTCTCAAAACAAATTCCTGCTTATCCTAAGCCATGGTAAGACACAGACTGTAGTAAACTATTGGCCTTACTCGGCCCACACATATAAGCAGATATAACGATGGCAGCTTGAGGTCCAGAAACAGCACAAATCTCAACTCCTTCAGATACTCTTCATACTGAATGCCAACGCTCAATAAATGGGAAGCAATGGAGAGACCTTGAAATCCACTTCGTCTCAGACTTCTGATTATTCGGGGGCAGACTGCCTATTCCTAAACGGACTGGCCAATTTGAAAAATGAAGAATACGTCAATTCCAAACTAAAGTGAACAAAATATAATGGAAAACCATGCCACACACACCGTGCTACCGCACCCCAGTGCATAATGGTGAAATAACACCAAGTGAAAAACATGCAAAACAAAAAGTGACTTGAGTGCATCATAACCAAAATCCAAAAGTGGAATCTGAGCCCCGCCATTTTTACTTTTTTCAAAATGGTAAGTAAAGACATACAAGAGATGCCAATCTATCATGGGAAAGGTAATCTTTCCAGGGCTGAACGTGAGGCTTTACAGAACTTACAGCGCCGGAGGGACATAATTGTGAAGGAAGCGGACAAGGGGGGGAACGTGGTAATAATGTCTGCACAGTATTACTGCACTGAAATTTTGCGACAACTGAATAACAACAGTAACTATGAGAAATTGACACGGAACCCCCTGGGTGAGTACAAAACAGAGTTGGAGATGCTTTTGAGAACGGCGTGGAGTACTGGAGTAATCAGTAAGGATTTGCATGATTACTTGTCGGTACAACATCCAGTGGTACCTACATTTTACATACTTCCTAAGGTCCACAAGAACCCCAAATGCCCACCTGGGCGACCTATAGTGGCAGGGATGGGTGGCCTCACGGAAAAGGCATGTGTCTTCATTGATAGGTGCCTTCAACCCCACGTATTAGCACTCGGTTCATACATAAGGGATTCAATGGACCTGCTCAACCGCTTGAATTCCTTAACACTACCCACCGGCACTCTGTTGGTCACGTTAGACGTAGAGGCCCTTTACACGAACATTACACATGAATTGGCGTCAACCACTGCACAGTATTTCTTGGGGATGGAAACAACGGCTGACCAGGATAAGCAGGAATTTGTTTTGAGACTGTTAGACTTTGTACTTAAGCACAACTTCTTCACATTTGATGGTCAATATTATCGACAGACGAGGGGAGTGGCCATGGGTGCACGTTGCGCCCCTTCTGTCGCCAACCTCTTCTTGGGTTGGTGGGAGAGGGAGACGGTTTTTGGGACCGAGATGAGCCTGTACCAGCCCCACATTTTGGGCTGGTACAGGTTCATTGATGACATCCTATTGCTGTGGGGTGGCCCTGAAAACATTTGCATTGATTTTTTAAACACTTTGAATGCTAACCCTTTCAACATTTATTTGACATCGCAGGTCTCGCACAGCAGTGTCGAATTTTTGGATTTGACCATTTCCCTGAATGTGGGGGGTATGCTGGAGACTACATTGTACAGAAAACCGACGGCAGTCAACAGTTTACTGCATTATACTAGTTTCCATGAGAAGAGAACTAGGGATGCCATACCCATAGGCCAGTTTTTGCGGTTAAAACGCAATTGCTCCTCACCGAGAGAATTCGCTAAGCAGTCTAAGGTTTTGAAGGAGAGATTCCATAGACGTGGATATCCCAAATCAGTTGTACAACGGGCTATGAAGAGAGCTAGTGAGACCTCTAGAGACACACTATTGAGACCAAGGAACACATCCAACAGTGGAGGAGAGGTAAGGTTCATCTCACAATACAATACTAACTGGATACAATTGAGAGGCCTGCTCAGAAAACATTGGGGGATTTTGAAAAGTGACCCCACTTTAGCTAGATGGGTACGTAGGGGACCACTCATGGTGGCCCAACGGGCGCCCAGTCTACGTGACAGGGTCTGTCGGAGTCACTTTCCGGGACTAGATTGTGGACAGGTGAGTAACAGAGTCAAGGGTTGTCACCCTTGTGGCACCTGTTCCATTTGCCCTTTGGTCAACACTACCAAGGATGTGACCAATACCAGGACGGGCAGGAGTTTCCCCATTCAGCAATTCATTAACTGTCGCACCGTCGGAGTGGTCTATTTAATCACCTGTGGTTGCCCTATGGGCTATGTGGGTGAAACTAAGAACACCTTGAAGGCCCGGATCCAAGCGCATTTATCCTCAATACGACTTGCAAGGCGCAACCGTGACATGGGCAGAGTCATACCCCCGGTTGCGGCACATTTTCTTGATAAACATCAGGGCAGCATGGAGGGACTCAGAGTGACAGCATTGGAGAGAGTCAGCTTGGGACCCAGGGGGGGGGATTTCAAAAGACTCTTGCAACAGAAAGAGCTTAGGTGGATGTATGCACTAGACACACAATCCCCTTGGGGTTTAAATGAGGATGTAGCGTTTTCACCATTTTTGGGGTAAGCTCGGGTTTTGGGGTGAGTATATTGGTATGTAGATATAAGGCTGTTTTTTGAGATGGTGTCACATGGGTTGATGAGGTAAGTATTCAGGTTGTCATTTGAGCACTTTTGGATTTTGGTTATGATGCACTCAAGTCACTTTTTGTTTTGCATGTTTTTCACTTGGTGTTATTTCACCATTATGCACTGGGGTGCGGTAGCACGGTGTGTGTGGCATGGTTTTCCATTATATTTTGTTCACTTTAGTTTGGAATTGACGTATTCTTCATTTTTCAAATTGGCCAGTCCGTTTAGGAATAGGCAGTCTGCCCCCGAATAATCAGAAGTCTGAGACGAAGTGGATTTCAAGGTCTCTCCATTGCTTCCCATTTATTGAGCGTTGGCATTCAGTATGAAGAGTATCTGAAGGAGTTGAGATTTGTGCTGTTTCTGGACCTCAAGCTGCCATCGTTATATCTGCTTATATGTGTGGGCCGAGTAAGGCCAATAGTTTACTACAGTCTGTGTCTTACCATGGCTTATTGTCTGCCTGCTAATATAGTGGGGCATATGGGGATAGGGTGTATTTTTCCAGCCACTACCTGGTCCGTATTACCCCTGGCTATAAACAAACAATAAAAAGGGGGGTGGACATGTAATGTACTTTCTGAATATCCCCTGTAGATTTGAATGGATTTCCATTGCTATTGAGGCCCACTTTGGGGACCTATCAAACTCTGGACATGAGATTCAGGCCACCAGTGTGATAAATGCCCAATGCTTAATATACACCATATCACCCATGGGCGAGGCATTGTTGCCCATGCCCAGTATATTGAGCCCAATACTTATGAATATGCTTTGATATTAGCCATGGGATCAAAATAAGTGATAGTTTGTATTAATAGATGTATCATTGTGAATGTTTTATGGATGATTGGCACATTGTATATAGATTGGTTGTTGTTCTCTATGTTTTTTAATAGTTTAGTGCCTCACGGGACATACTCACCTTTCCGTCGTCCCAGTCTGCCACCTGTGTGATGCTTGGGGCGGCGCAGCGTTGTTACTCCTCGCCCGCGCCGCACACCTGCCTTGACAGGGTGGACGCGTGTGCTGGGGGGTGGGGCGCTGCGTCGCGTCCTTGCCTGGACATCCAGGAAGCCCTGCGTTCCAGGCTGGAGCGCAGGATCACTTCCGGTTCCGGCCCCGCACGCTTCCGGCCGGAGCGTGTGTGGGACCGGTTTAACTCACATGCGGACTATCAGGGATTGATGGCAAGGTGGGCTATATAAGGTGAGCGGGGGACCTAGCTCCCCATTACTATACAGCCTTGAAAAAGAGCCTCTGTAGGCTCGGAACGCGTGGGCTTGCCGTGGGGATCCCTCCTGGTCATACACAGTAAGATTGATCACTGTAGATTTTCTTGTATATTGTTTCATTGTCTATTTGCACTTTTGCCTCTTGTTGGGCCCGTTTTTTGTTTAGGGTCCTGTTGGATTGAATTGATGTAATTGGGTTATAAGTATTCAGCACTTTATTAGATTAAGTAGCATATTAGTTGTCACTATGTATTTTGGCACAGCATAGGTTTGGCCAGCTGGCTCCCCCATGTGGCTATTTACGGTTTGGCACCATGAATTGCTGTATATTGTAAATATGATTTTAAATTGCCATTTATAATAAAGCATTGTATTAAATTACTTTGGATAATATCTTCTTGGGAGTGCGAGGGTTAGTCCCCAGGGGCCCAAATAGGAATGGTCAGGAGGACATTCCATACATAGTTTCATATATGATGACGATGAAGCCGATCGCACTTGGGAGCCGGGTGATGAAGGGGCTTCATCGTCATCATCAGGAGAAGAGGGGTGCAGGTTGCCCCGGAGTCAGCAGCTGAGGCAGCAAGGTGGTAGCAGTCAGCATGGGGGCACAATTCCAAAGGCTGGAGCCGTCCGGGGCCGGGGTAGAGCACCTGCTGTGCGGCAGTCTACCTTATCGGGAGGTAGTGGAGCAGGGGTTCCTGGAGTTGGCAACAGCAGCAGTGAATCAGTGAGGCCAGGGGGTGGGAAAAGTAGCTACTCGGCAGTGTGGCAGTTTTTCCTGAAGCATCCGCAGGAGGGTAACATGGCCACATGCAAGATATGTAGGCAAAAGGTGAAGCGTGGCCAGGGTCCAAATGTTGGCACCACGGCCCTGCGTCAACAAATGATGCGTCACCATAAAGCGACCTGGGAGAACCGAGGCTCCCAAGGGGTGGTCCAGTTTGCTTCCTCACCAAGTGGCACGCCGCTCCCAATTTCTGCCAGCCAAGGCTCCAGCACCTCAGCCGAAGGCAGCTGTGCGTCATACCCATCCTCTGTCGCTCCTGCTCCTCCTCCTCCTCCTCCAAGTCATGCATCCTGCCAGCAATGCATCAGCGAAGCCATGTCCAAGAGACAGCAGTATGCGCCCACTCATCCTACGGCGCAGAAGCTGAATGTGCTCCTGTCCAAGTTGCTGGTGCTGCAGTCGCTCCCTTTTCAGGTGGTGGAATCTGCACCTTTCAGAGAACTGATGGCTTGTGCCGAGCCGAGGTGGAGAGTCCCAAGCCGTCATTTCTTTGCCAAGAAGGCATTACCAGCGCTGCACACTTTTGTTGAACAGAAGGTGGGCCAGTCCTTGAGCCTGTCGGTGTGTAGCAAAGTGCATGGCCACATGCAAGATATGTAGGCAAAAGGTGAAGCGTGGCCAGGGTCCAAATGTTGGCACCACGGCCCTGCGTCAACAAATGATGCGTCACCATAAAGCGACCTGGGAGAACCGAGGCTCCCAAGGGGTGGTCCAGTTTGCTTCCTCACCAAGTGGCACGCCGCTCCCAATTTCTGCCAGCCAAGGCTCCAGCACCTCAGCCGAAGGCAGCTGTGCGTCATACCCATCCTCTGTCGCTCCTGCTCCTCCTCCTCCTCCTCCAAGTCATGCATCCTGCCAGCAATGCATCAGCGAAGCCATGTCCAAGAGACAGCAGTATGCGCCCACTCATCCTACGGCGCAGAAGCTGAATGTGCTCCTGTCCAAGTTGCTGGTGCTGCAGTCGCTCCCTTTTCAGGTGGTGGAATCTGCACCTTTCAGAGAACTGATGGCTTGTGCCGAGCCGAGGTGGAGAGTCCCAAGCCGTCATTTCTTTGCCAAGAAGGCAGTACCAGCGCTGCACACTTTTGTTGAACAGAAGGTGGGCCAGTCCTTGAGCCTGTCGGTGTGTAGCAAAGTGCATGGCAGCGCCGACATCTGGAGCTGTAACTACGGTCAGGGACAGTACATGTCGTTTACGGCCCACTGGGTGAATGTGGTCCCTTTGCAGCAGCAGCAGCAACTTGGACAGGTCACGCCTCTTTGGCCTCCGCGCTCCCTGCCCGTTGGGCCTGTGACACCATGCGACTCGGCCTCCTCATCCTCCGCCATCTCCTCACCCTCCACTGTAGGCTCAAGTCTCAGTGCCCCTCCAGTCTACCATGTGTGCAGGGCACGGAGGTGTCACGCAGTGCTTCACATGGTTTGTCTTGGCGAACGGAGTCACACAGGGGAGGAACTGCTTAAATGTATTCATCAGGAAATCCAAACATGGCTTACTCCAAGAAAACTTAAAATGGGAATCATGGTTACCGACAATGGGAAGAACATTTTGTCTGCGCTGCGCCAAGGAAGCCTGACCCATGCCCCCTGCATGGCTCACGTCTTCAATCTGGTTGTCAAGCGGTTTCTGAAGTGTTCCCCCCATCTGCAAGACATCCTAACAACTTCAAGGAAACTTTGCATGCACTTCAGCCACTCATACCCCGCCAAACACACCCTTCTTGAGCTACAGCGTCAGAATGGTATCCCCCAACATAGTCTGATTTGCGATGTTTCCACCCGTTGGAATTCCACCCTTCACATGTTGGACCGATTATATGAACAGAGAAAAGCCATCACGGATTTCCTGATGATCCAAGCAGATAGGGGGACTCCCCTGTGTAACTTCAATGTCAACCAGTGGCAGCTCATACGTGACACCTGCCGTTTGCTCAGGCCCTTTGAGGAAGCCACTTTATTTGTCAGTCGGCAGGATTACGGGATGAACGACGTGATTCCACTGCTTCATGTACTACAGCACATGTTGGAAACCATGGCTGGTCAGGGCACTGGAGACATGGCGTTTACATCTTACGGCCACATGAACCCCGTTGGAGCTGAACTGGAGGAGGAGGAGGAAGAGGAGGAGGAGGAGTTGCCCAGCGAAACACAGTTTAGGCTTGGCGAAATGGCTGGTTTATCTAGTCAGCAGACAGGAGAGGAGGAGCAGGAGCAGCCAGAGGAGCTAGAGGTTTTTGAGGAAGGCGAGACAGAGGACCCGGGCACACCGTGGCAGTATGCAGTGGAGATGGAGACAGGTAGTCCATCCGAGTCACTTGCGCAAATGGCACGAAGCATGCTCACGTGCTTGCGTAGTGACCCCAGAATTGTTTCCATCTGTCGGCGGGATGTCTTCTGGCTGTCCACCTTATTGGACCCTCGCTTCCGGCACAAAATGGGGGCATTTTTTAAACCCACCAATAGGGAGGACAAACTGAACTACTACAAAGACATTCTACGTAGGCAGTTGGCCGATGCCAATCTGCGCCATGGTCCATACTCTCGCAGGTCTGACTCGAGGGGACCTCTGCGCTCACCTTCCACTGCCATGGCCGCTGGGGGGGTTGGCAGGAGCAGCAGCTCCATCAGCAGCAGCCTCAGTCTTCAGTCGCTAATGAGTAGCTTTCTACACCCGCATAGTGAGGCTACTCATGAGCAGCAGGAAGACCTGGAGCAGGACCTGAACCAGCAGGTCATGTCATACTTTGACATGACCATGCCAACACACCTTGAGGATCCGCTGGACTTTTGGGCAGCCAAACTTGATTTGTGGCCGCAACTAGCAGAGTTTGCCCTGGAAAAGCTGTCCTGCCCGACAAGTAGCGTGCCATCTGAGCGGGTGTTTAGTGCGGCGGGGGCCATAGTTACGGCGAGGAGAACTCGTCTGTCAACTAAAAATGTGGAGAGACTCACCTTTGTCAAAATGAATCAGGGATGGATCAGCCAGGATTTCCACCCACCAATGCCTGATGCATGCGACTAGATTCAGCATGGTGCCACGTTTTACACTTTCCAAATGGTGCAAAACATATTTATGTCTTTAGGCCAATTTTTGGGCTCCTGCTGCTGCCAACTCCAGAGTGTGATTCATCCAATTTTTGGGCTCCTGAAGCCAACCCCAGGGTCTCTTTAAAGTAATATTTGGGCTCCTGCTGCTGCTGCCAACTCCAGGGTGTGAATCATCCAATTTTTGGGCTCCTGAAGCCAACTCCAGTGTCTCTTTAAAGTAATGTTTGGGCTCCTGTTGCTGCTGCTGCTGCCAACTCCTGCCAACTCCAGGGTGTGATTCATCCAATTTTTGGGCTCCTGAAGCCAATCCCAGTGTCTCTTTAAAGCAATGTTTGGGCTCCTGCTGCTGCTGCTGCCAACTCCAGGGTGTGATTTTTGGGCTACTGAAGCCAACCCCAGTGTCTCTTTAAAGTAATATTTCTGCTGCTGCTGCTGCTGCCAACTCCAGGGTGTGATTAATCCAATTTTTGGGCTCCTGAAGCCAACTCCAGTGTCTCTTTAAAGTAATGTTTGGGCTCCTGCTGCTGCTGCTGCCAACTCCAGGGTGTGATTCATCCAATTTTTGGGCTCCTGAAGCCAACTCCAGTGTCTCTTTAAAGTAATGTTTGGGCTCCTGCTGCTGCTGCTGCTGCTGCTCCTGCTGCTGCTGCTGCCAACTCCAGGGTGTGAATCATCCAATTTTCGGGCTCCTGAAGCCAACTCCAGTGTCTCTTTAAAGTAATGTTTGGGCTCCTGTTGCTGCTGCTGCCAACTCCTGCCAACTCCAGGGTGTGATTCATCCAATTTTTGGGCACACGAAGCCAACCCCAGGGTCTCTTTAAAGTAATATTTGGGCTCCTGCTGCTGCTGCTGCCAACTCCAGGGTGTGATTCATCCAATTGTTGGGCTCCTGAAGCCAACCCCAGGGTCTCTTTAAAGTAATATTTGGGCTCCTGCTGCTGCTGCTGCCAACTCCAGGGTGTGAATCATCCAATTTTTGGGCTCCTGAAGCCAACTCCAGTGTCTCTTTAAAGTAATGTTTGGGATCCTGTTGCTGCTGCTGCTGCTGCCAGCTCCTGCCAACTCCAGGGTGTGATTCATCCAATTTTTGGGCTACTGAAGCCAACCCCAGGGTCTCTTTAAAGTAATATTTGGGCTCCTGCTGCTGCCAACTCCGGGGTGTGATTCATCCAATTTTTGGCCTCCTGAAGCCAACCCCAGGGTCTCTTTAAAGTAATATTTGGGCTCCTGCTGCTGCTGCCAACTCCAGGGTGTGAATCATCAAATTTTTGGGCTCCTGAAGCATACCCCAGTGTCTCTTTAAAGTAATATTTGGGCTCCTGCTGCTGCTGCTGCCAACTCCAGGGTGTGAATCATCCAATTTTTGGGCTCCTGAAGCCAACTCCAGTGTCTCTTTAAAGTAATGTTTGGGCTCCTGTTGCTGCTGCTGCTCCTGCTGCCAACTCCAGGGTGTGAATCATCCAATTTTTGGGCTCCTGAAGCCAACTCCAGTGTCTCTTTAAAGTAATGTTTGGGCTCCTGCTGCTGCTGCTGCTCCTGCTGCCAACTCCAGGGTGTGAATCATCCAATTTTTGGGCTCCTGAAGCCAACTCCAGTGTCTCTTTAAAGTAATGTTTGGGCTCCTGTTGCTGCTGCTGCTGCTGCCAACTCCTGCCAACTCCAGGGTGTGCTTCATCCAATTTTTGGGCTCCTGAAGACAACCCCAGTTTTTCTTTAAAGTAATATTTGGGCTCCTGCTGCTGCTGCTGCCAACTCCAGGGTGTGATTCGTCCAATTTTTGGCCTCCTGAAGCCAACCCCAGGGTCTCTTTAAAGTAATATTTGGGCTCCTGCTGCTCCTGCTGCCAACTCCAGGGTGTGATTCATCCAATTTTTGGGCTACTGAAGCCAACCCCAGTGTCTCTTTAAAGTAATATTTGGGCTCCTGCTGCTGCTGCCAACTCCAGGATGTGATTCATCCAATTTTTGGCCTCCTGAAGCCAACCCCAGGGTCTCTTTAAAGTAATATTTGGGCTCCTGCTGCTGCTGCTGCCAACTCCAGGGCGTGATTCATCCAATTTTTGGGCTCCTGAAGCCAACCCCAGGGTCTCTTTAAAGTAATGTTTGGGCTCCTGCTGCTGCTGCCAGCTCCAGGGTGTGATTCATCCAATTTTTGGGCTCCTGAAGCCAACCCCAGGGTCTCTTTAAAGTAATGTTTGGGCTCCTGCTGCTGCTGCTGCTGCCAACTCCAGGGTGTGATTCATCCAATTTTTGGGCTCCTGAAGCCAACCCCAGGGTCTCTTTAAAGTAATATTTGGGCTCCTGCTGCTGCCAACTCCAGGGTGTGATTCATCCAATTTTTGGGCTACTGAAGCCAACCCCAGTGTATGTTTAAAGTAATATTTGGGCTCCTGCTGCTGCTGCCAACTCCAGGGTGTGATTCGTCCAATTTTTGGGCTCCTAAGCCAACCCCAGGGTCTCTTTAAAGTAATATTTGGGCTCCTGCTGCTGCTGCCAACTCCAGGGTGTGAATCATCCAATTTTTGGGCTCCTGAAGCATACCCCAGTGTCTCTTTAAAGTAATATTTGGGCTCCTGCTGCTGCTGCTGCCAACTCCAGGGTGTGAATCATCCAATTTTTGGGCTCCTGAAGCCAACTCCAGTGTCTCTTTAAAGTAATGTTTGTGCCCCTGCTGCTGCTGCTGCTCCTGCTGCCAACTCCAGGGTGTGAATCATCCAATTTTTGGGCTCCTGAAGCCAACTCCAGTGTCTCTTTAAAGTAATGTTTGGGCTCCTGTTGCTGCTGCTGCTGCCAACTCCTGCCAACTCCAGGGTGTGATTCATCCAATTTTTGGGCTCCTGAAGCCAACCCCAGTTTTTATTTAAAGTAATATTTGGGCTCCTGCTGCTGCCAACTCCGGGGTGTGATTCATCCAATTTTTGGCCTCCTGAAGCCAACCCCAGGGTCTCTTTAAAGTAATATTTGGGCTCCTGCTGCTGCTGCTGCTGCCAACTCCAGGGTGTGATTCATCCAATTTTTGGGCTCCTGAAGCCAACCCCAGGGTCTCTTTAAAGTAATGTTTGGGCTCCTGCTGCTGCTGCTGCTGCCAACTCCAGGGTGTGATTCATCCAATTTTTGGGCTCCTGAAGCTAACCCCAGGGTCTCTTTAAAGTAATATTTGGGCTCCTGCTGCTGCTGCTGCCAACTCCAGGGTGTGATTCATCCAATTTTTGGGCTCCTGAAGCCAACTCCAGTGTCTCTTTAAAGTAATATTTGGGCTCCTGCTGCTGCTGCTGCCAACTCCAGGGTGTGATTCATCCAATTTTTGGGCTCCTGAAGCCAACCCCAGGGTCTCTTTAAAGTAATGTTTGGGCTCCTGCTGCTGCTGCTGCTGCTGCCAACTCCAGGGTGTGATTCATCCAATTTTTGGGCTCCTGAAGCCAACCCCAGGGTCTCTTTAAAGTAATGTTTGGGCTCCTGCTGCTGCTGCTGCTGCTGCCAACTCCAGGGTGTGATTCATCCAATTTTCGGGCTCCTGAAGCTAACCCCAGGGTCTCTTTAACGTAATATTTGGGCTCCTGCTGCTGCTGCTGCCAACTCCAGGGTGTGATTCATCCAATTTTTGGGCTACTGAAGCCAACCCCAGGGTCTCTTTAAAGTAATATTTGGGCTCCTGCTGCTGCTGCTGCCAACTCCAGGGTGTGATTCATCCAATTTTTGGGCTCCTGAAGCCAACCCTAGGGTCTCTTTAAAGTAATATTTGGGCTCCTGCTGCTGCTGCCAACTCCAGGGTGTGATTAATCCAATTTTTGGGCTCCTGAAGCCAACCCCAGGGTATCTTTAAAGTAAGGTTTGGGCTCCTGCTGCTGCTGCTGCTGCCAACTCCAGGGTGTGATTCATCCAATTTTTGGGCTCCTGAAGCCAACCCCAGGGTCTCTTTAAAGTAATGTTTGGGCTCCTGCTGCTGCTGCTGCTGCCAACTCCAGGGTGTGATTCATCCAATTTTTGGGCTCCTGAAGCTAACCCCAGGGTCTCTTTAAAGTAATATTTGGGCTCCTGCTGCTGCTGCTGCCAACTCCAGGGTGTGATTCATCCAATTTTTGGGCTCCTGAAGCCAACTCCAGTGTCTCTTTAAAGTAATATTTGGGCTCCTGCTGCTGCTGCTGCCAACTCCAGGGTGTGATTCATCCAATTTTTGGGCTCCTGAAGCCAACTCCAGTGTCTCTTTAAAGTAATATTTGGGCTCCTGCTGCTGCTGCTGCCAACTCCAGGGTGTGATTCATCCAATTTTTGGGCTCCTGAAGCCAACCCCAGGGTCTCTTTAAAGTAATATTTGGGCTGCTACTGCTGCTGCCAACTCCAGGGTGTGAATCATCCAATTTTTGGGCTCCTGAAGCCAACTCCAGTATCTCTTTAAAGTAATGTTTGGGCTCCTGCTGCTGCTGCTGCCAACTCCAGGGTGTGAATCATCCAATTTTTGGGCTCCTGAAGCCAACTCCAGTGTCTCTTTAAAGTAATGTTTGGGCTCCTGTTGCTGCTGCTGCTGCCAACTCCTGCCAACTCCAGGGTGTGATTCATCCAATTTTTGGGCTCCTGAAGCCAACCCCAGTGTCTCTTTAAAGTAATGTTTGGGCTCCTGCTGCTGCTGCCAACTCCAGGGTGTGATTCATCCAATTTTTGGCCTCCTGAAGCCAACCCCAGGGTCTCTTTAAAGTAATATTTGGGCTCCTGCTGCTGCTGCTGCCAACTCCAGGGTGTGAATCATCCAATTTTTGGGCTCCTGAAGCCAACTCCAGTGTCTCTTTAAAGTGATACTTGGGCTCCTGCTGCTGCTGCTGCCAACTCCAGGGTGTGATTCATCCAATTTTTGGGCTACTGAAGCCAACCCCAGTGTCCCTTTAAAGTAATATTTGGGCTCCTGCTGCTGCTGCCAACTCCAGGGTGTGATTCATCCAATTTTTGGGCTCCTGAAGCCAACCCCAGGGTCTCTTTAAAGTAATATTTGGGCTCCTGCTGCTGCCAACTCCAGGGTGTGATTCATCCAATTTTTGGCCTCCTGAAGCCAACCCCAGGGTCTCTTTAAAGTAATGTTTGGGCTCCTGCTGCTGCTGCTGCTGCCAACTCCAGGGTGTGATTCATCCAATTTTTGGGCTTCTGATGCCAACCCCAGGGTCTCTTTAAAGTAATGTTTGGGCTCCTGCTGCTGCTGCTGCTGCTGCCAACTCCAGGTTGTGATTCATCCAATTTTTGGGCTCCTGAAGCCAACCCTAGGGTCTCTTTAAAGTAATATTTGGGCTCCTGCTGCTGCTGCTGCCAACTCCAGGGTGTGATTCATCCAATTTTTGGGCTACTGAAGCCAACCCCAGTGTCTCTTTAAAGTAATATTTGGGCTCCTGCTGCTGCTGCCAACTCCAGGGTGTGATTCATCCAATTTTTGGGCTCCTGAAGCCAACCCCAGGGTCTCTTTAAAGTAATATTTGGGCTCCTGCTGCTGCTGCTGCTGCTGCTGCCAACTCCAGGGTGTGATTAATCCAATTTTTGGGCTCCTGAAGCCAACCCCAGGGTCTCTTTAAAGTAATGTTTGGGCTCCTGCTGCTGCTGCTGCTGCCAACTCCAGGGTGTGATTCATCCAATTTTTGGGCTCCTGAAGCCAACTCCAGTGTCTCTTTAAAGTAATATTTGGGATCCTGCTGCTGCTGCTGCCAACTCCAGGGTGTGATTCATCCAATTTTTGGGCTTCTGAAGTCAACCCCAGGGTCTCTTTAACCCTTTAAGTGCCAGCCTACCTGGAGTTTTTGTCACACTCTGTTGTCAGACCATTTTGCACTATTTTGTGCTCCCCATGTTCAAATGTGATTTTTGAAGGGATTTCCAGGGATTTCCCAGGAAAATGATATATTGTTTTTTTCAGCAGAGTCTGGGCTTTAACATGAAATGTCTTGTTTGTCATTTTTTAGGTGTATTCTCAATATTTTTGGTTAAATATGTGCAAAAAAAAAAAAAAAAAAAAAATTTTTACATATTATAGTTTTTTTTGTAATAAAAAATGTAAGTTTGTCAATGAAATCTTATTGCGTGTGAAATCCCAATTTCTCCCAGTTACAGCGGTACCACATATGTATAGGTAGACACCCTTTCCTGCCCAGGAGACTCCCCCAAACTGAAACAACGCTTTAGGGGATTTTCAGATAAAATACAACTGTGCTACGCAATATGCGCACCTTGCAGTTTTTCCAGAAAAACAACCCTTTACATTTGAAATACCCCCAACAAACTATATATTCTCTGGAAGTACACACCTCAGGCTTTCTAGGCGTACCAGGCTTGTTGATGTGGCCATAGTTTTCTGGAAGTAATCTCTCAATGGATTCTTTGGTTGCAAAGAGTTTCCCTAAAAAAAGGATAAAAAAGCTGAATCAAAGCCACATTTTCCTAAAAAAACTATATACAAACAAGAAAAAACAAGTTTAATCTGGAAACGCAACATCCCCCGAACAGAACAATACCCAACATGCATAGGTTCTGTCAAGGGAAGAGTTGCCAAACACCCCAAAGTAAAGCATGTGCGTAACGGTAATTTTACTTGAAAATTTCAGCTCTGCAGACAAAGTGCGCACCTTGCGATTTTTCAACCAAAACAACCCTTGACATTTGGAATATCCCCCATAAACCATATATTCCCTGAAAGTACACACGTTAAGCTTTCTAAGGGTACCCAGCTTGTTGTAGTGGGCTCATCTTTCTGGAAGTAATCCCTCAAAGAATTCTTTGTTTGCGCAGGGTTTCCTTAAAAAATTTATAAAAAAGCTGAATAAAAAACACCTTTTCCTAAAATATAAATATGCAAACCAGAAAAAACAAGCTAAGTCTGAAAGCGCAAGGTCCCCCGAACAGAACAATACCCAACATGCATAGGTACTATTAACCCTTTTAATTGCCAGCCTACTTGAGATTTTGTCACCCTCTGTTGACAGGCCATTTTTCCCCATTTTGCGTCATGTTTTGCGCCATTTTTGCTGGAACTTTCAGGAAAATTATATATATTTTTTTTTGCAGCAGAGTTTAGGCTTTAACATGAAATGTCTTGTTTGTAAATTTTTTTTTTTTTTTTACAATATTATTAAGTAAAAATAATAAATAAATAAATAAAAAATGTTTTTAAAAAATTGACTCCTTTATTTTAAATAAAAAATGTATTTTATTAAGGAAAATCATATTGCATGTGAAAGCCCAATTTCTACCGATTAGAACGGTACCACATATTTATCGGTAGCCCCCTGTTCCTGCCCAGGAGACCCCCCTAACTGAAACAAGTACTTTATAACATTCACAAAAAAAATACAACTACCATCCACACTACAAAGGGTTAAATCGAGAAAAAAAATGACATAGGGTCCCCCCTCCCAGGGGAGGGAGACCCCATTTTTTTTTTTGATTTTTAAGGGTTAAAAACCCTTAAAAATCAAAAAAAAAATTGATGTGGGGTCCCCCTTACCCAAAGTAACCAGCCCGGGACCAGCTATGGGGGCTTGTAGGCACAGAGTGGGGGGGCCACCCTGCAGCCTACGAGCCCACATAGCCCATGTGGGCCCGGGCTCTTCTGCCCCCCCCTGGCCTTTGGGGAGGCAGGTAATGGGGGTGCCGGGGGTTAATGGCAAGCCACCCGCTAGCGCAGGTGGCTTGCCATCCCCCCAGCCTTGTGAACTGGTATAGGGGTCATGGACCCCTTACCAGTTCACAAGGGGTTAAATGTAAATAATCACACAGACACAAGCAGAGAAAAAATATTTTATTAATTTTTTTTTTTTTTTTTACACTGTACTCACCTCCCATCCATCCTGGAGCCCTCTGTCCCTCGGCGATCACTGGCTTCTGCTCACTTGCTAGAAGCCTTTTATAGCTGCTGGATGACAGAACACAAAGGGTTAATCAAAAAAAAAAATGACATAGGGTCCCCCCTCCCAGGGGGGGGGGACCCCATTTTTTATTTTTAAGGGTTAAGGAGTTGGGCACTCCTTACAAGGATTAGAGGTCTCAAGTAAAACATTTTTCCCTTCTGCGGAGGGGACTCCACCGGAGGAGGAATAGCCAGCACCTCACATAAATGGCCCAGGCTCTTGGGGGTAACCACAGCATCCCCAAGCCCCTGCCCGGCATCAGCATCCCAAACTGCTGATCCTCAGAGCCATCAGATTCCGTAAACAGTTCCTTCCGCAAGCGGAAAATAAACAGACCAGTCAAGGGAATCATAAACATCAAGAACCGGCACTGCCGGTGACAGATGTCTTCTCTTAGCCGGGGCCACCCTGGCCACAGAGCTAGAAAACAATTTATCGATGTTGGCTAATCCAGCACATACATCAGATTGCGACTCCCCGCTAATGACCATGTCACATGGGGTACGGATAATTTAAGGTGGAGTAGGTGATGAGGCCGGCGGCACTGACCCAGACGTCCGGGTCCCCGACTGCCGTGTTATGGCCTGCTGAACACATAGTATGCACCAGCACAGTATCGCCAACAAGGGATACCCCCCAACCCACACACCGCCGGGACTGCCCCGAAGGGAGCCAGAGCCCGGATCCAGGGGAGCCTCCAAATGGTGATTTGTATGGTAGTCGCAATGACCAGCGGGAATTACGCGAGAAACAACCCGGGATGCATCTTAAGTCCATTAGTGGGAGGATTTGCAAGCCCAAGGGACCCCAGGACACATTGACAAGGGGGGCCCCCATAAATAAGGTAGCAAGACAAGCACTCATACATGCAAAAAGTAAACAGAAAGTGGCATATAAAACACACACATATATATATATATATCATAGAATGTATAAAACTGAAAGCAATGCATCAAGGACCAACATGGCATGCTTACTATTAGGTAATGACACCAGACCCAGAAAACGCAAGATGGGACAATACAATCCCTAAGTGTACCAGGCCCAGGATGAGGCATCAAGCATAAAAGAAGAAACAACAAACAAAACAAAGCCCCGCAGGGCACTCACCGCCAGCCAAAACATGTGCAAGTGATGCATCCCGATCCTCAATCTAACGGCAAGGAAGAAGAAGGGCGGGCCGGTGCGGAGCGCGCACAGCGCCTGGCCCCGCCCCCACCGACTCCCCGCTAATGATGACACACCGCCGGGGCTCAAAGCAACCGGGCGCCGCCGAGGGCGCCAGAGAGAGAGAAGCGGGCCGCCGCCAGCGCATCGAGTGCCCGGCCCCCGCCCCCTCCCCAACAAGATTAACCGGGCGTCGCTGAAGGCGCCAGAGAGAGAGAGAGGAGCGGACCGATTAACCGGGCGTCGCCGAGGGTGCCAGAGAGAGAGTGGGGCAGTCCAGCGCGCCGAGCGCCCGGCCCCGCCCCCTCTCCACACAGCAAGGAGAGGGAGAAGCTCCCCTCAGCCTCCTCATAGCGACGCCATGACAGTGCGGCCGGCTCTACTACGGCCGCTGCATGTAAAAAGACAGTTAAAACACACATACACGCACACTCATACACAAAATGAATGAGGAATTACTACCCGATGCTCCATAGCAACAGACCCAAAGAAAATCACAGCCCCCCCCTCCCATAGGGAATAAAGTGACAAAGTAAAGGGAGGGAGGGATCCCCAAAGTAGTCAAAGCAGTAGAAAATGGGGGAACGGACAGGGCATCACAAACCAGGGTCACCAACCTGGTAGCCGCCTACCCCTTGTTATGGGGCCTCACGGAGGAGCGTGGCTCCTATCAATCCACCTATTAAGGTGAATCCTACCCTCACCCGGACCTACAGCCAAGGCTGGGAGGCATTAGGGGACTTAAACATAACAAGGTCCGGGCAGAAATAAGAATAAAAATAGCGGGGTGTGAACCCGGCTTACCTGCATGGAGGAGACTTCATCTTCTGACTTGCTCGCCGCCTGCAGAGACGATTACTGGGAAATGTGTGGGAGGTCCCAGGTATTTATGGGCCGGGAGGGGCTTCTTTTTTCTATTCATCTCTGCAGAAGTTCGCCCTCTACTGGACATAACCCAAGTGTAATGAATATTTCCGAAGCAGGGTGTGAGACATACTTAGAATACAGACTCTTCCCCTCCTGAAAGCTGCTGTAAAAAATTAGTGTGAAACACTTAAATTTAACTTATGTGTGGAGCCAATTCATGGCACCTGAATCACTAGAATTGTTTTTCACTTGAAAATTCCACACAAATTATTTTCGAAAATCGAATTATTTTCGAGTGCTTTTTCTCTCACTTGAATTGAATTAGCAAAAACGAAAGTAAAACAGCTTTCAAGGTTGTTGAATCGCGCATAGAATTTTCGCGCGCAAAATCGCACCTTTTTCTAAAAAAAAAAAAAACACATAAATTCAAATTCAACCTTTGATGAATCAAGCCCATGAACTTCAGCAGTGAGATAAAGCCTGAACAGGGCTTTTATGCAGATGTATCTGGCTGGAATTGTTTATTTGCTGTTAGTTATGTTATACTTGTAATAATACAATACTCAATACTTGTTCACTTGCTTTCATGGCTTCCTGCAATGAGCTTTGTGTGCTAAAGTCAGCAAAGGTATCTTCCCCATTGGAAAAAGGTGGTTTGCCACCACTTCACTTTAACAAGTCTGTGCACATTTTCTTATTTGGCTCTGGTTTTACATCCTTTTTTCATTTGCTATTTTTGAATTTTTATTGCTTGTGCTGGCATATGTGGATACGTTCAAAGCATCACTGCCATCAGTGGCGGACTAGGGCCAAAAATCAGCCAGGGATTTTACCAGCATTTGGCCTGCCCATGGCCAGCCAGTAGCATCTCTGCTGTTTCCTGGCCAATTAACTAGTGTGCTCCAAGACTGAGGCCATATCATTAGGGGGAGGGCATGGGCTGGGGATGCTTGGATAAGGGGGTAAAGTGGCAAAGGGGATGGGGGATTGGGGGGAGGCAGGGATTGGATGGGAGTGTTAGTAAAGTTAGCATCCTAGACTGCCCCAAAGCAGTACAGTCCACCGGGCATTTGTCCAGGTCCACCTTTGGCCAGTTCGACCCTACCTGCCGTTCACCGTACTAACAAAGGTCAGTGGGCAGCAATTTTTTCTTTCCTTCTCACGGGGGGATAGAATACTCTTCCATTTTCCCTATTCTCTCCCTACAAATTCATCTTAATGATATTGACTAGAGATGAGCGAACTTCTCAAAAATTCGATTGGGGCGATTCGCCGAATTTCTCAAAGAAATTCGGGTTCGTCCGAAACGAACTTTTACGAATCGCTCATCTCTGGTGGGAGCGGGGAGGCCGGCTGCGCTGTCAGCGGAGCCGGCCTCCCCGCTCCCACCAAGCCCTGAAATGGAAAAAAATGCCGGCATGGTGGGAGCGGGGAGGCCGGCTGCGCTGTCAGTGAGCGGCGGAATCCGGCTTCCGCCGCGCGCTGACAGCGCAGCCGGCCTCCCCACTCCCACTATACAGCAAACACTTACCGGCATGGTGGGAGCGGGGAGGCCGGCTGCGCTGTCAGCGGGCGACAGAAGCCGGCTTCCGCCGCCCGCTGACAGCGCAGCTGGCCTCCTCGCTCCCACCATGCCGCCTTTTTTTTTTCCATTTCAGGGCTTGGTGGGAGCGGGGAGGCCGGCTGCGCTGTCAGCGGGCGGTGGAAGCCGGCTTCCGCCGCCCGCTGACAGCGCAGCCGGTCTCTCCGCTCCCACCATGCCGGCATTTTTTTTTTTTTTTATTTCAGGGAAAATTCGGTCAGCACGAACCACTAAAAATTTGGGTTCGTGCTGAATCGAATTTTCCCTGAAATTCGGAACAAATTCAGGTTCGTTAGAACCGATTCGCTCATCCCTAATATTGACTTTTGTCACTGCAAAGATATTAACTGTCTAAATGATTTGTTCAAAAATAAAAATAGATATGTTTTGTGGATATTGATTCTCTTTTTAGTTTAGACAAAATCTGGAATTAATATCTCTTCAGATTAATACATATATTGATTGATGGAAGATATAGTTATTGGGCCTAAGCTTGTTTCTCAGCCATTACAGCTTTTTTGTCTGTCCACAGATTGCATTTACAACACTCTTCATTACCATAGCAACCAGTCCAAAAGTATTTAATTGGCTTTATCTGTTCACTGTGGAAATAAAGTCACTCGAGCAGCAGATGTGTAGGATGGCCCTTTATTTAAACACATTTATTTTTTCTTTTTTTACAAAAAGGACTGAGGGATTAATGAAAAGGGAGCAAAGGACAGATTATTTTCTCATAAGGATAATAAAGGCAGTGCTCCCTGGGTATTTTAATATTGCTAGGCAGTGTGCGGGAAGCCAGTGAAAAAATAATTTTAAGTTCCTACAAATGAAAAGTTTACTAATGCAATGTTACAATAGGTTTTTGATTAGATAATCAATTTAAAACAGACCAACACCCATACAGGTCACAGTGTTCATATGCATCTCTCCCCTGGGCAATTCAGTTTTCTGCACATAAAAATTGATTTACCTTTTTATGCCATGGCCGTTTTTTGCCCCTCAATGTCCTATGGATATGGCTTGAAAACTTAGGCGCAACTGCTTAGGTTGACAGCAACTATAGAACTGACTTTTTACATTTTTAATTACATTTTTACATCAGTGCAAGAATGAACACATCCAATATGAGGGCGTCTTTGGGTTAGTTGGGTAAAGCATGAGCACTCCCAAAGATTTTTGAAACTGCAGTAAGCTGTCAATTTTTAGCAGAGACCATGGCTATCCACTGCCTCATGCTTGCCTATACCTCAGCAATGTGACATAATATCACATGGCATAGAGGTTAGACAAACACCGCCGCATGCTTAATCTTTTTTTTTCTTTTACAATCCACCAAACACTTGCCGGCGTCTCAATTAAGGGCACTGCTCCCACTATTAGAAAATATATCACAAATGTATTTATTCAGTTGCACAAATTAAAAACTCAAAAGACACTACACATTAAAACATGATCCCGCAGTACTCCCTAGGCACTGGATAGTATCAAGCCAGGCGTTGAATTTAAGTCCATGCTGGGTCTATGCTCCCTCTTTATCAAAAATGTAATGTAATGATTAATAACCCAAAATACAAGTGCTGAGTGCAATCAGCGGGCCATCCGCCATGTGCCAGTAAGCCTCTAAACAAAGTGCATGTGCTAACAAAACATACTTAATAAACATGATACATTATACAACATAGTGAGCTAAATAATTCATCATGATATGCAAGCTGCTATAGTATCTATAAAATTCAATTCATCCTACCACCAAAAGTGCCTGTGCTATTACTATTGAATACCTAAAAAACAAGCAATGAATAAGCAATTGCAAGATTTAGGTGCAGCTGGAAAAGAAGCCAAGAAATGCATATAATAGTAAGAATTAATTAAAGAGGATACTGCTCTTGTGGAAGTCCAAGTATGATGCTAGGGTATGGTCGGGTGAACAGCCCCACACATTCTGCTGCCCAACGCAGCGGAAAAAGTGGGGCTGTGCAACTGAATAAATACATTTTGTGATATATTTTCTAATATTGGGAGCAGTGCCCTTAATTGAGACCCTGGCAAGTGTTTAGTGGATTGTGCAATAAGTTGTAGCTATTTTTTGAGCTGTGCCTACTTGTGTGTCTTTTTTTCTTTTAATGTTTATTTTCTTAGCACCCAGCTTGCCCCATATGTCCTCCTTTTGCCATTAACCCAATACACATTTATCCCTGACCGTGATATCTCCCTCATCCTCTTCTTTCTGTGACATAGTAAAAGAATACTTACTATAGCATTTTGAGTAAGTTTTGATAACTGATGCCATTGGGGATGCCTGCAATTCCTTTTGTGTAGCATTCTATGCCATTCATTAATATGCATGACATAGACCATGCGTATTGAAGATGAGCCCACACATGTGCTGTGAGATTGCTGGAGAGGTAAGTAAAACAAGTGTTCCCATTTCCTTAATCAAGATGCCCCTAGGATGAGGAACAAAACCAGTGAGATTGAAAATCCCAGGTTTTGTTTCTCTTCAAATGGGGATAGACGCTATGTTGCCATCACCAGAAGTGGCCAGCGGCAGTCCCCTGTCCCATTCTCTGGCTTTTACTTTGCCGGCTACTGACCAAGAATTGGGCTACCACCAACCAATCACACAGCTGCATTTAGAGGGTTTTCAGGGGCATGATCAATGGTGGGACCCAGACAACTGGGAATAGCTCAGGAGTGAGCTGGTGGAGAAGCCCTTTATGCCTCTTGTCACTCAAAGTGACATCAGAGGAAATTTGGCTGATGTCACTGTGATTGACAGGAGACATGAAGAGCTTCCCTGCCAGCTTCTATAAATATTTCCTCCCTGCACCAGGATAGAGTGTCAGTAGCTTAGCACAGGATGGAGCATTTGGATCCTCCGTCTGGCTGCCTTCAATGGAGAGTAGGTTGGGACAGCACCTGGTGATATATATTGAGGAAGAGGGTAACTTTTTTTTTTTTTTTTACAAATAACCCTTTGTGACCACTATATCAGTTCAAAAGGCTGGAGAAGCCAGCCACCCGATTACCTGCACCTTGACCAGCTGTTATATGGGCTGGTAGTCTTTGGTAGTCTTTGGTGCTAAGAACGCACGTTGATAGTGCCCAAGCTTGCCAAGTAGGGGGGACCCCATGTCATTTAAAATAAAATTAAGGGTTAAAAATAACACTCAAAGGGCCCACCAACTGCACCCACGTCTCCACTCTGCCCTTCTACTCTTACTCTCCTTTCTAGATTGCCACATGTCAGGTAAGCTCCTCTTTACCTCCTGTATCAACCCATACTACCCATGTGCCCCTTAGCTCCCCTGCCCTTTAGAGAGAAATTGACCCTCCTCATCATTTACTTGTATAGCAGCACATGGCTGCCAAACATGTGACTTGCAGCACCCATTCAGGTATGAGGTTGCAACTCACTTGTCAAACAAGATTGGTCACCAGCAGTCATGTGGTTGTCAGTTACAGTATATAAAGCTTTAGTATTGTAGTTTAAAGTGGACCAACACCGAGAGGTGATCGGCCCGGAAATCTATAAGATTCCCGGGCCGATCACCTCCCACCCCGCGGGACATCCGAGATCGGGATGTCCCGCGGGGTGAAACCCCCCAAAAAAACCCCAAACACCTTACCTGATCTTCGGCGGCGGCCGGCCGCCGCCACCTCCCTCGCGCCCCTGTAGGCGTGCTCGCGCCGGCGCCGGCCGTCTGCGAATGGCCGGCGGGGGCGCGCGCGCGCCGAAAGTGACGCGAGGGAGGCGGCGGCGGCGGCAGCCGCTTGGACGTTCCTGATCCCCGCCTGGACGTTGGCGGGGATTGGACCATCCAGTCACGTGGGAGCGGGGACAGGTAAGATTTTGGGGCTTTCTGGGGGGTTTCACACAGCGGGGCACCCCCGATCGGGGTGCCCCGCCGAAGTGGACCAAAACCCAGGATAGTCAAAATCCTGGGTGTTGGTCCACTTTAAGTCAAAACATTAACTAACTTGATTTAAATTCCCTTTTAACCATGTCAGTTTGTATCTACATTTGTTTAATAAACTTGACAATCATTAGTTTGAAAGTATGCTTGTATTAGCACAAAAGTGTTTCTCTCAGAATAATTTTACATTTTCTTTTTTTTGGTTCCTTTGGGAATTTGAATAAAGTAGTAAATTAAAAAATGTGTTTTATTTTTACTGAACTAACATACACTAAAAAGCACCAAAAACAATATTCAAAATGTTTATATAAAATGTAAATAAAAACAAATGCACAAATTCATCCAGGGTATCTGCAAAAGGCTCAATTGTTCACCAGAGGCAACAACTTTACACCGATACAACTACTCTTGCCTGCTAAGCAATGGAGGACAAAATCCGCCCAGTTTCTTTTATATCCTGTGACAGGTCCAGTGAGGTCAATTAATCACGTGAAAGAACTGTGCAAATAAAATGTTCATGTGAGCAATACTACCAAGATCATTGCTTGTAGAATTTTTCTTTAAATCCAAAACATGCAAGAGACTTAAAAAAACTCAAAAGAGTGTCAGGCCAGCAAGTTCTCCTAATGAAACTATCCCCCAGGGAAACAGAATATTTGGCCAAAGAAAGACACAACACAGGGATAATGAACCAAAAGAAATTATCTTTTTTAATTGTAGCTTTTCTTAAAATAATGGGTGCTCTTTCAGGTAACGTCAGACCTAAAATCGCGTCGTTTTTTAATATATGCCAGTGCTTTCAGAACATTGTCAACTTAAACCCTGTCATGAAGACATATTCTATTTTAATTTTATTTTTCCATTTGGCTGTTCTATTTTTGCCAATAGAGATTGTCTATCTCTATGGCCGTTCTCGATCTTCTGTTTTTCTATTTTTTTCTTTTTCTTTGGAATAGCCCTACTCTAACAGACGCTTTTGCAAAGAGTCAGCTTGTATATTATAATTCTGTAATATAATTTCATCTCATGATGGGACATTTTGGTATAGAATATATATAGATTGTATAATAGTTGGCATTATCTGTACTGATACTAGTGCTAAATTCTAGATTAAAAAAATTGTAATTTACATAATCCAAAACATTTTTCAAACTCTCCATTGTGCCATCCCAAAATAAAACCTAAAAATCTATAAACCTTTTCCAAATAGTGGCAAAAAATAAATTGCTCTTCCCATCACCTTACATAGAGGTTCGCCATACTGGGTGCAAACTTGGCCCCCATGATGACCCCTTTTAACCTGTAAATAGTAATAACCCCAAAACCAAAATTAATTGCGATTCAACACAAGTACTAAACACTCAATAATAAGGTGGGCAGAAAAAGGCCAAAAGGTTTGAGGTGTGGTGGTTGCATTTGGAAGAATTTGCTGTGAAGAAAGCATGCGGTCAAAGGAGCACTCTGTGCAGCAAAAACAGTAAAAAAAATCTGAAAAATTACTACAATGTTAGGAGTGGCAAAATCTATAGTTTGGTACATCCAAAGATAGAAAGAAAACACTGTAGAACTCCCACGAAAGAAAACAGTGGTGGATGATCACAGAATAATTTCCATGGTGAAGAAAAAACCCTTCCCAGTAGCCAACCAAGTGAATAACAATCTCCAGGATGCAGGCGTATCAATATCCAAATCTACCAAGGCTACATGAAAGTAAATAGAGAGGATTCACTGCACGGTGCAAGCCTCAAGAATAAAAAGGCTAGACTGAACTGTTAAAAAAAAATCACAAAAAAAGCTACCGTAGCACAATTCTAGAAGAACATTTTTGGACAGATAAACCCAAATTGCCCTCTACCAGAATGATGATAAGAAAAAAGTACGGCAAAAGTGTGGTACAGCTTATGATCCAAACCATACTACATTTGTAAAACCTGACAGAGGCAGTACGATAGCTTGGGCATGCATGGCTGCCAGTAGCACTGGGTCACTAGTGTTTGCTGATGATGTGACACAGGACAGAAGTGGGTGAATGAATTCTGAGCTATTCAGAGACATACCCTGTGCTCAAATCCAGGCAAATGCAGCTAAACTGATTGGTCGGTGTTTACAGATACAGATGGACAATGACCCAAAACATAAAGGCAAATCTACCCAGGAGTTTATTAAGGCACTTATTTATGAAGGAATAGCGACAGGTAGCGACTGGTGAGCGGCCGGTAATGACTGGCCCCGCCACGAGAACGCCGGCTCCCCACCACAATCACACATTTATCAAGCCAATCCTGCTTAGCGACTGAGATAGCGCCATATAGCGACTCATTCATCATTATTCCAGCCTCAGCCCACAGCGCCAGCGTCCGACCTTGAACAGCGAAAGGTATGACCTCTCGCTACCTGGCGCGCTCCAATGCATTTCAATGGAACAATCTTTAAATATTAATAATTAATGTTTTTTTTTTTTTTAAATGTGAAAAATTCTGTGATCACTTCTGCCATTTTAGATAATTTTTTTAAGGGAAAAAAAAATAAAAAAAATTATTAAAATTGTACAGAATTGATATTACAGGTCTGATATTAATGTATTCATATTACTAAATTATTTAAAATACTTTTTTTTTTTGGTTTCCAAAAATATGGTGGTTTGGGGGTTAAAAAACTACTTTTAACACATCGCCTCCGGCTCTGGGGGTTTAAACATGCATTTCACAGCGCTTGAATTTTTTGAGCGTGATTTTTTGATGAATATGGTAAGCCGGTCACTCTGACCAGTCACTATCATGCGCACCCATACATTGCGGAACCTGTCAAATAGCGACTCGTAACCTTGTATTCAACATTACGCCACACCGACTGAGTCGCTGTCAACAACCGAACAACGGCCAAGCACAGCGACTACTAGCGGGCGCTGTGAAAATACCGCTACAGTCGCTCAACTGTCGCTACATGTCGCTATTAATAAATCAGCCTCTAAAGCAAAGAGGGGGAATATTCTTGAATGGGCACGCAACCCATTTTTGCATGCTTTTTACTTTACTTTAGACAGAAAGTCCCACAAACAGTAAAGGCCTGGCAGTGCATTTAAAAGGAGAAAACACAGCCATGAGTTCATGACTTCAGGCAGTCATTGCCAACAAAGGGTTTTTAACCAAGTATTATAAATTAACAATTACATATTTACAGTAATTTAATTTGTCCAATTACTTGGCAGCCCCTGAAATAACAGGATTGCATTTAAAAAATGCTAACTTCCACAAATTTGAATGCAATCTTTTTGTGCAACGCGCTGAATTAAAGCTGAAAATCTAAATTGCATCTGAATTGTTTTGTTCAAAATACATTGTGGTAATATACAGAACTAAATTTAGAAAAATGTTGTCTCTGTACAAATATTGCATTTTTTGCACCATGAGACACACCTAGGATTTAGAGGGAGAAAATATTATATTATATTATATTCCAAACCAAATGGCGCAGTGATTTCTGCTTGTGCTGGGGTCGAGAAGGGGGGGGGTAAGGTGATTTATATGGCTGATTTGCAGGGGAGCACTGATTGTGGGGCTGGCAGTCTGCAATGTCTTGCAGAGGTTACAGCATAAAGTGCAAGGACTCACATTACAGCCAATGTTGGTATTCAGTGTGTATTCCCTGCTGACTTCTTCTGACAAACAGTGGTTGTTTCTCTCTGTAAATGGAAAATCAAGTGGAGGTTAGTAAAGTTAACATGTTGCAGGCAGTAACCAACACAGTATATAGTAATAATCACATTATGGACCATCATGAAAAATAGCAGGAATATCAGTTTGTGTGAGGGACATTTGTTATTAGTTTCTGTTATATCTATTAAAGTAGTCCCACATCATTTCCTACGTAATGAGTGTGGGGTTCCATGATGTGGGGTTGCATTGTGACTGCCAGCAACCAATCGCAGGGCTACATTTCGAGCAATCTGGATGCCTCCCCCTGAGACCCAGTGTGTCCACACTCATTATGTAGGAAATGGGTGTGGGATCAATTTAACTTACACTGGTGTGCGTTACTGTAGAGATACTTTTACATAGCTTCTGTACAAATATCATATTTTTTGCACCATGAGACACACCTAGGATTTAGAGGGAGAAAATATTATATTATATTCCAAACCAAATGGCGCAGTGATTTCTGCTTGTGCTGGGTTCGGGGGGGGGGGGGGGGGGAAGGTGATTTCTATGGCTGATTTGCAGGGGAGCACTAATTGTGGGGCTGGCAGTCTGCAATTCCTTGCAGATGTTACAGCATAAAGTGCAAGGACTCACATGACAGCCAATGCTGGTATTCAGCGTGTAGCTCCCTGCTGACTTCTTCCACTTTCCTGTGAGCTACACCAGCATTGGGAGGCAGAGCCAAAGACGAGCTAAAAGCATGACAAGGGGGCTTTTTTTGCTAAAAATGCTGAGCCTCTAAGGTACAATAATCGGCAAGCCCCACATCAAAATGCTGATACTGCAGTGTCTTCCTGAACTGCTGAGGAGTTGTAGCTCCCTGCTTAAAGTGGACCTATAATTTGCAAGGCCGGCCCTGTAGTCTAGACCTCCCCCCTATGATATCCCGATTTGTGATGCCCCAATTTGTGAAACTGCCTATTTCCCCCACAGCCTTCCTTTCTGGCGATCACATGTCACATGCCGCCGGCTCGCTGACAGCGTAGCCGGCCTGCCCGCTCCCACCATGCCGGCAAAAATTCGGGTTCGTGCCGAATCGAATTTTCCCTGAAATTCGGCGCGAATTCCGGTTCGTCCGAACCGGTTCGCTCATCCCTACCTATCACCAATAAAAATCTTGGTGATAGGTCCACTTTAAGAACTACAACTCAACTCCCAGCAACTCAGCAGCACAGAAGAGCATAACAATCTCTGCATTTGGGACTTGGTGGGAGTTTTAGTTCCTCGGCAGTCCAGGATGGCCTTACAGTCTCTGCTTTTGGACTTGCTGTGAGTTTTAGTTCCTCAGCAGTCCAGGAAGGCCTTACAGTCTTTGCATTTGGGCCTTGCTGGGAGTTTTAGTTGCTCAGCAGTCCAGGAAGGCCTTATAGTCTTTGCATTTGTGCCTTGCTAGAAGTTTTAGTTCCTCAGCATTCCAGCATTCCATTCTGAGCACTTGGATATTTCCTGGGAGTTAAGTAATACATCTTCAGCAGTTAATGCATTCCAGTGCACACACAAAGAGCACATGCATTACAGCCCCCAGAGGCAGATCGCATATTTTCTTTTGTTAGTGTGTTCGCTCCATAAGACGCACATGTATTTTCCCAGAATGGGGGGGGGGGGGGGGGGCGTCATATGGAACAAAATGTAGTATTTGTGGGCCTAACTGTATATGGCTTTATAGTTCCTTACGGTTTCTAGCCTGCCTCCGTTCAGTTATTTTCTTTGTAAGCATTCAACAGAAATCAGTGACTGAGCCATCGCCTTGCCACCAGGATTAATTAAAAACAAGTTACAATGATAAATTGGCCAGCGAATGATGTCCACCTGCAGTCCAGATGCAGCATGCAAAGTTCCCTGAATAAACAAGAATTTAGAATTATTATTCTCTGCAGATTAGAGGTCAATCAGTTATCAAATGTTCTTTTCCATTTAATACTGCAGTCCCAGGAGTCACAGCCTCTCCTACGAAATGGCAATTTTATGATCCTAGATAAAATTTCATTGTTTTCTAAACTGTTTCAGCTAAAACTGAAGTTCCCGTAAGCAGTTTCTAAAGAGACAAACAGTGGTTGTTTCTCTCTGTAACTGGAAAATCAAGTGGAGGTTAGTAAAGTTAACAGAAATGCGTGTTGCAGCCAGTAACCGAAACAGTATGTAGTAATAATCACATAATGGACCATCATGGAAAATAGCAGGAATATCAGTTTGTGTGAGGGACATTTGTTCTTAGTTTCTGTTATATCTATTAAAGTAGTCCCACATAATTTCCTACGTAATGTGTGGGGTTCCATGATGTGGGGTTGCATTGTGACTGCCGGCAACCAATCGCAGGGCGACATTTCGAGCAATCTGGATGCCTCTTCCTGAGACCCAGTGTGTCCCCACACTCATTATGTAGGAAATGGGTGTGGGATCAATTTAACTTACACTGGTGTGCGTAACTATAAAGATACTTTTACATAGCTTCAGGTCCCATTGGGTATAGGGACTTAGTAACAGTACCCCTTTAAATCTATGTGCACGCTTTCTACACTATTTGGGATGTGCTCTATTCCAAAAACTGTGTTTTCTAATGGATCAATTTAACTTGCCTGTGCATTTCTAGATAGACATCAGAACTGATCATTATCCCCAATTGTCCTTCCCCTGCAAAACAATGTTTAAGGGTCATGCAGCTCTTGTCACTCCCTTGAAGAGACAGTCCAGAGAACCGGCCACAAACAGTTTAAAGAAGCACTATCGTGAAATTGTGTAATATTATTATTATTGTTTATTTATATAGTGCCATCATCTTCCATAGCGCTTTACAAGGTAGTAATTCCAGACAGGGTAGAAACATACGGTACATATACTATTTCAAATGCAGTTTTACAGATTTGACAGTGGATATTTTGAGAACAAGATACAATAGGGGAGAGAGCCCTGCCCTTGAGAGCTTACAGTCTAAAGGAAGAGAGGGGTGAAGATGAGGGGGAAGGATCACAAGCAGTCAGTATTGAGCTTTGTGGCGTATGCCCTTTAGAAGATTGGTTAGGCCAGATTATATGCTTGTCTGAATAAGTGAGTTTTTAGGGCACCTTTGAAGGTTTTGAGGGTTGTGGAGTGGCGGATTGGGTGCGGGAGGGCATTCCAGAAGATTGAAGTTGCACGTGAGAAGTCCTGGACGCGGGTGTGATAGGAGGTGACCAGGGTGGAGGACAGGAGAAGGTCAGCAGCAGAGCAGAGGCTGCGTCTAGGTTGATATTGGATAAGAGTTGAGATGTAGGGAGGGGCCTGGTTGGAGAGAGCTTTGTATACGAGAGTTAGAGTTTTGAACAGGATTCGCTGTGGGACTGGCAGCCAGTGTAGGGATTGGCAGAGAGGCGCAGAACTGGAGGAGCGAGAGGAGAGATGGATGAGGCAAGCAGCAGAGTTCAGGATAGATTGGAGGGGTGCCAGTCTGTTAGTTGGTAAGCCACAAAGAAGGATGTTGCAGTAATCCAGTTGGGATATGACGAGGGCATGCACTAGCATTTTAGTGGTGTCAGGTGAGAGGAAAGGACGGATGCGGGAGATGTTTTTAAGTTGGAGGCGACAGGAGGTGGCCAGGGAGTGCATATGTGGTTTGAAAGAGAGGGCAGAGTCCAGAGTGACTCCCAGGCACCGAGCTTTTGGAGTTGCTGTTATTGTGTAATTGTTGACAGAGATAGATGTGTTAGAGAGGGGAGGGGAGTTAGATGGTGGGAAAATGACCAGTTCTGTCTTGTCCATGTTTAGCTTGAGGTAGCGAGATGACATGAATGAAGAAATAGCTGAGAGGCAGTTGGGGATGCGAGATAGGAGAGAGGAGAGATTGGGGCCAGAGATATATTTGAGTGTCATCCGCATAGAAGTGGTATTGGAAGCCTAGTGAAGTTATAAGTTTGCCAAGGCCATGGGTATAGACTGAGAAAAGTAGGGGGCCTAGGACAGAACCTTGTGGCACACCAACAGAAAGAGAACGGGAGGAAGAAACTGTGTTAGAATAGGATACACTGAATCATCTGTCAGAGAGGTAAGAGGTGAGCCAAGAGAGTGCAAGACCTTGAACCCCCGAGAGAGGAGAGAATATCAAGAAGCAGAGAGTGGTCGACAGTGTCAAAGGCTGAGGAGAGGTCAAGAAGGATGAGGATGGAGCAGTGACCAATGCTTTAATATTAACAATACATATAAACACGTCAGCTACTGAGAGGAGGGGTCACTTATACACCCTAACTGAATAAAACTCTGGTCAAGCTTGTGGTTTAATCTCTCCTGGTAGGAATAAAATCCAGGGGTGACAGGTGTAGTCTATCAGGAGTGACAGAGCCTGTCACCCCAGATGTCCTTTTCCTTCCACTGAAAGAAAAAAAAAACTAGCCTGGCTGGATATTTCTTGAATATTTCTAAAACCCCTCACCCCGCCATTCAGCATATTTATATGGATTTTTATCACTGGGCCATTTTTCATGAGAGTGCTTCTTTAACTGATACCTTTTTCATAGCGGCTATATACAGGGCATCCTTTCAGTTCCATTTCTGTATGATCATACTTCAAAATGGTCAAATGGCCTCCCTTTTACCTTGGCATGATAGGACATGCTCTTTCCACCACAGCCATGCACAGAAATAGAAACAACATTGCTTAGAATACATGAATTATTTTCTTATAATCAAACATTTGAAATACTGTACCCACAGTGGCATGTAGGCATGACTCTCATCACTGGCCACCAATTACAGCATTCATGTTAGTGGGATGGGTAGAATGGTTGGCTTCAAGCTGGCTGAGTATTTCAGCAGCTTACCTCATCTTTATCTCATCATATCTGTCCTCTCCTGTCCCATAGCCTCAAAGCAGCACCTAGAAGCAGAAACCTGGCATTCCCCCTAATTCCCTTAGGAGTAGACCACCAATCATAGGGCTTTACTGGAGCTTTATAACGCTGTTTCTCAGAGCTGCCTGTGTATTGCAGCATTATGATTAGGTGTCAAAGTCTGCTGATATAAACACACTGCCTGCTAGAGCAGCCACACCCCCTGCCTGGAAATTAAAAAAATGAATGATAACTTAAAATACGTTTTTTTATTGACGGGGTTTGAGTAAATGATTCTCTTCTTCTATTTGCCCATCCCAGGTGGTGCGAATGGTTGGTTTCAAGCTGGCTGAGTCAGATGTTTTTATCTTTCCAGCATGTGTAACCCTGGCTTGCACTGTCCATGCAGTCTACCTTAGTGAGGGGCAGAGATTGGATGGGGGTGATAGAAGCAGAAGCCCAGGTTTCTCCAAAGCAGTGCAGTCCACCCTTGGGTCTTCCTATGGCCAATCTGCCCCTAGTTTGGTGGTGGAGTTTCTTATTACACATAATTAGAGATAAGCGAGTAGTGAAATATTCGAAATTTCAAATTTCGATTCGAATAGACCGCGTTACTCGACTACTCGACCGAATATCGAATCCCATTATAGTCTATGGGAAAAAAATGCTCGACACTTGGAAATCTCAATTCGACCACTTGGAGGTCACCAAGTCCACCCTGAAACATCAGAAAATGATGCCAACACTGCTGGAATGCAACTGGGACAGCAGGGGAAGCATGTCTGGGTGCATATAACGCGCCCAAGTCGCACTATTACGCCACTATCACAGCCTCTCAACAATACACTCCAAACACAATATTACTTCTACGTAAAGTGAGACAAGACAAGGAAACCTTCTTTCCTCTACATTGCCATGGACCCCAAGCCAAACTGTACAAAAAAGAAGAACAAAATTCTGCACCCCTTAAAATCACGTTGCCTAATGACAACCACAGATGGCATAGGCAAGGGGGAAAATAAATAGACCCCACCCCTAATTGTCATTGTGTGTGTGTGTGTGTGTGTGTGTGAGATGTGGTCAGACATGTCCTCTTGTGTCATTGTGTCACCCCAGCAGTAAGGGAAGCTTAAAGGAGGAGGTTTGTTACAGTGTGTTACCCCAGCAGTAAGGGAAGCTTACAGGAGGAGGTTTGTTACAGTGTGTCACCCCAGCAGTCAGGGAAGCTTACAGGAGGAGGTTTGTTACAGTGTGTCACCCCAGCAGTAAGGGAAGCTTACAGGAGGAGGTTTGTTACAGTGTGTCACCCCAGCAGTCAGGGAAGCTTACAGGAGGAGGTTTGTTACAGTGTGTTACCCCAGCAGTAAGGGAAGCTTACAGGAGGAGGTTTGTTACAGTGTGTCACCCCAGCAGTCAGGGAAGCTTACAGGAGGAGGTTTGTTACAGTGTGTCACCCCAGCAGTAAGGGAAGCTTAGAGCTGAGACCTCTTAAAAATTGTGTGGAGGCCCAAGAGCTGAGACCTTTTAAAAATTGTGTGGAGGCCCAAGAGCTGAGACCTTTTAAAAATTGTGTGGAGGCCCAAGAGCTGAGACCTTTTAAAAATTGTGTGGAGGCCCAAGAGCTGAGACCTCTCAAACATTGTGTGGAGTCCCAAGAGCTGAGACCTTTTAAAAATTGTGTGGAGGCCCAAGAGCTGAGACCTTTTAAAAATTGTGTGGAGTCCCACGAGCTGAGACCTTTTAAAAATTGTGTGGAGGCCCAAGAGCTGAGACCTCTCAAACATTGTGTGGAGTCCCACGAGCTGAGACCTTTTAAAAATTGTGTGGAGGCCCAAGAGCTGAGACCTCTCAAACATTGTGTGGAGGCCCAAGAGCTGAGACCTTTTAAAAATTGTGTGGAGGCCCAAGAGCTGAGACCTCTCAAACATTGTGTGGAGTCCCAAGAGCTGAGACCTCTCAAACATTGTGTGGAGTCCCAAGAGCTGAGACCTCTTAAAAATTGTGTGGAGGCCCAAGAGCTGAGACCTCTTAAAAATTGTGTGGAGGCCCAAGAGCTGAGACCTCTTAAAAATTGTGTGGAGGCCCAAGAGCTGAGACCTCTTAAAAATTGTGTGGAGGCCCAAGAGCTGAGACCTCTTAAAAATTGTGTGGAGGCCCAAGAGCTGAGACCTTTTAAAAATTGTGTGGAGTCCCACGAGCTGAGACCTCTTAAAAATTGTGTGGAGTCCCACGAGCTGAGACCTCTTAAAAATTGTGTGGAGGCCCAAGAGCTGAGACCTTTTAAAAATTGTGTGGAGGCCCAAGAGCTGAGACCTCTTAAAAATTGATTGTATTAAGCCCAAGAGGTGAGCCATAATTTTTTTTTATTAATACAGCAATTCTACGGCGGTTAAGGAGGAGGAGGAGGAAATGGCACTTCATACAGATGGCACTTCACTCTTGGCTGCTTTCCACTGTTGTACAAGCAAAGTCCGGGTCAATCCACTTGCTGTTCATTTTGATTAGCGTCAGCCTGTCGGCACTGTCGGTTGACAGGCGGCTGCGCTTATCGGTTATAATGCCCCCGGCTGCGCTGAACACCCTTTCTGATAGCACGCTGGCGGCAGGGCAGGCAAGCACCTCCAAGGCGTACAGGGACAGTTCCAGCCACGTGTCCAACTTGGAGACCCAGTAAGTGTAGGTCGCCGAGGGATCGGGGAGGACAGGGGTGTGGTCTGCCAGGTAGTCCCGCAACATCCGCCGATACTTGTCCCTCCTGCTGATAGCGGGCCCCGCAGTGATGGAAGTTGCACGAGGGGGTGACATGAACGTGTCCCACACCTTGGAGAGTGTTCCCCTGGTGGCTGTGGGCCTGATCGATGTTGTCAGACTCTGGGAGACACTCTCCTCTCTGCCGCCAGCGATGCTGGGTGGGAAAATCTGCATCATGTTCTGCAAGAGTTCCCTCTGGTATTCCAGTAATCGATTCGTCCTCTCCTCTACCGGAATAAAAGAGGAGAAGTTATCTTTATACCGGGGGTCCAGGAGTGCGAAAACCCAGTATAGTTTGTTCTCCAATATCCGGACAACACGTATGTCCCGGGAAAAGCAGCCCAGCATGAAGTCAGCCATGTGTGCCAGACTCTGAGTAGGCATGACGTCACTGCCCCCACCAGAAGGATCATTTTCCATTTCCTCCTCTTCCTCCTCCTCTCCGCCCCATCCGCGCTGAACCAATGGGACGCACACAGCCTGACTGCTACCCTCGCTGCCAGCATCCTCTTCCACAGCCACCTCCACGTTGTCCTCCTCCTCCTCATCCTCCTGCAACTGCCACCGAGCAGCAGACAAAAGTGTGGTCTGACTGTCTACCTGCGTTGCGTCTCCTCCTACCCCCGTCTCCTCTGTGTGCAATGCGTTCTCCCTTATTGCGATGAGCGATTCTTTAAGGACGCATAGGAGCGGGATGGTTACGCTCACTATAGCGTCCTCGCTGCTGACCTTCTTAGTGGACTCCTCAAAGATACGCAATACATCGCATATGTCTGCCATCCATGGCCACTCGTGGTTGGCAAACTGAGGGAGCTGAGTTGGAGGCACGCGTGGATGCATCATCTGGTACTCCATCAATGCTTTCTGCTGCTCACACACCCTGGCTAACATGCAATAGGTGGAATTCCAGCGAGTGGGCAGGTCGCACAACAGCCGATGTTGAGGCAAATAGAGGCGTTGCTGGATTTTTTTTAAGCTAGCAGCAGCTACAGTTGACTTCCAAAAGTGAGCGCACAAGCGCCGCACTTTGACCAGTAGCTCTGCCAGGTTGGGGTAAGTCTTTAGAAACTTTTGTACTACCAAATTAAAAACGTGGGCCAGGCATGGTACGTGATTGAGTTCTGCAAGCTCCAGAGCCGCCACCAGGTTACGGCCATTATCGCACACGACCATGCCTGGTCCTAGCTGCAGCGGCGACAGCCACATCTCTGTCTGCTGTAATATGGCGTGCCTCACCTCTGCGGTTCTGTGCTTCCTGTCGCCCAAGCTGATGAGCTTAAGCACCGCCTGCTGACGTCTCCCCGCGCCAGTGCTGCAACGCTTCCAGCTAGGGGCTGAGGGCGATGTTAAGGCAGAGGAGGAGGAGGAGGAAGAGGAGGGGGGTCTATCAGAACCCGTGCTGGCAATCTTGGGCGGGGGTGGTATGTAGGCTGTCCCTGTTTGCGACCCCGTCCCCGCTTCCACAACATTCACCCAGTGTGCCGTCAAAGAGATGTAGCGTCCTTGGCCGCAAGCGCTTGTCCACGAGTCGGTGGTCAAGTGGACCTTTGCGCTGACTGCGTACCTCAGGGCCCGCCTGATGTTACGCGACACGTGCTGGTGCAGGGCGGGGACGCCACACCGGGAAAAATAGTGGCGGCTAGGGACGGAATAGCGAGGTGCGGCAGCCGCCATCAGGTCGCGGAAGGCCTGCGTCTCCACAAGCCTAAACGGCAACATCTCCAGGGCCAGCAGTTTGGAGATGAGGCAGGTTAAGGCTTGGGCTTGGGGGTGACTGGAGGTGTACTTCCGCCTGCGGTTGAACGCCTGCGAGATGGACAGTTGATGGGACGAGGAGATGGAAGGTGCAGACGAAGATGCGGGGGAAGGGGGGGCTGTAGGAGAAGGCCCCAAAGTAGCCGAGGCAGAGGCAGATGTGGAGGTGTCCTGGCTGGAGGTCTGGACCGCAGTGGCAGCACACAACAAAGGGGAAGAGGCAGTGGCAGCAAGACCGGGCGCAGGTTGTATTGCGTTTGCTCTCTCCCACTCAGCCCAGTGCTTGAATTCCAAGTGACGGCGCATGCCTGAGGTGGTCAGATTGCTCTTCTCAGAGCCCCTACTCAGTTTTGAGTGGCAGATTGCGCAAACCGCGCTCAGTTTGTCATCCGCGCAAACATTAAAAAATCTCCACACCACAGAAGTACGAGGCCTCGATGGGGGAGCTTCGCGCGACTGCCTGCTGCCGGGAAGAGCTTCGGCCCTGCTGGCTGTGGCCTGCCTTCTCTGTCTGGACTGTCCTCTGCCTCTGGACTGTCCTCTGCCTCTTGCTGCCTTATTCGGTGATGCGCAGACCGCATCTCCACTGCTTTCCCCGCTGGACATCACCCCTGTCCAAGTGGGGTCGGTCATTTCGTCGTCCACCACCTCCTCTTCCACTTCCTCTCTCTGCTCCTCCTCCTGCCCACTGGACATTCCAACAGCCTCCCTTGATGGCAACTGCGTCTCATCATCATCGCTCATGATAGCAGATGCTGGTTCCGGGTCCACATCACTAGCAGATGGCGGATACTCAAGTGTTTGGTCATCACTACAAACAAATTCCTCTGCTAGCTCCTGGGATTCTTGCAGCACATCTGGAAAAGGACTCGAAAAGAGGTCCTGGGAGGGGTCAAGGGTGGGCTGACTCCGTTGGCCAGGTTGGGAGGAAGGAGGGTCAGAGTGAGACTGTGTGGATGACTGGGTGGTGGACAAGTGACTGGAAGCGTTATCGGCCATCCATTGCACCACCTGTTCACGCTGCTCAGGCCTTAACAGAGGTGTACCCCGCCCCCCCGCATAACTGTCCCATAAAGGCAGGGAAGCTGGATGAGCGTAATGCTGGCTGCCCCTCACCAGCACGCATTGTATCCCCACTGGCTTCAACGCGGTTTGTGCCCCCACCAGCATTTCCGCTCCCCCGTCCTCGTCCACGTCCCTTTGCGCTAGCCCTCCGCATTTCAGACGTTTTACTTTTTTGGCCACGCGTTATGCCAAATATAAAAATAATTTTTAGAACACCTGGCTATACAGCCGTATACTGCCAGAAGGTGAAATGGTGCCTATACGCACCGTGTATAAAACAGTGTTTTGTTGGCACAGAGGACACAAAACAGTAGTGCCAAATATAAATATATTTTTAAGAAGAACACCTGGCTATACAGCCGTATACTGCCAGAAGGTGAAATGGCGCCTATACGCACCGGGTATATAACAAGGTTTTGTTGGTAAAGAGGACACAAAACAGTAGTGCCAAATATAAAAATATTTTTAAGAAAAACACCTGGCTATACAGCCGTATACTGCCAGAAGGTGAAATGGTGCCTATACGCACCGGGTATATAACAAGGTTTTGTTGGTAAAGAGGACACAAAACAGTAGTGCCAAATATAAAAATATTTTTAAGAAAAACACCTGGCTATACAGCCGTATACTGCCAGAAGGTGAAATGGTGCCTATACGCACCGGGTATATAACAAGGTTTTGTTGGTAAAGAGGACACAAAACAGTAGTGCCAAATATAAAAATATTTTTAAGAAAAACACCTGGCTATACAGCCGTATACTGCCAGAAGGTGAAATGGTGCCTATACGCACCGGGTATATAACAAGGTTTTGTTGGCACAGAGGACACAAAACAGTAGTGCAAAATATAGTTTTGTATATAGGTGCTAATACACCACTGAAGTCTTTCTGTCCCTATTCCAGCATCAGCAGCTACCCCTCACTAAAGCAGCCGTTTTGAGCAGAGTGTATATAGTTTTGTATATAGGTGGTAATACACCACTGAAGTCTTTCTGTCCCTATTCCAGCAGCAGCAGCTACCCCTCACTAAAGCAGCCGTTGTGTGCAGTGTGTATATAGCTAGAATGAGCTATATACTGTTCAGCATAGTAGCCCTAATAAGGGCTCTTAATGACTCTCTTGTCTTCTGGTAGCTGGTATATATGGTGGTAAATGCGAGATTCTGAGCTTCTAGGGCCCTGCCTGACTACATAGGATATGAGCTATATACTGTTCAGCGTAGTAGCCCTAATAAGGGCTCTTAATGACTCTCTTGTCTTCTGGTAGCTGGTATATATGGTGGTAAAAGCGATATTCTGAGCTTCTGGGGCCCTGCCTGCCTACATAGGATATGAGCTATATACTGTTCAGCGTAGTAGCCCTAATAAGGGCTCTTAATGACTCTCTTGTCTTCTGGTAGCTGGTATATATGGTGGTAAAAGCGAGATTCTGAGCTTCTAGGGCCCTGCCTGACTACATAGGATATGAGCTATATACTGTTCAACATAGCAGCACTAATAAGGGATTAAGGACTCTCTTGTCTTCTGGTAGCTGGTATATATGGTGGTAAAAGCGATATTCTGAGCTTCTGGGGCCCTGCCTGCCTACATAGGATATGAGCTATATACTGTTCAGCGTAGTAGCCCTAATAAGGGCTCTTAATGACTCTCTTGTCTTCTGGTAGCTGGTATATATGGTGGTAAAAGCGAGATTCTGAGCTTCTAGGGCCCTGCCTGACTACATAGGATATGAGCTATATACTGTTCAACATAGCAGCACTAATAAGGGATTAAGGACTCTCTTGTCTTCTGGTAGCTGGTATATATGGTGGTAAAAGCGATATTCTGAGCTTCTGGGGCCCTGCCTGACTACATAGAATATGAGCTATATACTGTTCAGCGTAGTAGCCCTAATAAGGGCTCTTAATGACTCTCTTGTCTTCTGGTAGCTGGTATATATGGTGGTAAAAGCGATATTCTGAGCTTCTGGGGCCCTGCCTGACTACTTAGGATATGAGCTATATACTGTTCAGCGTAGTAGCCCTAATAAGGGCTCTTAATGACTCTCTTGTCTTCTGGTAGCTGGTATATATGGTGGTAAAAGCGATATTCTGAGCTTCTGGGGCCCTGCCTGACTACATAGAATATGAGCTATATACTGTTCAGCGTAGTAGCCCTAATAAGGGCTCTTAATGACTCTCTTGTCTTCTGGTAGCTGGTATATATGGTGGTAAAAGCGATATTCTGAGCTTCTGGGGCCCTGCCTGACTACATAGGATATGAGCTATATACTGTTCAGCGTAGTAGCCCTAATAAGGGCTCTTAATGACTCTCTTGTCTTCTGGTAGCTGGTATATATGGTGGTAAAAGCGATATTCTGAGCTTCTGGGGCCCTGCCTGACTACATAGAATATGAGCTATATATTGTTCAGCGTAGTAGCCCTAATAAGGGCTCTTAATGACTCTCTTGTCTTCTGGTAGCTGGTATATATGGTGGTAAAAGCGATATTCTGAGCTTCTGGGGCCCTGCCTGCCTACATAGGATATGAGCTATATACTGTTCAGCGTAGTAGCCCTAATAAGGGCTCTTAATGACTCTCTTGTCTTCTGGTAGCTGGTATATATGGTGGTAAAAGCGATATTCTGAGCTTCTGGGGCCCTGCCTGACTACATAGAATATGAGCTATATACTGTTCAGCGTAGTAGCCCTAATAAGGGCTCTTAATGACTCTCTTGTCTTCTGGTAGCTGGTATATATGGTGGTAAAAGCGATATTCTGAGCTTCTGGGGCCCTGCCTGACTACATAGAATATGAGCTATATACTGTTCAGCGTAGTAGCCCTAATAAGGGCTCTTAATGACTCTCTTGTCTTCTGGTAGCTGGTATATATGGTGGTAAAAGCGAGATTCTGAGCTTCTAGGGCCCTGCCTGACTACATAGGATATGAGCTATATACTGTTCAACATAGCAGCACTAATAAGGGATTAAGGACTCTCTTGTCTTCTGGTAGCTGGTATATATGGTGGTAAAAGCGATATTCTGAGCTTCTGGGGCCCTGCCTGCCTACATAGGATATGAGCTATATACTGTTCAGCGTAGTAGCCCTAATAAGGGCTCTTAATGACTCTCTTGTCTTCTGGTAGCTGGTATATATGTTGGTAAAAGCGATATTCTGAGCTTCTGGGGCCCTGCCTGACTACATAGAATATGAGCTATATACTGTTCAGCGTAGTAGCCCTAATAAGGGCTCTTAATGACTCTCTTGTCTTCTGGTAGCTGGTATATATGGTGGTAAAAGCGATATTCTGAGCTTCTGGGGCCCTGCCTGACTACTTAGGAAATGAGCTATATACTGTTCAGCGTAGTAGCCCTAATAAGGGCTCTTAATGACTCTCTTGTCTTCTGGTAGCTGGTATATATGGTGGTAAAAGCGATATTCTGAGCTTCTGGGGCCCTGCCTGACTACATAGAATATGAGCTATATACTGTTCAGCGTAGTAGCCCTAATAAGGGCTCTTAATGACTCTCTTGTCTTCTGGTAGCTGGTATATATGGTGGTAAAAGCGATATTCTGAGCTTCTGGGGCCCTGCCTGACTACATAGGATATGAGCTATATACTGTTCAGCGTAGTAGCCCTAATAAGGGCTCTTAATGACTCTCTTGTCTTCTGGTAGCTGGTATATATGGTGGTAAAAGCGATATTCTGAGCTTCTGGGGCCCTGCCTGACTACATAGAATATGAGCTATATATTGTTCAGCGTAGTAGCCCTAATAAGGGCTCTTAATGACTCTCTTGTCTTCTGGTAGCTGGTATATATGGTGGTAAAAGCGATATTCTGAGCTTCTGGGGCCCTGCCTGACTACATAGGATATGAGCTATATACTGTTCAGCGTAGTAGCCCTAATAAGGGCTCTTAATGACTCTCTTGTCTTCTGGTAGCTGGTATATATGGTGGTAAAAGCGAGATTCTGAGCTTCTAGGGCCCTGCCTGACTACATAGGATATGAGCTATATACTGTTCAACATAGCAGCACTAATAAGGGATTAAGGACTCTCTTGTCTTCTGGTAGCTGGTATATATGGTGGTAAAAGCGATATTCTGAGCTTCTGGGGCCCTGCCTGCCTACATAGGATATGAGCTATATACTGTTCAGCGTAGTAGCCCTAATAAGGGCTCTTAATGACTCTCTTGTCTTCTGGTAGCTGGTATATATGGTGGTAAAAGCGATATTCTGAGCTTCTGGGGCCCTGCCTGACTACATAGAATATGAGCTATATACTGTTCAGCGTAGTAGCCCTAATAAGGGCTCTTAATGACTCTCTTGTCTTCTGGTAGCTGGTATATATGGTGGTAAAAGCGATATTCTGAGCTTCTGGGGCCCTGTCTGACTACATAGGATATGAGCTATATACTGTTCAACATAGCAGCACTAATAAGGGATTAAGGACTCTCTTGTCTTCTGGTAGCTGGTATATATGGTGGTAAAAGCGATATTCTGAGCTTCTGGGGCCCTGCCTGCCTACATAGGATATGAGCTATATACTGTTCAGCGTAGTAGCCCTAATAAGGGCTCTTAATGACTCTCTTGTCTTCTGGTAGCTGGTATATATGGTGGTAAAAGCGATATTCTGAGCTTCTGGGGCCCTGCCTGCCTACATAGGATATGAGCTATATACTGTTCAACATAGCAGCACTAATAAGGGATTAAGGACTCTCTTGTCTTCTGGTAGCTGGTATATATGGTGGTAAAAGCGATATTCTGAACTTCTGGGGCCCTGCCTGCCAACATAGGATATGAGCTATATACTGTTCAGCGTAGTAGCCCTAATAAGGGCTCTTAATGACTCTCTTGTCTTCTGGTAGCTGGTATATATGGTGGTAAAAGCGATATTCTGAGCTTCTGGGGCCCTGCCTGCCTACATATGAGCCATATACCGTTCAGCGTAGTAGCCCTAATAAGGGCTCTTAATGACTCTCTTGTCTTCTGGTAGCTGGTATAGATGGTGGTAAATGCGATATTCCGAGCTTCTGGGGCCCTGCCAGCGACAGCCTGTCTTTCCCTGCTGTGAGCGTCTGTCCCTCACTAAGTTCAAGCTGCTAATGCTGACGAAGAGGAAGTGCTGAGTTTTGTATATTCGAGGTCACATGGTTTTTCCAGCCAATGCGTGTAGATGCCGTTTTCGCGATGCCAGCGTCCTCCCAGGACCTGTCCCACCCCCCCTGCATGGTGATTGGTGTAAAAAATGCGCCAGGGAAGGTGGGAGGGGAAACGAATTGTGAGTGCGCCATCGCCGCTGTACTCGATCGAAATCGAGTATGACGAACAGCGTAGTATTCGATCGAATACCAGCTCGGTCGAATACTACTCGCTCATCTCTACACATAATTGGTAGTCACTGCACAGTTTATACAGTTGCTTAATAATAAAAAGCAGGACTTCAGCAAAGATTGAACAGACCCTTTTTCCTAATTTTTATTCTGCTAAGAATCACATCTAATTAATATTGAATCTAATACACTGATGCAGAACCTTTACCATCAATTAATATGAGCCGAGTTTTCATTGTTTTGCATTTGCAGAAGAATATATTAAGCTTTCCTTCTAGGCTGCTGCTCCTTGACAATTAAAAGGAGCAGATGCAACAGATGCTCTTACAAATTGAAGTAATGCCACAATTAGAAGAACTGATATAAATCAGAATGTTTGAGTGCCACAGCTAGTCAGAAGTTTCCTGTATTGCAAATGTTTTGATTAGTATCTCAATGTAACAATGCAGTTTTCAATGTATTTTTCCTTGTATTCAATCTCTTGATCCTGTATAGCAAATTAGCAAATGCTACCATAAAACAATAGCGTTTGTGTGTTTTGACTGTACTCCTACAAGAGATCTAATATCTGTAATGTACGACCTAAAGGCTTATTTTTGTCAACTTTTGCTTATGCATTTGTAAATGTGTGTAGCAGAAACCTCTACTTTAAAGGAACTGTCCAGTCATATAAAACATATTTCAGCAGCTTACCTCATCCTTACCTCGTCATATATGTCCTCTCGCCTGTCCCGTAGTCTCACAGCAGCACCTAGTAGCAGAAACCTGGCACTCCCCATGATTCCCCTAGGAGTAGACCACCAATCATATGGCTTTACTGGTGCTTTATAATGCTGTTTCTCAGAGCTGCCTGTGAATTGCAACATTGTGATTAGGCATCAAAGTATGCTGATATAAACATACTCACACCCCCAGGCTGGAAATGTAAAAAATGAATGATAACTCTAAATAAGTTTTCTTTGCTTTGTGAGTTTGGTTTAAAAAACAAAAAAGAATATGGTACATTAGAAGATTTAGAGCTATGTGATTTTATGGTATATTATTTTGTCTGGACAAACCCTTTAACTAAAATTTAGACAGGTTACATGATGTGTTACTGACTGACGGGGTTTGAGTGAATGATTGTCTTCTTCTATTTGTCCATCCCAGTCAGTTTTAAATTGGTTCGACAACTGCCATGTTTTTAATTTGCATATTTTGGTTGTGAACATGCTTACAAGGAGAGGGTGTTTTTAAAAGGGGGTATTATTAAAGTATAACCCCCAGCAGCACCCTGTGGAATTCCATAGAACATCTAGTGGGACACATGGCTGCTGTTACAATGTACAACAAACAGCAAGAGGCTCAGCCAATGTTAGAAGTGGACAGACTCCTGGGAAAGCTGGGTGAAGTGACAAAAGAAAACTACACAATGTGAGCTGACATTGGTTCCTCTGACACTTGAATTTGTAATGTTAGGGCCTTATTTATCAAGGGATAGCGCCAGGTAGTGTCTCACTAGCGCCAGGTAGCGCTAGCTATCGGCGGCTACCGACTCCAGAACGCCAGGCCGCGAACACAATCACGCATTTATCACGCTAAATGAGGCTAGCGCCGGCGAGAGCGTCAGCTAGCACGGGATTCATCATGTTGCAGACTTCAGCGAACAGCGCCGCTGCTAATCCCATCACAGCGCCAGGTATGACCTCTCGCTACCTGGTGCTCTCCAATGCATTTCAATGGAGCAATCTTTAAATATTCATAATTAATTGATATTAATGTTTTTTTTTTTTAATGTCAAAAATTCGGTGACCACTTCTGCAATGTTATTTTTTTTTTTTAAGGTAAAAAAAAAAAAAAAAAAAATTGTGCAGAATTGATATTACAGGTCTGATATTAATGTATTCATATTACAAAATGTTTATAAAAACTTGTTTATTATTTTTTTCCAAAAATAAGGTTGTTTGGGGGTTAAAATCTACTTTTAACACATCGCCGCCAGCGCTCTGGGGTTTAAACATGCATTTTACAGCGCGACAATTTTTTGAGCGTGATTTGTTAATGAATATGCTGGGAGCCGTTCGCTATGGCCATTCGTTGTCATGCACTCCCATACAGCGCGGAACCTGTCAAACAGCGGCTCCTAACCCCGTATTCAACATTACCGCACACCGACTGAGTCGCTGTCAACAACCGAACAACGGCCAAGCACAGCGAATACTAGCCGGCGCTGTGAAAATCACGCTACTGTCGCTCATCTGTCGCTACCTGGCGCTATTAATAAATCGGCATCCCCGCATATAATAGGGGGGCAACATATCTCACCTCCAAAATAGTGGAAAAATTGCTGACCCCGGGTGAGAGAATGACATACGCTAAAACTGGGGCAGTAATGACAGAGTACATAATGACTGTCACAGGAGTGTGTGTACATATATGTGTGTACATATATGCAGCACTGATAGGAGCTCAATTCTTTAACTTCAGCAGGCTGTCCGAGCAGCGTTTATCCCCTTGGTGTCCCTGATTATGCTTGAGACATCCTGCGCAGACTGGGGCATGGGGCATGCAAGCTCATAGTGATAATGGCGATGGGGGGGGCGTCTTTAACTTTCAAGAGCTAGGAGTTAAAGTGGCACTTTACTCAAGTAAGCCAACTCCCTTTCATTTTGTGGCTGGCAATCATGTGACTGCCGAGTCTGCTTACATCTTCTTGAACAATATGTCCACTCAAAACCGGCACACTATCTTTCTGATAACTCCCTACTAGATTCCCTGCAGCAGGGGTGTAACTATAGGGGGTACAACCGCACCGGGGTCCAGGAGGTCAGGGTAGCTTCATCATTGTTGCTCCTCCAATTTATTTATCATATTTGTGCTCACTTGGCATCATTTAGAGAAAGGAAACACCATTTGTTTCATGTTCCATAGTGCCGTACAAGGAAGGTCACAATTAGTGTTGAGTTTGTACCGAACTTTGCAAGTTTGGGTTCCCAAACACAGACTTCAGCTAGAAGTCCATGTTCAAGAGGCTCGATTCAGAGAGACAAAAAAAAACTTCCATTTTAGTTCCGATCTGTTTTTTGTTTGGAAATGTTTCCGCTCTCGTATGAGTGTACGAGCGATTCTGTGCATGCATTGAAAACCTTCTGTAAAGTTTCCGTCCGTTCGTACAGCAGATTACGAATACGAGGATGTCATTTTCCATCCAGACTTTTCCGTTTCATTTTCACATGTTACAACGTAGGCTTTCGTTTTTGCCCTTTTCCCATCATATCCTCCAATGAATCCTTTACGTTTCCCGTTAGTTTCTGTTTCCCTTTTTCAATAAATAATCTTCCAGGCGGAAATCCTTACGATCTTGTGCCTGCGCACTACAAACTTAACTCATTAAAGTGCTCGCCTACATATTTGCCACCCTCACTTCTACTACAATGTTTAGCTAAATCACTTAGCACTATCCTCTATCTTCCCTTTTGGACCCTTAAAGCTCACCCAAACCACTTCTTGGTTAGGTTCTTCTTCCATTTTAGCCCCCTAAAACTTACCCAAATCACGTCTCGGTCATGTGAATATTCATCTTTAAATATTTCTGGGCCCATTAGTTTTGTGTTAATGTATTTTGTAAATGAAATGACAATGTAACATTTTTTTTTAATTCCATTATAAAATTGTAAAAAATTTTGAAAAACAAAATACATAGCAATGGCAGACCACTGAACATTATTCTTCATCTGTGGTCCCCAACGAGTTGCGCAGCTCCTGCATCTCGCCCACCAACTGAAGGACCCTGACACTCAGTTGTGCCTCTCTGGCACGTGTGGTCCCTGTTAAAAAACGTAAATTAAAATATTGGTATAACCTTGTTGGGGTCATACTGCAGTGCCCCCCCCCCCCCCCCCCGCGTATGGTCCAAACACCTAAATCTGGACTTCAAAAGCCAGAAGGCCCTCGCCACCATGGCCCAGGTTTTGCATAGTGCCCGATTAGAGAACCCCTGGCCCGCATTCTGCAGGCAAGGAATGGGCATCAGGAGCAAGGGCGAGTGGCACAACTTATATATAAAATAATTACACAAAGCAAAGGTAACCAACTAAAACAGTAATTCCTCCAACAAATTAAGATTCAAGTTCAACAATCCAAATATAATTCACAAAGGACATAAGTCTAAAAAAATATAGCAATTATATGGATGTGTGGGAAAATAAATGTTTACATGCTAAGGACTAATTTAGGTCAGCATTAAAATGCTTCTATAAGGCATACATGAAATGTATTGATTTAGGTATACAGTACATTGCTATACCATTTATGGCCTCGGCCATGCTGATACATGCAATGCTTTGGTGCTAAAGGCGCGCAGACTCCTCCACATAGCCGCAAAACATGTTCAACAATAGCAATCCGAGCCCTCACAGTTCCCGTAAGTGGATCGGAAATGAAACAGATTTATAGGGTGGTGGTCCGTCGGAAATCAGCTCTCTGAATCAGATGGAAACCCATCCCAACATTGAAAGTTATCTGAACGAAAATTTCTGATTTTGTTTGGAAAATGATCCGAACTAACGGAAATGTTCCGATTTGCTTCCGTTCATCAAAAGCGCATTCCCGAACATTCGTACGAATGAAAAATGAACGAAAAAAAGCAAAAAAATGACAAACACCCACCAAAACTTTCACAGACAGCTACGGAAGTCCAGACGAATGTGTCTCTGAATCGAGCCTATGGTCAGCGTTTGACCCAAACCCGAAAAAGCTGCCTGTCATTTTTGGGTTCAAAAGTTCAAGTCCCCATTGATTTCATTTGGGACCGGGTATGGGTTTGGGTCAAGTTCGAGTACCCGAACCAAACTTTTGTTCAAAGTTCGGCCGAACTTGTCGGACCCAAAATTACAGGTGTTCGCCCAATACTAGTCAATGCAATACAATGAATATTCTAAATGCAAGATACAATAGGAGAGAGCTCAGCCCTTGCAAGCTTACAGTCTAAAGTACTGGTCCTCAATATAATCTCTTTTCTTCAAATTCAAGGATGCACACTTTCTTATCTCTTCCCACTATCCAATTCTCCTCCTCTTTAATCATGTAATGATTTCTGTTTATGACCACCTTAAAGATTCTAAAAATCCAGGCTTTTGTGCCTTCAACTGTGTTAAATCCCCCTGATTACCTGTAAACTCATCTCTCCAGTGATCCTGCAGCTCATGCGTGGGCTGCTTAGCTAATTCAGCTCTTTCAGAAAAAATGGTTCAGGAGCTATTGCCTGTGCCCCCACATACCTGCACCAACCATTCAGAAAATGCCTGGCATGCGATGCGGAACAAGGTGAGCAGAGGATGTAGCCGCAGCCTGTGCATGTGTTGTGGGCTTGCTGGCTTGTTGAGTATACCAGGCAATCCCAGGGGTCTCACACAGTACAGCATCCCAAATCTGAATGCCCCACAAAGAGGGAGACTGCTGGTTCCTGAGTTTTAGAGACGGGTGATGGTTGCTAAATTGCCTTTTGTCAACCCACCTTAACCCATTGCTCCTGTGCTCTCTCTCATTTTTGGCTACCAGTATATGTATAAACAACAGCTAGTTACCAGTTCCCCACAGCCTTAAAGTGGACCAAAATGGATGCCCCCCTAATGATCTCCCCTTTCCCCACATTGCTCCCCTTGTGAAATCTAGCTCCATGATTGCCTGAGGTAGTTAAGTCTTTTTGGTGACCACTCCAGGTCCACACTATGTGACTGCCGGCTAATCAAAGGGCCATATTTCACTGGAGGAATGAGGATCAGCAACAAGAATGGGTTTTGCAGGGAGGACTATCAGCAGTTGGTATGCCCTGAAGCATAATAAAGTACTGAAGTTTACCACATTAATTATGTAATGGAACTACTCCTTTATTGACTGATGTACAAGAGGGTTGCTTTGTCAGAGACTTATGCCCCATTGGAGTAGGGAAAGTTGGGAAAACTCTTATTTTCTCATTGAAGCAAAGGTGTAATATTGATCAGGGCAGTTGTACCATATGGCTTAACACAAAACACTGGCACACACTCTTGTTACTAAATCCAGCAATCACAAACCATTTTCCTATCAGAACTGTCATCATTCTGTTCTTTTTCAAAGCTGACATTCCCTCTAAAGCTTAAGCCTTCTTATATTTTTGTCAATGTTTTCCTGTACCTCTTGCTCGACTTGAATTATCTTTCAACAAGTGAACAGAAAATGCATAAACAGAAAATCAATCCTGGAGCTTGACATCTGCATCTGCTCAGGACGATCCCGGGCTGCAGGAAATTGTGCTCAGAGAATGGCTAATACATGTCAGGTCTCTGAAGTGCCACACATTTTAATATAAGGCTGAAGGTGTAGTGATGGGGAATATATTATGAACTGCTTGCTTAATCCCACTGCTTTATTGTTTCAAACATTGGGCTTACACTGGTACACAAGCCGTAATCAAGTTCTGGCTGCCTTTAACTCATTCAGATTAGAAGAACTGTCCGAGGCTAAAGCATTGTTAAGGCTGAGCTCAAAATCAGAGCCACTGGATGAGCCTTGAGCTTCAAACTGGGCCAAGAAATAAATTCATGGCCAAATTGTGTTGTTTATGGTATTACTCCACAGCCAATATAGCAGAGACAGGATTGGAGGCAGCATTCTGTGCCTCAAAAATAAATTATATTGCCACTAATGCTATTCTTGGTGTAAGTGAAAAACAAATAGTACATCTTAGTCCCTGTCCAGACACACACCAACTTTATTCCACCTTATTCCCCTTTGGGTAGTATAAAACAAGCCAATTCAAAGCACCAAAAAATCTTGGATTGTATAGAAATAGTTTATGTATTCTATGTAAAACCAATATCTTTGCTTCAGTTTCTGTGTCATGCTGAGCTGGACAGAAATGATGGCTTGCTGGCTAATTATTGTCACTGGATTTACAGTCCATTTAATGTTGAAGATTAAGCCTATACTGTGTACAAAAAAAAAACACCTGATTCATTTCTAGGGAAAGTGTCTAAACCACAAATATCTTTTTTATTACTGTATGAATATGATGGTAAAGCAATGTCCATTTTTACCATAATGATCATTAAGGTTCAACACTTCAATATGTTTTTCTTTGGCTAATTGGGAGCAAAAGTTCAGACAAGATTCAGCAAAATTCTCCAGCTTGCTTGGGGCAATATTTTAAATGTGGTCTTTTTTGAATCCAGGTCATGATATGCCCATGGTACTAAATAGAGATAAGCGACCTAGTTATAAAGAACCTGAGTTTGCTCCGAAGTTCATGGAAAATCGGCACTAATCCAAATTTCCTGTCGTTCATGCTGATTGAATTTTCTCTTAAATTCCCAAATAAAAAAGTAAAAACTCACCTGCTCTCACTCTATTCCCTGGTTACCGCTCTCCACAGAAATACAAGCCCCAGCTGGACTCCTGGCATTTTGCTCCCCATCACAGGGAGGGACTATTTATACCAGGAGTAGGCTGATGTCAGCTCACTCTGCCAGTATAAATACCCTTTCTCTGCATTGGAGAGAAAGATGTCAGAAGCCGGAGAGATTGGCGGAAGCTAAGTGCGCCTTAAAAATTAAAAGAAACAATTACAATGGTTAAACCCCTAGATATTAAAGACAAATGACAAATGGTTCCTCCTGCTAGATCAGGGCATGGAGGCTCCTGGCCCTAAAGGCTACCAACTCACATAGCCTCCATGGTGTGCAGGCTCTTCTGCACCCCTCTGGGCTTTGGGGATGCATGTAATGGGGCAGATGCAAATCCATCCTTGTCAGCTCCTCCTGCCCTGTGAACTGGTATCAAGGACCCCTTACCAGTCCGCAAAGAGTTAAATGTAAACACGCACACACACACACACACACACACACACACACACACACACACACACACACAGAAAAAGCTTTTTTTCCCATACTTATCTCTGATCCATCGACGATCCCTGTGTCCAGAGCCAAGCTTCTGCTGATCTCTTTGGGTTCTGACAGCTTGCTTCCTGCCGCAGGACATGGCTATTTATACCGGCAGAGTCAGCTAACATCAGCTTACTCACTGGTTTAAATAGCCCCTCCCGGGGTAGGGAGAAAGATGTTGGGAGCCCAGTCAGGGTTTCGATTTCTGCTAAGAGCGGTGAGGGACGACGACCAGAGGATGAGAACAGGTAAGCTTTTTTTTTTTTTTGCTTTATTTGTTCATGCAAGTATTTTCATGGTCTTTCTTTACCGGAAAATCGAAAGATCGATCAAGGTTTTCAAGCTGATATTGCTTGAAATGATAAGTCATAGTGTAGCTGCGACAGCAGAGAGAGAGTTGGGCAGGCAGGGCCAGGATACGGTGGCTTGCAGGTGTTGGAAGCATTAGCATTTCAAGCAGCAGGAAGGAAAGCTTTGCTGCAAAAACTACAGTACTATTAAAATTCTCTGTTAATTACATGGCGTTAATTATATAACCACTTAGCCATTTCTCCTCTTTTAACGAGCACAGCTGTTTTCTGTCCAGCTACAACAAGGAGAATTTCCCCTTGCTAATTTAAAAGTAATATACTAGCAAAAAACTCTGGGGATTCAGGGACCATGCTGGGCGCAATGTTATAATGCTCAGTGCTACCTAAACAACAAGACATAACCCATTACTGATCTAAAGACGCAGACTAGTATACAATGCCAAGATGGGACTTTCAGGCATAAAAGGATTAAGACCATTACCAACTAGAAGCCTGTGTGGCTAACGATCTTTTAATATACCAAACAGCTATAAAACGTAATGCTTATTTTGATTAAGAAGACCAATGGAAGGGAAACTCACATTTGTGAAAGAAGCTATGATGTTACTTTGAAACTATTCATTATATTAATTATTGTTGTCCTGTTAAACCATCAGCATATAAATGAAAAAAAAATGTTGCTGAATAAAGTCAGTTACAGTGATGTTACAGTATCTTTATTATTATTGTATAATCATTGAAAATCTATCTATCATTATTTAAAAGGCGGTGTGCAATGTGTCGACACCACCTAAATAAGGGGGTTATTCATGAAGGGATAGCACCAGGTAGTGTCTCGTAGTAGCAGGCAGCGTTTGGTGAACGCCAGACGCTGTAGGCAAAACCACATTTATGAAAGCGAATCCGGTGAGCAACTCTAACAGCGCCGTGTAGCCTCACATGTATTATTACAGGCGGCTCAGTGTATAGCGTCGGCGCTCTAGCTTCCAGAGCGCTAGTATTACCTTTCGCTCAGTGTTGCTCTCCCATAGATTTCAATGGCCGTTCATTTGCTTTTGTTTAAACAGCGTGTTTGATATTTTTATTTTTTTTTTATACTCAAATCATTGTGTAACCTCTCCTGGCTGCAAACGCTGTGTGTGTCCTTTTTTGATAAGTATGGTGTGGAGCTCTGAGAGTCGGTCGCACTGAGTTGGCACTACCTTTCGCTCCCTGCAGCGCAGTACTGGTGTTAGAGCGCCCAACATACATCACATTCATCAATGCTGTCCAGGTTACTAGAGCTATTGAGGCGCTATATTACAGCACCCGATTCCCGCTTATAGCGTCTACTAGCGGTTGCTCTAAGCGCTGCTATTCAGATGCTCATCTGCCGATACCTGGCGTAAGTAATGAATCAGCCTCCACGTCTTTTACAGCCCCCCATGTCCCGACCACCTCCATTGGTTTTGAGACAAGATGGGGAGGGGTTACAAATATTCTTTAACTTGATCCCCAAATCCAGCATGTCTCTTTATGTCTCTCTATTTTTCTGGCACTCCCAATGGGGTTGGGAGCAAGCATAAAGCACGGAGAGACCACTCTGTGCATCCTTGCTATGGCTGCAGTGAAAAGCTTGGCTGGAATGTGCTAAAGCTGGAACCAGGTAAGTTCATATTTTTATTTAGCCCCCCATCCTGCCTCAGCGACGGGGAGAAGGGGGACAGTGGGACCCTAAAGTCACCAAGGGCCAACATAGTTAGATTATTTTTATTCTGTGATAAGTTTTCTATGAACTTTATGTGTAAGCTGTAAGGAGTTATACATACACGTACATAGGCAGCATGGCTGATTGTGTTGGGAGCATAAATCGGGTCAAAGGTAGATCTGACTGAAATTTAGCTTCGGTTCAGCTCAGACAAATCAGAATATGGGAAGAATTTATGTGCAATTTGACCAGCCCTAGCCAAAGTTTTTTTAACACCAGTAATGTGTCTGTAGATAAGAGTAGAGGTCACCATTCATCAAATAATGTAATTGAAAGTGAAAAAAGATGGAAGATACTTCCTTTAACTATAGAACATTTCACAATCAATGTTAGAGGCCCCTTTTAACAAAATGTATTTTCACAGTGAGAAAAATCATTCCTTTTTAACTTCTTCAAATCATCTTTATGTAAAGCTGGAGGTTTAGAGTAGAGGAATTGCCATTTTATGTATTTCTTTATGGTATAACATATGCATATAAATCTACATATTACACTCAAGATGTGGAACGACCCAACCCAAACAAATGAAAATATGCATGAATAACCTGAAGAATACTACATTGTGGATAAGCCACCAGGTAGCATAGCAGCAAAGCTGGTTGGGCTATGGGCGCCGTACAGACAAAATGCAAAAAACAAACCAGTGAAGGGGTTAATTGGGCTTCCCCTTCCTTTTACTGAACATTAAGGAGCTCTAAACATAGCCCAACCTTGCCAAGAGTTGACAGTAAATTAATGAATTGGGAGTTAGTCAATTAAGCATAGATAAAAAAATATAACGCTTATTTCTTATACTGGTACTTGAAAAATTCACTGTTTACATTCAGTGCCACATACCATGTCGTGCTGTTTTACAAACTTCTAAAAACAGTGAGTCACATATTAGAGCAATACAGCTTTACATAGCAATATTAACACATTTATTTCTTTTTATATTTTAGCCAGGTCTTTGAGTGGCTTGACTCTAGGAATAGGGCAGACTAGTTTCGCCTAACAATAGGCTTCCTCAGTGCCCATATAATGGCCTTGATTGGAATGAATGAGTGTCTTAGTTTGAAGCAGCCCGTGGTCTTTAGACTCAGTTCCCTTAATATGGTATATGAATAGGACACTGCTTTAAATTCACCAATGTATTGTATTAATCTGAGCAAGTGCGGGGTTCCCGCGAGTGTGTGGAATGATGGCACCTGGCCAGTCATGTGAATGAGTTGAAGCAGCGTTGTGGGGAGGCGAGGAAAGGCCTTACCTACCCTCCCATTAGCTGAGCTCTGCCATGCCATAAAGGATGCGGATGACTAACTCACAATTAATTAATTTATTGTCAATTCTAGGCGAGGTTGGGCTATGTTTAGAGCTCCTTAGAGTTCAGTAAAAGGAGGGGAGGCCCAATTAACCCCTTCACTGGTTTAAATCCACATATACCAATATATCAGTAACTGTAACTAAAATTCACTCATAGGCATTTGGGATTTCTTTACGTCCATGTGTTGTACTTATTGTTATTCTGTTTAAGGAACCCTCTAGCTTTACAATGAGTCAGTGGGAAATTATTTTTCTATTTCAAAAATACATTATTTTCTTAGAACAATGTGCCTGGGATTTTGTAGCCTTTCCAAAATGGAGTTTGGGGCATTTTGCTACATTAATTGTTTTTTCAAAGGCCCAAAAGCTCATCCTGAATTTCCCTAATTCGAGTGAATGTTGCAAGCTATTTGGCAGAAATGTTAATGTAATGGTTTCACACCAAAAAGGACGTTTTTTCTGCGCAACATATTTAAGATATTAATAAATCTTATAACTCTCTAAAAGCTGGTAAAGTCCAGGCTGTGTCCCTAAAGCCATATAGATAAACAAATTCCTCTATCAAATACTGTCCCAATATTGAAACCGTAGTGACACCTAGAGTGTGAAAACTTCTGCAAATCCACCACAAAGATTAAATGCATGCCAGATTGATTCTTTAACCACACTTCAAATAGAGGCTTCAGGTCTTCTTTAAACCTTTAAAAATTCCTTTGACCACACATGTGAATTCAGGTCCTCTTTAAGTGGTTATTATCAATAAATTATCTCCACAAGGTTTTATAACCTAATCAAAGTTATCCTCTCGCAGCTTTGATACCCAGGCAAATGCTTTCAGTCCTTAGACAGCCAGTACTCTCCCAGTCCAACTTTGATATGTACCACTGCTTACAGTCACAAATAGGCTCCCTCATTGAGTGAAAGGTGCATCTAGAGGCCCTGAAATATGTCCAGTATGGGAAGCTCAGGGCCCTGGGTTTTAGGTGAGATACTCTAGATGCACCTTTCACTCAGTGGGGGAGCCTCATGTCCTCGCATGACCCATAGGCTGGCTGGAACATGCTAATAATTTATAGACTGCACAAAAATGTGCTTGCATCAAAGTGCCCAGGCCACTCCCACATGCTTGAGAAAATAATTATAAGGTAAAACCTGAAACCTAAATATATTGGCTATTTTTTCATCAATTTTAAAATGGAAAACAGTCTAGGATATTTCTAGCCCTTTACAATGGGCTAACCTTGGGTTTATGTGACTTTATTTATCATGTGGCAACCAGACTAGAAAAAAACCCAGGATTAGTATAGCAACATTATTCTCAGGAATGGGAGGAGACTGCATTGTCTTTTAGACTCCAAGATCAAGATATTCGGTTTTTAGACCTTTTAAAATTCCAACCAAAAAAGATTTAATGATTATTACTAACTATTTATATGATGCCTAATGGTGCCATACAAAGCCATTAAAACTAATAACCTAAATGTTAGTTTAAAGGTACACCCAAACCACAAATCTTAAAACACACAGCTGGGCAAAAAAATTAATTTAATGTATTTTAATATAGATTCATTTTAAAGCCTCAACAGTTTCTAAGTTCTCTTCGCCTATTATGACACTGATAGCATATACACTAATGGATACAGTATGCACTAGGCTTATACGTTACATAGTGTGCAGCATTTGATGGGCTTAAATTGTGTTCCCATAGGGATCAATTGTCCATTGGAAACCTTGATTCACGGAAGTATAGTGTGGCAGGGTGCTACCAGGTGGCATCGTACAGTACAGAGGTTAAATCGGACCAACACCCTTACAACAAACAGTGCTCGCATGCATCCCTCCCCAGGGCAATTCATCCCTCGACAGGGTAATTCAGATTGCTGCACATAAAAATAAATGTACCTTTTTATAACTCCTGCTGTGGCCAATTAAACAAAATGGCATCTCCTGGAGCTGCAGGCCACCTGCAAACAGGAAGTGCTGCCGGATATCCTGTAACTATGCACTGTCAATAATGTCAATTGAATTTAGCATGACTGGTATGCTAAGAGAGGAAGCTCCAAATGGCCCCTACCATTGAAAATCGGTGAGGCTGTGTTTTATCTTTGAATGGATGCAGAAGCAAAATGCTGACAATGATTCCATACCATGCATGCAGATGGGGCAAGTGAGTTTTTGGAAGTTTTCTTTTCTAACTGTGCAAGGCTGTTGGTCCAGTTTAAGCAATGTGACATTACCATTGTTCAGCACTGTTAATGGATAATTCCACTTACAAGTGGAATGCTTAAATGTCTCCATTAGTGTATGCCAAAAGGATGTCCACAAGGTCCCGAGATCATCATTTTCTTTATTTGTTTGCAACTCTATTTACCTTAGCAACCATACACAAACTGGTGGTGTTTGGTGTACAAGGCTAAGACTTCCGGACCCTGGCTTGCTAATCATCTGATTGTCTGAGGCAGAGATGATGCTCCACATTTCTAAGGCCCCATATTTAACCCCTTCCTGCTCTAATTCAGCCTCTTCAGGAAGGGGGGTCACAATCTTGTGTTCCAGTAGCTAGAGGGTTATTATCAGCCTTCTCAGCTGAGGAGGGATGTTTCTCATTAATGCTGCCTGATGTTTGAAGCTCTGCATTGTGGGGGGGGGGGGAGTTCACCCTTGTCAGTGTATTTTGCAGGCAGAAGCTATAAAAGGGCTTTACTCAAGGCCAGCAAAATCAGTCCCACCTGAGCAACACAGAGCCACATCAATATATGAAACTTGGAATAACGTGATGAAAACACAGGTAGGAGGGCACAATCTTAACACATGGGTTTATTTTACATTCCAGACAAAAACAATAAGTCAGAACAACAAAAACCTGACCAAATAGGAGGTGAAACAGGTTAAGGTGCAAGTGAAAATGAGGTAAAACAAAGTTCATAGCCACCAATGTGATTGAGATAGCAATCAAATAGAGAACATTAACCTGAAAGTGAGTAGCATGTAAATTGCACAGGATGGAAGCAAAGGCATAGAATTGACCACTTAGGTATAATACTTTTGTGTCGGTCATGCCAAGCAAGGAAATAGCTGACGTGCTGGCCTCCATTTGAAAGTACGGTAGTGAAGAATAAATCGATGGGGAGGGGGTGAATGTCAGTTAAAAAGAAGTAGTTACTGTATAATTAGCATATTTTAGAACCCTCCTTGTGTAATTATGACATGGGATGGACTATGTATTTGTTTACTGTACTGCAGTCATTTATCTAGACCACTAGATGACACCGAAGCTTTACAAATAGATAGAATGCACAATAAAATAGTGGGGAGTTGTTCCTTAACTTAGGCTTATTCATTTATGGTTAGAAAAACAATGAGTCATAAGTAAGAAGAGAAGCATTGTGTTGTACCGTGTTAGCTATTCAAAGCAGTAGAAAAATAGTAACAATAAGGTGATATATTTCAGGCTGATTATAATGAAAGTAAGTTTTCAAGAAAATGCAGTTCACTTTGATAATATCATGTTTGATAAGGACAACTGAGTTTTTTTTTCGAAAGCTTACTGTACCTTAAATATACTCAGTTAGCCTGAGAAAGCATTTTTAGCTTCTGTAAAGAATTATGTTGCTGCCTAACCAGATGTCTGTTACAGTGGACCTTCAATAAAGATTGAAGTTGTTTTGATAACGTCTGTGTTTATTCTGATGTTGATGTTGGAAACCCATCCCCTGACCACACTTGCATATACGGGACAATACTGGACCTAGAAGAATCTGATCCCTACGCTGCACTGCCAACAAACAGGTACAGGTAGCATAAATTTTAGCCATGTTTTGTAAGACCAAGGAGGGTGAATACAAGAAAAAATACATTCTAAAGAAATCATTCATGGGTCTATGGGTCACTATATTTCTTTGCATTATATCTTTATAGATAGAAAATAAGGTAAAAAATAAACAAGATGCTTCAAGAAGAATCAACAGTCACTAAGGAAAAACTCATGGTCAAGATTATTTGCTTAAGTCAAGCAATACAAATATATTTAAATACATACAAAACACAACTGTTGTTAAATAATGAATGACCTCAAAGCCACTGTAAATGTAATGATAAAAAGCAAGAATGAACATATTGTATCACAGATCTGATTTACTTGTAACTAAGAAAATGTGAAGCACAGACAGACTCTCAATATGAAATTACAGAAAGGGAAGTGTTTTATTCTGATATGTTTTTATTACATAAACTTTTAGATGGCTGGGTGAATTTCTTTCAAATATTAGGTAAAGTAAGGTCACCAGATGACAACCTGAGATGGCATTCAGTATAGACATTAAGTAGCTTTGACTGACTGTGAGCATTCAATAACTGACATAGGATGGCAGATACATTGAAATGATGTAACATTGACTGATTTAGCTATAAAAAGATTTTTGCAGTGAACATTTGCCTGTAAACGCATTTGTGAAATAAAGATAACTTATATCACTGCATTTAAACATAAGTGTAATTCAAATCCCTTTATAGGCTCCAGTTCAAACAAATATGTTTTTGAACTAGAAAAAGATCAGCCAACTAAATTAGAAACTGTCTAAGAAATGGCAAGGCAACCAATGTGCCTCTTCTCCAAAGCCAAAGCTGTAGCAGGGCTTCAAAGTTTGCCCTTTCCTCCATTAACATGCCCCAAAGTGATCACATGGCTGACCCTCACCCTTGACACTCCGACCACATCAGAACACGCACATGTACCATAACAGATCCTTAGCAGCTAAGCCACGTTCATGATTCGAAGTGTGGGCCAAGGTGAAATGGGCTAAAGCCGGAGCCACAGAAAGATGGCCGCTGCTCCCATGAGGACTCATACCGAACTTTGCACGTTCCTTTTCTCAAACTGAACAAGGACTTCAGCAAGAAGGCTGTGTCAAGTTCAAAGTTTGGGTTTGCCCAATGATATCTATGAGCTGTCCCAGCAATGCCATTGCATCAGCTGATGAACACATTCACTGACATCAAGAAAACACATTAGGTGTAGGTCATTATGGGTCTTGAGCTTTTTCTTTTGCCATGTACATACTAGGAATTTGTTGTGATGGATAGGGTACATCAATTCAACAGGAGAACTAACACTTAACAATTGCAGCAGATGGGTACTGGGTGTCCTGCTAAGGTTTGCGGGGAGGTTAGCCAAGCAATTTTCACAATTCAAATAGTACATGGGTAAGATACATATGAGCCTTTTTTAATTTACAGTATATACATCACCCTATTTCTTATATAGTGGTGAGAAAAGGTCTGATATTTTACAATTTTACTACAGGAAATATATTACTACAGTAATTACTGGCCATTTACGAAGTAGTTGGAACTAGATTCTGAGTCAGATTTTGGACCTGATGAAATTGAGGAGTCAGAGCCAGGCTTTGTTTTATAGACTCCACAGCTCGGTGTAGAGCCAAGTCACATTTTGTGCTGAGTCACTCAGGGAACTCCTCACAATTAGCTGTATGAGATTGGGTGGTTTTCTTCATGCCAAAATAGAAAGATCAGGGTATATTCCTTGTCCCTGTGCATAAGGGTGTTGGGAGCTCCTTTGCAATCTTGCTCGAAACCTCCAGACATGGGTTGCAGGTCAAAACCAATGGGTGATGAGTTTTTATATTATTAAAGATTGGTTCTGGGAATGCATTGCTTTTTGCATCTGGGCATTTGTTTCGCATGGTGTATAGCCCTGCGTAATGAGGTTTGGGTTGTAATATTTTAAAGAGCACCAGTTCTGAAAGTATAGTAATCATTTACGGTGTTGACTTGCCGGCAAGTAAAGCATACTAATCATGCTAAATATAAACTCAAACCTGAGCTAAATCGGGTGGTAAAGGGTTGTAGAAAAAAACTATAAGGATATGAAGCTTTTTTCCTGTAGCACCTGGTAGGATCTGTTGCAGGTCTACAAAGTTTCTTCTTCTTTCAATACACAATACACAAAAAAGTGGTCTCACTTATTGATCTTAAGGTGAGTGAGCATGGCAAGCTACAGATGTCCCACAGCTGTCTTTGACCACAGCAGAGCATGCTCATGATTCTTAAAGCTGCGCCATGACAGGCCCTTCCCAGCTCAGCCATGACCTAGAAATTGGTATTTAATAAGGCATTTACATGCAATGAGAGCTTTTTAGGTGTCATTTTACATACTTCCCTAGGAGAAAAAGGTGGGTGGAAGTTAGTGTGTGATTGGACAATGACCTTAAACCTAAATCAATCTTTTCCTGGGGCAGGGCAAATGCATGCATCCTACATCCAGAGCCAGAGTCAGAGTGTACGAGTAAGGGGAAGTGCCTGAGAAGCATCACTGCTGGGAGGATATTTTTTAAATCTCATATGAATTTGCTGAATAGTAAAAGTTATGTTTACCTTTTTCACTGTATTGTTCAAGTGCTGGCTGCTCCATTGTACATACCTTCCTTTATACAATAAACTATCCTCACCATTCCTTTTATAAGCCTTCATCCCTAAATCAAGTTTATTTTTACTGAAGGCAAATGGTTCATCAAGGAAAAAAAATAGTCCAGTTTCTAAGGCCACCGTGAGCTTCAATAGATATTGCAAACTGGATTGATGAATTGGAAACTTTGAAAGTGAATAAATATATTGTATTGTAAAATACATTGGAGCATTGCATTAAATATAGATGGCCAGTGTTGGATATAAATAATGGAAAAGTCTATTTCCATGAGTGCTTGAGAAGATTTCTATAAAAAGGAAGCACTCCTCAGATGACGTTGTGATTGAAATACGTAACCTTTAAGACATACAGTAATCTTGCAAAATGGTTGAGACCAGTGAAATACTGTAGCATTATATTTTGCACTGCATTAAAAATGATGTGCGGTTGTTTAACATGCCAAAAAATATACATGTAAAGAACAAAACACACATAATAATGAAAGCCTGGTTAGGAGTTTCCTCCAAAATCCGCTGAAGTTGAAGTTATTTTAAATTAATATTGCCGTAGCTATTACGGAGTTTAATGCCGGTTTAAAGAGCATTAACTTGATCCTCCCCAAACAAGCAAGACAAATAGAAAACAATGCATCAGATAAATAATGCAGACAAAAGGTTTGCTTGTGTTGTGACAGGCTTCAGATTTGCGTGGGCTGGGCGGGGGGAATCTAAATGCATTAAACATTAATAGGAGGCTTTCCTTGTTAACCCCAGGCTAGAAAATCATTGATTCTATAACTATTGTGGTTTTAACTGTTTTTGTTTTATTTGGTATTTTTATGGCATGTTACCACAGGCAGTGTGTTTGTACATTTTCAATTCAGAAACACTGCACTAAAAATCTAGAGAATACTAACACTCTAGGAAATATATTTTTTGTTTGATATCTTTATATTTTTTTGCATTGTGAGGAAGGAATACTAGGAATAATGTTATGTATTTATGTATACATTCCATGATGCTGTTCTTTTAGAAGCCATCCACAGTTTTGTTCTCTAATGGTCACTAAGGGCCTTATTTATGATGTGTGCCATTTAGCATCTTTTTAGCATATAGCGCCAGTTTTGGAGTGCCAGAATTTTTATCTTGTCTGGTGCTACGATGTGTACTACAAATGGCACTATAAGTCGCAGTGACAAATGCTAACTAATTTGCATTGATTGTTGTTGTACTAGGTATTGGCTGGCCCGTGTTAGTGCCTATTAGCCCCCACTGCCGATTATCCCAGCGCCAGCGGGCACCACTTTCTTCCGCCATCTTTCGGCTCTGCAAAGAATATTTATGTTTTTTTTCCCTTGAAAAGAGTGGCGATGTATTTATCAGGCCCTGGTCAGCGTTGTGGCAAAGGGGACCAACTTTACAGTGTGTTTAGGCTGAGATTGTTGTCCAAATTACACATTTGTAACAAAAAGAAGCCATGAAAAATGATTTTTTATTTTAAAAATATGTCTTTTGAAGACATCTAGGTTCTGTGTTTTCATTATTGACAAGTCACAATGCAAGTTCTATACAAATAAATGTGCAATATTTGTTATAAGCATAAACCACCTCAATCCAGTTCTGCCCATTGAGGTCTGTGAGATCTTGAACTACAGCCCGAGGTTTCATCTGGCACTTCTTGAACCAAAGCCCCCGACACTATGACCATTAAGGTGATAGTGTTGAATAAAATTCCAACCGGTGGCCGCATCAACAATTTTTTGGTTTCTTAAATGGAATGCTAAGTGTCACGCAAAAAAAGTGTCGTTGTGTGGCGGATATTCTTCATAAATAAACATCACATTCGTCTGGACTTTCGTAGCTGTCTGTGTATGTTTTTGTGTGTTTTGTCATTTTTTTTGTTTTTTCTGTTCTATTTTCCATTTGTACGTTCGTTCGCGCTAATGCGTATATGCGCTTTCGATAGTCGGAACAAAATCGGATCATTTGCGTTAGTTCGGATAATTTTCCCATCAAAATCTGATATTTTGCGTTCGTTCAGATAACTTACGTTATTGGGATGGGCTTGCGTCTGATTCAGAGAACTGATTGCCGAGGGACCATCGCCCTATAAAACCGTTTCATTTGCGATACACTTACGGGACCATTTTGCACTTGGCTTGCTTGCTTTTGACCATGTTTTGCGGCTTTGTGGAGGAATATGAGCGCCTCTTCTTTTTAATAATTCCTTAGCATAATGACATATATGGCCTCATGAGTTAGCTTGCAACCTAATAAACATTTCATCCACACCTGTTGAACATGTATTTGCCGACAAATAATTTTTAAACATTTTTTATACAGGGACCACACTTGCCAGAATGGCACAACTCAGTGCCAGGGTCCTTCAGTTGGTGGGTGAGATGCAGGAGCTGCGCGACTCGTTGGGGACCACAGATGAAGAATAATTTTCTGGGGCCTGTCATTGCAGTGTATATATTTTAAAACATGTAAATTTGTATTTTTAAAATTGTAAAATTTTTATAATTACAGTTTTGTAAAAAAAGAAAAAAAAAATATCTTCAAAGTTGTTCCATTTAAAAAAAAATACGTTTAAAAAAAAAAGGCAATATAAAAATGCAAGTTCAAATAAAAAAAAAAAAAAACTTGTTTCTGTGTCATTTCCTTTTCTAAATGCATTCATTACGGGTTGGTTACCAAAACGAATGCAAAAAAAAACAACATTCAGATATGAAGATTCGCCTGACCGTGAAGTGATTTAAGTAAGAGGCCGATTCATTAATAGCGCCAGGTAGCAACAGATGAGCGACTGTAGCGTGATTTTTTCAGCGCCAGCCAGTATTCGCTGTGCTTGGCCGGCATTAGCTTGATGACAGCGACTCAGTCGGTGTGCGGTAATGTTGAATACGGGCTGGGGGGTCGCTGTTTCACAGGTCCAGCGTTGTATGTGTGCGCCTGACAACGAATGGCCAGAGCGAACGGCTAGCTTCATATTCATCAACAAATCACGCTCCGAATGTGCTGTCGCTGTCCATTCCTTGTTTAAACCCCAGAGCGCTGGCGGCGATGTGTATTAACTAGTTTTTAACCCCTAAACAACCATATTTTTTGAATGTAACATTATACATGTTTTTAGAATCATTTTGTAATATGAATACATTAATCTCAGATCTGTTAGATCAATTCTGCACAAAATTTTTTTTTTTTTTTTTTTTACTTAAAAATAAATCATAACATTGCAGAAGTGTTCTCCGATTTTTTGACATAAAAAAAAAAAAAAAAAACAATATTACCAATTAATTATGATTAATTATAGATTGCTCCATTGAAATGCATTGGACATCGCCAGGGAGCGACAGCTCATACCTGGCGCTGTGAGGGAATTTGCAGCGGCGCTGTTCGGTCCAGGCGGCTTCATGATGAATGCCACGCTAGCCGTCGCTCTCGCCGGCGCTAGCCTCATTTTGCTTGATAAATGCGTCATTGTGACCGCCGCCGGGAGTACTTGAGTCGGTAGTCGCCGTTAGCTGCCGCTACCTGGCGCTCGTCAGACACTACCTGGCGCTATCGCTTGATGAATAAGGGCCTAAGTTTTAGGGGTGGGAAATGCAAGAAGAATGAGACTGTGAAGTGATTTAGCTAAGCATTGTAGCAGAAGTAAGTGAACCAAATATGTAGGCGAGCACATTAATGAGTTAAGTTTGTAGTGTGCAGGTGTAAGGTCGTAATGATTTTCAGAAATGATTATAGAAAAAGAAAATCTGAATCTAACGGGAAGCGTAAATGATTTGTGGGAGGAGACGATGGAAAAAGGGCAAAACCGAAAGCCTATGTTGTAACATGAGTAACATAAACGGAAAACGAAAGCTTGAAAATGACATTCTCGCTTGTTGGCATACGAACGGACGAAGACTTTACTGAAGGCTTGCGATGCATGCTTAGAATTGCGCGTACACTCATACGCGAGCGGGAAAATGTAAAAAAAAATTAAAAAGATCGACACAAAACGAAAGTCTTTTTATGTCTCTCTGAATCAACCCTAATGTATGGTATCATTGCAGCCTTCTCCTCTTCCCTGGCAGTGAACATGAATGTAATTATGGTGTATTCTCATCTTACAGTTGGACTTACTTTGGACTGTAACAACTAACAATTATGGTTGTCCCTAATGTCGACCAAAACCCATTGAATTTGTGCAATACATTTGGCCAAAGCCCCTGTCAATGCTCCCTTCTTAGGGTGTAGCTGTCCCTCAGTGTGAGATGGCAGGCAATCAGCCATTGAATAGGTGTAGAAAAGACATGGAGGCCGATTCATTACTAGCGCCAGGTATTGGCAGAGGCGCTAGTATACACTGTGATCGGCTATCGGGCGCTCTAACAGAGCGCCCCAGTCGCTGTAGTAACCTGGCCGGCATTGATGAATGAGATGTATGTTGGGCGTTCTAACACCAGTACAGCATTGCAGGGAGGAAAAGGTAGCGCCTGCTCAGTGCGACCGACTCACACCATATTCAACAAAAAAACAGATACACAGAGTGTAGGCGCTCAGAATCTGGTCGCTATAGCACAGAGCACCAGACTGTTTTTTGAACACATATCCACCAGTATCAAAGTAAAAACACATGGAATGACAGTGTTGTAACACTGTGACATTAATACTTTAATGCCAGATCTGTAATGACAATTCTGCATAAAAATTAAAAAAATCAAAAAAGGTTTCAAAAATGAGCAAAAGGCCAGGAGAGGTGACACAATTATTTGAGAGGAAAAAAAAGTTAAAAACAAAAAACCCTGTTTAAACAGAAGAAAAGGAACGTCCATTGAAATCTATGGGAGAGTGACAGGTAGCGTCAGGTAATACCTGGTGCTACCTTCATAAATGTGGTATTGCGTTCACCAGACACTGTCTGCCGCTACGAGGCACTACCTGCCGCTATCTCTTGATGAATAACCCCCATGATTGCCACTCACAGCAGTGGCAATAAATGGAGGAGGAAGAGCTTTACAGCTAAAAAGCATAATCTGGGATTAAAGTGAAGCAGGAGCAGTGAAAATTGGAAAAGGGACATTTCATGGGGGGAGCGCAATTTAGGGGATGCTGTTTTTAAATGTTGGTTTTGGTCCACTTTAAAGTGGCTCAGTTAACAGATATGCTACTGAATGAGGCTTTAAACTGGACCAAGATCATTGCAACATCGCTCATATGCATCCCTCCTCAGGGCAATTCAGATTGCTGCACCTGAAAATGTATTTACCTTTTTGTAATTTCTGTTGTGTTCAGTTTTACAACCAAATTGAAATCCCATGGAGCTGCAAGGTTATGTCAGTTGAATCCAGATGGCAGCACGGCTGGGATGCTGGTAAAGGAAGCTCCAAAATGGCTGCTACCAGGAGAATGGAGTGTTCAGCTTTAATAGATGCAGAAGCAAATGTAAGAGCTGACAATGATTTAGTATCATGCACGCAGATGGGGCAAGTGTGTTCTGGTGAGTCTTTTTATTCCAAACCTCATGACTTGGACTGCCTCATGCTGCTGCTTGTTGTGCCATTGACTCCAGGGCCGGCGTCAGCACCCGGCAAGCCCGGTCAGCTGCGAGGGCCATCAGGGGGCCCACTGACAGCTGGCACAATGTGGTTAAAGAACTGCACACACTTCCTTTCTCTGTCTCTCTGCTCCATCCATCCCTGTCTCTTCAGCTCTGCCCCATAGGTTGTATGTCACCTCTGCCTCATCCATCCCTATCCCCTGAGCCCTGACCCATTCATTCATATTCATTGAGCCCTGACCCATATTTCCCTATCCACTCAGATTTTCCCCATTCATCCCTATCCCCTGAGCCCTGACCCATTCATCCCTATCCCCTGAGCCCTGACCCATCTTTCCCTATCCACTCAGCCTTGCCCCATCCATCTCTATCCCCTGAGCCCTGACCTATCTATCTTTGTTCTCTTAGCTCTGTCCCATTCATCTATGTCCCCTCAGCCTCCCTCTTCCTCAATACTTCCCCATTTATGTGGGGCCAAACTAAAAAATAGCTTTAATAGGGGGTCGGAGGGTAAGCAGCCCTTCTTAGTTTTGGTCATACAATATATAGACCCCTGACCTGCAACTATCCACCGCAAAGGGGCCCACTGAGACCAAGCTGCCCGAGGGCCCACATAAACCTGGAGCCGGCCCTGATTGACTCCATTCAGAACGAAGAGAAAAATACGTTGTAGACGATAAATTACATGGCCCAATATGGTATGAAGACATGTAGCAGCAGAGCAGCTGACAGGGAAAGAGGAATATGGGGAAGATATAGAACTTCAACCTCTGGTACAGCGAGTATGGTATCCAAAGCCAAAAGAGAGCCAATGTTATATCTCTCAGTTAGCAGCTTCATTGATTGTCCCCATCAGTCAGCAGATGTATACATAATCAGGAGGGACCCACCACCACCCAACATGATACCCTTGTTTAAAGTTCTTAGTGCTTTCAGCAAGTAACTAAATGCATAAGCAACCATATGAAGCCTTTTCAGCCGGGAGGACAGACCAGTAGCCTCACCTTGCTTCATGTTCTATTTTTCTCCCTGACCCGCCACACAAATAATGGCTGCTGCCTCAAATCAGAGGTAAGCAGCTTTGTGCCTGTACACTTGATACCTAAAGCCAAATATTTGTGTCAAATTACAGACATACATGTAATTGATTTCCAAATTTACTCTGGAGACTGACTATTTGTTTCTGAAAGACCCCTCCATGAATCTTAAATTTCAAAAAATTCAAAGCTTGCATAAGACCTCTCCCTGGAAGACCAAAATTTCTAGTTTTTGCTAAGCCTATTTAGTGTCTACTGCCTGTACCCTTGAGACCTTAATCTCTAAAATTATGTTTTCAAGTAAGCTATTTTTCTTTTGCAATATCATACCAAATAAGGTGCCTGATTTTAACCAGCAAACACAGGAAACTTCAATTGTTGTGACCATGACAGATTATTATTGTTGTTATTATTATTATTATTATTATTATTATTAGTAGTAGTAGTAATAGTAGTCAAGTGTTCTCTTTTTTCTATTTAATTGTTAAAGGATTGCTAATGTAAAAGCAGAAATAGGCTTTACAAGCTTCCCACTTTGAAGTATATTTCTGCTTTTACATTTGCAACCGTCTCACAATTACTACTACTACTACTAATAATAATTATATTAATAATAAAAATATAATAATAACATATTTTGTACTAACAGTGCTGGATTTTCAATCAATCTGACAGCTATTACCCCAATAGGAAGAATATCTATGTATAAAACATGAGCTTATGTTTGTTTTCCTTAAATCCAATGAGATGTTTCAACCACCAAGTATGTCTCTGCTACAGTCTATGATTATCTTCAATTCCCAATTAGTTCCATAGCAAGATCTGCACATATGGGCTAATAGGGCCACAGGGATTACGGCACTGTGAGCTAATTACATCATATTAGTGTGGATTATGGCATGTTGCACTGACTTCACACCCTTACACTCATCAGTAAACCAAAGCAGGCCTGTTGATATTAATTAAATATAAAGAGTACTGACACTGTTGCTTCTACCTAGCAAAGACAGAAGCAGTACCTTCAAACTTATCCCATTGCCTTGACAACTAATATGCTTCATTGCATTTATAGCAACCTCGTCGAGACTAACCTGAAGCCTCAAGGCTACCACTTATGTAAAGGTTACACCTCATTAGCAGCCATAAGAATTTTTCCTAACCCTTTTGTTGCTATATATTTGCATAATAAGAATATACATCCTCCATATTCACAAGATGAACATTTTTCCAATCCTGCTGCATTAATTTACAGTTGCATCCAAAGTTTTTGTAGTCCTGGTCAAATGTAGTGTTAATTTGAACAGTTAAGCAAGTTGAAGATGACAGATCTCCAAAATGCATAGTTATTAGTGTATTCTTTTGGTTTGGTACAACGCTGGAACCCAGGGAGATTTGTGAGCTTAGATAACTTTGACAAAGGTCTCAGACCTTATTTAGCCTTTTAGATTGAAGGCTTGTTCACAATCATTGCTAGGAAAGGCCAGGTGGTGCAAATGTCAAAGCTTTATAAATGAAAAAAGAGGAGGTGGTGTACCTGAGGCTATGCCTCCTGGATAATAGTAGCTAGTGACACAGGGCAAATAGAATTTTGCAAAGAGAAAAATTGGTAGGCAAATAAAATGTGCCTTATGTTCATATACACACAAGACAAAACATTGGAAAAACTGTAGAAATGGTGGTGAAGGAGGCAGAACCATCCTTCCCCTCCTTCACTGACCATCAGAAATGATCAAGTTAAATATAAGGATATTATTCTTGAGGCAGCTAAAAAATTTGGTCTAGCTAGAAACCTGCTAGTCATTTTCTTCAATTCTGTCATTGGATCTGTCCTGTCCTCCTCCTTTACCACATGGTATATTATTGCTCTTGAGGCAGTTAACAAATGTTGGTCTGCCTATAAATTTGCTTTGTCATTTTCTTCAATTTTGTCATAGGGGTTGCCCTGTCCTGTCTGTGTGCATCCCTGTAGGGTGACTTACCTTCTCCTTGCTGATTCCTTGAGGGGCATCCCATTTAGTGTGCATCCCTGTAGTGTGACTTACCTTCTCCCTTCTGGTCCCTTGAGGGGCATCCCATGTAGTCTACATCCCTGTAGTGTGACTTACCTTCTCCCTGCTAGTTCCCTGAGGGGCATCCCATGTTTGTGTGCATTCTTGCAGTGTGACTTACCTTCTCCCAGCTGGCTCCTTGAGGTGATTGCCATGTAGTCTGCATCCCCACACTGTCAGTCACCTAATTCTTCCTTGTTATTTCCTGCTTCCCCCTAGTGTTCCCTGCCCCCTTCCTCAAACCCAGCTTTACCTTCTGCACCCTGCCTTAAGCACATTTGAATTAAAAAGCACACCACACTGCATATATATATATATTTTTTTTTATGTTTTTCTTTTAATTGGCCAAAATATCTGTGGGGTCCTTTCAGACTATTTTTTACTTATTTGTGTTGAAAAACAAGTTATATAAAAATAAAATATTTAGCTTCCGATAGTGTATGCCCTTTCCCTAGTTGGGTTTTTATTTCCCTATCTGTCGCCAAAGCATGGTGAATGTGCACTTCGGGGCCTCTTGGTTGGTGGTAGGAGTGGTGAAGCTTGAAACTCCCATCGTGTGCTCTGGCTGGAGTCTGACCGAGCGGCCCATGACTGAGCGGAGACCAAAGAACAAATCCCAAAAAACCTAACACCATCCCAAAGGATAGATCTGACACAACTACAACAAATCAAAGAAGTCATAATCAAACCAACTGACAAAGGTAGAAATATAGTCATCATTACTAGACACCAACATGAAAGAATGTATTACAGGATTCTAGGAAATAAAGAATATTATAAAAAAAAAACCCCATGACTAGACTAATCAAGGACAAAGAGGACTATAAGAAATTGATTAATCATGTATACCAACATGAGATCATAGGCACCAAAACAGCAGAATTCCTCATGATACCCAAACCGGTTACACAAACATTTTATGAACTACCCAAAATACACAAATCTGAGACTAACCTACCAGGGAGGCCAATAGTTTCTGGGATAGGCTCCCTCACCAGCACAGCCAGCCAATATATATAAGAGCATATTTATTGGAATATAAATTCTGTACAAATAACCTAAACAGGGTTGCTCAACCTATTGAAGAGCATGGACCTTATAAGCAATTTGAAAACTGGTTGCAGGACGCAATGAATAGGTTCAGATTTTTAAAATTTTAAATAGCATAACAAAGACTTTCTACACCACTCAGGACACCCACCTGTGTCTCCACAAACTCCATAGATTGTTCTTATGCAGTAGATTGTTGTTCACACTACTCATTGCCATATGTATATCTAAAAATTCCTACATGCTACCAATACACATACTGATTGCCTCACCTCTACAAATATAATGGGTCCCATATTTATAGTCCATCTACCCATCAATCCCAAATCATAACTGTATTCCCAATACTTATGGTGGCAGAGATTTTACCAAGGGGTGGTGCTGTACAATCAATGTCACCACGTTCCTCCAAGCCACCATTGCCACCTCTATTTGGCGATGGGCCCCTCTATATCAGTCTCCTTGCAACCTCTCACCCTTACTGACCCCTTATTAACCTTTACACGCCAGTTCAATTTAACCCTCCTACTTTTCTCACAATAGGTGAGGGGCAACATCAGATGGGCATTGAGAATTTGTGACTTTAGGTTATTTGGGACATTCCAAGCAAAGAGCAAAGAGTCCTATGAAAGTTACATTATTATACAATATAAGTAAGATTTTTTTTTATGCTGGAGTCGGAGTCCGTAGCCTTTTTCTGACCCTACGACTCCGACTCCACAGCCCTGGCTCTGCATGTAGAAAATAGTAATATTTATTTATATTGCACCAACATATTCTGCAGTGCTTTACAAAGAAAATATGTGAAACCTTTACACCCATGTATACCACCAACTCAATACAAGCTTAAGGTAGGCAGCAGGATTATAAATTACAGTGTAACTTTTACTGCAAAACCTCCAGTGTGGTATACCTCATTTTGTCTGTGCAGCACACGTCATCAGTTTAAATCTGCATATACGTGCAGGTGCTAAGAAATCTGCACAGGTTAAAATGAAAAAATGTACCTTATACATTCCCTTTCTGCTGCTCAAATGGGGCTTACAGTGACAAAAATAAAATTTGCAATGGGAATGTAAATTCATGCCAAGATTCATTTTAATAGTTTAGGGGCTAAAAGTGGACATACATTATTTATGTCATCATGAATTTTTTTTAAATATACCAATAACTGGTTTCACCGGAGGATCTGAAACTAAACAGATTTATTTTAGCTGACTTAACTGAGATAATATAGAATTCCTTAAAAATTACATAGACCCCCCTTATCCTCACATGTAAACTTATCTGCAAACCATTAATTGTCAATAAGCCATTATTCTGCATTTCCCAAACTTATATGACAGTTGTCATCTTTCACTTGTGTGGTTTTTGGATTTGGAATAGTATTATGTATGAAAAATATGTCTAAAAGACGATAGCCTACATGCTGTTAGGGGGCAAGAATCACTATACCACTAGCGTGGATGAAGAAGTAGATATTAAGGGATGCTAAGAGTAGAATCAATTCAATGATGGTTAACAAAAAGCTTCTAAGCATCCAACAAGATAGAAGTCGGGAATATTCTATGGCCTGGGCTTCCTGGATAAATTTTTGAAATCCTGACCAGGAGATGAACAGTGACTGAACCTAGTAAAATTCAGGCCATTTGGACTCTTGGTATTCCCCACTAACATGAACAATAAAGTTTTGCTTGTGCCCTTTTTGCCCCTTGGTTTTTATCTTTTTTATATTTCTGTTATTATTTATTTTGTTTATTTTTACCTTTTTTCCTTTCTTTCTTCTTACTTAAATTTAAATGTTTCTTTCCTATGTTAATGGCTAGCATAGTACAACAAGCCTGCACTTCTATAATTCTCTAAGAAATATGTGGCATAATCCATGGAACAGAATGACCACATGACTTGCCTGCTACCCAGATTCTAGAAGAATAGGATCATGGAGATATATGTATATTCTGAAAAGAAGTGAAGCTTTTAAAAAATACATTATCTTACAGGGCAGCTATATATTTCATTTATATCAAGCCATAAGACCTAAATGGCGATTCCCCCTGACATTAGTGCCACATACCTCCATAATACAGCTCATAATGAGACCTCAGGTATACTGTGCATTGATTACTTTGAACTTTACCTATAGACAGTTTTCCCACAGCCTTTGAAATATAAATCACAAGTCCCTAAAGACTGATGGGGCATTAGAAAGGCTTAAAGGCATCACTAATTATTTCCATGAAAACTACATAGAATGTCCTTTCATATTGTCCATATGAATCACACATACCCCAAGAGGAGCAGTTCTATTAGAGCTACTTTTTTACAAGACTCCAGTAAATTATATTTGACATCTTAATTAAAGAGAAATCCACATTTGTGGACCTTCTCTTTCAGACCTGCAGATCAGAATGTCATCAGGCATGAATGACCAACGGTCTCCGGTTTCTGACAACAAACCAGCTGCCTCAGCAAGGGACCTTTATGGTAAGTGAAATGATGTCAGCTCTCTTAGATGCTATAAAAGACCAGATACAGGGGCAGAGGCCTCTGATCCCCTGCCCCCACACTCTGCTCCCCGATCAGTTCTGGCTTTCAGCGACAACATGGCAGAGCTTTGTGATGGATCAGAGGTAAGTAGAAAAACAAACTGATAGCATATGTTTTTTTTTATTTAAACTTTTTGTGAACTGGTAAGAGGTCTTTGAGAGCATGGGGCTGGAAAGTCACCTGCCAGCCAGCAGGTGACTTCCCATTAACCCTTGCATCCCAAAAGCCCGGGTGGCTGCAGAAGAGATTGTGGCCTGTATGGGCTATGCACCTGGCATCCTTCAGGGCCAAGGGCTCCCTGGTCTGCCTGGACCGGTTTTGCTGGGGGGGGGGGGGGGGGGGGCTTCACACCATATTGTTTTAGGTTTTGGAGGGTTTAACCCTAAAAATTAAAAAAAAGCCAGGAGAGGGGAAACCCCACACCATTTTTTAATCTAACCTATGATAGTGTGGATAGTAATTGTATTTTATTTGTTCTTTTCAGTTTGTGGAATACACATGTGGTACCATTATAACTGGGATGGGGAATGGGAATGATGGGAATTTTGCACACAATATGATATTCTTAAACAATGTACAATTTATTTTTTAAATCGTGACAAAGTTTATTTATTTTAACTTTTTTTCCCCAAAAATATAATGAATGCAAAAAAAAAAGACATTTTATGTTAAAGCTAATATCTTTTCTGGAAATTCCAGCAAAAATCACAGTTAACCATATATAGCACAGCATGGTAAACATGGTCTCGAAAGAGTGAAATCCCTGGACATTCCTTCAAAAATCATAGTTAAACATATACAGTGCAAAATTGTGAAAAATGGTCTGGCACGGGTGACGGGCAGGCTGATTCATTAATAACGGCAAGTATCGGCAGATGAGGGCCTGTACAGCGGCGCTTAGAGCGTCCGCTAGTAGACGCTGTAAGCGGCTATCAGGCGTTGTAACCTGGCCATCATTGATGAATGAGATGTATGTTGGTCGCTGTAACATCAGAATTATGCTGCAGGGAGCAAAAGGTAGCGACTGCTCAGAGCAATGCTGTGTGATTAAAGTATGTTTTAGAACACATATCCACCAGTAACAAAGCGAAAACACATGGAATTACATTGTTGTAACATTGTAACATTAATACTTTAATGCCAGATCTGTAATGATAATTCTGCATATAAATATAAAAAATCATAAATGTTTTCAAAAATGACTTTCTCTAGGCCAGGAGATGTCACAATTATTTGAGACAAAAATGATTAAAACAAAAAATTACTGCTTAAACAGAAGAAAAGGAACATCCTTTGAAATGTATAGGAATGCGACAGGTAGCAACAGGTCTTACCTAGTGCTCTGGAAGCTAGAGCTCCGGCGCTATATGCTGAGCTGCCTGTAATGATGAATCGTACGCTACATGCTGCTGTTCAATTCGCTCACCAGATTTGCTTTCATACATGTGGTATTGCGTACAGCGCCCAGCGTTTACCAGCCACTGCCGGTTGCTTACAAGGCACTACTTGCCGCTATCCTTTGATGAATAAACCCCTTAATCTCTCTGTAGGCTGGTAATTAAAGGGTTTAATATATTGCTCTGATACAAGCCTTTTAAACCAGAACAACACCCATTAAAAAAATGGGTGTTGTTTCTGGCACAGAAAGCCATCTGAATTGTGGTTTTGTGGGGCCCCAGCTCATTAATGGTCTTTAACAGGAGAAATCTTTTTCTTACTCAGAGAAATCCAGTGCTCTGATTGGCCCATTCATAATTGTCACCAATAGAGATGAGCGAACTTTTGAAAAATTCGATTCGACTGATTCGCCGAATTTTCCGACAAAAATCGTTTCGACCCGAATAAATTTGCGACGAATCGCTATTAAAAACGGCTATTTCTGAGCCTCCTAGAGCCTCAATAGGGTTGTAAACCATTCTGCCTTGCTGTAACACGCACAGGATGCGTGCTGGGTTAGTTAAATAATACTTTGAAGAAATATCACATGCAGATCAGAGGCATCGCTAATAGAATCGCAGAGCGGCACAATTGAATTCAAGAGAGTTGAAGTGGCATCACTATGAGGGGCAGAAGGAGCCCAAACATTACTTTAAAGAGACACTGGAGTTGGCAGCAGCAGGAGCCCAAAAATTGGATGAATCACACCCTGGAGTTGGCAGCAGCAGCAGGAGCCCAAACATTACTTTAAAGAGACCCTGGGGTTGGCTTCAGGAGCCCAAAAATTGGATGAATCACACCCTGGAGTTGGCAGCAGCAGCAGGAGCCCAAATATTACTTTAAAGAGACCCTGGGGTTGGCCTCAGGAGCCCAAAAATTGGATGAATCGCACCCTGGAGTTGGCAGCAGCAGCAGCAGGAGCCCAAATATACACTGGAGTTGGCTTCAGGAGCCCAAAAATTGGATGAATCACACCCTGGAGTTGGCAGAAGTTGGCAGCAGCAGCAGCAGGAGCCCAAATATACACTGGAGTTGGCTTCAGGAGCCCAAAAATTGGATGAATCACACCCTGGAGTTGGCAGAAGTTGGCAGCAGCAGCAGCAGGAGCCCAAATATACACTGGAGTTGGCTTCAGGAGCCCAAAAATTGGATGAATCACACCCTGGAGTTGGCAGGAGTTGACAGCAGCAGCAGCAGGAGCCCAAATGTACACTGGAGTTGGCTTCAGGAGCCCAAAAATTGGATGAATCACACCCTGGAGTTGGCAGGAGTTGACAGCAGCGGCAGGAGCCCAAACATTACTTAAAAGAGACACTGGGGTTGGCTTCAGGAGCCCAAAAATTGGATGAATCACACCCTGGAGTTGGCAGCAGCAGCAGCAGGAGCCCAAATATTACTTTAAAGAGACACTGGGGTTGGCCTCAGGAGCCCAAAAACTGGATGAATCACACCCTGGAGTTGGCAGAAGTTGGCAGCAGCAGCAGGAGCCCAAACATTACTTAAAAGAGACACTGGGGTTGGCTTCAGGAGCCCAAAAATTGGATGAATCACACCCTGGAGTTGGCAGGAGTTGACAGCAGCAGCAGGAGCCCAAACATTACTTAAAAGAGACACTGGGGTTGGCTTCAGGAGCCCAAAAATTGGACGAATCACACCCTGGAGTTGGCAGCAGCAGCAGCAGGAGCCCAAATATTACTTTAAAGAGACACTGGGGTTGGCCTCAGGAGCCCATAAATTGGATGAATCACACCCTGGAGTTGGCAGAAGTTGGCAGCAGCAGCAGGAGCCCAAACATTACTTAAAAGAAACACTGGGGTTGGCTTCAGGAGCCCAAAAATTGGATGAATCACACCCTGGAGTTGGCAGGAGTTGACAGCAGCAGCAGGAGCCCAAACATTACTTAAAAGAGACACTGGGGTTGGCTTCAGGAGCCCAAAAATTGGATGAATCACACCCTGGAGTTGGCAGCAGCAGGAGCCCAAATATTACTTTAAAGAGACCCTGGGGTTGGCCTCAGGAGCCCAAAAATTGGATGAATCACACCCTGGAGTTGGCAGAAGTTGGCAGCAGCCGCAGCAGGAGCCCAAATATACACTGGAGTTGGCTTCAGGAGCCCAAAAATTGGATGAATCACACCCTGGAGTTGGCAGAAGTTGGCAGCAGCAGCAGCAGGAGCCCAAATATACACTGGAGTTGGCTTCAGGAGCCCAAAAATTGGATGAATCAAACCCTGGAGTTGGCAGGAGTTGACAGCAGCAGCAGGAGCCCAAACATTACTTAAAAGAGACACTGGGGTTGGCTTCAGGAGCCCAAAAATTGGATGAATCACACCCTGGAGTTGGCAGGAGTTGACAGCAGCAGCAGGAGCCCAAACATTACTTAAAAGAGACACTGGGGTTGGCTTCAGGAGCCCAAAAATTGGATGAATCACACCCTGGAGTTGGCAGCAGCAGGAGCCCAAATATTACTTTAAAGAGACCCTGGGGTTTGCCTCAGGAGCCCAAAAATTGGATGAATCACACCCTGGAGTTGGCAGAAGTTGGCAGCAGCAGCAGGAGCCCAAACATTACTTAAAAGAGACACTGGGGTTGGCTTCAGGAGCCCAAAAATTGGATGAATCACACCCTGGAGTTGGCAGGAGTTGACAGCAGCAGCAGGAGCCCAAACATTACTTAAAAGAGACACTGGGGTTGGCTTCAGGAGCCCAAAAATTGGATGAATCACACCCTGGAGTTGGCAGCAGCAGCAGCAGGAGCCCAAATATTACTTTAAAGAGACACTGGGGTTGGCCTCAGGAGCCCAAAAATTGGATGAATCACACCCTGGAGTTGGCAGAAGTTGGCAGCAGCAGCAGGAGCCCAAACATTACTTAAAAGAGACACTGGGGTTAGCTTCAGGAGCCCAAAAATTGGATGAATCACACCCTGGAGTTGGCAGGAGTTGACAGCAGCAGCAGGAGCCCAAACATTACTTAAAAGAGACACTGGGGTTGGCTTCAGGAGCCCAAAAATTGGATGAATCACACCCTGGAGTTGGCAGCAGCAGGAGCCCAAATATTACTTTAAAGAGACCCTGGGGTTGGCCTCAGGAGCCCAAAAATTGGATGAATCACACCCTGGAGTTGGCAGAAGTTGGCAGCAGCAGGAGCCCAAATATACACTGGAATTGGCTTCAGGAGCCCAGAAATTGGATGAATCACACCCTGGAGTTGGCAGAAGTTGGCAGCAGCAGCAGCAGGAGCCCAAATATACTCTGGAGTTGGCTTCAGGAGCCCAAAAATTGGATGAATCACACCCTGGAGTTGGCAGGAGTTGACAGCAGCAGCAGGAGCCCAAACATTACTTAAAAGAGACACTGGGGTTGGCTTCAGGAGCCCAAAAATTGGATGAATCACACCCTGGAGTTGGCAGCAGCAGCAGCAGGAGCCCAAATATTACTTTAAAGAGACACTGGGGTTGGCCTCAGGAGCCCAAAAATTGGATGAATCACACCCTGGAGTTGGCAGAAGTTGGCAGCAGCAGCAGGAGCCCAAACATTACTTAAAAGAGACACTGGGGTTGGCTTCAGGAGCCCAAAAATTGGATGAATCACACCCTGGAGTTGGCAGGAGTTGACAGCAGCAGCAGGAGCCCAAACATTACTTAAAAGAGACACTGGGGTTGGCTTCAGGAGCCCAAAAATTGGATGAATCACACCCTGGAGTTGGCAGCAGCAGGAGCCCAAATATTACTTTAAAGAGACCCTGGGGTTGGCTTCAGGAGCCCAAAAATTGGATGAATCACACCCTGTGGAGAGTCATGTGGAGAAAAAGTAGCTTAGTTAGTAATATCTACATAAAATTATGAATAAACAAATGCAAAAGTATTGCCAAAGTGAAGTTTTGTTTGAGGGTGTGTTTCCACCTTTTAATTAAATCAGAAACAAGAAGGTATCATTGCCTCTGACTAATTAGCCCTCAAAAATTCTTGGAATTTTTAATCTGGAATCATGTCTGATCCGTCTTATCCGAAGAATATTAATAAAAAGTAAGCGTAACGTAAAGGATTTTTTATTAATACTTACTTGTGGTCCGATGCGGAAGAATGTCTGTAACTGGAGAGCAGCGCCTTAAATCTGTTTTGCACGATCCATCTTTCTTTAGTGTAGGTCTGGCCCCGTCATCAATCTACTGGAATACATCAGGCATTGTTGGGAGGAAAGCTTGGATGATCCATGCGCCATTCATTTCCACGCAGGGCAGTCTCTGGGAAAAAAAAAAAAATCTGTATAAACCAGGGTCTTTTTCATATAAAAACAAATGGTTATTCTTGCTTTTCAACCATATGTTCCACAGCTTTACCAGTCATTGTGTCAGCCAATGAAGCAACTTTGTCTCGAAGTGCTGCAAAAGCAGTCCACTGCATCACAAGGGGCATCTGACACCCCCAGTCAACTGTCTGTCTGTTATGCTTTGGGTTCAGCTCCACTATCCATTGATGAAGATCTGATAATCATAAAATTCAGCAGCTACTGCCCAGCCAAGAAGTGGAGGAGACACTCGCCTCTTCTTCCACTAGCCGGCAATTAGTGATGAGGAGAGTGTCGTGGGAGGAGGTGTTGCAAGCCGAGGTAGTGGAAGAGGGTCCCTGGAGTCTGCGGCGGTGGCGGCGGCAGCAGCAGCAGCAGCAGATTATTGCGGACTGTTGTTCGGAAAAATCAGCTACTCAGCGATGTGGCAGTGTTTCATGCAGCATCCTGTGGAGAAAAAGTAGGTTAGTTAGTGTATATACATAAAATTATGAATAGACAAATGCAATGGTATTGCCAAAGTGAAGTTTTGTTTGAGGGTGTGTTTCCACCTTGTAATTAAATCAGAAACTAGCTATCATTTGCCTCTGAATAATTAGCCCTCAAAAATTCTTGGAATTTTTAATCTTGATGTCTGAGGGATTTCTCCTCTCAGACAGCGTCACCATAAGTCCAGCCTGCTGCATTACACTTGGAAGAACATCTTGTTTGCGCTGCGACAAGGAAGCCAGAGTCATGCGTCCTGACATGGCACACGTGTTCAGTCTAGTTGTCAAGCGTTTTCTGAAGTCTTGCCCCCATCTGAAAGACATCCGAACAACAGGAAAGAAAGTTAGCATGCACTTCTGGCACTCCTACACCACCAAGCACAACCTTATTGAGCCTCAGCGTCACAACGGTGTACCCCACCATAGTCTGATTTGCGATGTTTCCACCCGTTGGAATTCCACCCTCCATATGCAGGATCCACTATAGCAGTGGTCCCCAACCCTGTCCTCAAGGCCCACCAACAGGCCAGGTTTTGCAGATCTCCACAAAGATGCACAGGTGGAGTAATTAGTGCAGCTGCAGAGCAATAGAGCTGGCTATTTGGAGATCCAAAAAACATGACATGTTGGTGGGCCTTGAGGACAGGGTTGAGGACCACTGCACTATAGGAACAGAGAAAAGCCATCACGGATTTCTGGATGATCCAAACGGATAGGGGGACACCCCTGTGTAAATTCAATGTAAACCATTGGCAGCTCATACGTGACACCGACCGTTTGCTCAGGCCCTTTGAGGAAGCTACGTTATTAGTCATTTGCCAGGACTATGAGATGAACGATGAGATTCCACTGCTTCATGTACTACAACACATGTTGGAAACCATGGCTGGTCAGGGCACTGGAGACATGGCACATACATTTCACAGCCACATGAAGCCTGTGGGGGCTGAAGTGGAGGAGGAGGAGGGGGTGGGGCACAGCAAACCACAGTTTAGGTTTCACAAAATGACCATTTTATCTAGTCATCTGACAGGAGAGGAGGAGCAGGAGCAGCCACAGGAGCTAGAGGGTTGTGAGTAAGGCGAGACAGAGGACCCAGACACACCATGGCAGTTTACAGTGGAGATGGAGACAGGTAGTCCCTCCGAGTCACTTGCACAAATGGCACGATGCATGCTCACATGCATGCGTACTAGTGAGCGCAGAATTGTCTCCATTTGTCAGCGGGAAGACTTCTGGCTCTCCAACTTATTGGACCCTAGCTTCCGGCACAAAATGGGGGCATTTTTTACGCCCACTGAGAGGGAGGACAAACTGACCTACTACAGAGACATCCCACGTAGTCAGTTGGGCGATGTCTATCTGCGCCATGGCCCATACTCCCGCAGGTCTGACTCGGGGGGAAGTCTGCGATCACCTTCCACTGCCATGGCTGCTGGGGGGGGTGGAAGGAGCAGCAGCAGCAGCTCCATCAGCAGCAGCCTCAGTCTTCAGTCGCTAGTGAGTAGCTTTCTACACCCGCATAGTGAGTCTACTCATGAGCAGCAGGAAGACCTGGAGCTGGACCTCAAACAGCAGGTCATGTCATACCTTGACATGACCATGCCAACACACCTTCAAGATCCACTGGATTTGCTGGGAAGCCAAACTTGACTTGTGCCCGCAACTAGCAGAGTTTGCCCTGGAAAAGCTGTACTGGCCGGACAGTAGTTGATTTAGATGGCAACTGGGCTTCTCTATATAACGAAGCAAAATGGCAAATTTACCTCACTATATAAGCTATTGCCCCTCAGATTTACACAGGGGCTGCTCTATATTATGCTGCAAAATGGCAAATTAACCTCACAATATAAGCTATTGCAGCTCTATATAAATAAAAATAAATAAATAAAAAAAAGGGCCTGTAGAAGCTTATTTAGTATAACAGATAGGGTGACATGTGCTGGTTTGGGATGCCCATATGGGCTAGTGTTTTGGCAGCAGTACAAAAACCAATGCAAAATGCAATAGCTTAATAAAGCTGATGCTGATCAACGCTTATTTAGTGTAACAGATGGGGTGCAACATGCAGGTTTGGGATGCCCTGCGGCCTGGTGTATTTAAAGCAGACCAAAACCAATTCAAAATGCAATAACTTAATAAAGCTGAGGCTGTAGATGCTTATTTAGTATAAACAGGTAGGGTGCAAGGTGCAGCTTTGGGGTGCCCTGCGGCCTGGTTAAATGAAAGCAGTCAAAAAGGAAGTGCAAACTGAAGTAGCTTAATGAAGCTGATGCTGATCAACGCTTATGTTGTATACCAGATAGGGTGCAAGGTGCAGCTTTGGGGTGCCCTGCGGCCTGGTTTATTAAAAGCAGTCAAAAACAAGTGCAAACTGAAGTAGCCTGATCAACGCTTATGTTGTATAACAGATGTGCCTTGGGATGCCCGTGTGGCCTGTTATATTTCAAGCTGAACAAAAAGTAACAATAATCCAAGTATGAGACATCATTTTGACCTTCTTTACAGCGCCATACTTTGAAAAAAAAAAATTAATTTCATGCCGATCAATCCAAAGGTCAATGCCCCTAACAAAAATAGTGTTCGGCATAAGTTTTCCTTCTGGAAGGACGTAACCTTTAGTTTACATGGTTGGGGTAGGTTATCTTACAAATTGGGATACCCCAGGCAGCAGGGTCATTGAAAGAGACAGATTGTAATGCAGGCCATACGCAAGCAGAGAAACTCAGGCTGCAACAGGCCTATTTAGTTTACATGGTTGGGGTAGGTTATCTTACAAATTGGGATACCCCACTGTATATGAAACCGAATATAAATGCACACCCAAAAGTGGACAATCAGCCTCCAAGAGGCCTGCTTAGTTTAAATAAGAGAGCTGCTTAGTATGGTAGGTAGGTTATGTTATGTTACAGAATGGGATGCCCCAAGCAGACTTGAGATCAGTATATATGCACACAGCAGCAGTGTGTTAGCAGGCTCATACAGGCCAAATTTCTTTAAATAACTGTGCAGCTTACAGTTAATGCAGAGGCTGATGGTATGTTACAGAATGGGATGCCCCAAGCAGACTTGAGATCAGTATATATGCACACAGCAGCAGTGTGTTAGCAGGCTCATACAGGCCAAATTTCTTTAAATAACTGTGCAGCTTACAGTAAATGCAGAGGCTAATGGTATGTTACAGAATGGGATGCCCCAAGCAGACTTGAGATCAGTATATATGCACACAGCAGCAGTGTGTTAGCAGGCTCATACAGGCCAAATTTCTTTAAATAACTGTGCAGCTTACAGTTAATGCAGAGGCTAATGGTATGTTACAGAATGGGATGCCCCAAGCAGACTTGAGATCAGTATATATGCACACAGCAGCAGTGTGTTAGCAGGCTCATACAGGCCAAATTTCTTTAAATAACTGTGCAGCTTACAGTAAATGCAGAGGCTAATGGTATGTTACAGAATGGGATGCCCCCAGCAGACTTGAGATCAGTATATATGCACACAGCAGCAGTGTGTTAGCAGGCTCATACAGGCCAAATTTCTTTAAATAACTGTGCAGCTTACAGTTAATGCAGAGGCTAATGGTATGTTACAGAATGGGATGCCCCAAGCAGACTTGAGATCAGTATATATGCACACAGCAGCAGTGTGTTAGCAGGCTCATACAGGCCAAATTTCTTTAAATAACTGTGCAGCTTACAGTAAATGCAGAGGCTAATGGTATGTTACAGAATGGGATGCCCCAAGCAGACTTGAGATCAGTATATATGCACACAGCAGCAGTGTGTTAGCAGGCTCATACAGGCCAAATTTCTTTAAATAACTGTGCAGCTTACAGTTAATGCAGAGGCTAATGGTATGTTACAGAATGGGATGCCCCAAGCAGACTTGAGATCAGTATATATGCACACAGCAGCAGTGTGTTAGCAGGCTCATACAGGCCAAATTTCTTTAAATAACTGTGCAGCTTACAGTAAATGCAGAGGCTAATGGTATGTTACAGAATGGGATGCCCCAAGCAGACTTGAGATCAGTATATATGCACACAGCAGCAGTGTGTTAGCAGGCTCATACAGGCCAAATTTCTTTAAATAACTGTGCAGCTTACAGTTAATGCAGAGGCTAATGGTATGTTACAGAATGGGATGCCCCAAGCAGACTTGAGATCAGTATATATGCACACAGCAGCAGTGTGTTAGCAGGCTCATACAGGCCAAATTTCTTTAAATAACTGTGCAGCTTACAGTAAATGCAGAGGCTAATGGTATGTTACAGAATGGGATGCCCCCAGCAGACTTGAGATCAGTATATATGCACACAGCAGCAGTGTGTTAGCAGGCTCATACAGGCCAAATTTCTTTAAATAACTGTGCAGCTTACAGTAAATGCAGAGGCTAATGGTATGTTACATAATGGGATGTCCCAAAAACCAGAGAGCACCTGGCAGGCAGCAGTAAGACTATGCACAGCAAAAGTGTCTTTATCATGCCTAATTTCAAGTAGAATAGGTGCAAATGGTTAGGTTCTTAAATAGAGGCTGGTGTAGTCACAGAATGGGATGCCCTAAAAACCAGCAGTAAGTACACCTGGCAGGGACAAGTAGTGCTATGCCCAGCAAAAGTGTCTTTATCAGGCCTAATTTCAAATATAATAAGAGCAAATGGTTATATGGTCTTAAACAGAGGCTGCTTTAGTCACAGAATGGGATGCCCTGGCAGGGACAAGTAGTGCTATGCCCAGCAAAAGTGTCTTTATCAGGCCTAATTTCAAATATAATAAGAGCAAATGGTTATATGGTCTTAAACAGAGGCTGCTTTAGTCACAGAATGGGATGCCCTGGCAGGGACAAGTAGTGCTATGCCCAGCAAAAGTGTCTTTATCAGGCTAATTTCAAATATAATAAGAGCAAATGGTTATATGGTCTTAAACAGAGGCTGCTTTAGTCACAGAATGGGATGCCCTGGCAGGGACAAGTAGTGCTATGCCCAGCAAAAGTGTCTTTATCAGGCCTAATTTCAAATATAATAAGAGCAAATGGTTATATGGTCTTAAACAGAGGCTGCTGTAGTCACAGAATGGGATGCCCCCAAAAAAGATCCAGTAGTACTATGCCCAGCAAAAGTGTCTTTATCAGGCTAATTTCAAATATAATAAGAGCAAATGGTTATATGGTCTTAAACAGAGGCTGCTTTAGTCACAGAATGGGATGCCCTGGCAGGGACAAGTAGTGCTATGCCCAGCAAAAGTGTCTTTATCAGGCCTAATTTCAAATATAATAAGAGCAAATGGTTATATGGTCTTAAACAGAGGCTGCTTTAGTCACAGAATGGGATGCCCTGGCAGGGACAAGTAGTGCTATGCCCAGCAAAAGTGTCTTTATCAGGCCTAATTTCAAATATAATAAGAGCAAATGGTTATATGGTCTTAAACAGAGGCTGCTGTAGTCACAGAATGGGATGCCCCCAAAAAAGATCCAGTAGTACTATGCCCAGCAAAAGTGTCTTTATCAGGCTAATTTCAAATATAATAAGAGCAAATGGTTATATGGTCTTAAACAGAGGCTGCTTTAGTCACAGAATGGGATGCCCTGGCAGGGACAAGTAGTGCTATGCCCAGCAAAAGTGTCTTTATCAGGCTAATTTCAAATATAATAAGAGCAAATGGTTATATGGTCTTAAACAGAGGCTGCTTTAGTCACAGAATGGGATGCCCTGGCAGGGACAAGTAGTGCTATGCCCAGCAAAAGTGTCTTTATCAGGCTAATTTCAAATATAATAAGAGCAAATGGTTATATGGTCTTAAACAGAGGCTGCTTTAGTCACAGAATGGGATGCCCTGGCAGGGACAAGTAGTGCTATGCCCAGCAAAAGTGTCTTTATCAGGCCTAATTTCAAATATAATAAGAGCAAATGGTTATATGGTCTTAAACAGAGGCTGCTGTAGTCACAGAATGGGATGCCCCCAAAAAAGATCCAGTAGTACTATGCCCAGCAAAAGTGTCTTTATCAGGCTAATTTCAAATATAATAAGAGCAAATGGTTATATGGTCTTAAACAGAGGCTGCTTTAGTCACAGAATGGGATGCCCCCAAAAAAGATCCAGTAGTACTATGCCCAGCAAAAGTGTCTTTATCAGGCCTAATTTCAAATATAATAAGAGCAAATGGTTATATGGTCTTAAACAGAGGCTGCTTTAGTCACAGAATGGGATGCCCTGGCAGGGACAAGTAGTGCTATGCCCAGCAAAAGTGTCTTTATCAGGCTAATTTCAAATATAATAAGAGCAAATGGTTATATGGTCTTAAACAGAGGCTGCTTTAGTCACAGAATGGGATGCCCTGGCAGGGACAAGTAGTGCTATGCCCAGCAAAAGTGTCTTTATCAGGCCTAATTTCAAATATAATAAGAGCAAATGGTTATATGGTCTTAAACAGAGGCTGCTTTAGTCACAGAATGGGATGCCCCCCAAAAAGATCCAGTAGTACTATGCCCAGCAAAAGTGTCTTTATCAGGCTAATTTCAAATATAATAAGAGCAAATGGTTATATGGTCTTAAACAGAGGCTGCTTTAGTCACAGAATGGGATGCCCCCAAAAAAGATCCAGTAGTACTATGCCCAGCAAAAGTGTCTTTATCAGGCCTAATTTCAAATATAATAAGAGCAAATGGTTATATGGTCTTAAACAGAGGCTGCTTTAGTCACAGAATGGGATGCCCTGGCAGGGACAAGTAGTGCTATGCCCAGCAAAAGTGTCTTTATCAGGCTAATTTCAAATATAATAAGAGCAAATGGTTATATGGTCTTAAACAGAGGCTGCTTTAGTCACAGAATGGGATGCCCTGGCAGGGACAAGTAGTGCTATGCCCAGCAAAAGTGTCTTTATCAGGCCTAATTTCAAATATAATAAGAGCAAATGGTTATATGGTCTTAAACAGAGGCTGCTGTAGTCACAGAATGGGATGCCCCCAAAAAAGATCCAGTAGTACTATGCCCAGCAAAAGTGTCTTTATCAGGCTAATTTCAAATATAATAAGAGCAAATGGTTATATGGTATTAAACAGAGGCTGCTTTAGTCACAGGATGGGATGCCCCCAAAAAAGATCCAGTAGTACTATGCCCAGCAAAAGTGTCTTTATCAGGCTAATTTCAAATATAATAAGAGCAAATGGTTATATGGTCTTAAACAGAGGCTGCTTTAGTCACAGAATGGGATGCCCCCAAAAAAGATCCAGTAGTACTATGCCCAGCAAAAGTGTCTTTATCAGGCCTAATTTCAAATATAATAAGAGCAAATGGTTATATGGTCTTAAACAGAGGCTGCTTTAGTCACAGAATGGGATGCCCTGGCAGGGACAAGTAGTGCTATGCCCAGCAAAAGTGTCTTTATCAGGCCTAATTTCAAATATAATAAGAGCAAATGGTTATATGGTCTTAAACAGAGGCTGCTTTAGTCACAGAATGGGATGCCCTGGCAGGGACAAGTAGTGCTATGCCCAGCAAAAGTGTCTTTAACAGGCTAATTTCAAATATAATAAGAGCAAATGGTTATATGGTCTTAAACAGAGGCTGCTGTAGTCACAGAATGGGATGCCTCACAGCAGACTTAAGATCAGTTCAGTATATTTGCACAGTTAGTTAGTATAAGCAGCCTGAAAACGCTAACAAAGCCTGTCAGGCTGGATGAAAAAAAAAAAAAAACCTGACAGCCTCCGATTTTCCCTTCCTTTCCCTGTTTTTCGCTGACTTTCTGTCTGTCTCCTGTCTGTCTCCTGCCTGTCTCCAGCCTGTCCCTGTCTGTCCCTGCCTGTCTAACTGTCTAACTGTCTCTCCCTCAGCTACACAGCGTTCTGTCTCTCACGAATGCAATAGAGAAATGAGGCAGGAAAGCAAGATGGCCGGCCCTAAATACCGCTGTGACGTCACCGGGCTTGCTGGCTGCTGATAGGCTGCATGTGACTGTCCCAGCATACACTGCCCCAGCTTACATGTCTGGACATGTCCCGTCCGCCATCTTAGAATGCCTGTAATGTAAATGAATGGATGTTAAAGGAAAACTTCGAGCGATCGAATCGCGGGGAAATTCGGATTCGATCCAAATCGAATTTTTCCTGAAATTCGGATCGAATCCGGGTTCATCCGGATCGATTCGCTCATCCCTAGTCACCAACTACAGAAAACCAACATCATCATATGAAAAATATTTATTGGCTTGGTGTGCATATGTACAAGAAGCAAAGACCAGCGACATGGAAGCCGACAACTATCTTTAGTGTTTCAGACTGGTCATAGTATGTCTCGTTGACCTCTGTTTGCGGGAGAAGGCAACATTGTAAACTGAGAATGCAAGTCTTAATAGGGTTGATCCTCCTAGTGCCGAACTAGGTGCAGTAGGTACTAAACTTTTTAAAAGGCAGGTGTTGAAATCTGCTTTTACTTCCTAAAAAGGGACCCCGTGGAGAAATAAATATGGTGATTGCTGTGTTAATTTCCCTGTGAGAGCTTTAGTTCTCTAACTATAATTATCTCCAGCTGTCCATTTTAATACTTGCATTAATACAAGTACTGTCTTTACTGTACCCTGATTACAGTAATAAGAATTTAAATATGCTTAAATTATCACTATAACTGTAAATATTATTGAGAATTTTACAACCTATATTTCCCAAACTATGATTAGTCATATACCTCCACCACAGCAGTTGTAGTTTGTGGCAATTGTTCAGTTTAAAACTGTTACATAGGCAGCCTCCTACAGAAAAGTAAGCAGCACTGGGTAAACTCTGATCTGCAGATGGATTCCACAGTTCATCCAACTCAAATTTCCCCTAGCACACATCCAGCCTTAGACAGGATCAGATTCTGCACAGGTCATGGTGTTCAAAGGTTTGCATATGTATCCAAGAGTCAGCTGGATTACCAGTGCACTGTAACTGCTGAGGTTCAGTTCCTCAGTTCAACCATAGGAGTTAAGCAAGATGTTCAGCTCTTCAGAATATAGGTTAACATAAGTCAGTTTTAAGTATGTTTTAGGACAAGTTACTTTTAATGGGTATATCCAGGTGAATAAAAAAAACACCTTAACCTCCTTTTGTTTCATGCGCCTGTTTTGTCCTACTCGTGTTTTAAAAAAACATACCGGTTTTTGAGATCCAGTCCTAAGGCATTCATGGCTGTCGACAGCAACCTCTTGGAAGAATGATTGCTGCCCTGCTTCAGTGTCTGCAGCACGATATTGCAGTAAAGCAGACCCAGTACATTTTACTGAAAGAGAACAGGACAGCTGTGGGAGACAAAGGGTGGGTAGGTTTTTTATGCCTGGACAAAACTTAACATTTGACTGGCTTCCTTTAAATATTCCGGCATTGTAAAAAATTAGTTTTTTCTCTTTTACAATAGAATGCAATGATTTACTGTGAAACACAACTCTGCTTTGTCTATAAAAATAATTACCTTCTACTGATTTCAGCACAAGCCAGCTACGAGTTTAAGAGCAAGGTAGACAAAGATTATTTATTGTTATTTACCTAATCTCATCTCAGCTGTAACACAAGTAAAGATTGTCTAGAGTGAATTCAGCCCTGCTAATTGCATAAAGATTTTCTGTATGCCAGTGGGTGAAATCTTCGAGCAGTCCTGTTCACAGGTATAGTACTTTATATTTGTACTGTATGGCAATCCTACATACTGATGTATCATTAATTGAGGCTGGAACTGTGGAGAATTAAATTTGAAATGTGGTCTAATTTGATTTGTCGAGAAGTTAAAGAGCCAATTAAATGTAAGTTTTCTCGACAGGCCAGCCTTTTAAAAATTGTTCCTGTTAAACTCCCCAGTAAAGTAAATCAGTTAAGTTAAATTATTTACAAGGAGATTTCAGTGGGAAAACTTGAGAAACCCTTCGGGCAATTATAAAATGTTCTACACTGTTCAGGTCACAATTTGTCCTGGATAATTGCCTCTTTTTCCCAAATGTCTGTGGTTAGCGTAGAGATGTGGCACTGTATATTTCTGTAGGGTAAGGTGTCTGCTTTGCTCCCTGTCTCGAATACTGTATTTCTTGAAATGAGAAAACAGATTTGTCAGGAGATCCCACTGGAAACGTTTATGCACAAAACATTATTAGTTGATGTGACAATGCATTAAAGTTTGTGAAAGCCCTCCTTGGGTGGTAAAGAGGCCTCCATTGGCAGATCCTGTGAATAATTAATTAATTAAGTATCCATGACAGCATAGAAGACTCATACAGCCGTTATTAGAGGTAGACTTATTTAATTAGCCACCCAAAAAAAAATAACAAAGGAATAAGTAAAAAAGGGAATAAGTTAGAAAAAGCGGTAATTAAAAAAAATTCCCAAGCTTTAGAGACCTTTCAGACTAGTCCCAGATGACATAACGGGGATAGATTATGTCAGGTCAACGAAGCATTAAATCTCTGCCTAACAGATACAGCAGAACATCAGCTATGCTAGTCTAGGCACAACACAAATAATATGATAGGAACACTCCTTGCTTGCTAGGAGACTCAGAGACAACTTAATGCCAATTAAATTTAAAACAACAAAAATACTTGTCTCAGGAAACTATGCATCCATACTCTGCATGCATACATTTAGCCAGAATATGTACTCCACTATAGAGAGTGACCCAAATGAAGCAACCACATGTAAGGATCCTTGAATACTGCCATGTGCAATTTAAAGATAACTAATTAAAATAATTACTAGAGATGAGCGAACTTTTGAAAAATTCGATTCGACTGATTCGCCGAATTTTCCGACAAAAATCGTTTCGACCCGAATAAATTCGCGACGAATCGCTATTAAAAACGGCTATTTCTGAGCCTCCTAGAGCCTCAATAGGGTTGTAAACCATTCTGCCTTGCTGTAACACGCACAGGATGCGTGCTGGGTTAGTTAAATAATACTTTGAATAAATATCACATGCAGATCAGAGGCATCGTTAATAGAATCGCAGAGCGGCACAATTGCAGAGAGTTGAAGTGGCATCACTATGAGGGGCAGGAGCCCAAACATTGCTTTAAAGAAACACTGGAGTTGGCAGCAGCAGGAGCCCAAAAATTGGATGAATCACACCCTGGAGTTGGCAGCAGCAGCAGGAGCCCAAACATTGGCTGAAAGAGACACTGGGGTTGGCTTCAGGAGCCCACAAATTGGATGAATCACACCCTGGAGTTGGCAGCAGCAGGAGCCCAAACATTACTTTAAAGAGACACTGGGGTTGGCTTCAGGAGCCCAAAAATTGGATGATTCACACCCTGGAGTTGGCAGCAGCAGCAGCAGGAGCCCAAACATTACTTTAAAGAGACACTGGGGTTGGCTTCAGGAGCCCAAAAATTGGATGAATCACACACTGGAGTTGGCAGCAGCAGCAGGAGCCCAAACATTACTTTAAAGAGACACTGGGGTTGGCTTCAGGAGCCCAAAAATTGGATGATTCACACCCTGGAGTTGGCAGCAGCAGCAGCAGGAGCCCAAACATTACTTTAAAGAGACACTGGAGTTGGCTTCAGGAGCCCAAAAATTGGATGAATCACACCCTGGAGTTGCAAGCAGCAGCAGGAGCCCAAATATTACTTTAAAGAGACACTGGAGTTGGCTTCAGGAGCCCAAAAATTGGATGAATCACACCCTGGAGTTGGCAGGAGTTGGCAACAGCAGCAGCAGGAGCCCAAATATTACTTTAAAGAGACCCTGGGGTTGGCTTCAGGAGCCCAAAAATTGGATGAATCACACCCCGGAGTTGGCAGCAGCAGCAGGAGCCCAAACATTGGCTGAAAGAGACACTGGGGTTGGCTTCAGGAGCCCAAAAATTGGATGAATCACACCCTGGAGTTGGCAGCAGCAGCAGCAGCAGGAGCCCAAACATTACTTTAAAGAGACACTGGGGTTGGCTTCAGGAGCCCAAAAATTGGATGAATCACACCCTGGAGTTGGCAGCAGCAGCAGCCCAAATATACACTGGAGTTGGCTTCAGGAGCCCAAAAATTGGATTAATCACACCCTGGAGTTGGCAGGAGTTGGCAGCAGCAGCAGCAGGAGCCCAAATATTACTTTAAAGAGACCCTGGGGTTGGCTTCAGGAGCCCAAAAATTGGATGAATCACACACTGGAGTTGGCAGCAGCAGCAGCAGGAGCCCAAATATTACTTTAAAGACACACTGGGGTTGGCTTCAGGAGCCCAAAAATTGGATGAATCACACCCTGGAGTTGCAAGCAGCAGCAAGAGCCCAAATATTACTTTAAAGAGACACTGGAGTTGGCTTCAGGAGCCCAAAAATTGAATGAATCACACCCTGGAGTTGGCAGGAGTTGGCAGCAGCAGGAGCCCAAATATTACTTTAAAGAGACCCTGGGGTTGGCTTCAGGAGCCCAAAAATTGGATGAATCACACACTGGAGTTGGCAGCAGCAGCAGCAGGAGTCCAAACATTACTTTAAAGAGACACTGGGGTTGGCTTCAGGAGCCCAAAAATTGAATGAATCACACCCTGGAGTTGCAAGCAGCAGCAGGAGCCCAAACATTACTTTAAAGAGACACTGGAGTTGGCTTCAGGAGCCCAAAAATTGGATGAATCACACCCTGTGGAGAGTCATGTGGAGAAAAAGTAGCTTAGTTAGTAATATCTACATAAAATTATGAATAAACAAATGCAAAAGTATTGCCAAAGTGAAGTTTTGTTTGAGGGTGTGTTTCCACCTTTTAATTAAATCAGAAACAAGAAGGTATCATTGCCTCTGACTAATTAGCCCTCAAAAATTCTTGGAATTTTTAATCTGGAATCATGTCTGATCCGTCTTATCCGAAGAATATTAATAAAAAGTAAGAGTAACGTAAAGGATTTTTTATCAATACTTACTTGTGGTCCGATGCGGAGGAATGTCTGTAACTGGAGAGCAGCGCCTTAAATCTGTTTTGCACGATCCATCTTTCTTTAGTGTTGGTCTGGCCCCGTCATCTATCTACTGGAATACATAGGGCATTGTTGGGAGGAAAGCATGGCTGATCCATGCGCCATTCATTTCCACGCAGGGCAGTCTCTGGAAAAAAAAAGTATGTATAAACCAGGGTCTTTTTCATATAAAAACAAATGGTTATTTTTGCTTTTAAACCATATGTTCCACAGCTTTACCAGTCATTGTGTCAGCCAATGAAGCAACTTTTTCTGGAAGTGCTGCAAAAGCAGTCCACTGCATCACAAGTGGCATCTGACACCCCCAGTCAACTGTCTGTTGTCTGTCTGTTATGCTTTGGGTTCAGCTCCACTATCCATTGATGAAGATCTGATAATCATAAAATTCAGCAGCTACTGCCCAGCCAAGAAGTGGAGGAGACACTCGCCTCTTCTTCCACTAGCCGGCAATTAGTGATGAGGAGAGTGTCGTGGGAGGAGGTGTTGCAAGCCGAGGTAGTGGAAGAGGGTCCCTGGAGTCGGTGGCGGCAGCAGCAGCAGCAGTGAATTATTGCGGACTGTTGTTAGGAAAAATCAGCTACTCAGCGATGTGGCAGTGTTTCATGCAGCATCCTGTGGAGAAAAAGTAGGTTAGTTAGTGTATATACATAAAATTATGAATAGACAAATGCAATAGTACTGCCAAAGTGAAGTTTTGTTTGAGGGTGTGTTTCCACCTTGTAATTTAATCAGAAACAACTAGCTATCATTTGCCTCTGAATAATTAGCCCTCAAAAATTCTTGGAATTTTTAATCTTGATGTCTGAGGGATTTCTCCTCTCAGACAGCGTCACCATAAGTCCAGCCTGCTGCATTACACTTGGAAGAACATCTTGTTTGCGCTGCGACAAGGAAGCCAGAGTCATGCGTCCTGACATGGCACACGTGTTCAGTCTAGTTGTCAAGCGTTTTCTGAAGTCTTGCCCCCATCTGAAAGACATCCGAACAACAGGAAAGAAAGTTAGCATGCACTTCTGGCACTCCTACACCACCAAGCACAACCTTATTGAGCCTCAGCGTCACAACGGTGTACCCCACCATAGTCTGATTTGCGATGTTTCCACCCGTTGGAATTCCACCCTCCATATGCAGGATCCACTATAGCAGTGGTCCCCAACCCTGTCCTCAAGGCCCACCAACAGGCCAGGTTTTGCAGATCTCCACAAAGATGCACAGGTGGAGTAATTAGTGCAGCTGCAGAGCAATAGAGCTGGCTATTTGGAGATCCAAAAAACATGACATGTTGGTGGGCCTTGAGGACAGGGTTGAGGACCACTGCACTATAGGAACAGAGAAAAGCCATCACGGATTTCTGGATGATCCAAACGGATAGGGGGACACCCCTGTGTAAATTCAATGTAAACCATTGGCAACTCATACGTGACACCGACCGTGTGCTCAGGCCCTTTGAGGAAGCTACGTTATTAGTCAGTTGCCAGGACTATGAGATGAACGATGAGATTCCACTGCTTCATGTACTACAACACATGTTGGAAACCATGGCTGGTCAGGGCACTGGAGACATGGCACATACATTTCACAGCCACATGAAGCCTGTGGGGGCTGAAGTGGAGGAGGAGGAGGGGGTGGGGCACAGCAAACCACAGTTTAGGTTTCACAAAATTACCATTTTATCTAGTCATCTGACAGGAGAGGAGGAGCAGGAGCAGCCACAGGAGCTAGAGGGTTGTGAGGAAGGCGAGACAGAGGACCCAGACACACCGTGGCAGTTTACAGTGGAGATGGAGACAGGTAGTCCCTCCGAGTCGCACAAATGGCACGATGCATGCTCACATGCTTGCGTACTAGTGAGCGCAGAATTGTCTCCATTTGTCAGCGGGAAGACTTCTGGCTCTCCAACTTATTGGACCCTCGCTGGGCATTTTTTACGCCCACTGAGAGGGAGGACAAACTGACCTACTACAGAGACATCCCACGTAGTCAGTTGGGCGATGTCTATCTGCGCCATGGCCCATACTCCCGCAGGTCTGACTCGGGGGGACCTCTGCGATCACCTTACACTGCCATGGCTGCTGGGGGGGTGGAAGGAGCAGCAGCAGCAGCAGCAGCTCCATCAGCAGCAGCCTCAGTCTTCAGTCGCTAGTGAGTAGCTTTCTACACCCGCATAGTGAGTCTACTCATGAGCAGCAGGAAGACCTGGAGCTAGACCTCAAACAGCAGGTCATACCTTGACATGACCATGCCAACACACCTTCAGGATCCACTGGATTTGCTGGGAAGCCAAACTTGACTTGTGTCCGCAACTAGCAGAGTTTGCCCTGGAAAAGCTGTACTGGCCGGACAGTAGTTGATTTAGATGGCAACTGGGCTGCTCTATATAACGAAGCAAAATGGCAAATTTACCTCACTATATAAGCTATTGCCCCTCAGATTTACACAGGGGCTGCTCTATATTATGCTGCAAAATGGCAAATTTACCTCACAATATAAGCTATTGCCCCTCAGATTTACACAGGGGCTGCTCCATATAATGGTGCAAAACCATGAATTTACCTCATAATATAAACTATTGCCCCTCAGATTTACACAGGGCCTGCTCTATATAACGAAGCAAAATGGCAAATTTACCTCACTATATAAGCTATTGCCCCTCAGATTTACACAGGGGCTGCTCTATATTATGCTGCAAAATGGCAAATTTACCTCACAATATAAGATATTGCCCCTCAGATTTACACAGGGCCTGCTCTATATAACAAAGCAAAATGGCAAATTTACCTCACTATATAAGCTATTGCCCCTCAGATTTACACAGGGCCTGCTCTATATAACGAAGCAAAATGGCAAATTTACCTCACTATATAAGCTATTGCCCCTCAGATTTACACAGGGGCTGCTCCATATTATGCTGCAAAATGGCAAATTTACCTCACAATATAAGCTATCGCAGCTCTATATAAATAAAAATAAATAAATAAAAAAAGGGCCTGTAGAAGCTTATTTAGTATAACAGATAGGGTGACATGTGCTGGTTTGGGATGCCCATATGGGCTAGTGTTTTGGCAGCAGTACAAAAACCAATGCAAAATGCAATAGCTTAATAAAGCTGATGCTGATCAACGCTTATTTAGTGTAACAGATGGGGTGCAACATGCAGGTTTGGGATGCCCTGCGGCCTGGTGTATTTAAAGCAGACCAAAACCAATTCAAAATGCAATAACTTAATAAAGCTGAGGCTGTAGATGCTTATTTAGTATAAACAGGTAGGGTGCAAGGTGCAGCTTTGGGGTGCCCTGCGGCCTGGTTAAATCAAAGCAGTCAAAAAGGAAGTGCAAACTGAAGTAGCTTAATGAAGCTGATCAACACTTATGTTGTATACCAGAAAGGGTGCAAGGTGCAGCTTTGGGGTGCGCTGCAGCCTGGTTTATTAAAAGCAGTCAAAAACAAGGGCAAACTGAAGTAGCTTAATAAAGCAGCTGATGCTGATCAACGCTTATGTTGTATAACAGATAGGGTTAAAATAGCATGTGCCTTGGGATGCCCGTGTGGCCTGTTATATTTCAAGCTGAACAAAAAGTAACAATAATCCAAGCATGAGACATAATTTTGACCTTCTTTACAGCGCCATACTTTGAAAAAAAAACCTTAATTTCATGCCGATCAATCCAAAGGTCAATGCCCCTAACAAAAATAGTGTTCGGCATAAGTTTTCCTTCTGGAAGGACGTAACCTTTAGTTTACATGGTTGGGGTAGGTTATCTTACAAATTGGGATACCCCAGGCAGCAGTGTCATTGAAAGAGACAGATTGTAATGCAGGCCATACGCAAGCAGAGAAACTCAGGCTGCAACAGGCCTATTTAGTTTACATGGTTGGGGTAGGTTATCTTACAAATTGGGATACCCCACTGTATATGAAACCGAATATAAATGCATACCCAAAAGTGGACAATCAGCCTCCAAGAGGCCTGCTTAGTTTAAATAAGAGAGCTGCTTAGCTTAAATAAGAGAGCTGCTTAGTGTAAATAAGAGGCATGCTTAGTTTAAATAAGAGAGCTGCTTAGTGTAAATAAGAGGCCTGCTTAGTTTAAATAAGAGAGCTGCTTAGTATGGTAGGTAGGTTATGTTATGTTACAGAATGGGATGCCCCAAAGCTGACTTGAGATCAGTATATATGCACACAGCAGCAGTGTGTAAGCAGGCTCATACAGGCCAAATTTCTTTAAATAACTGTGCAGCTTACAGTAAATGCAGAGGCTAATGGTATGTTACAGAATGGGATGCCCCAAAGCTGACTTGAGATCAGTATATATGCACACAGCAGCAGTGTGTAAGCAGGCTCATACAGGCCAAATTTCTTTAAATAACTGTGCAGCTTACATTAAATGCAGAGGCTAATGGTATGTTACAGAATGGGATGCCCCAAGGCTGACTTGAGATCAGTATATATGCACACAGCAGCAGTGTGTAAGCAGGCTCATACAGGCCAAATTTCTTTAAATAACTGTGCAGCTTAGAGTAAATACAGAGGCTAATGGTATGTTACAGAATGGGATGCCCCAAAAAGGAGTGCACCTGGCAGGCAGCAGTAAGAATATGCACAGCAAAAGTGTCTTTATTAGGCCTAATTTTAATTATAATAAGTGCAAATGGTTATATGGTCTTAAACAGAGGCTGCTGTAGTCACAGAATGGGATGCCCCAAAAAAGAAGTGGACCTGGCAGGGTCCAGTAGTGCTATGCCCAGCAAAAGTGTCTTTATCAGGCCTAATTTCAATTATAATAAGTGCAAATGGTTATATGGTCTTAAACAGAGGCTGCTGTAGTCACAGAATGGGATGCCCCAAAAAAGAAGTGGACCTGGCAGGGTCCAGTAGTGCTATGCCCAGCAAAAGTGTCTTTATCAGGCTAATTTCAATTATAATAAGTGCAAATGGTTATATGGTTTAAACAGAGGCTGCTGTAGTCACAGAATGGGATGCCCCAAAAAAGAAGTGGACCTGGCAGGGTCCAGTAGTGCTATGCACAGCAAAAGTGTCTTTATCAGGCTAATTTTAATTATAATAAGTGCAAATGGTTATATGGTCTTAAACAGAGGCTGCTGTAGTCACAGAATGGGATGCCCCAAAAAAGAAGTGGACCTGGCAGGGTCCAGTAGTGCTATGTCCAGCAAAAGTGTCTTTATCAGGCTAATTTCAATTATAATAAGTGCAAATGGTTATATGGTCTTAAACAGAGGCTGCTGTAGTCACAGAATGGGATGCCCCAAAAAAGAAGTGGACCTGGCAGGGTCCAGTAGTGCTATGCCCAGCAAAAGTGTCTTTATCAGGCTAATTTCAATTATAATAAGTGCAAATGGTTATATGGTCTTAAACAGAGGCTGCTGTAGTCACAGAATGGGATGCCCCAAAAAAGAAGTGGACCTGGCAGGGTCCAGTAGTGCTATGCCCAGCAAAAGTATCTTTATCAGGCTAATTTCAAGTATAATAAGTGCAAATGGTTATATGGTCTTAAACAGAGGCTGCTGTAGTCACAGAATGGGATGCCCCAAAAAAGAAGTGGACCTGGCAGGGTCCAGTAGTGCTATGCCCAGCAAAAGTGTCTTTATCAGGCTAATTTCAATTATAATAAGTGCAAATGGTTATATGGTCTTAAACAGAGGCTGCTGTAGTCACAGAATGGGATGCCTCACAGCAGACTTAAGATCAGTTCAGTATATATGCACAGTTAGTTAGTATAAGCAGCCTGAAAACGCTAACAAAGCCTGTCAGCCAGCTAGTAACACTCAGGCTGGATGAAAAAAAAAAAAAAATCTCCCTGTGACAGCCTCCGATTTTTCCTACCTTTCCCTGTTTTTCGCTGACTTTCTGTCTGTCTCCTGTCTGTCTCCTGCCTGTCTCCAGCCTGTCCCTGTCTGCCCCTGCCTGTCTAACTGCCTCTCTCCCTCAGCTACACAGCGTTCTGTCTCTCACGAATGCAATAGAGAAATGAGGAAGGAAAAGCAAGATGGCCGACTTAAATAGCGCTGTGACGTCACCGGGCTTGCTGGCTGCTGATAGGCTGCATGTGACTGGCCCAGCTTGCACTGGCGCGGGATAGATGTCCAGACATGTCCCGTCCGCCATCTTAGAATGCCTGTAAATGTAAATGAATGGATGTTAAAGGAAAACTTCGAGCGATCGAATCGCGGGGAAATTCGGATTCGATCTGAATCGAATTTTTCCTGAAATTCGGATCAAATCCGGGTTCGTCCGGATCGATTCGCTCATCCCTAATAATTACCCTTAAAAGCTATTAGGAAATCACCCACATTCTTGCCCCCTCTTAGGATAGCACTTTTTATGCCATTCTTGCTGTTGACTGCTGGGTTTGAAAACACTGATGCCATCTTTTAGCATGATACTTAATCCTAATTCTGACCATTCCATTTGGTAAAACTATAGAAACACTTGGAGAAACACCGTGCCCATACCAATGGCACCAAGCTCTTTCACACCCAGGATGCCCAAGAGAAGTTGCAGGTAATAGGGCGGCAGTGCTGACATGCCAGTCCTGGCAGGTGGTATGCTGGTCCCCCTACAATGTGAACTGGTAAAGGGGTATCATGGAGCTACAGCAAAAAAGGAGAAATGCAAAATAAAACCTGCTGGCGGCCAATGAATTAGCATACAACTAATAATATGCTAAATAATTGTACAGAGCCACTAGTCAGATGTCTGCAGAGCTACCAGACTGTATCAGGATGGTACCTGTGTCCCCTTCTAATACAGATGCTGAAGGGGCAATAGACGAAACTGCTGGCATAAAAAAAAATGGGGGAACAAGGTACTCCTATAACAGTTAAAAGGGCAGGGAGGTGGCAAGCCACCTGCACATCAATGTGAAGAACAGTCCAGGAGGGCAGGTGCACACTTACCTTGAGTATGTCGGGTGCCAAGGCCGCGGTGGCGCCGCTTTACAACAAGTTAGATAAAGGGCCAGCACACCAATAGTTAAATCAAATAGACTTGTATTAAATGATATCCAGCAAGATGAGGTACATACATCAATGTGGGGGGGGGGGGCTTACCCATACTTTCCAGGCCCATTACCCACATCTTTGAAAGAGCATATGTCAGCAGTCAGGGAAGGGAAGCTTTTGCCTCTGTGGTATCATAACCCCATTTGATTCCTACATCACTGGAGGGGCATGGAGGCGGAAAGAGGTGGATATCCAAGGAAATACCCCACTATGCCCCTCCCCTTCAGTGACATAGGTAGCCACATGGGGGATTCCAGAAGTCCACCACTGGCATCAGAAGACCCCCTGCCATAGACCAAGAAGAAAAATCCCCGCCACCAGGCAGACCAGAAAGAGAATGTAATCTGGCGGGTGACAGAAAGAAAAAGACGCAGATTGGTGAGAACAGTTTAATTTAGATGCTAACATTTTTTTGTGTCATGTCTTATTTTTACTGGTAAGGGGTTCAGGGGACCCCTATATACGTTTACTGGGTACTGGGGCCAGCATGCCACCTGCCGGAACCAACAGATAACATGTAAGTGCCACCACCCTATTACCTCACCCTCTTTTAGGTATTGGGGGTGCAAAGAGCCTATAACACATCTTTATGGGCCCAGTGTTCTTCCAGGGATGCCCGAGAAGACCACCATACCGGTACCGAAGGGAGTAAAGGTTGGTTATCTGACAGGGTCAGGGGCCAGCTTTTCAGCCTATGGCTGGTTGAAGATGGGGGCCTGACTGGATTATAACGACAAGATTTGGGTTAATTTAACAACATCTGGGTCAGATTATCTGTCCTTGCTTTTTTTTTCTATTTATTTATTTATTATAATTATGTAGTAATATACTATAATATAATACTATATAAAAATAATAATAATAATAATAATAATAATAATAATAATAATAATATTATTATATACGCAGCAAAAGAAGTTGAATTCCTTCCCTCCCTCTGCATGGTGCCTGTAGTACCTTGCCTGAATTGCCAAGCAGCCCTTGTGCCACCTGCCACATTAGATGAGCTCCTCATCAAAACTGCCAGATAGCACTTTAATGAGGAGCAATGCTGGAAGTATTGACATTCCTCCTATTAAACCATAGATGGTGCCCATAGCCGGCTTGAAGAAGGAACACCCTTCCTTGAGCGCTGTCCAGTTGAGGGGCATAAATAAAGAGAGAGGCAGGAAAAGGGAGGAGCAGGGGCTTTTTAACATAGGGCCCCCCTGCCTTTGAAATGAGTGAATGTGATGTATGTGTATACAGTGATTTAAAGGGTTGATATTACCTGGGTTGTGTATAGATGCCTTAAGAGGTTCCGCCAAAAGGAGACCCAAGGGGGTGGGGGACCAAACAGTGTGACAGGGTGATAAAGGTTTGATACGGGTGGAAAGGCCCTCACAAAAAAATCCTTAATCTGGCTTTAAAAGGGGGTCCTATTTATAAAATATTTATATTTCTGTAAAAGATAACAAACACGTTACACCCTTGCATGTCCTTTTCCTTGAACAAATCCATGCTAATATTTGCGGCATGGGTTTTCTCATTGAAAAAAAAAAAAACATGCAAGTAGTGTACTTTTTATACCTGCGTTTGGCAGGTGAAAAAATTATGATCAAAAACTCTACTCTATACTTGTACAAGATTGATTGTGCAGAAAATATGCCAAATGACGTACAGTATTCTCGAACAGGGCAACCCTGATATTTTATTCCAATTCACCCAATTCTCTATCTGTTGCTAGGTAGTCAGTCCAGTGTGATTCTTCCTACTCTCTCTCGGGTTCCCTACACACCACACCATGCCCCAAGATGTCCCAACCTGTTTAAGGTTCTGTAACCAAATAATTGACATTCATAGGGTTCCCCTGAAGTGGCTCCTACATCTTGCTGTGCAGCAAGGGTGACATCTAGTGCCCACATTCCTTTACTGCACTCATTTACACTCCTTAAACTATCCGTTTCCCCTAGCTAAACACATTGGACACTAAGCATATTATTGAAGGAGCAGAAAATATGTCAGGGGTGGCTATGACATCCATCAGCCATTATGCTTGACAGGGGCCGATTTACCAGGCCAGGTGCTTGGGGTGGGGGCATATATTGGATAGGGGGGTTTAGAATCAGCAGCCCCATCAGTCCAAAAGCAGTGCAGCCCATCAGGATTTCTGCTTGGTCTCCCAATGCTCAGAACTGGATACAAACCTGAAATTGTATCTTTATGTAAAGAGTGTTAAGACTTAATATTTTGAACTATTTTAGCAAAAGTATCAGAAGATGATATAAACATGGTTAAAAAAAAAAAGCTTTTTATGATCCATAAGATATCCAAAGTAAAAGGCCTGCCACCTTGTGACCTCTCTTGTGCCTTGTATCCTGTTTCCATACCGCAGAACAGATGTAGGTCATTCATAATTCAAACCACAGACACCACAAACACAATTAAGCAAACGTTTACTAATTAAGCAGCTTACCAGCATGCCTCAGTTGCAAATATTCATAAAAAGATGACTGTCATTGTTGCTGCTGGGCTGATTGCTCATTCTGACCTCAGTGCAAATGTGCATAGATTAGAATAAGTTAGGAAACCTGCACTGTAGATCTCCAACTGTTCATCAAAAAGTATTTCAATGGCTTTACTAAGTAGCATATATCTTGCTTTCTTTTGTTGCTTCCCCTATTGAGATGCTACACAAATTTGAAAGAAAAAAATAAGTATGACTAAAAAATAAAAAAATATGTACTCTTTATGTCAACTTTTCTGGGGAATACTCATCCTGTTTTTAATGTTTCTTAAGTAAAAGATCGCTATTATTTTCTTTGATGTCGAGTTGGCCAATGGATTTTAAGTTTGGTTTCTGGAGGCTACGGTCCACTCTCTTCATGCAACACATGGGTGACCTTATGTTTATTCTACCCCAGTGATTGTTTATGGATGGAGTGGAACAGGCAAGGGACACTGGCTCACACATAGGAATCTCATTACACACACTTATTATAAAAGGACAACTATTATATTATTCCTCTTTTCGGATAGGTTTGGGGATATTTTCGTTACACACTCTCCCTCTAATCAGCATAGATTGTGATAATATTTTATTAGCTAGAGTACCATACAATGTAACTACATTTATCTCACACTCAGTTGTTTACTCAGCCGCCAAAATTTGTTACCTTCTACGCTATGCTACGAGGGAAAGGAGTGTGTGTAATGAAAATATTCCCCTGCCTTGCAGAAAATGAATTTATCCTTTTACGTATTATGTATTTATCCTTTACAACAGCTATAACCAACATCTCAATACGTTGGTCTACTCTGGCCTCCTTAAACCGAGCCTTCAGCATGATTTAATGAAAAGCCCAAACCCTTAAATAACTATTCCCCAGCATCTAAAATTAATATATTTTAAGTTTTTAGTCACTTACTTATTATTCTTTCCCCCACCGGACTGCAACTCTGTTCAGGACTCTAGGATACGGGCACCGCCATCTTGACTCAGAAGCATCATATACTGAGGAGAAGAGAGTGGGATAAAGTACAGGAGGGGCGGGGTTATAGCTGTGCTTTGCACAGACAGAGCAGAGCTGGGGTCAGGGAAAGGACAGCAATCCCAGAATGCAGAGCGACACAGTCAGAAGACACTTCCTGTTTGCAGGCTGCCTGATGGCCCATGAGCCACCATCTTGGATGTTTAACCCTTTAATTGCCAGCCACGTAAAATTTACGTGGCTGCCTCCCCTGCAGTTAGCCGCCAGCCACAAAAATTTTACGTGCCTGACTTTCCCCACTAACAGTAAAAAAAAGTTTAAAAATAAGTCACTTACCTGACCCCTCGTTCGATCTGGCCGGGTCTCCTCTTCAGCCAGAGGGGCTCCTCCGGCTGCAGGGGAGTGCCCAAAATAGGGTGACCCCCCCCTGTTCCAGCAGCCGCCGGGATTGCCTGCAAAAAAAAAAAATGACAGTTACTTACCTTCGTGCCCGCCGGCTCCCGCCGGCTCTCCTCTTCATGGGGGGGGGCTCCGATCCCCCCCGGCTCTTCCGTCTTCTGGAGGGGGCATAACAGCCCTCCTCCCTCCGCAGCTTCTGATGGCGACCGCCATCTTGGATTTTAGCCCGTCGTAGGGGCACCCGGCAGTTCAACTTTCAGATGCCGGTGAGGGCTGGACAGAGGAGGAGGGAGGTAGGCGATCCTCCGATCGCCTGCCTCCTCCCTCCTCTGCCCAGCCGTCACCTGCATATGATCGCAGTGGGACACAGGAGATGAAGATCGGAGGTGAGTAAAGTAAAAAAAAAATTTTCTTTTTAATAAAAGTTATTTTGAAAAAGTGTGTGTGTCTTTTTTACTTTTAACCCTTTGTGAACTGGTAAGGGGTCCATGTGACCCCTATACCAGTTCACAAGGCTCGAGGGTCTGGCAAGTCACCTGCAACTAGCGGGTGACTTGCCATTAACCCCTGGCCACCCAAATTACCTGCCTCCCCAAAGCCCAGGGGGGGGCAGAAGAGCCGTGGCCCTAGGCTATGACGGCTTGTAGCCGGCAGGGCTATGGGCCACTAAAGCTGGCCCCTGCGCCCTGTTCTACAAGCCCCCATAGCTGGTCACAGGCTGGTTACGCTGGGTAGGGGGGACCTCATGCCATTTTTGGGGGGATTTTTAAGGGTTTTAACCCTTAAAAATCCCCCAAAAATGGGGTTTCCCCACCCTGGGAGGGGGACCCTATGTCATTTTTTTTTAAAATTAACCCTATGTTACCTGTAACCCAGTAGGTATAAAAGGCTTCCAGCAGCAGCAGGAGAGCAGAAGCCTAAGTGATCAGCGTGGGATGGATGGGAGTATTAAAAAAAATAATTAAAAAAAAACATTTTTTTTAATAAAGTTATTTTTAAAGTGTGTCTCTGTCTGTGTGTGTTTTTTTTTTTACTTTTAACCCTTTGTGAACTGGTAAGAGATCTATGAGACCCCTATACCAGTTCACAAGGCTCTGGGTCTGGCAAGTCACCTGCGGCTAGTGGGTGACTTGCCATTAACCCCGAGACCCCCCATTACCTGCCTCCCAAAAAAACCCTTATATTCCCCCAAGAAATTGTGCCCCCCCCCCCCCCCCCCCCCTGTGAAGGGAGACCCCACACCAATTTTTTTTTTATTTAACCCTTTATTATGTGGATAGTAGTTGTATTTTATTTGTAAATGTTATAAAGTGCTCTTTTCAGTTTTGGGGATCACCTGGACAGGAACAGGGGGCTACCGATACATATGTGGTATCATTGTAATCGGGAGAAATGGGGCTTTCACATGCAATATGGTTTTCTTTAATAAAATAAATGTTTTTGTTAAAATCAAGGAGACAATTAAAAAAATATATATATTTTTATTTTTTTTACTTATTTACTTAAAAATATATTAAAAAAAGTAGAAAACAAGACATTTCATGTTAAAGTCTAAACTCTGCCACAAAAAGAAAATATGCCATTTTCTTGGAAGTTCCTGCAAAAATCACAGTTAAACATCACGCAAAATGGTGAAAAATGACCTGTCAGCAGAGGGTGACAATATCTCAAGTAGGTTGGCAGTTAAAAGGTTACAGGTACCTATGCATGTTGGGTATTGTTCTGCTCGGGGAACCTTGCGCTTTCAAATTTAGCTTGTTTTTTCTTATTGGCATATTGATATTTTAGGAAAAGTTGTTTTTTATTCTGCTTTTTAATAAATTTTTTTGTGAAACCCTGTGCAGCCTAAGAATTCATCGAGATATTACTTCCAGAAAGATGAGCGTACTACAACAAGCTGGGTACGCTTAGAAAGCTTAACATGAGTACTTTCAGGGAATATATGGTTATATTGGGGATATTCCAAATATAAGGGTTGTTTTTGTAGAAAAAGCACAAGGTGCGCACTTTGTCTGCAGAGCTGAAATTTTGAAGTAAAATTACCATTATGCGCATGCTTTACTTTGGTGTGTTTGGCAACTCTCTCCTTGACAGAACCTATGCATGTTGGGTATTGTTCTGTTTGGGGGATGTTGCTTTTTCAGATTTTCAGATGTGGTTTTGATTCTGCTTTTTTATTCATTTTTAGGGAAACCCTGTGCAACCAAAGAATACATTGAGGGATTACTTCCAGAAAACTGCACCTATGTCAACAAGCCTGGTACACCTAGAAAGCCTGAGGTGTGTACTTCTAGGGAATATATAGTTTGTTGGGGGTATTTCAAATGTAAGGGGTTGTTTTTCTTGAAAAACTGCAAGGTGCGCATATTGCATAGCATAGTTGTATTTTATCTGAAAATCTCCTAAAGCGTTGTTTCAGTTTGGGGGAGTCTCCTGGGCAGGAAAGGGTGTCTACCTATACATATGTGGTACCGCTGTAACCGGGAGAAATTGGGGTTTCGAACAATAAGATTTTATTGACAAACTTACATTGTTTATTACAAAAAAACACTACAAATTGTAAAAAATAGTTTTTTTTTTTGCACAATTTTTACCCCAAAAAATTGAGAATACACTTAGAAAATGACAAACAAGACATTTCATGTTAAAGCCCAGGCTCTGGTGAAAAAAACAATATATTACTTTCCTGGGAAATCCCTGGAAATCCCTTCAAAAATCACAGTTGAACATGGGGAGCGCAAAATAGTGCAAAATGGTCTGGCAACAAAGGGTGACAAAATCTGAAGGTAGGCTGGCGGTTAAAGGGTTAAAGGCTCATAACATGCAGTAGATGCAGGTAGGATGATTTTAATGTGAGCAATCTGTATGTACAGGGTGTGGGAAACATATAAGATAAACTCTTATTCAGGGTAAAGGTCCGCTTTAACTCTAGTTACCATTTTCTAGTTGCAACTGCCTGTTCCCAGATAAGGAGATCCTTTTCACCTTCCCACCCTTGTTCAGATTGTGTTAACACATGTATGTTGTTCCAAGACTCCTCTAGCTGACATTATGGACACCTTTCCAAGCAAGTGGCTACTGGTACAAAGAGGCCCACCTTCTGACATTTTCTTTCCTGTATAATGACACTAAGGCCCTTAATTAAGAAGGGATAGCGTCAGGTAGTGCCTTGTTAATGAGAGGTAGTGACAGGTAGCGACATGAGAACGGCGGCTCAAATATGCAATCACACATTTATGAAGCCGATCCTGTTTAGCGACTGGGAGAACGCCATGTAGCGTAAGATTCAACATGTTCCCAGCCACAGCGAGCAGCGCCTGCGTTCAGCCTTGCCGAACGCCAGGTATTACCTCTAGCTACCTGGCGCTCTCCCATACATTTCTATGGCAGACAGTCAAATGGCTTTTTTGGGGTTTTTTATTTTTTAGGTTAAAATGCAAATGTGTTATAGTTTGTTTCTGAAGTGTATGTATTGTTTCCATAGTTTTTTTTTTTTTTCCAAAGTTAATTTGTAATGTGCCAATGAAATGTTAAACTCACACCCCTACCCCAATGTCATTCCCGTTATTTTTAGCGTTTTTTTTTTTTATAACAACAACACAAATAATCACTTTTTGCTAACCGTTTCTGACGCTCTAAGCCGCAGTCAGCCAAAAACAGTGCCCACGCTGTTTCCTAGAAATTTCCTTGTTGAATCGGGGTTATTGCGGTGTGGGCCAGTCGCTATGCAGAGTTGCTACGTGTCGCTGGCTGTGGCGCTGTGCTGTTCATACATGTGCATTTGTTGTTTTTGTGCAGAAATACCTTGTAACGCCCAGAGTCGCTGTTGAAGAATACGCAGCAGACATTTGCGCGCATCTGACTGCACTAGCATGACCTGGAAACCATAGTTCAACTAAATATGAACCCATTAGGCATCATATTGTGCCACATATTTTGACACCTTCCATTATAGAAGCATTCCACTGTATCTAAAGCTATATCTGGAGTCTGATTTTGTACACATTCACACATGTATATCTTACGCTGTTACAAATAATTACGCAGTATTAATCAAAATATGTCAATTACATTTTAGCGTGTGTGCATGTAGCGGATGAGATCTTAGCGTATACTTGCGATTTCCTAAGCGTATATTAGCGTATTATTAATGCGAGGAGTGTCAGATTTTTAGCCTTCACTTTCGTTTTTTCAACTTCCGGTTTACACCTACGAGGATCCGTCATGCGGCCTAGACGTCCTGCCTGTCGTCTCACCAGCTACTCCTCTGATTCAGCCCCCTCCACCCCTCCCCCCCTGTCTCCCCTGGCCCATCAACATCCCGTGTACCCCCCGCAAGCAAAAAGGCCACGCGGTAAAGTTTGGATTCGCGGGTTAACGGGCAGGTAGTGAAAGTGAGTATAGGTTCTATTTGTCAGATGGAATAATCTAGCTTTGAATATATGTTTATTCACGGATATATACCGTATTTTCGCCATATAAGACGCACCCGCCCATAAGACGCACCTAGGATTTGGGGGGAGGAAAATAAGAAAAAAAATATTTTAAACCAAAAACGCACCATTACAGACAGTGTGGCATTCCCCTATCCCATTCCCATAGGCCGTGTTGGATGCCCCCATTCCATAGACAGTGTAGCATGCCCCCATCCCATTCCCCATATACCCAGTGCGGCATCCCCCCTCCCATTCCCCATATACCCATTGGCTGTGTGGCATCCCCTCTCCCCCCATTCCCATAGGCTGTGTGGCATCCACCTCTCCCCCGTTCCAATTGGCTGTGTGGCATCCCCCCTTCCCCCATTAGTATAGGCTGTGTGGCATCCCTCTCTCCCCATTCCCATAGGCAGTGTGGCATCTCCCTCCCTCCATTAGCATAGGCTGTGTGGCATCCCCCTCCCCCCATTAGGAAAGGCTGTGTGGCATCCCCCTGCCCCCATTAGTATAGGCTGTGTGGCATCCCTCTCTCCCCATTCCCATAGGCTGTGTGGCATCCCCCTCTCCCCATTCCCATAGGCTGTGTGGCATCCCCATCCCCCCATTCCCATAGGCTGTGTGGCATCCCCCTCCCCCCATTCCCATAGGCTGTGTGGCATCCCCCTCCCCCCATTCCCATAGGCTGTGTGGCATCCCCCTCCTCCCATTCCCATAGGCTGTGTGGCATCCCCCTCTCCCCATTCCCATAGGCTGTATGGCATCCCCCTCTCCCCATTCCCGTAGGCTGTGTGGCCCCCCTCCCCCCATTCCCATAAGCTGTGTGGCATCCCCCTCCCCCCATTCCCATAGGCTGTGTGGCATCCCCCTCTCCCCATTTCCATAGGCTGTGTGGCACCCCCCTCTCCCCCATTCCCATAGGCTGTGTGGCATCCCCCTCTCCCCATTTCCATAGGCTGTGTGGCATCCCTCTCTCCCCATTCCCATAGGCTGTGTGGCATCCCCCTCTCCCCATTTCCATAGGCTGTGTGGCATCCCCCTCTCCCCATTCCCGTAGGCTGTGTGGCATCCCCCTCCCCCCATTTCCATAGGCTGTGTGGCATCCCCTCCCCCCATTTCCATAGGCTGTGTGGCACCCCCCTCCCCCCATTTCCATAGGCTGTGTGGCACCCCCCTCCCCCCATTCCCATAGGCTGTGTGGCATCCCCCTCTCCCCATTTCCATAGGCTGTGTGTCATCCCTCTCCCCCCCCCCATTCCCATAGGCTGTGTGGCATCCCCCTCTCCCCATTCCCATAGGCTGTGTGGCATCCCCCTCTCCCCATTCCCGTAGGCTGTGTGTCATCCCCCTCTCCCCCCCATTCCCATAGGCTGTGTGGCATCCCCGTCTCCCCATTTCCATAGGCTCTGTGTCATCCCCCTCTCCCCCCCATTCCCATAGGCTGTGTGGCATCCCCCTCTCCCCATTCCCATAGGCTGTGTGGCATCCCCCTCTCCCCATTCCCATAGGCTGTGTGGCATCTCCCTCCCCCCATTTCCATAGGCTGTGTGGCATCCCCCTCCCCCCATTCCCATAGGCTGCATGGCATCCCCATCCCCCATTCCCATAGGCTGTGTGGCATCCCCCTCCCCCCATTCCCATAGGCTGTGTGCCATCCCCCTCCCCCCATTCCCATAGGCTGTGTGGCATCCCCCTCTCCCCATTCCCATAGGCTGTGTGGTATCCCCCTCCCCCCATTCCCATAGGCTGTGTGGCATCCCCCTCTCCCCATTTCCATAGGCTGTGTGGTATCCCCCTCTCCCTCCATTCCCATAGGCTGTGTGGCATCCCCCTCTCCCCATTTCCATAGGCTGTGTGGCATCCCCCTCTCTCCATTCCCATAGGCTGTGTGGCATCCCCCTCTCCCCATTTCCATAGGCTGTGTGGCATCCCCCTCTCCCCATTCCCATAGGCTGTGTGGCATCCCCCTCCCCCCATTTCCATAGGCTGTGTGGCATCCCCCTCCCCCCATTCCCATAGGCTGTGTGGCATCCCCCTCCCCCATTCCCATAGGCTGTGTGGCATCCCCATTCCCATAGGCTGTGTGGCATCCCCCTCCCCCCATTCCCATTGGCTGTGTGGCATCCCCCTCCCCCCATTAGTATAGGCTGTGTGGCATCCCCCTCCCCCCATTAGAATAGGCTGTGTGGCCCCTCTCCCCCCATTAGAATAGGCTGTGTGGCCCCTCCCCCCCCCATTCCCACCCCCACCCCCATTAGTATAGGCAGGCGCCATGTATATATAAAAAAAAAAGTTAAACTCACCTGTCCGCTGACACCGCTGCGCCGAGCGACCGGCTCCGTGAATGGGGTGGGCGTGGCCTGCACCGCAGCGTCGGCACAGGCCCCGCCCACCCCATTAACAAGCTGGCTCTCTCCCGGCCCCGCCGCTGCGATTGCTGTCTTTTCAGGCAGCGATGACAGGGGCGGGGCCAGAGACAGAGCCCCTACCGCTGCTCCATCTGCTGTTCCTAGGCACATGGGCCACGCCCACCCACTGCCCGGACCTTCGTGCTCGGGTGTGCTCTGAGCCCGGAAGAGGCAGCAGATGGAGGAGCGGCAGGGGCTCTGTCTCTGGTCCCGCCGCTGTCATCGCTGCCTGAAAAGACAGCGATCGCAGTGGCGGGACCGGGACAGAGCCCCCGCCACTCCACTGGCCTCTCGCAGTGTGGCGGGAGCACTGGGAACGGGTGAGTTTTTTTTTTACATTCGCTAAGGCGCACGGACATTTTCCCCCCACTTTTGGGGAAAAATAAGTGCGTCTTATAGGGCGAAGGATACGGTACATGTATTGATGTTTTTTTTTTTTTAAAGGATTTTTGTGTGTTTCAGTACGACTATGCACGTGGTGCAAAAAGGCACATAGCGTTGGAGGTGAAAGCCACTGTGTCCCAACGCTTCAAGACGCATCTGACGGCGAGTTCCATCATCCAGAAGTGGTCAGATTTTAAGCGCCGGGACAATGAGGGCGTATATACGCTCTATGATGCCTATGCTTCAGGTAAGTGTGACCTGACAACATGTTAATCCTAACAATAATGTCGTTGTATAATATAGTACCTTTAAAAATATTTTTCGAGGTGTCCTTTTTTTTGCTCCCCTCAACACAGATAAGCGTCCTCCCCTGGCCAAACGTGGGAAGGGTCCCTCTCGCCAGTTCTATCTAGAGGACCCAGGGGAGGAAGTGGATGACGCCCCAGAGGAGCATGCTGCTGGGGGGAGGGCAGTATGGAGCCTCCGCTCTTCACATTCGGACTCAGTTCAGTCTCTAAACCCTAGTGCCCACTCTCAAGTGGGTAGTCCAAGTGGGGAGGAGGACATGGACTCGCCCACACTCCCTCAACGATCAGGAAGTGAGAGGGAGGAGGGTGGGCCATTGATTTTGGGATCTACTGGCCCGAATGTGAAGAGTAGAGGCTCCACGCCTCCTCCCCAGAGTCCTCCCTGGGCTACCAGCGGCAGTTCATCCCCTGGTGAGTGCATTTCTAATTGTTGTTTGACTGTTCCAGGTTGAATATGTGCATAGTCAAATATCCTGTGCCATCATTATCTGTTTTTCAGGGCATCATAGAGCCGGCACCTCCAGCAGCTATGCGCCAAGACGTTGCACTCGGGCATAGTCGTGTTTTTTGTTATCACTCACATGGTGTATGTAATATTAGAAACTACATAGACATGTTTGATAGTGCTACATAGCATTAGATTGTAGTGCAAATTTCATACACTTCATTAACACAACTCCAGTTCCAGACAAATGCAAGCCCCACAAATTTAACATTTGAGTCATTACAGCATGCTGCTGCATTGCAAATGTGTTATCACATGTGCCAGCCTCAAAACTAAATATGTGGATGTCAAGGTTAAAGCTTGAATTTGCATTGCACTGGGAATGTGTGCCAAAAATTGCATTGTTTGCTCCATGTGGCCTACAACAAATTATCCAGCTGACCTTATGAACCAATAAATCTGCTAAGATCTTTGAAACATGTGTCAAACCATGTTAGCATGATTTAGAGGAGACCAAAAACACATGAATGTAGAAGATTAATATTCAGGGCACAAGCTTATGACGTTTGTGGTGTTGTTTTTGTCTCCCCAGATGTTTCCACGCAGACGGACCCGGTCACCATACTCCCCACCCCAGATCCAGGAACCCCCAGCAGCATGGTCCCTAGCCACAGCTGAGATGGCGAGTACAATTACTTGTTTGCCAGACATACTTTTCAAACTTATGTCTAAGGGGAAAGGTCATTATGTGTTTAATAAGCAAACATGTAGATGTTATTTGGCCCACCCACAATCAGAAATGCATGTGTGAATGCTAGATTGTTGCCTCCCCTTTGTTTAAACGTAAAAACATAGTACATTTTGCCTGTGAGTGTGTTTGTTCACTAACAAACTCATACAATCTAAATTTTATGAACTATCATATGAATAGCAGAAGGATTTGTTTATTTAGTACTTTGGACATGAGTACTTTAGGCAAACCGCCAAAACAATGACCACAATCTTAAGTAGGCATAACATTTTTTAAAGACGGGATGTCAATATATAGGGTAGTGCATAAAAATGCACATGTAAGCCCCAAAAATGAAGGTCATGTAACCTGATAATTCAATAGTTTAGCCTAATGTGAATTATGTGGCCACATAATGAGTCACAACTATTACATTGTAATTAATATGCTTACGTTTGGATCCATTTCACCACACTAATGAGAGTTCTTTTGCACTACAGCTTGTATTAATGAGCATTGCAGACTGTGGCAGTACGTCCGCCGGTCCCGATCTCTGCTGCTGGGGAAAAAGAAACAGCCGTAGGGTGGGGGGTATGGGTTTATCCGCTGTGCATTTTTTAATATTGGCCATGTTGGCCTTTTTTAAAATATTAAATCTTGTTATCCGTTTAAAACTTGAAGTGTGTCTTGCCGTTTACACCATAGTTAAAGTGTACAACAACCGATTATTTGGGTCATTCGGTAAAACCTTGTTAGGCCTTAAATTTTGAACACGTTGTAATGTTTCCTAAATGATTACTGTATTAATTTTTGACAACCATTCACATATCTAGATATAGAGACGTCTTAATGTGTGGGTTCTCAAAACTCAAATTATTGTTTTTTTTCAAATATTTATTACATCAGAAAAAGCAAAACCACATTGTAACAGCATTGTATTTGACACAGAAAAATAATAATTAGTCCCTTGGTGGCCTGGGTGGTGCCGACTCATTGTTAGGGGCGGTGTTGGGGGACAACAGTGCAGTAAAAAAAATAGACTGCTGCTGTATTAGCTGATGTAACAACAACAAAGTTTGGTCCTGGTGCTCTAGAGATTGTTGGATGCCATGCATCATTTGTTGGATGGCTTGCATCATTTCAGACTGTTGGTGGTTTCTCAAATCTCTAACTTTTTGTCTCAGGTCAAGAATTTGTTGTTGGTCCACCACCAGCGATTGGTTTTCCAATGCCGCAATGCGCACCTGAGTTCCATCACGCGGCTGTTGGCGACTGTAAGCCTCCAGCATTCTGCCCCCAGCTCATACAGGTCGGCACTTGTGGGGGCACCTCGGGCAGTTGGTTGTTGCGCAGGCTAAAACATAAAACCAAATATTATTTAACAGATTGGATTTAGCAGATAAATCCAAACCGCATACATCTATGGTTACATTATCACGTACCATAGGTTCTGCCTCTGTAGCCTGGCCACATGGGACTTGTGAGGAGGGCACATCCTGGGTTGCCACAAACAATTCCTGCTACGATCAAAGTTTGTTGTATGTTACATGGGGGAACCTGATTGTCACAAAAACATGTAACCGTTGGACAACTTTAACCAATTCATCAATGGTACCTGAGTGTGCTCCTCCTCAAATAGTACAGGTGTCTGGCTGCCAGAAAGGGGCAAATTGTCATCTGAGAGTGGCAGCAACATTGCATATGCTAATTAGAAAAGTCCTGTTATTTGTTAGGTTATTAATGTGGGTCCATTTTGTCCAAACAGTATAGAGGCAATACCTGTCCAAAGTAACCCATTGGCCAATACACACACCCTTGTCAATTTTGAGATATTAGGAAGAAAGCTGATTGTTTAATCCACACAATAAAGTCATTGTGTCAAGAAAAATCATAATCACATATCTAATAACACACATACCCGCCACATCTGAGATGTCCAGGCTTAGGCCATTTTGTGCTACAAAAACATTGTTCAGAAAAAATGTCAAGAGCCACACCACATTTCTGGTCAAACAACATCCTTACTTGAAAAACAACAAAACACATTCTTACCCTCATCCCTAGCAGCCGCGTGGTGAAGGGCCCTTTCAGGACAAGCACTTCCTGTATTCTAAAGCAGAATGAATATAATAAGCACCTCCCATAGTATTGTTAATGAATTTTTTTGACAATAGCAGCTTAACGCAAAAACATGTATAATGCATTTCCATCATTTGTAAATGCCAAAAGAGGATCTGGTTGTTGCACAAACCTAAACAACTATCCATTTTGCAAAGTAAGGTATCAGGGTTTGGCATTTTAACATATGAAAAGATACACATTGTTACCCAAAAACCACAAAGGATACAGTGTTCTTTGCAATACACACCAACAGGGTCCTGAAGGCCTGCAACACAGGAAGTGGGGTCCAAAGATGAAGCAGGGACTTGCCCTACAATTACAAACCATGATTGAGAGACATTCACACATTTCTATTACCTAAACCCAAGCCAGGTTGGTACATGCACTTACTGGCATCCAAAGAGTAGGTAGCCTCATGAGGAGATGCTGGTGCAATTCTGAGGGCTTCTATGATAATCAAAAGTAAATAATTATGCGTTGTTAATGTGTCCAAAAAAAAATTGTAATACAAAACACAAATAAGATACAGACTGTTTACCTTCAACAGCAGACTGCATTAAGGTTGAGGCTGGGGGAAGGGCAGGATTCTGGGTCACCTCATCACCCGACTCCTGGGAGTCCTCATGTGGCACTATGCATCAAGCCAGAAAAATGTTTAGACAAAAGGACATATGTAAAATCTAATACTTACCGTGACCTAATTTTGTTATGAGAAATATTTGGTTAGGAAAAATTTAACAACATGATTATCACCAATCACTTTCAACATAAAATGAATGTACCTTCACCCCAACCTGTGGTGTCATCCCCGGCATCCACCCCCTGCAGCCGACAGTGGAATCTTTCACTTCAGCATCTCCTCATATGGCCTGTATTTACTCTTTGGACCCTGCTTTGTCCCACTGTCTACAAGTAGATCATTCTTCATCTTTCCCATAAGGGCCCTTTGCAAAGTGTAGAAGCATTTCTTGCAGGCTCTGCCACTACGTGGGTATTGAGCAGTGCTAGTAAGCTGCTCACCAATGGCATCCCACAATTTGCTCCTTTCTTGTTTGCCTAAACACTGACTTTGGGAGCCAAATAATAACTCCCATTTAGCCAGTGTCAGCACAAGAGTATTATTATCCACCAACTTAAATTCTGGCTCCCTCTTGGCAAATGGACGCTTGGCCTTGGGTGGGGCTTCACCTTCAGCCTGTGCCCTTTTCCTTAAGGAAGGTCTGCGGCCACGACGCACGGTACTGGGCCCAGCAGAAGACACAGCAGTGGCTGGCAGATGCCTACAGAATGGCAACAAATGCTGAATGTGTATGCCGCAATTTATGTGCTTTAGGAACCAATCACAAACAGGCCCAGTTAATTGATTGACACATACTGTACAGGTGTTTGGAGATACATCTTGACTCCAATGAATGATGTTTCTGGAAAACATGTGTTGCAGTCAATAAAGTAATTAATTACACAATAATATAAGAAGCACAGAGCTAAGTGAACAGTCTTTTCAAAGTCCAAAAGTTGAAAAGAAGTCTTCCAAGATTCAGAGCACCCAGTGATTCTCATCAAATCCAGTGCAAATCCACCACCAAATAAACGGGAGGCTTACCAGATTTAAATAATTGAAAAGTTTTCCTTAATCATAAATCCAAAGCGTATCAATAGATCACACACCAGATTGTAGGAGAATATGTGGAACTGACACAGGGTTCTCTCTTTCAATTTAAAACATTCAATCTCCGCAAATATAATCACCAAGGCTCATAATCCAGGAGTATATGGGGAGATGAAAGAAGTAAAATATAGTGCAACACCGCTAATATATAAAAACATTTATTCTAAAAAGTATTGCACTCACATTCCATTAATGTCAATAAAGCATTTAAAATGACAGAGTTGTCAGCGACTCTCAACGCCAGGCTTCCAAGTGCAATGGTATGGACGGCCGAAAATTAGATCCTAAATCCAACTGCTGCTTACCAACGCGTTTCACCCCAGATGGGGCTTTAACCAGTTTGCAGCTGATGTTAGGCAATGGGTTTAAATGTCCCAGGTACGCAGCCGCCCGGAAGTATACTGAGTGCTTCCGGTCCGTGCAGGGAGCATACACTGCGCAGGTGCTGGCTGTCCGTGCGCAAAGCTTATACTGCGCATGCGCCGGTTGTGTAAGCATAAAAAAATGGCAGCAAATACTGCGCATGTGCCGGCTGTTTATCAGTAAAAGAGCCGGCGCGGGCACTGCGACCACCCGGAAGCATACTAAGTGCTTCCGGTCCGAACTTTCACTGCGCAGGTGCTAGCTGCTTGATGTCCGTGCGCAAAGATTATACTGCGCATGCGCCGGTTATATGAGCATAAAAAACGGCAGCAAATACTGCGCATGTGCTGGCTGTTTGACAGTAGGAGAGCCAGCAGCGGGCACTGCGCATGTGCCGCCTGTTAAACATTAAAAAACCGGCAGCAGATGGCATAAAGCTAATCATTTTATATAATAGAAGGTCCACATTTATTTAAATTGTGGCACTCACATAGCACCAAAGCAAATCCAACATTAAATTAACATTATAAGCGCACACACTGTAGAAAGTGTATAAATACTCACATTACCATGTCCAAAGTCCAGCAAAACTGTCAGAAATTTGGAAATAGAAAAGCGCGTGCGCTAAATGAGTAAGTGGACCTATCAAACTATCCATAGCTAAATGAACAACAAATTAGTTCATATATTGCTCATAATAATTAATCTCAAAATAATAAAGACACATCCAGAACTGGAAAGGCCTCTAGGTGAGAGTCACTGCTAACAATTCCCCAACCATCAACTATAAATTCATAAAAAATACTCATAAAATCAAGATAGCCCTAACCTTCCACAGCCATAAACAATAAACAATTAACATACCAAATACACCAAAACATAACAGAGTTGTTTTAAACATTAGGAATCATCGATGAAACAATTTAAATCATATTCAATATTGAGGCCCCGAGGGGTCAAAGTGTTTAAATTGTAGATCCAGCGACTCTCCATTCGTGAAAGGTCCCTCTCCATATTATTCCCACGCAAATGTGCTTTGGCCTTGTCAATCCCCATAAAAGAAAGAGAGCTGGGATCTGAAGAATGAAATCTCTTATAATGGGCCGACAGGCTATGCCCTTCATATCCCCTTTTGATATTATAAACATGTTCCCTAATACGTATCTTAAGAAAACGGGTAGTCCTTGCTATGTAGATTAGACTGCAGGGGCACCAGATGGCATAAACCACATATCTAGTGCTACATGTTATAAAGTCTTTAATTTTAATGGGATTAGTCATACCTGTCACGTAGAAAACAGGCGAGGATTTGTTCAATTTCAGTCCAGTTCTACAACCACAGCATGACCCACACCTAAAGAAGCCGGTGGGGGGATGGCTAACCAAGGTGATCGGTTTTGGTGGATCAACAAAACTGTGGACAAGGCGATCCTTCAAATTAGGGGCCCTCCTATAGATACAAACTGGCTTATCCGGCAACACAGGGCCGATTATTGGATCATCCTTAAGGATGTGCCAATGCTTATTCAAAATATTTTTAACCTTCCGGTGCTGAAGGCTATAGCCAGTCAGAAAAGCAAAATCAATCTTTTTTGGGTCTCTCTTAAGAGACTCATTCCGTTGTCCTAAAAGCAGGGACCTATCCATCTCCCTAACCTGCTTCCTCTGTTTTTCAATTTCAATTAGAGGATAGCCTTTCTCCTCAAACCTTTTCTGAAGTTGCAAAGATTGCACATCGTAATCAGCCACATTACTACAGTTTCTCTTAATTCGGACAAACTGGCCCTTGGGTATGGCCCGGAGCCAGTCTGGATGGTGACAACTGGCTCTAGGGACATACCCATTTCTGTCTGTGGTTTTAAAATATGTACAAGTACTGAGTCCACTAGCTACCCGTTTAATTTCTAAATCAAGAAAGTGTATTTTTGAATCACTGATATCAGCAGGGAACTCTAAGTTACACTCATTAGAATTCACCGAATTAAAGAATTCTTCTAGTGATACCCGTGGTCCCTCCCAGACAACAATGACGTCATCGATGTAACGTTGCCATAGCTTCACGGACGGCCAGGATTTTCCAAAAATGAAATTAGCCTCCCAAAGTCCCACAAACAAGTTGGCCATACTTGGCCCCCATGGCTACGCCCTTGATTTGTAGGAAGAAATCGCCCCCAAACCAAAAATAGTTATGCTCTAAAGAGAACTTAAGGCACTCCATAATAAAATCAATCTGCTGTGGGGGGAGGCCCGATTGTTGTTCCAAAAAGTACCTAACAGCCAGCATTCCTAACTCGTGTGGGATTACCGTGTAAAGCGACGTGACGTCTGCTGTAGCCAGCAGACATCCGTCACTCACCTCAATGTCGCGACAAATAGTAGGGACCTGGCTCGAATCCCTCAAATATGCAGGTAATGTTATGACCAAAGGCTGTAAGAAATTATCAACATATTCGCCCAAGAGACATGTTAATGAATCCACCCCACTAACTATGGGACGCCCCGGAGGTTTAGTTTGATTTTTGTGAATCTTTGGGAGCTGGTAAATCGTTGGAGTACGAGGTTTCACAATATTAAGATATTTAAATTCTTTTTCATTTAGAATCCCAAGATCCAGTCCGCCTTTCAATAGATCCACTAAGTCACGTTGATATTCTTTAAGTGGATCTGAATCAAGTTTCACATATGTTTCAGTATCCGAGAGCAAGCGTGTTAGCTCAGCTATATAGTCATGCCTATCTAGAATCACCAGCCCTCCGCCTTTGTCGGCGGGTTTAACTACAATTTCGGTGTTTTTCTCTAGATCCTTAATAGCTTTAATATGGGAAAGTGATTGGTAACGTTCCTTTCCTGTATCCTTCTTAAATCTTTAATAACTGCTCCCTTAAAGACATCCAGTCTTGAGTTGGATGCATTCAAGGGATTAAATACCAACCTATTCCTTAACCCTGTATGCTTAAAAATTGGGGTTCCTGTGACTACACTTGTGGATGGCGCCGACATATTTGTAATGGGGTCAAATTGCCCTGCCACAAAATTATCATTATTCAAAAAAAATTTCTTTATATTCAGCTTGCGCATAAACTTCAAGAATTCAATATGTACATCAAACTTATCTATGTCTCTGGGAGGCGCATATTTTAACCCGTAATCGAGGGCTCTAAGCTCACTCAGTTGCAAGGAGCTCAAGTTGAAGATCCCCTGGCCTAACGCCAACGGGTTCTTCTTGTGCTTTGCCCCTCCGCGTTTGCCCCTTCGTCCCACTCTTTCCTCTTTACTGATCCCCTGCCTGTTGGGAGGAGGCTGTTCAATTTCCACCTGTCTGTCATAGATGGTACATACTGTGGGTGGTGGGACCTGGGGCCTTCTACCCGAAAAGGGGTCTGTTCAAATTCCCTCTCATTTGACAATATTTCTTTGCCCCTTTTCAAAAAAGGGTCTTCCCTTGGTAAATAACCAGAACGATTTCTATCCCTCCAGGATGGGGTACGTTTTCGCCAACTTACTCCTTTATCTCTTTGCTTTTCAAACGAGTTCTTCTGCAATTTCCTATTAGGGGTAGGGAGATTATCAGAATAACGCTTACCATGCCTTTCAACCCCAAACCCTTCCCTAAATGGAGTTCTTATGGGCCTTTGATTGGGAACCAATTTCGTTTGAGATAACAGGCAGGGGATCAGTAAAGAGGAAAGAGTGGGACGAAGGGGCAAACGAGGAGGGGCAAAGCACAAGAAGAACCCGTTGGCGTTAGGCCAGGGGATCTTCAACTTGAGCTCCTTGCAACTGAGTGATAATGAGCTTAGAGCCCTCGATTACGGGTTAAAATATGCGCCTCCCAGAGACATAGATAAGTTTGATGTACATATTGACTTCTTGAAGTTTATGCGCAAGCTGAATATAAAGAAATTTTTTTTGAATAATGATAATTTTGTGGCAGGGCAATTTGACCCCATTACAAATATGTTGGCGCCATCCACAAGTGTAGTCACAGGAACCCCAATTTTTAAACATACAGGGTTAAGGAATAGGTCGGTATTTAATCCCTTGAATGCATCCAACTCAAGACTGGATGTCTTTAAGGGAGCAGTTATTAAAGATTTAAGAAGGATACAGGTAAAGAAACGTTACCAACCACTTTCCCATATTAAAGCTATTAAGGATCTAGAGAAAAACACCGAAATTGTAGTTAAACCCGCCGACAAAGGCGGAAGGCTGGTGATTCTAGATAGGCATGACTATATAGCTGAGCTAACACGCTTGCTCTCGGATACTGAAACATATGTCAAACTTGATTCAGATCCACTTAAAGAATATCAACGTGACTTAGTGGATCTATTGAAAGGCACACTGGATCTTGGGATTCTAAATGAAAAAAAATTTAAATATCTTAATATTGTGAAACCTCGTACTCCAATGATTTACCAGCTCCCAAAGATTCACAAAAATCAAACTAAACCTCCGGGGCGTCCCATAGTTAGTGGGGTGGATTCATTAACATGTCGCTTGGGCGAATATGTTGATAATTTCTTACAGCCTTTGGTCATAACATTACCTGCGTATTTGAGGGATTCGGGCCAGGTCCTTACTATTTGTCGCGACATTGAGGTGAGTGACGGATGTCTGCTGGCTACAGCAGACGTCACGTCGCTTTACACGGTAATCCCACACGAGTTAGGAATGCTGGCTGTTAGGTACTTTTTGGAACAACAATCGGGCCTCCCCCCACAGCAGATTGATTTTATTATGGAGTGCCTTAAGTTCTCTTTAGAGCATAACTATTTTTGGTTTGGGGGCGATTTCTTCCTACAAATCAAGGGCGTAGCCATGGGGGCCAAGTTTGCCCCAAGTATGGCCAACTTGTTTGTGGGACTTTGGGAGGCTAATTTCATTTTTGGAAAATCCTGGCCGTCCCTGAAGCTATGGCGACGTTACATCGATGACGTCATTGTTGTCTGGGAGGGACCACGGGTATCACTAGAAGAATTATTTAATTCGGTGAATTCTAATGAGTGTAACTTAGAGTTCACTGCTGATATCAGTGATTCAAAAATACACTTTCTTGATTTAGAAATTAAACGGGTAGCTAGTGGACTCAGTACTTGTACATATTTTAAAACCACCGACAGAAATGGGTATGTCCCTAGAGCCAGTTGTCACCATCCAGACTGGCTCCGGGCCATACCCAAGGGCCAGTTTGTCCGAATTAAGAGAAACTGTAGTAATGTGGCTGATTACGATGTGCAATCTTTGCAACTTCAGAAAAGGTTTGAGGAGAAAGGCTATCCTCTAATTGAAATTGAAAAACAGAGGAAGCAGGTTAGGGAGATGGATAGGTCCCTGCTTTTAGGACAACGGAATGAGTCTCTTAAGAGAGACCCAAAAAAGATTGATTTTGCTTTTCTGACTGGCTATAGCCTTCAGCACCGGAAGGTTAAAAATATTTTGAATAAGCATTGGCACATCCTTAAGGATGATCCAATAATCGGCCCTGTGTTGCCGGATAAGCCAGTTTGTATCTATAGGAGGGCCCCTAATTTGAAGGATCGCCTTGTCCACAGTTTTGTTGATCCACCAAAACCGATCACCTTGGTTAGCCATCCCCCCACCGGCTTCTTTAGGTGTGGGTCATGCTGTGGTTGTAGAACTGGACTGAATTTGAACAAATCCTCGCCTGTTTTCTACGTGACAGGTATGACTAATCCCATTAAAATTAAAGACTTTATAACATGTAGCACTAGATATGTGGTTTATGCCATCTGGTGCCCCTGCAGTCTAATCTACATAGGAAGGACTACCCGTTTTCTTAAGATACGTATTAGGGAACATGTTTATAATATCAAAAGGGGATATGAAGGGCATAGCCTGTCAGCCCATTATAAGAGATTTCATTCTTCAGATCCCAGCTCTCTTTCTTTTATGGGGATTGACAAGGCCAAAGCACATTGGCGTGGGAATAATATGGAGAGGGACCTTTCACGAATGGAGGGTCGCTGGATCTACAATTTAAACACTTTGACCCCTCGGGGCCTCAATATTGAATATGATTTAAATTGTTTCATCGATGATTCCTAATGTTTAAAACAACTCTGTTATGTTTTGGTGTATTTGGTATGTTAATTGTTTATTGTTTATGGCTGTGGAAGGTTAGGGCTATCTTGATTTTATGAGTATTTTTAATGAATTTACAGTTGATGGTTGGTGAATTGTTAGCAGTGACTCTCACCTAGAGGCCTTTCCAGTTCTGGATGTGTCTTTATTATTTTTGAGATTAATTATTATGAGCAATATATGAACTAATTTGTTGTTCATTTAGCTATGGATAGTTTGATAGGTCCACTTACTCGTTTAGCGCACGCGCTTTTCTATTTCCAAATTTCTGACAGTTTTGCTGGACTTTGGACATGGTAATGTGAGTATTTATACACTTTCTACAGTGTGTGCGCTTATAATGTTAATTTAATGTTGGATTTGCTTTGGTGCTATGTGAGTGCCACAATTTAAATAAATGTGGACCTTCTATTATATCAAATGATTAGCTTTATGCCATCTGCTGCCGGTTTTTTAATGTTTAACAGGCGGCACATGCGCAGTGCCCGCTGCGGGCTCTCCTACTGTCAAACAGCCGGCACATGCGCAGTATTTGCTGCCGTTTTTTATGCTCATATAACCGGCGCATACGCAGTATAATCTTTGCGCACGGACATCAAGCAGCTAGCACCTGCGCAGTGAAAGTTTTCCGTACGGACCGGAAGCACTTAGTATGCTTCCGGGTGGTCGCAGTGCCCGCGCCGGCTCTTTTACTGATAAACAGCCGGCACATGCGCAGTATTTGCTGCCGTTTTTTTATGCTTACACAACCGGCGCATGCGCAGTATAAGCTTTGCGCACGGACAGCCAGCACCTGCGCAGTGTAAGCTCCCTGCACGGACCGGAAGCACTCAGTATACTTCTGGGCGGCTGCGTACCTGGGACATTTAAATCCATTGCCTAACATCAGCTGCAAACCTGGTTAAAGCCCCATCTGGGGTGAAACGCGTTGGTAAGCAGCAGTTGGATTTAGGATCTAATTTTCGTCCGTCCATACCATTGGACTTGGAAGCCTGACGGTGAGAGTCGCTGACAACTCTGTCATTTGAAATGCTTTATTGACATTAATGGAATGTGAGTGCAATACTTTTTAGAATAAATGTTTTTATATATTAGCGGTGTTGCACTATATTTTACTTCTTTCATCTCCCCATATACTCCTGGATTATGAGCCTTGGTGATTATATTTGCGGAGATTGAATGTTTTAAATTGAAAGAGAGAACCCTGTGTCAGTTCCACATATTCTCCTACAATGTGGTGTGTGATCTATTGATACGCTTTGGATTTATGATCAAGGAAAACTTTTCAATTATTTAAATCTGGTAAGCCTCCCGTTTATTTGGTGGTGGATTTGCACTGGATTTGATGAGAATCACTGGGTGCTCTGAATCTTGGAAGACTTCTTTTCAACTTTTGGACTTTGAAAAGACTGTTCACTTAGCTCTGTGCTTCTTATATTATTGTGTTATTATTTTTCTGGGTTGGAGGATTCCAGTTTTTGCACGTTGAAGCTTTTACAGTTTGAGACAGCGCGGTATTTGTTCATTGTTTGTTTAAAGTAATTAATTAGTTAATTTACAACCCACATAGACATTATGAAGTAATGGGATCCATGGCTCTTAACAACATTGGAAATGGTGTCCCACAAACGGCTATTTGAATTTTTAACAGCGTACATTTGATTGGACAAAAGATGTCTGTGCAACCAGATCCGCTAACGTACGCTATTATGCAAGTGCTTGGCGTTTCCGCCACACCTGTGGTAAGCTAATTACAGACCGGAAACTGCTAAGAAACGCAAGAGGCGGCTAAGCGGACCAGTCCTTGGGATAAGTTAAGTATAAATTCAGAATACTTTAAGCACTCTTTTCATGATACACTGTGGCAAAGGCTGTGGTGTTTGTTGGTACTTTGCCCTAGCTAGCACAAACTGGCTTGCTGTGTTTATTGATTACTATCTGTGGCTTTGTTAAGGTTTTCTGGCATCAGTGCTGTTTCTTTGGGAGATTTGTTTTGGTGGCATCTGCAAATATTGTGTAGCTGTCAGGATTGTACCTAACACCCGTCTGTCTTAAGCCAGTATCCCCCAATCTCCACCGCCACTTCTGCCTATAGACAAGCCCCCGCTTGTGGGAGACGCGAGTAATGCCTCTCCCAGTCGGTTGCCCCCAGGACTTAACAGGCGCAAGGGATAGCAGCTTAAGGTGCAGTTTGGTGTTAGGCAGGGAATCCCGAATGAGGATGCCGGGTGCGGAAAGTCCGTAAATCAGGCCGAGGTCAAACCAGGAAGTCACAGGCGAGGTATCCAGGGGAGAAGACTGAGAATGGTCGAGGGTAGCCGAGGTCAATTCCAGGAGGTCACAGGCGAAGTACAGGAGGGTCAGGCAAGAGAGTGGTCAGGCAAAGCAGAAGGTCAGGGCAGGCAGCTAGCAAGAATAGTCAGGGTCCAAATCCAAATCCAAATCCAAAATCTTCACAAACACAGCAGCGCACATCCAGAACCCAGAAGCTATAACGGGCCCTGGGAAACTGGAACAGTGCAAATATATAGGGAAGTCTGGCCAATGGGAAACAGGGAAAAAGGAGGGAAGGAAGGTGCTTGGTGCAACAAGGAAGTGGGATCGGTCCCAGGAGCTGGACGGCCCAGGCCAGACAGGCCGACCAGTCCCTGGGTCCGATCCCAAGAACCGGCCACTGACTGGACAATTCAAACTCGCCCCCGGCGGGCGCGCTGGGGGAAGCGCCGCCGGGAAGCATAAAGCAGACGTGCTCGCGCGCGCGCGCGAGCACGTTGATGATCGGGCGCGCCCCCGCCAGGAAGGGGAAGCGCAGAGCTGGAGGGGAGAGCCGCAAGGCCGCGCAGCCGCGCGGAGCGGGCTGCGACGCGGCCACCCATGGCGTCCTGCGCCGCCCGCCCCAGATCCCCGTGACGGTGCCGAGGAGCTGGCAAACCCGGGGACCGCCGGGCAGCAGCCCGGTGGGAGCCAGCCGGCAACGCGGTGCGGGACCCGGAACGGCGGTGAGGTAAGTGCCTAACATTACCCCCCCCTGAGGAGGGGCCACTGGACCCTCCAAGCTGGGTTTTAACGGATTCTCTCTATGAAACTTCTTTACTAAATTCTGTGCATGAACTTCTCTGGCAGGAACCCAAGATCTTTCTTCCGGACCGTACCCCTTCCAGTCAATAAGATATTGAAGAGAGTTCCGAAAGAAACGAGAATCAAGGACCCGGGCAACCTCAAACTCCTGATGCCCATCAACTACCACAGGACTAGGAGGACTATTAGGTTCATGGTTTCTTGCGGACTTAAGAAGTGAAACATGAAAGGATTTACAGATTTTCATGGAAGAGGGGAGGGCCAACCGAAATGTCACCTGATTAACTTTGTGTGTTATGGGGAATGGGCCAATAAACTTAGGTCCTAACTTAGCGGAGGGTTGGCGTAGCGCCAAGTTCTTGGTTGAAAGCCAAACCCAGTCACCCACTTTAAAGTTAGAATTAGACGATCGCTTGCGATCAGAAATTTTTTTCTGTAGGCGAGCGGCCCTAGTTAGGAGTTGTTGGATTTTATTCCACTCCCCTGGCCATTTAGAAACCCATTCATCCACGGAGGGAACTCTAGAGGGTTGGTCCGAAAGAGCAGAAAACTTCAGATCCTTGCCATAAACACAGTGGAAAGGAGAAACCCCTGTGGATGAATGCGTAGCGTTGTTAAAAGCAAATTCTGCAAAAGGTAAGAAGAAGGCCCAATCAGTCTGAGAACCCGCCGTAAAACAGCGCAAGTATTGTTCCAGGGACTGGTTCGTCCTCTCGGTTTGACCATTCGATTGCGGATGAAAGGCCGAGGAAAGGGAGACAGTGAACCCCAACTTGGCACAGAAGGCCCTCCAAAACCGGGAGACAAACTGGACCCCCCTATCCGAAACAACATCCATGGGAATACCATGAATCCTAAAGACATGAGTAATAAAAAGTTGAGCAAGAGTTTGAGCTGAGGGGAGTTTCTTTAAAGGGACAAAATGGGCCATCTTGCTAAAACGGTCCACAATTACCCAGATAACCGTATGACCCTGAGACGGAGGAAGGTCAGTAACAAAATCCATGGCCAGATGTGTCCACGGGGAGGCAGGAATGGATAGTGGAAGGAGTGGGCCTTCCGGTGAGCTCCTCAAGGACTTACTTTGGGCACAGACTTTGCAAGCGGAGACAAACTTTTGAGAGTCCTTCCTGAGAGAAGGCCACCAAACTTGGCGTAACAATAAAGCTATGGTTTTCTTAATCCCTGGATGCCCGGTTGTTTTGGTATCATGAAAATGGGACAAAAACTCAGACCGGTAAGCAGAAGGCACAAACAGGGCTGACGCGGGTTTCCCAGGAGGAGCTTGGGCCTGGAACTGAGTAAGATCAGGAAGTTGGGGTTGAATGGCGGCCACCACTAGGGAGCGGGGTACGATGGGAGAAACCACCCTTTCCGGTAAGTCAGGGGACGAGAAACTCCGAGACAGGGCGTCCGCCTTTACATTCTTAGACCCGGGTTTATATGTTATAGAAAAGTTAAACCGAGAAAAGAATAAGGACCAGCGAGCCTGTCTAGGAGTTAACCTCTTGGCGGACTGGATGTATTCCAGATTTTTATGGTCAGTGAAGACCGTAACTGGATATTGAGCCCCCTCCAACCAGTGCCTCCATTCCTGGAAGGCAAGTTTGATGGCCAGTAATTCTCTGTTACCGATATCATAATTCTTTTCGGCCGCTGAGAATTTCTTGGAAAAGAAGGCACATGGATGGAGGCGAGCAGGTGAGCCGTAGTATTGGGACAAGACCGCTCCGACCGCTATCTCTGAAGCATCCACCTCTACAAGGAAAGGTCGTTGTTCATCGGGATGGACTAGAACGGGAGCAACGCTAAATACCCTCTTAAGATTCTCGAAGGCCTGGACAGCTTGAGCCGGCCAAACCGGGGGGTACCCGCTTTTTTTAGTCAAATTCGTTAGTGGTGTAACCAGGGCTGAGAAATTCTTAATGAACCTTCTGTAAAAATTGGCAAAACCCAAAAACCTCTGCAGGCCCTTCAAATCTCTGGGCTGCTCCCATTCCAAAACAGCCCTCACCTTAGATTGGTCCATAGACAGACCGGATTTGGAGATAATGTAACCGAGGAACGGAACCTCAGATACCTCAAATTGACATTTCTTTAATTTGACATATAAACAATTCTCTCTAAGTTTCTGCAAAACTAGGCACACATGTTTTCGATGCTCATCAAGGGATGAAGAAAAAATTAAAATGTCATCTAGGTAGACAACCATAAACCGGCCAAGATAATCTCGGAAAATTTCATTAACAAAACTTTGAAAAACCGCAGGGGCATTACACAGGCCGAAGGGCATAACCAAATATTCATAATGCCCTTCAAGGGTATTAAAGGCCGTTTTCCACTCGTCCCCCTGCCTAATTCTTATGAGGTTATAGGCCCCTCTGAGATCTAGTTTGGAGAAGACCTGCGCCCCGACCACCTGTGTAAAGAGCCCCTCAATAAGCGGTAGGGGATATTTATTTTTTACCGTGATGTTATTTAAGCCCCGGTAATCGATACATGGGCGAAGTCCCCCATCCTTTTTCTCCACAAAAAAAAACCCTGCCCCTGCTGGGGAAGATGAAGGCCGAATAAACCCTTTTTCTAAGTTCTCGGCGATATATTCCCGCATGGCAAGGGTTTCTGCTCGGGTCAAATTAAATATTCTCCCTCTGGGAGGCATCGTACCAGGGAGCAGTTCTATTGGGCAGTCCCAAGGTCTATGGGGAGGAAGTTTGTCTGCTGCCTTTTCTGAAAAAACATCAGCAAACTCCAAATATGGAGTAGGAATCCCACTAGGGAGTAAGTGTGTGACCCTGAGGGGAAATTCTAGGCAGTTCCGGAAACACTGGTGTCCCCACTTGGTAATTTGCCCCGAAACCCAATCAATTTGAGGATTATGCACCTGCAGCCATGGCAACCCCAGAATCAAGGGGGTACCAGGCATGCTCAAAATCAGGAACCTGATAACCTCAGAATGACTGGCTCCTATTTTGATTTGCATGGGAGGTGATTGAAACCGAACTAACCCCCCGGCCACTGGAGTGCCATCAATGGCTGACACCCGGATAGGAGTTGGCAAGGTCTGTGCCATGATTCCTAGAGTCTGAGCTAGATCAGAGTCTAGGAAGTTCCCAGCTGCTCCAGAATCGAGAAGAGCCTTTAAGTTAATATATTTGGCACCAAACATAACCTGAACTGGGACAAAAACTGGAGACGATACTTGAGGAGATACCTTACAGCCTAGGAGGGCCCCCTCGATACCCCCTAGGCTCTGAAGTTTCCCGACGGTTTCTTTGGGCAAAGTCTAACCATGTGGCCGGTCCCACCACAGTATAGACAGAGCCCCTCGGATAGGCGTCGTCGTCTTTCGCCTTCGGTGAGCCTGGTGGCACCTAGCTGCATAGGCTCTTCAGAAGGTTGAGCGACGGGAACCTCAGATTTTGCAGTGGATTCAAAATGTGATCCTTTCTCCAGGCGCCTTTCCCGGAGTCGGCGATCAATGCGGATGGCCAAATGCATTAACTCATCCAGTGTTTGGGGTTCCGGGTAGTTCACCAGGGTATCTTTGATAGCGTCCGCCAGACCTAACCGGAATTGGCCACAGAGGGCAGGATTGTTCCAGCGTGAGTCAACTGCCCAACGCCGGAATTCGGAACAGTAGTCCTCGGCTGGATGGCGTCCCTGGCGGAGGGTACGTAACTTTGCGTCAGCTGAGGCCCCCTTGTCGGGATCGTCATAAAGGACCTCCATAGCAGTGAAGAAACTATCCACTGACTGGCGGATGGGGTCCTGAGCTGATAAACTAAAGGCCCAGGACTGAGGGTCTCCATGTAACAGGGATATAATCAAGCCCACTTTTTGTTCCTGTGAGCCCGAGGACACCGGGCGAAGCTGAAAGTATAGTTTACAAGAGTCCCGGAAATTGGCAAATTTTGCCCTATCGCCAAAAAATTTTTCAGGGAGCGGGATCTTGGGTTCCACCGTCATTGCGGCCGGAGTCCCCTGAGAAGTGGGGACCATGGGAGTTGGACGGTTCTCCTGGGCCGCAACTCGATGAGCCAGGTTCTCCACCGCCGCCGTCAGGGCCTGCACCTGCTCCAGAATTTGGTCCATTCTTCTGGCCCGTTATAATGTCAGGATTGTACCTAACACCCGTCTGTCTTAAGCCAGTATCCCCCAATCTCCACCGCCACTTCTGCCTATAGACAAGCCCCCGCTTGTGGGAGACGCGAGTAATGCCTCTCCCAGTTGGTTGCCCCCAGGACTTAACAGGCGCAAGGGATAGCAGCTTAAGGTGCAGTTTGGTGTTAGGCAGGGAATCCCGAATGAGGATGCCGGGTGCGGAAAGTCCGTAAATCAGGCCGAGGTCAAACCAGGAAGTCACAGGCGAGGTATCCAGGGGAGAAGACTGAGAATGGTCGAGGGTAGCCGAGGTCAATTCCAGGAGGTCACAGGCGAAGTACAGGAGGGTCAGGCAAGAGAGTGGTCAGGCAAAGCAGAAGGTCAGGGCAGGCAGCTAGCAAGAATAGTCAGGGTCCAAATCCAAATCCAAATCCAAAATCTTCACAAACACAGCAGCGCACATCCAGAACCCAGAAGCTATAACGGGCCCTGGGAAACTGGAACAGTGCAAATATATAGGGAAGTCTGGCCAATGGGAAACAGGGAAAAAGGAGGGAAGGAAGGTGCTTGGTGCAACAAGGAAGTGGGATCGGTCCCAGGAGCTGGACGGCCCAGGCCAGACAGGCCGACCAGTCCCTGGGTCCGATCCCAAGAACCGGCCACTGACTGGACAATTCAAACTCGCCCCCGGCGGGCGCGCTGGGGGAAGCGCCGCCGGGAAGCATAAAGCAGACGTGCTCGCGCGCGCGCGCGCGAGCACGTTGATGATCGGGCGCGCCCCCGCCAGGAAGGGGAAGCGCAGAGCTGGAGGGGAGAGCCGCAAGGCCGCGCAGCCGCGCGGAGCGGGCTGCGACGCGGCCACCCATGGCGTCCTGCGCCGCCCGCCCCAGATCCCCGTGACGGTGCCGAGGAGCTGGCAAACCCGGGGACCGCCGGGCAGCAGCCCGGTGGGAGCCAGCCGGCAACGCGGCGCGGGACCCGGAACGGCGGTGAGGTAAGTGCCTAACAGTAGCATACAGCAAGTGTGGATTGTTTTGGGGACCTTTTGGGGGTTGTGCAGCAACTCCCCTCTTGGTTGTGCCAAACTTTGAAAGCATACTTTCAGCAGCCTGATGGTTCTAACCACTATACATCTGGTTTTGTGGTGAGCTGCATTTGTGTGATTGTTTGAGCATTGTGATTGTGTATGTGGAGTGGTTGTGTGTGTGTTGATATTGTTTTTTGTTTTTTGTGCAGTGCCTGAGCTATAGCCAGTGATTGTGAGATGGATGAGAGGGTGATGTTTGGGTTATGGATGTATTGTTGTGGGAGTGTACAGGAAGGTCAGGATTCAAGGGAGGAGGGTGCTGTGAGGTTTAGGGCACCCCGATCCTTTGGCATCCGCCTCTCTGTATGGGATTTAAGTGACGAGCAGATCAGAAGTTGTTTTCGTCTGAATCGTGCAGCACTACAGTCCCTATATGATCACATTAAGACCAAAATCGAGCCATCCACCAGACGCACCCATTCCATCCCTGGCATAGTTCGCCTATGTGCCATGCTAAATATTGTGGCACGGGGGAATTTCCAGGCAACCTCTGCCCTCCTCGGCATGATCAGCCAGGCTACAATGAGCCGCATATTTTACCAGGTAGTCCTGGTTATTTGCGACCTTATCCCTGTTTATATCAAATTTCCTGAGGATGAGGAGGAGGTTGCCAATATAAAACGTGCGTTCTACCGTATGGGAGGGATCCCCAATGTGCTAAGGTGCGTGGATGGTACGCATATCCCTTTCTGCCCTCCCCGTGCACAGAAGCTGCGTTATAGAAATCGTAAACAGTTCCATTCAATGAACGTCATGGTAGTGTGTGACCATGACATGAAGCTGCGGGCCGTGAGATCTGGCTTCCCCGGCTCATGCCATGATTCTTATGTGCTCCAGCAATCAGTCCTGTGCCGGAATTTTGAGAACAATGAAATGCCACCTGGCTGGCTACTGGGTAATTAATAATCCTTGACATAATTCCAAGTTTGATATGTGGCCTAGTAAATTGGCAAACTAGATAACAGAAGCTTTAATGTATACATTATGTTCATGGTACTTGACTAATTGCTCTCTCTCAATTTGATTATTCAACAGCGGACAAGGGATATGGGCAGAAAACGTAGCTAATGACTCCGGTCAGAACCCCACAGACCACTGCCCAGGTACGATACAATGTAGCACATCGCAAAACCAGATGCATTGTGGAAAGAACCATCGGCCTGCTGAAAGCACGCTTTCTCTGTTTGGCACACCCAGGAGGAGAGATGTTGTACAGTCCACAAAAGGTCTCCAAAATAATCCTTGCATGCTGTGTCCTACACAATATTTGCATATGTCACCGAATCGAACCATCCAAGGAAACAGCACTGGTGCCAGAAGTCCCCAACATGGGCCGCAGACAGTCACGAGGACACCCAGACTGGGTTTTGAGCGATGGGAAAGCATGATTAGCTGTCTTTTCTCGGTAAGCTAGGTCACCTTAACTATACTACAACTACTGTACTACAGGGCCCTTCAAATCATTACTTGACAAATATGTGGTTGGTCTATAATTATTACCAAGAAAAATGTGTAGCTTAAAGTAATTAAAAAACAAAATATGGGGGTGGTAGTTGATATGGATAAAGCAAAAGTAGTTTGCTTTCAATCTCTAAAGTTTCAAGGTGTTTGTTATGTAATTAAATTCAACCACAACAAACAAAGGGGATTTAGTAAAATATATTTTGAAGCAACAACATTAACTAACTACACTTTTTTTCTCATTTTAGGCACCATGAACATGGCCAAACCTGTTTTTTTTATTTTATATTAAACAAAATATCTGCTTAAATAAATCAAAAAAAAGAAAAAAAGGTTTAGATGTGTTATTTGCATAATGTTAGATCACATTTTCTAATTTAACAGATTGATTTCTATACAACAGCAAAGAAACGCTCAGGTGCTGTATTGAATACGGTGTAACAACTCAACAGCGCCTCTAAAGCACATCTGAAACATCATATTCAACATTGGCAGCGTCATTTCCAATAACGGCAGGTAGCGACTGAGGAGCCCTGGAATCGCGACTGACAGCTGATTGTGGCGGCCACTAGCGGTCGTTAATAGCGCCGCAATACAGACGCTTATCTGTCGCTACCTGGTGTTAGTGATGAATCAGCCTGTAATTGTTTTCAGCTGAACTTCCTATTAAAGGGATACAGCAGGCAAAGGCATTCTTAGACCATTGTGTACATTTGGCACTGTCCTAAATTGTTTTCTGTTTTTAAGTTACATAATAAATGGCCGTGGGTTTGAATAACAGATTATGTCTCCCTATTTTAAAACTGCACATTCCTGCAACCCTAATTTCGTGTCCTTAGGTATAAATAGGGTAAATAAGCATTGGTGGGGGTCCCATTTAACTAGGGAGATTTCCCACAGATAGCATCAGTGGATTTTCATTTTGGATACGCTGGCACCTTTAGGTCTAAATATAGATTTTGATCTTAATTGCTTTAATGACACCTCTTGATACTTGACTATTATTACTATCATTTATTTAATTCTTTGTTTCTTTCATTGTAATGTTTTTAGTGGTTTTAAATAATTTTCCCTATCCTTGTGAAGGTGGCTCTCACTGCCACACATCACTGTGGTTGCTTGTGCATCTATGTGTTGCTCCTATGTGGGCAAAACCTTATAGTGAGATGGGAATTTAAGTTCTTCTCTTTTTTTATTATGGTCTGGCATTCACACTGCGCAGACTCACCACTATTGTTATGTCACCTGTGTCCTCTGACGCTGTGTCAGATACCGGCTGCAATTTAGCGTTCCTTTACACTTCAGCAAAACCCGACTGCAGCACAAGGTTTTCACTGACGCTGTGTCAAAGTCCGGCTATATCACAACGCAAACTCAGGGGCTTCTCTATGATTGGCAATTTTTCCTGCTGACATCGTGATCAATGGAGGAGGAAGCCACACCCCTAAAACTTTTATACCGGATGAAACCTCCACATTGCCAGCCTCACTTAAAGTTTCATATAGCAAATAAATGCATCAGCCGTAGCAGTGGCGGTCATTTAATCTAGATTTGGATGAAATATTACTACAGTTTCTATTACCCTATTTTCCTTAAATTGAGACCTAACCCAAAAAAGCCCTAACATGAGTCACACACAGATCAAATAGTGCCATTGGAGTCACTTAACTCCTGAGCATATGTGAGAGCATTGCTTCTGGTTACAAGGGGGAGTAAATCTCTACACTTGCATTGCAGTGAAACAACGACAAAATGCGTACAACTTATTGAGATCACTTCCTATAATGTGACACAAGGCTCCAGTTTTTTAAAGTCAGTTCAAAATCCTTTTTTCTCTAAACATGTGATTTTACTTCCTGCCAGTGGTAAGATGTGCTTCTAACAAAAAAGACATGACTGTTTTCACCGCTAAATTACATTAATGTATAGATTATCTGCATATACTTCACATGATCGCCCCACCTCTAACAACATTAGTCTATGTGCTGGTCCAGAGCCTTTACATTCTGGCACTAGCCTAACTACTGAAATTAACTAATTTCACTTCTAGGCAGATAAATTACATATCTATTCTGGATTCTGCAGCCTTTATGGGATTTGTGCTACCCCCTTTGGCACTGTCAAAACTAAGAGTTCATTACTTAATCCCACCTGCTAACTTCTACCACAGGTTCTTCCTGAATTCTTCAGGATATTAACTATGTACTCTAGGGTTCCAATAAAACACCTCCATTGATTTACTATTCTCTTGATGTCTCACCAAATCTCAGTGTGGTGACCTAAATCCATGTGTCAGGTGGGTACACTCTACCACTTATGAGGTCTTGACACTCTAGTTCCCTTTTCCCATACCACCCTAAGTAGGTGATATATAGATGTAAGTAACATATTTGCATAAATTGTAGAATTAATGATAGGAAGCAGAATAAAACTATTTCCAATAACATTCAGAGAGTCACTTAGTTTGCACTCCCCCCACCCCTTGTCCTTTTCACAGATGAAGGGGTTAATGACTTTCTGACTGCATGAATTTGGCAATGAAATTTTGCATTACTCCCAAGATATGCAAATCCCTCAGTTCTATCACTGCTACTTTGATGTTTCTTTGAATTCCCGCTAGATTCATTGATGTCAAACTGATGTTAAAGCCTTTTGAAATTGACAAGGCCCATGAAACTGATAGATTGCTGCAGATGCAAAATTATTTAAGGTGCCTGATGTTATAATTTATTCTATGCTAACACACATTTTTTAATCTTTCATTACACATACTGGCATTTTCCCCAGCTCTTTTAAAAACTGCCAAAATGTTCCTGAGCAAGGCATGGGTCTTCTAAGGACTGCAGAAAGGAATTTTACTTGAATCATCTGTAATTATTGTGTGTCATTGCACAGGCTCTTTAACAGATATTTAGGTCTAAATGTATAGCATATGTAACAGCAGCTTGAACTTATTTGCTCCCATACTGGTAAGCAGAATCCATGTTCGGGATTGTCTTATGCGTATGTGTGAATAATTGCATATCAGTCAATGTTTTGTAGCACTACATGGTGTATAATGCATGCTGCTTCATTATATTTATCTATCCCACATCATCTTGCTCTGGGCATTCTTAGGTTTCATCTCAATGAATATGAAATGTTTCATTGTGAGCTAAATCCTACTGGATGTTTTCTGCTTACAACCACATTTTGGCCATGAGTTTTCTTAAGCCACACTTTCTGTCTTCGGTGATGTCAGTAAGTTGTTGTACCGTGTTAGCCATCGATGTAAGCAGGAAACCCAAGGTTAAGGTAATACCATTTATTGGCTAACTCAATAAGATTGAAAATGCAAGCTTTCGAAGCTGTTCAAGCTTCTTCTTCAGGCATAATACAGATCTGTAACTTAGACACACATTTATACAAAACACTACAAAGGAGTGACAATTGTTTTTACACTGACACACATGAAAAATAGCTAAGTCGTAAGAATCAGGGGGATTATAACAATTAATGGTGAGCTGATAAGAATGAGAGGGGGAGAGAAAGTGTGTGGAATTTTTATTGCTCTCACACCAGGCCAGACATTCTGTTTAATATCAGACCTTCTGATGAGTCTTGTCTATTCAATCCATGTCATAATGACACATAAAATTATTGTCCCTGTTTAGCCCACAGTCCATCGATTTAAAGATTTAGATGCATTTACACTCCTATTCCAATCTCTCCTTTTGTGAGCGGAAACCCCCCTTGAGCACTGTGAGTTTGAGATCACATAGGCCATGGCCTGGTCTGCAGAAATGGGCTGCAACAGGCACATCAGTTTTATTATTTTTGATTGTGAACCTGTGCAGATTTAGTCGCTTTCTTAGTGCTTGTCCTGTCTGCCCGATGTGAAATGCTGAGGGACACTGCACACACATGATCAGTATACTACATTAGGGGATTTGCATGTGAAATTACCCTGTACTTTGTAATCATGTTGCATACCTGATGTCTTTATTCTGTCGGTGGCGTAGATGTGTGTGCAGATTTCACACCTTTTCTGCAGGCAAGGCCATGTCCCATTTTGTGCTGGGTCACTTAGGGAGCTCGTCACAATGAGTTTTCTGAGGTTGGGAGGTTGTCTGTATGCCAACAGAGGAGGATCTGGGAAAATCTCAGAAAGTCTCTCATTCCTGTGTAAAAGGGGTTGGAGCGCCTTCGCAATTTTCCTTAGAATCTCCAGACGTGGATTGTATGTGACAACTAGAGGAACACGATTCTTCTTTTGGAATTCTTTGTACTGCAGGAGTCTGTGTCTGGGGATGTGGAGTGCTTTCTGTAACTGGGCCTCTGTTTCTGATGGTTTGTAGCCCTGCCTGATAAAGTCCCTTTTTAGATTGTCCATATGTGTGTTTCTGTCCATGGTATCAGAACAGATTCTGTTGTATCTGAGCTATTCAGCTATTGCACTGTATAAAGTATACACAACCCAGTCCGATGAAACAGTTTTTGGGCTATTTGCCCAAAGATAACATGATATAAGATATCTGATGGCCTATTTAATCAATATTTTTATCGAAACCTATTTCTAGTTATATTTGCGTTTTTTAGTTTAATGAAATGTAAAAGGAGTAATAGAATTATCTAATAGAATTAGAGTTCGTTTTAATAAAGGAAAATGTTAATTGAAATATTTGACTCATCAAAGTAGCCGCCTTTGCAAATCAACGTGTCATTATTTCTGCAATCTTTGCTTTACGCATCTGTCAAATATATTCCTAACTAGCAAGATATTGTTTGAGTCCAAGTACACCATCTCATTGTTTTCTTCCTATGAAGTTCTGAGCTACAGTATTATGAAGGTATTTTTGGGTCATAATATTGTGGTGGGAAGATACCCTAAGTGGGTATAGTCTTTTAGGCTCAAAATCAACAACTTAGGACCAGCAGACTAACCTTCTACTATCATGCATCTACCCTCACCCTCCACCTTTGACAGGTGTTCCTTTGTGCCAAAATGTTTTAATCCATCTTTAATTCATTCAATGTTAACATTTCTAATGAATAGCATAACATTTCAATTCGATTTATTTGCTTAAAATAGCTAATGAAAATATTCAAAATAAAGGCAACCATAATTATAACATGGTCAATTAGATACTTTCTAATAAATGAGTAAAAATACTAAGAAAAAAAAAAAAAAAAGTAAAAGGCGAATTTAGCGATAAAAAGCCTTTAGGGTGATTTAGTAAGGAGGATGTTTTCACAGGTGAGGAGCCCTTATTGAAAGTACTGACAGAGAAGTGGCTGTCAGGGACCGCTGGACACCCTTCTCTCGTGAGCCAACAATCCCCAATCTCCACCGCCTCTTGTGCCTATAGACAAGCCCCTGCTTGCTGGAGACACGGGTTATGCCTCTCCAGACTCGGTTGCTCCAGGACTTACTGGCTCAAAGACTGCTGGCTACCGATAAAGACGGATGAACTGCGGGGTATCCCAAATCAGGAGTTCATGCACCAAAGTCTGTAAACATCAAAACCAAGGGGCAAGGCAAAGAGTAGTCGGGACTGGCAAGGGTCAAGGCCGGGTGATCACAGAAGCGCCGTATCCAAGGGGTTAAGCAGAAATGAAGTCAGACAGGCAGAAGGTCGGTTCAGGTAGCGAGCAGGAGTAGTCAAGGATGAAGCCGGATCAAACACACTAAGACGAGATTCAGAAGCCCACCCAAGCTAGTAAATGGCTATAACGGGCACTGGTGGTCCGGGCGGGAAAATATTTAAATGGTGACTGACCAATGGGAAGGCGAATGTGCTGATTGGTGCAACACACGATTTCACCCCTGATAGGAGAAACTCCAGGGACTGGACCACCCTGGCCAGTCAGGCTGTCCATTCCCTGACCTCCCCAGAGCACAGGATCCCTGGGCCAGGATTGGTCCCTTTAAATCTGTCCCTGGCGAATGCCCTGGGAGCAGCGCCGCCGGGGGAAATAAAAGGAACATGCTTGCACGCGAGCACGTGCACGGCCGTCGGGCGCGCCTCCTGAGGAGGAGGAAGAGGCTGCCGGCGTGCCCGGCGCTGGAGGGGCAGCTGCCCGGTGCGGCCGCAGGAGGGGCCGTGCCACCAGTGAGCGTGTGGAAGCGCCGCGGGACAGACTCCCAGGTAAGTTCCTTACAGTGGCTTTACATATATATCCATCTTGCATACATTACATAGTTAAATAGACATAAAAAAGTTGGAACACATCTGTCCATCATGATTAATCAACAAAAAGTATTGGTTACAGCAAGGTCAATTGGAATTTCTTCTTTAAATGAGCTGTATCAGGAAATCCCCTAAAATAAGAATTCATATAAATATGCTGGATAGTGGTCACTTATCCACCCTAACAAAAATAAAAACAAAATCCTGCCAAGCTTGTGCTTTTATCTCCTGGTAGAAATAAAATCCAGGGGTGATAGCACCATGCTCCCCTGGTGGTATGCAGGGTGTGATTGTCTGATGGTGGTCACATGTTCTATTCTCTTCTGCTTTGCAGCTACAGGCTGAGGATGGGACAACTGACCACCAACGGTGAATGTCACATTTTCCGTGCAGCGCGTTAACAGGTAAGATTTAGGGGGGCTGCAAGAAGTTGATTGAGAGGGGACCCCAGCAATTGGCATGCCCCCCCCCCCCCAGAGTGGACAACACCCATTTTTTTAAAGAGGGGCAACCACTGCCCTGTAGTCTATAACAGTGTCCCTCTAACTTTTTATGCCAAGAAAGACAAGCAGTCAATAAGTTTAGGCCAAGTAAAAAAAGCACTAATTACCATATTTTTTCACCCTATTTTCCCAAATGCTGGGGGGAAATGTCCATAAATGTGACAGATCCCCCCATTCACCAACCACTGCTGTAGAAGATAAAAAAAAAACTTACATGAGCTGCGAACTGAAGGAAGCCACCACTCTCTGATCTCAGACATACAATATACAATGCAAAACATGTATAAAATGCTGTCAGGCTGGCTGGTCAAGCATTGTGTCTCCTCACATTGTCACCTAGTGGCTTCTTACTACTATAGCCAGGTGCAATTGACCAATCAAAGCTGTCCCTCAGCCTACAACCATGCATCCCCAAACATTACATTGCCAAACTTAAAGTAAATATTCTCTAAATCACTCATATGCTGTAGGTGCATTACTTATACACAATGAAATATATTTAGATGAAATTAAAGTTAAAATAACATCTGAAATAAACTTAAGAATAAAATCTTTACAATACCAGGTAACTCTTGTTACACACCACTGCATGGGAGGTTATACTCTAATCTATGATAGCCTGACAACTGGGAACAAACACAGCAATAGATGAATTGTGTTATGAATAGATGAATAGATGAAAAATGAACCTAGTTGTCTATGTGTATTTGCCCTACTCGTCAACTGAACCAAAATTGCATGTTGAAAGATCTCTATATTGCTGAAGTGTTGCCCACTTTCCAGTATTATGGCAACTGTCTTTTGCTTCAGTCAAAGGGCAAAGCTAAAAACTGCAACCTAGGGACAACCAGCAGTCCAAACCGTAGGCATCACCTGAAACACTCACTAGCACTCATCACTTGCCACAACTGTCCAGCCTGATATTTCCAGAGTGTCATGATTTTGTTGTGAAAGATGTAAACATTTCCACAATGTGCCTTGGTTCCTACCAGAAAGGAAAAATTCTGCCCCCTCTCACCTGTCCTATGGCGCTGCTGCTATTCCATACCCATACATTTTGCTTTGCCTCTTCCTTAGCAGCAGACAGTGCCTCCTCCCCACGACTGAGGCAAGTATGGAGGAATTAGGGGCATATCTTATGGCCTGCACCATTAACAACAGCCATGGGTGGGATAAAGGTGCTCCCAGTGGATGGCCTTGGTGCCCTGGACTATAGCCCTGCTCGTCATCCCCTGGAAATGGCCCTGGCTCCTACTAGTGGCAAACTGGGGCTAAATATTGACACACTGCCAACTCATTACCAGCTCTTAACACCCTCAGTGAGCCCCACCATAAATGTGCTTCTCGCCCCCCCAGCTATGATCTTAAAGGTATAGCATTAGAAACAAACAAAATAGACTGAGAATTCTTTTTGTGGAGGGGGTGGAAGCTAAAGGGTGATGTATAGTGGGCTAGTGAGCAGAATTGGATTAAGCAGCATGCCAACTGTCGTCAAAGCAGTAGGGCCTACCGTAAATTATCTTGGGTTTCCTCATTCATGGCTAGTCCACTCCTGGCTGCTATCGTATTCATTATTCCCTGTCTTCATTGGCATGCCAACCAGTACAGGATACTGAAACATAGAACAGAGGTGAACGTCTGGCACACTGCAAATTGATTATTGTACTATACATGACACGAATAATGTATGTGTCTATGATAAAAATTTGGCTGCTTTGTATTTGCATTGAAGTTGATATTCCTGGTACGTGTTTACTGACCTCAGACTTAAAGCACACCTAAAGTCAGTTAATGAATCCCTTCCTAGCCCAAATTCAGCATTTAAAAAGGCTCAGTGTGTGGACCACTTGAGTATTGTTTTTCTTTAAAGAGGAAATCTAAGCTTTTTATGACGTAACATGGAGTATCTCTTCCCATCCTTTCCCCTTGTGCTAAAGTGATTCAGGCATTAAAATAAAATACAATTCACCTGGCTGCTGCAACCTTTCCCTGATTTTGGTAGAGGTGGGGCACTGCATGGCAGCTGCGGGCTTGAGTGACAGTTGGACTTCAATGACAAGCTAGTCATCCAATACAGGGAGCAGTGCAGCCTCACTGCACAAGGTCCCACCTTAAACCTCCATGCAGAGGGCTTGCCCCCAAATAAGCAGTTTTTATATTATTGGCAAAATTGGATTTAGCACAGAGTGCTCAGACTTCCTCTTTAAGTCTGCTAAACTACAGCCATACATGCTGCCTAAAAACCTCTTCTCCCAAATAATTATGGGGAACATGCCCATCACAGGTTCATATTTTGGGGCGGGTATGCTTCAGGGCACCAGAAACCACACTGCTGCAGGGGACAAAAGGTGAGTGCCAGCTTTCTTATGTTATGCCAGAACAGTCCCCAGGACAGCTATGTTACATCTTGGGTTTTGCAATATCCATTCATCTTATGCCTTTATGCTAGGGTCTGACAGAACGTTGCCTCCTTATACACCCTCTCCCTCTGTGACACTCTATATAACTGCATAGAAACAAGTATCTGGGGCATCGCCATACTCTAAACTTCTTCTTGCACTGATGGGCTGTGTGATTTCTCTTTGTCACATTTGCAGTTTCAGACAATATGGTGCTCAGCAAGCTGGGCAGATGCCAACTCTCCTTTGTCGTCTAAAAAGATTTCTGTAAAGGCAGAGATTAAAGTACAAACGTTTTCTGGCTCTCTTTATTGTCACTATGCTACTCTACTTCCTGCAAGCTCCATTTAGTTTCTCACACTTTTCAGCTTGAGTTCAGTTATTGATCCTTTATTTTTGGCATGTTGAAGTTTAAAGAGTATGTGATAATTCAAGGGCATTTGTGGCCAGATAAAAAATAACTATAATCACCTAATCACCTGCAGCCTTGATCCACAGTGTTACCAGCACCTATATCTTAACGGATTTCCATCTGTCAGCACACATTCTCAGCAAGGCATCTCAGTATGGACAGTTACATGTTTTTTCCTACCTCCAGTCAGAAATGGAGCATACTTCCTCCTCCCCGGAGGCAGAGAACATGCTAAAGGGAGCCCAGAAGTGAGCTTTCAACTGTGCTCGATCATTTATTGTCAATGCCAACACTCAACGTCTAAATTTTGGGCACAGAGAAATTTGACATGCTTGCCAAAATGTCCTTTATTATCACTTCCTTACACATAACCTTTGCTCTTCTCAGGATCATACTTGTCAAATGTGACACTAAACCTTTCATAGATTACAATTTACCTAAGATCCCTAAAGCCATGCATTTACATGCAGTCGCTCAGACCATTTTATAACTAACCTGGGAGGTGCACGTTAGCAGGGCAATTAGGATACAAAAGTCTTAAAGGAGCCACAGCACTCAAACCAGTTAGCTTGCTGACCAACCTACAATCTGTCTCTAAACTTGGTTAAAAACAGAGGGCTCGGTCACACACATCTGCAGAAGTATGCTTAAGCTGCAGCACCAGCGCCAAGGTGCCCTGTGAGGTGCAGTCCTAACTCTAATCTCTGAGAGCCCCATTTGGGACATACAGTGCAATAGATAAATTGGGAGCAGGCTTACCTGAGGTTGCCCTAAACCTCAAGTTCAAGCCATGGGGTGGAAGGGTAAAAGACCTTGCAATACAGCCTAGACCCCACACCCCATGTGCTTGCACAAATTCAAAAGAAACAAATGAGGGGTGGCAGCCGCTCAGACCATTTTATAACTAACCTGGGAGGTGCACGTTAGCAGGGCAATTAGGATACAAAAGTCTTAAAGGAGCCACAGCACTCAAACCAGTTAGCTTGCTGACCAACCTACAATCTGTCTCTAAACTTGGTTAAAAACAGAGGGCTCGGTCACACACATCTGCAGAAGTATGCTTAAGCTGCACCACCAGCGCCAAGGTGCCCCTGTGAGGTGCAGTCCTAACTCTAATCTCTGAGAGCCCATTTGGGACATACAATGCAATAGATAAATTATCAATTTAAGACTTTTGTAGACTTAAAAAAAGAAATGTCTGGGATTTTCAAAAGCAAGATATTCATGAAACAATCTACTGAACTGAAAATGTTGATAAGATTTTTTTAGCTCACACACAATAGTGTGTAGTACAGTGCTGTGTTCACAGTCTGTTATATCATCAAAATGATGGAGGAACACAGTGATTTTTACCTACATCGCAAAGTCAATAATAAAATCCCAAATGCTGCAAAAATGGTGGAGGTAGTAAAGAGCTTCAGATTGTCACCACCAGATGGAGAAGGGTGAGCACTCTAAATTTCTGGGAACAATCATTTCACATTATTTAAGATGACGCATACACAATGGGGTTGGATTTAACACTTTTATTTTACCCAAAGTGTACTTTTTACAAATGGTCCCCGGTCAACTCTGTTGACTTAAAAAAAACTCAGCCAACACTGTGTTCCTGAACTGGCTAAGGAAACATGGCATTCCCCAGTGTCCATTAAGCGGAGATGTCAAAACCCAGAGAGATTGGGGAAGTCGAACTTGGGACAGCTCTGCCCTGCACCAGGCTTTTGCCGATCTCTCCGGCTGCTAGAAGCGTGTGATTTTTTTACATTTAACCCTTTGTGAACTGGTAAGGTGTCCTTGAGACACCCTATAACAGTTCACAAGCCAGGAGGTGCCTTGCAAGTTAACTGCAAGCAAGTGGGTGACTTGCCAAAATCCGCTGCTCTGCCTCCACATCCTGGTCTAGCAGCCTCAATTGTTTTTCTGGGGAGCTGTATTTGAAGAGAGAGAGAGAGAGATGTGGTTAACTCCAGAGAGTAGAAAATAACCATAGGAGGCCTCATAGAGAAACTTCTTACCCAGAGGTCAGGCTGGGCGGGCATTCTGGAAGCTTTAGAGTGTAAAGTGTAAAAAAACACAATTCACAATTCAAGTCTTCATACTTGCTTGACACCTTGCTGTTGGTCCAGGATAAATAGTGTAAAACACAGAGCAATATCCAAAATAAACCGATGCCGAAGATAATCTCAATCCCACGGCGTATGCACCTCCACACTGTGAATCCTCCACCAATCGTGCAAATCCTTACCGACTAAAAGAGGTTATAAGGCCTTCAAACTTCCACATAGAAATGCTTAATGGAGCCTGCTCCTCCTTATTACGCTCACCGCTCTCCAACGAGTAAAACAGTGGAACCGATCGCCAAAAAAATAATAGAAACAAAATCTAGAGTAACTCCGTTTAAAAACCCCGGAAACTTAATAGGTAGTTTTTAAAATTTACACTCACAAACATATAATTAAAATCAGCATTCAGAAAAGTCACGGCAATATTCGTCTCACCGGCCCTGGGATAACGCAGCTTTGCCAGCAGATAAGAATCACGTCAGCCACTGTAGATAAAGTACCGAATTCGTGTGTTGAAAATAATTCCGCCACCGCCACCGCCAACGCGTTTCGTTGCCAAGGGCAACTTTAACTAGGCTGGTGGCGGGCGGAAGGCGGAAGAATATATGGCAACCAACATCATCCCATAATTCCATGGGAGAGTGGTCATGTGACAACAATTACTCTCTCACATAGTAAGCTCAAAGCATGTAATCCAAATCAAACAGATTGCCTCTATGCAATTCTAATCATAAATACAGGGAAGCAATAACGCTTCCTAATAATATAATACACACCGCATCTTAGATGAGTTTGTAACAGCCAATCAGATGTTGAAGGACGCGGTGTGACACGCCCCTCATATTGTTTTGCTGACTTATATGTCCCGGTTAAGTGGTACAAAGTGTCATGGAGCGCAACAGTCAAACATGCGCGCCGTGCATCACAGACAGCAAATCCCGCGGCGTTATGAAATCCCGCGAGACAAACAAGCGACAATAAATGTGCGTTCCATCATACAAGATGGATGTGCGCTTCAAAGCAGCAAAGTCCCGCGGTATGATAAAAACCCGCGGCAGAGGCGAACAATGAATATGCGCTCCATCACACAGTGTGCACGTAATGAAAAATGGATGTGCGCCTCAAGCGCTGCCAGTCACATGACCGTAATGAACGGCCATATAGGGTACAAGGCACAGCACCTAGCAGCGCACAGCCCAGGGGTCAATCAAAGAACAAAAGGGAATCCCTCCTTACTAAGAAAGAGAAAAATACTATGGACATTAGGGATGATATCCCATTCATTACCGGTTTTAATGTTCAATATAAGGAGGTACGCAATCTGCTAGTGAAACATTGGCACATTTTGAAGGCAGACGCAGTGTTGGGCCCGGCATTACCCATCTGCCCTAAAGTGGTGTATAGGAAAGCTCCAAACTTGAGGGACAGACTGGTGAGAAGCTACATCGACCCGCCTAGGTCTGGCGGAGTGATGGGCACTCTACCGCCTGGTTTCTACAGGTGTGGAACGTGTGCTGGATGCAAGGGCTGTAAGCCCATGAATAAATCGACGAAATCCTTTTTGGACTTTAGTACGAACAAATCTTTTAAGATTTCCAAGTCTATAACGTGTAGTTCTAAAGGTGTGGTATATCTCATTTGGTGTCCATGCTTTAAAATGTATGTTGGACGTACCACACGTGAGCTTAGAACACGCATCCGCGAACATATGTATAATGTTAGACGTGGGTTTGAATCCCACAATTTGTCAGCACATTTTAAGGAGTGTCATAACAGTGACCCTAGTCTTATTTGTTTTTTGGGGATTGATAAAGTGGAACCACATTGGAGGGGTTCAAATATGGTGAGGGACCTTTCAAGAAAAGAAGGACAGTGGATATATACTTTGGATACTTTGCACCCTTCTGGTTTAAATATTGATTTTGATCTGAATTGTTTTATTGATTGCTCCTAACGTTATTTGCATGTCATTATGTTTTTATTTTTATTTTTATTTTTATGATCAATATTGTGATCTCTGTTGTATTTATCTGACGCTGGGGTCAGGTAGCTTTGCCACAGGTGTCACCTATTTTTTATTTTAAATTTTATTATATTTTTTACATTTTTTATATACATTATTTATATATATTATTGCTCTCAATTGTATTTTTATTCTTGCCTCTTTGGAATGTTAATCTCATGTTGGACCTTATTGCTGGTTGTTACATGTCAGCATTTTTGTATTATAATTGCTGCTTTAATGGCGATTGCCCTGATTACTTTATTAATATGTAGTCCTTCATAACGTTAATTTAACAGGTTTTTTGTTCTTTGATTGACCCCTGGGCTGTGCGCTGCTAGGTGCTGTGCCTTGTACCCTATATGGCCGTTCATTACGGTCATGTGACTGGCAGCGCTTGAGGCGCACATCCATTTTTCATTACGTGCACACTGTGTGATGGAGCGCATATTCATTGTTCGCCTCTGCCGCGGGTTTTTATCATACCGCGGGACTTTGCTGCTTTGAAGCGCACATCCATCTTGTATGATGGAACGCACATTTATTGTCGCTTGTTTGTCTCGTGGGATTTCATAACGCCGCGGGATTTGCTGTCTGTGATGCACGGCGCGCATGTTTGACTGTTGCGCTCCATGACACTTTGTACCACTTAACCGGGACATATAAGTCAGCAAAACAATATGAGGGGCGTGTCACACCGCGTCCTTCAACATCTGATTGGCTGTTACAAACTCATCTAAGATGCGGTGTGTATTATATTATTAGGAAGCGGTTATTGCTTCCCTGTATTTATGATTAGAATTGCATAGAGGCAATCTGTTTGATTTGGATTACATGCTTTGAGCTTACTATGTGAGAGAGTAATTGTTGTCACATGACCACTCTCCCATGGAATTATGGGATGATGTTGGTTGCCATATATTCTTCCGCCTTCCGCCCGCCACCAGCCTAGTTAAAGTTGCCCTTGGCAACGAAACGCGTTGGCGGTGGCGGAATTATTTTCAACACACGAATTCGGTACTTTATCTACAGTGGCTGACGTGATTCTTATCTGCTGGCAAAGCTGCGTTATCCCAGGGCCGGTGAGACGAATATTGCCGTGACTTTATTGAATGCTGATTTTAATTATATGTTTGTGAGTGTAAATTTTAAAAACTACCTATTAAGTTTCCGGGGTTTTTAAACGGAGTTACTCTAGATTTTGTTTCTATTATTTTTTTGGCGATCGGTTCCACTGTTTTACTCGTTGGAGAGCGGTGAGCGTAATAAGGAGGAGCAGGCTCCATTAAGCATTTCTATGTGGAAGTTTGAAGGCCTTATAACCTCTTTTAGTCGGTAAGGATTTGCACGATTGGTGGAGGATTCACAGTGTGGAGGTGCATACGCCGTGGGATTGAGATTATCTTCGGCATCGGTTTATTTTGGATATTGCTCTGTGTTTTACACTATTTATTCATCTTTGGGTCCATTTGGGAATAAGGACTTGTACACGTGGAGCATTAAATGTGTGGACTTGCATTTTGTTTAAGTTTGTAACTTTAAATTCATTTGTAGCGCGGTGTATGTACTATTATTGTACTTTTTTTATTTCATTTGTTGGTCCAGGATGTTGATTTCAGGATTTTTGCTATTGGATTGATTTGATTGAAGAGACACGGGTCTCCGGTTGCCTTCCCTTTGGGCTAGTATTAAATCTTTAATGTACAGATTTTCATGGGGGAACTCATGTCCCCCGGTGCCTGCTTTATGGAGGGGCAGTTCTTCCAGGTGTATATACACCGTCCTGAATTCAACTGGTTGGTAGTGAGAAAGGAGGGCTATGGCCCTGTACTACCCAGAGACCTGCATATTTTCAAGCAACTAAGAAGATACCAGGTCAAGCTAGATGTCAGAGAACTGGAAACAACCCTGGAAACCTACAGTAAACACGCTGGACCATAAGGAAGATTTTAAGCAGGTAAGACGATTGGGGGGAGGGGACAAGTGGGATGGCACTGCAAGGGAGTTCTAGTAAAGGTAGTTGGCCTGATCCCAGCCTCTCCCGAACGCGTTCTGCTCGTGAGCCCTTTTGGTGAGTGTATTATATTCTGCAGGAAATTTCATATGGTGTATGCCCAAATTAGTATTAGATATACTAATACAAAAATATACGTTCTCGATTTCCCATCTTTACGTTTTTGGCATACAGCTGTGCTTGATTAAGAGCCCTGATTTGCCCTTGGAAGCAGGATTTAAACATGGTATTTCCCATAGGACTTTACGCCCTCTTTTTGCTAGCGTGATTTTGGTGCACATGTGTGGAGATGCATGGCGTCAGTGAATAATTGGCAGAATATAAGCGTCTGCAGTGCCACGGTCTGCTTCTGTATACCTTTCCGAGTATACGCACACACACGTCAGCAGCTGGATGTTGATTGCATGTCCAACCAGCATCTATTTGAATTGACCCGACTGAACCACGTTTCTCTTGAGAAACTTTACTCGGAGCTGCGGCCATGGTTGGCCCCCAGCACAAGCAAGGGGCATGCAATTGGCAGCATGACCAAATTGGTTGACTGCCTTCAATTCCTAGCGACTGGCTATTTTCAGAGGCACTGCTAGTTGGCATGTCCCAGCCTTTGCTAAGCCGCAGCCTGACTAAATTTTTAGATGGCATGTTTGCCCTGCAGAATCTTTTTTCCCGACAGCTTGGCAGCCAGAAACGTGATAAACAGCGAATATGCCCAGCGTCATCATTGTGATTGATTGATTGTACACACGTGGTGTTGGTGCTTCCTGTGGCTGAGAAGTATATGTATGGAAGTATATGGATAATTTCCCCCCCTGCTCTTTGTTTAACCCTTTAAATGCCAAGCACGTAGTTTCTACGTGGTTGTTTCTCCTACCCTTAAGTGCCAAGCACGTAGAAACTACATGCCTGGCATTTCCCCCAAACAGTTAAAAAATAGAAAAAAAAAACACTTACCTCCGGTATCCCCGTGAAGCTTGGGGTCCCCTCTTCCTGCGGGGGGCATCCGATAGCCCCCCCGTCGTCCTCCGTCTTCAGGAGGGGGCCCGAAACCAGCCGCTCACCCCCCCCCCGTTTCCAGCGCTGACATCGGCGCTGTAAAAAAAAAACAAAAAACAAATTGTCATTTACTCACCTCCGCGCCCGAGCCTTCTGTCGGGTCTCCTCTTCACCGGGGGGGGGTCCGATCCCCCCCTGGGCTGCGCAGTCTTCAGGTGAGGACCCTCTTCCGGGTCCTCACCTCTAGTAATGGCGGCGATGGCCGCCGCCTCCTAGCCCCGCCCATTGTGGGAGGAGCGGGATGACGTCATCCCGCTCCTCCTATACCCCCTCCGAGCTCCGGCATCTGTCAGATCGGAGCCCCCTCGCCTGTCACCCGCCCTGCGCCGATCACCACCGGCATCTGTCACTGACATGAGCGGCGCGGGACAGCGGCGAGGGACGTCGGATCGGAGGTGAGTACAGTGTAAAAAAAAAAAAATAAAGATTTTTTTCTTGTGTCTGTGTCTGATTATTTACTTTTAACCCCTTGTGAACTGGTAAGGGGTCCATGACCCCTATACCAGTTCACAAGGCTGGGGGGATGGCAAGCCACCTGCGCTAGCGGGTGGCTTGCCATTAACCCCCGGCACCCCCATTACCTGCCTCTCCAAAGGCCAGGGGGGGGGCAGAAGAGCCCGGGCCCACATAGGCTATGTGGGCTCGTAGGCTGCAGGGTGGGGGGCCACAAAAGCTGGCCCCCCCACTCTGTGCCTACAAGCCCCCATAGCTGGTCCCGGGCTGGTTACTTTGGGTAAGGGGGACCCCACGTCAATTTTTTTTTTTATTTTTAAGGGTTTTTAACCCTTATAAATAAAAAAAAGGGGTCCCCCTCCCCTGGGAGGGGGGACCCTATGTCATTTTTTTTTTGTGTTCTGTCATCCAGCAGCTATAAAAGGCTTCCAGCAGGTGAGCAGAAGCCAGTTATCGCCGAGGGACAGAGTGCTCCAGGATGGATGGGAGGTAAGTATATAAAAAAAAATAAAAATTAATAAAATATTTTTTTCTCTGTGTGTGTCTGTGTTTTTTTTTTTACATTTAACCCCTTGTGAACTGGTAAGGGGTCCATGACCCCTATACCAGTTCACAAGGCTGGGGGGATGGCAAGTCACCTGCGCTAGCGGGTGACTTGCCATTAACCCCCGGCACCCCCATTACCTGCCTCCCCAAAGGCCAGGGGGGGGCAGAAGAGCCCGGGCCCACGGGCTATGCGGGCTTGTAGCCTGCAGGGCCAGGGGCCACAAAAGCTGGCCCCTGCGCCCTGTTCCTACAAGCCCTGCATAGCTGGTCCCGGGCTGGTTACTTTGGGTAAGGGGGACCCCACGTCAATTTTTTTTTTTTATTTTTAAGGGTTTTTAACCCTTAAAAATAAAAAACAAATGGGGTCCCCCTCCCCTGGAAGGGGGGACCCTATGTCATTTTTTTTCCTCGATTTAACCCTTTGTAGTATTTTATTTGTGAATGTTATAAAATACTTGTTTCAGTTAGAGGGGTCTCCTGGGCAGGAACAGGGGGCTACCGATAAATATGTGGTACCGTTCTAATCGGTAGAAATGGGGCTTTCACATGCAATATGCTTTTCCTTAATAAAATACATTTTTTATTTAAAATAAAGGAGTCAATTTTCTAAAAAAATTATTTATTTATTTATTTTTTTTACTTAATAATATTGTAAAAAAAAAAAAAAAATTTACAAACAAGACATTTCATGTTAAAGCCTAAACTCTGCTGCAAAAAAAAATATATATCATTTTCCTGAAAGTTCCAGCAAAAATGGCCCAAAACATGGCGCAAAACATGACGCAAAATGGGGAAAAATGGCCTGTCAACAGGGTGACAAAATCTCAAGTAGGCTGGAAATTAAAAGGGTTAATAGTACCTCTGCATGTTGGGTATTGTTCTGTTCGGGGGACCTTGCGCTTTCAGACTTAGCTTGTTTTTTCTGGTTTGCATATTTATATTTTAGGAAAAGGTGTTTTTTATTCAGCTTTTTTATAAATGTTTTAGGGAAACCCTGCGCAAACAAAGAATTCTTTGAGGTAATAATTCCAGAAAGATGAGCCCACTAGAACAAGCTGGGTACCCTTAGAAAGCTTAATGTGTGTACTTTCAGGGAATATATGGTTTATGGGGGATATTCCAAATGTCAAGGGTTGTTTTGGTTGAAAAATCGCAAGGTGCGCACTTTGTCTGCAGAGCTGAAATTTTCAAGTAAAATTACCGTTACGCACAAGCATGTGTACTTTGGGGTGTTTGGCAACTCTTCCCTTGACAGTAGCTATGCATGTTGGGTATTGTTCTGTTCGGGGGATGTTGCGTTTTCAGATTAAACTTGTTTTTTCTTGTTTGTATATAGTTTTTTTAGGAAAATGTGGCTTTGATTCAGCTTTTTTATCCTTTTTTTAGGGAAACTCTTTGCAACCAAAGAATCCATTGAGGGATTACTTCCAGAAAACTATGGCCACATCAACAAGCCTGGTACGCCTAGAAAGCCTGAGGTGTGTACTTCCAGAGAATATATAGTTTGTTGGGGAGATTTCAAATGTAAAGGGTTGTTTTTCTGGAAAAACTGCAAGGTGCGCATATTGCGTAGCATAGTTGTATTTTATCTGAAAATCCCCTAAAGCACTGTTTCAGTTTGGGGGAGTCCCCTGGGCAGGAAAGGGTGTCTACCTATACATATGTGGTACCGCTGTAACCGGGAGAAATTGGGATTTCACACGCAATAAGATTTCATTTTTTTTTTTTTTTTTTGCACATATTTCACCCAAAAATATTGAGAATATAAAAAATGACAAACAAGACATTTCATGTTAAAGCCCAGACTCTGCTGAAAAAAAACAATATATAATTTTCCTGGGAAATCCCTGGAAATCCCTTCAAAAATCACATTTGAACATGGGGAACGCATAATAGTGCAAAATGGTCTGGCAACAAAGCGTGACAAAAACTCCAGGTAGGCTGGCACTTAAAAGGGTTAACAGTAGCCTTTATTTTTAGTACCCTATTTTTTCTGCCCTAATGTAGCTAATACTGTTCCCTCTGTACTAGTTACCAATGTAATAGTATTGTTTTTTTCTGCTATAGTACTGTTGCTATTGTTCTGTTTACATGTGTATTTTTTGTGTTTTTTCAGAAATCCTGGGTCAAGCCATGACATCTTCATTCTAAGAAGCTTCAATCTCTATGATCACTTTGAGACTGGAGATCTGAGTGGTGGTTGGCTCCTTGGTAAATGTCTCCAATTTGTGACCCTTTCTGCCTGTAATGTTTCAGTTGGATTTACTGTGTAAGAACCTTGGTCTTTGCATTCCCTCAGTGCTAGAATTGATGTGCCTGTTTAGTAATTGCTATTTTGCTCACTGCCCCATTCCCTAATTTAGAGGCACTGTTCCCAGTCCACCTGCTCCTTGTTTGGCTCCTTGGTCCCTCTTGGCATATTACATTTTAATGATGCCTCCACAACTGTGTAAGTCTAATTGTAACTGCTGTTCCCTTTCTATTCAGCATCCCTCCTTGAGTTGTTGTCTGTGTTATTTTGCCACTTATCCCTCATTGTGCACCTTCCTTGTTGCTTTGTCTGTGTTTGACCTTGTCTTGGCTGATGATGTTATTCCTGTGGCCACAGATGCCAGGACAGGAGATCTACAACAGAGTCCACTGGAGGGACAGGGCTGTCGTCAAGCAAGCTTTTGGCCTGCTGAAGTGAGTTATGGGGGACTGGGTTTCTGCCACTCAGCGTGTTATGGGGGAGTTCTGATACTTAGCATATTATGGGGGGGTTCTGCCACTCAGCATGTTATGGGGGAGTTCTGATACTTAGCATGTTATGGGGAGGTTCTGCCTCTCAGCGTGGTATGGGGGGGTTCTGCCACTAAGCATGTTATGTGGGTTTTGACGATCAGTGTGTTATGAGGGGAATCTTCTGCTCAGCATGTTATGGAGGGGGTTCTACCACTCAGGGTGTTGTGGGGGGATTCTGTAGCTCAGCATGTTATGGGGGGATTCTGTCGCTCAGCATGTTATGGGGGGTTCTGTCTCTCAACATGTTATGGGGGCACTCAATGTGTTACAGGGGGGGGGCAGATACCAGGTCAGATATAATGCAGAAGGAAGGTGTGACCAGAAAAGTCCCAGCCATTTTTTAACCCCAGTTCAGCCCTGGACCCCCATTGAAGGGAAGTCGATAAGGTTGTCGGAATGTCGGGCAGAACAATGCCCCATTATAAAAATAGTTATCTTTTACATTCTAAAATTATATGGTAAAAAAATATTTTTTATTGCTCTTATTATTAAGAAAAAAGGGCAAGTTAACAAACAATAAAAATAAAGGTTTTCTTCCGAAGCAAAAGTGTGTTGTGTTTTCTGAACAAACAGCAGGCTTAATGCAGGTTGAGGAAGGGAAAGTGGGGAGGGGGGGGTCAAAGAAACAACTGGGGTAAAGCAGGTAAGTAAGAGCACAGAAGGAAGCACAAGGAGGCATGAGGTGAGTGACACTGCAGGAAGCCGACTACTAAATGGGATGCCCCAAAGGAGGGGGAAGAACAAGGAGAGATAAGGTGAGTGACAATGGGGGGGGGCAACTGCTATATGTGATGACCCAAAAATGGAGGAAGAACAAGGAGGGATGAGGTGGGTGACGCTGGGGGGGAGCAAGTTACTACATGGGATGCCCCAAAGAAGGAAGAAGAACAATGAGGGATGAGGTGAATGACACTGCGTGGAGCTAACTTCTACATGGGATGCCCCAAAAGAGGAGGAAGAAGAAGGCGGGATGAGGCGAGTGACACTGCGGGGAGCCAACTACTACATGGGATGCCCGAAAGGAGGAGAGAGAACAAGGAGGGATGAAGTGAGGCACACTGTGGGGAGCCGAATACTACATGGGAATGCCCCAAAGGAGGAGTGCATCAATGAAAAACCTGGAAGCTTAGAGGGTTGAAGGGTTGAGTTTCTTCAAAAAGAAAGCTACAAGGTGTAGAGAATTCTTCTCACCCAGAGACAAGATGGCACCCACTGCTGATTCAGAAGCATCTACCTCTATGATAAAATAATTTGGGATGTTTCAAGAGTGGAGCGGATTTAAAAATGGGTTTTAGTTTATCAAAGGCTTACCGTGCCATCTCAAACCATCTGAATCACGGATTTTCATCAGATTTATGATGGGCTTCATTACATTTGAGAATCTACAAATTCATTTTCTGTAAAAATTGGCGAATCCCACCAAGTGCTGGACTTCTTTGCTGGAAATGGGAACAGGCAAATCGAGGATGGGCAAAACTTTGCTAGGATCCATGGCTATCTCTGTAGCCCAGCTTAATGTAAAAACATTTTTGACATGGACTCGATTGAGCTGAAGGATGATGCAGAAGATTAGTATATCATCCAGGTAAACTGCAACAAAAACATCTAAAAATTCACATAAAACATTGTTGATAAAATGCTGGAAGGTGGCAGGGGCATTGCATAGCCCAAAGGGCATTACTAAGTATTCAAAGTGCCTATAGCAGGAGTGAAAGACAGTCTTCCATTCATCTCTTTCTCTGATACATATTAGATTATAGGCCCCCCTTAAATCAAGTTTAGTGAAGACTATGACAGTATGTAGACCTTGGCAGGGCTCTGAAATTAACAGAAGAGGATACCTGTCTTTGATAATAATTTTGTAAATATAGGGCCGAAGGGACCCATCTTTTTTTTTCACAAAAAAGATCCCTGCGTCAGCTGGTGATGAAGATCGACGAATAAAGCCTTTTTGCAGGTTCTTTTCAATGTACTCTTTTAAGTTCAGGTTCCAAAAACTGAAAAAGATGGGTTATCCCACATTTTAGAAAGATTCAGATAACACAGGGCATTTGACTCACCTGCGCAGCTAGAGGACACACTCACCACCTAGGTGTGCCACAGAGAGAAAAGCAAACATAAAGTAGGGAAAAAACATTGGGGAAATATTATAGGGAATGAAAGCAGTCTAGAAGAGACGTAAAATACACTTCAAAGTCCCTGTCCAAGCACCCACTTACTTTCTCTCACCTTATCCCCCTTGGAAAGAGTGTAGAATTAGCCATTTAAAATTATCTCAAAATCGATTATATGTCAATATCTCTTGTATTCTAAAACAAAGCCACTTTCTTCGCTTCAATTACTGGGTTATGGCTAAACTGGGAAGGGTATGCCATGGTGCAGCTTTATGAGTATGGAGCATGCTCTGCTATGGTCAGAGACAGCTGTGGAACTGGCTTGCTGTGTAAATTTGAATTCACAGCTCCAAGGGACAGAGTGGTTAGAAAATGTTGTGGGTGGTCCTGGAAGAATGAAATTGTAATGAGGGAAAATTTGGAGCCCTGCCATGGCTTTTACCCAGCGCTGCAGAAAATGGAAGGGAGACACATGGAACAGGCATGAGATGAGATGGTTGCTGCCTTATTATTGGAGTTGGGGGAAACATTTTGTTCTTGATCATTCATAATTTTTAGATTTTTGGTACATATGCAGAAAAGAGCAACATATATAAAAAATCTAAAAACATTTTATCATTGCTAAGACTTGTTCTGCTGAATTAAGAAAATGTTGTGGATGGGGATAAAATACTAGAGTGTTAACCCCCAGCACCACTAAATTGTAGAAACTGCTCAGAAAGCATTTGTCTTCCAACAAATATATCCAAAGACTTAAATGGCTGAAAGCCTTCACAGTCATGGTCCTATATTAACATGTTAATACAGAAAGTGGGTTCTCTGATATTTATAGGGAAACTGAAGCCTAACAATGCCAGTACAAGCCATGGATTCTGGGAATTAATGTAAAAGGTCAGTGATTTCCATCCCTGGCTTCACATTATCTTAATGGTTCCCTCCCGCATCTGACATTATGAAGACAATGCAGATATGCATAACATATTTATATCTGAATGCCATTCATGGTTGGAGTAGAAAATCTGCCTAGATTATTGGGAATTTCTTTACTGATAAAAAAAAAACCCTACAACTGCAAGTAGTTTATAGCAGACATTTTTAGATTAACACACTTCCCGGCCTTATCTTCCCTTGCATTTTTATTGATGCAAAAAATATAGCTGGTGACTTTGGCATGCTCTCCTAAAAATGTTACATTTTATTAGGTAATTTAGCAATTGTGGAAACTGCTGGATTTAAACTACAGTACCATATGTGGCTGGACATTATTTTGCAACGGGAATAAAACTTGACTTTTTTTCTTCTGCTTGCATAAAAAGCTTTGTTCTCATGACTTCAAAGCTAAGATTAGATTAATTTCCTGAAATTGCAGGGTAATAAGAGCTCTGTGAGATGCTTCCATTAAATGCAGATACCGTCAAGGCAGTCAGAGCTTCCAAAGAAATTTCTAGATTAAGTTGTATTTTTTCCAAAAAGGAAATAGTCACAATTTCTACATTTATTAGAAGCTCAAAAAGTAGAGAAATGGAATTTGTATCTGGACCAAAGCTAAAGTCAACCCAGATCATGTCTATTCGGTCCGCCCTATTCCGGATTCCGGATGCAATATCTAGGTCAAATATTCTGGCTTTCTTTTAGATTACAAAATGTGTGTGGGCCTCCCCCCTTAAATTACCAACCTGGGGCACCAGGGCTTTGTGGCTGAGCATCCACCCATGGCTCTAACAAGTTACCAGCCCTCGTGTTCCTTTTGCCACATATTTTTAAGGGGTACATGGGCCCAGGCTATTCTCTACCCCTGGTCGGTGGAGGTGTGGGTTTTCGTGCTAGGGATATTGGCAAGCCACTAACAGCATATTGAGCAGGTGGCTTACTGAAACCTATGCCCTTTCGAACTGGTATAAAGTTATGTGGCCGCAACACCTCCTCCTCCTTTCAATAAGCAATATGCTTCATGCTCTGCTCTTTTGCAATGACATCCTGAGCCATCGTGTGGGGAGCAGCAGCATTAACTATTCTAAATATTGAGTGCATAATTAGTAATTCATAATGCAAAGTAAGGGTGGTAAACCATTATATAAATATATACAAAAATTAATAATACTGGCAACGGGTATAACACGTGGGATACAGAGTGGGGAGTTAGCAGCAGGGACACCTTTGATCGCGGCCGCCCGTGCCGCTTCGCTGAGTTTCACCCAGCGAAGCGGCACGGGCGGTCGCGATCGAAGGTGTCCCTGCTGCTAACTCCCCACTCCGTATACCCACGTGTTATACCCGTTGCCAGGCTGAGTATTTTTGCCTCCCTATCTGCTCTGCTTTGTTTTTGTTGGTCTGTATTGAAGTGTCTTTTTGTAATTGATGTTGTGTGTCCATGACCAATATTTGTCTATACATTTATAGGATATCTTTTACAATAGTATTATCTTGTATATATTTTTTTGCATTTAATCACTGTAGATGACTTTACACTTATTGAGCATTGGGTTATGTAATTAGATGAAGACTTTATGAATTTTACATGTACTGTTATGTTGATTATGCACTGTCACTTTAGCATATAATTGAGTGGATAGTAGGGGCTTTTGTGGGGGGGGGGGGGTTTGTGCTGGCACAAAAAGAGTGGTTATTAGGGGATTTTTTTACACGTATTGATATTTCAGGAGTTGCCCAGGTATTCTTGCTGTGAATAGCAGCACTGGATGTATTTTGGGGATACGCAGTGTTTTTAATGTGCTAGTTTTGTACTGTGTGTTGTGTCCTTGTCTTCCTTGATCAAATGTGACTCTTAATAAAAGAATTTGCATTTTAATTGATTGAATTGGTGCTCCTGGTGTTTGGGTTTCTGGGCTATGTCCCATGAGCCTAATTTGTTCTAGTGTTTCAATGTTTGCAGTGTAGCACAGCATTATTAATTGTGGGCGGTGCACCACTTTGTTGGATCTTATTCTAAATATTGCCCCAAAGCTTTGTGTGATGGGTAAAAACATTTCCGCACAAAGCTGTTATTCAGCACAGACACAGACCATTAGAGTTCAGCTGATCTCCCTTATAAAAGAGAAATAGTACTATTCAAAACCTGTTCCTCCTGAATGTTTTTTCCTCCAATAACCCTTTAATTGCCAGGACCATGAAAGTCACCTGGGTGCCTCTCCGACCATCAAATGCCAAGCATGTGAATTTCACGTGCCTGTCACTACAATAAAAAAAGACACTCTTCTCCATCATGGATCCATCACCGGTCTCATCTAGGTCTCATCTCATCTTTTAGAGAACACTAGCTCTGATTTCTGGCACCTCGCTGGCCACAACAAGAGGGGGCCTTTTATACTGGGAGTGAATGACTGGCAGTTATTTGAATGTATAAAGATTTAACCCTTGATAGTGCTCATAGTAGTTGTATTTCAATTGAAAATGTCATTAAATGCTCTTTTCAGTTTGGGGGATCTCCTGGAGGGGGGGGGGTGTCTCCCGGGCATGAACAGTTGTCTACTAATGCATACATGTAATCATTGTAATCGGTCAAAGTGGGGCTATAACATGCAAAACCCTGGAAATACCTGCAAAAATCACAGTTAAACATAGCACAAAATAGTGAAAAATAGCCTTGCTATAGAGGGTAACAGCATCTCTAGGTAAGATGGCACTAAAAGGGTTAAAAGAAAGAAACATTTTTTTTGAAAGTCAATTTGTTTGGACTAAAATACAATTTAACATTTCCTCATCTGTAGTAAATCAAGATTTCTGGGCTTTCTGTAATTTTCCTGAAGACATTTTGCTGATCATCTAACTGGCTAGTTGGGTGCTTAGACAGGGCTTTTTCTAGGGGAAGGCGATAACTCTGGGCACCAAGGGCACCTCTATCTCAGCCATCTTGTTTTCAGCAGATGAGTCAACACCAATGTTAGTGGTACAGGCAATAAGACAGGTCCCTCATCCCCCCATATTGTACTCAGTTAAGGGAAGTCCTGCTGCTAAAGATTAGACACAGCATGGCACATGCCAGTATGGGGCAGCAGCAGCACCATAGGATGTGTAAGGAAGGGACAGCATTTTTCCTTCCCGCACTGAGCACTATTTTGCTTAGAAACTGCCCTGGCTAACACAGCCACATCAAGAATACCATCACAAGTATATTATATGTATAAGACCATATGTATACCATATGAATAAGAACCTTCACAGTAGGGTTGAGCAGACATGAATTGCAAAGTTAAGTTCCATGCTGAAAATAGTGATTTTGGGTCCCTGAACATGGATTTCCAAACAAAATCTGTGCGTGTGTTAGGCCCAAACCCCAGCAGAAGTCTGATTGCACAGCAGCCAATCAACTTTCTTCCTGCCCTATTCATTTAAGGAAAGTGGCTTGAGTGAGGGATAGATAGGTTGTTAAGAATGCTACTGTCCTTTTCAGGACATTCATTTAGGGCTAGTGGCGTGTGTGAGGGATAGAACGTTTTTTTAAGTTCGGTATTGTTCTTGTTAGGACATTTTTTCACTAACAGCAGCGAGGATGCAGGTCATTGTAGGTGAGGCAATGTCAAGCCCTTGTTTTCTTTAATAATGAATAGTAATTCAGTGTCCACTAGTTCAGGCCACTTGGCTGTCATTGCAGTTTAATATCAAGTAATAGTGGAGTATACCCTTTCTCAGACCATGGTGCTGTTGTTGCAGGTTAGTATCAAGTAATAGTGGTGTATACCCTTGCTCAGACCACTTTTCTGCCACTGCAGTTTAATATCAAGTAATAGTGGAGAATACCCTTGCTCAGACCATTTTGCTGTCACTGCAGTTTAATATCAAGCATTAGTTGAGTATACCCTTGGTCAGACCACTTGGGTGTCATTGCAGTTTAAAATCAAGTAATAGTAGAGTATGCTCTTGCTAAGACCACTTTGCTGTAACTATAGTTTAATATCAAGTAATAGTGGTAATATCAATTGTTAGTGGAGTAAAAACTTGATCAGGCTAGTTCAGCCTCTTTTAAAAAATAAAACATGTGTGTAGTGCCCACTGGCTCAGGCAATGTGAGGCTCATTTTTGTTTAATAACAAATAGTAATTAAGTCATTGGGTGCCACTACTGTTTAAAAACAATTATTAGTGGAGTACCCACTTGTTCAGGCCACTTAGGGGTCATTGCTCTTTGATAAAAAGTATTAGTGGATTATCCACTTGTTCAGGCTTCTTAAATGTCACTGTTCTTTAATAACAAGTGTTAGTGGAATAGCCACTTTCTCAGGTCACGACTCTTTTGAAAAAACAAAACAAAAATAATGTGTAGTGTCCACTTGTTCAGGCCCCATCAGCCTCTGTTTTGTTTATTAACAAATAGTATTTGAGTGTTTACTTGGTCAGGCCACTTTGGTGTCACTGCTGCTTATTAACATTTGTTAGTGGATTGTCCACTTGCTTAGGCCACATAAGGGTTCTACTTCTGTTTAATGACAAGTGTTACATAGTCACATAGTACGGTTGAAAAAAGACATATGTCCATCAAGTTCAACCAAGGGATGGGTTTGGGGAAAGTTATTTTTTTTTATTTTTAACTGATAACAGCTAATAGTAACTGTTAATGTTACTTTCTGCTAATAAAGCATCTAATCCTTTTTGGAAGTTGCCAGCTGTTGATGCTGTGACAAAGGCATGCCCCCTTGTCTTTAGAGAGGATTTTAGTTGAAATAATTTTTCCCCAAATTTTGCCCTTTATATATTTATACAAGTTAATTATGCCCTCCGCAGACATCTTCTCAAGACTAAACAGATTTAATTCCTGTAATCTGTCTTCATAACTAAGATCCTCCATTACCCTTATCAGTTTGGTGGCTCTCCTCTGCACTCAGGGAGTCCTTTCTATGAACAGGGGCCCAGAACTGGACGACATATTTCAGGTGTGGCTCACAAGTGCCTTGTAAAGAGGCAATATGACACCTCTGTCTCATGATTCCATGCCTCTTTTAATGTATGATAATATCTTGGTTGCCTTAGAAGCAGCTGCTTGGCATTGCATGCTGTTATTTAGCCTGTGGTCTCTCTTTCACTTTTACTACCCCAAGGACATATGTGGCTTTCAGGTTATTCAAGTACATCGCTTTAAACTTATCCACATTAAACTTCATTTGCCAAGTGCCACACATTCTATCAGTGTATGTCTGTAGCCCCTCCTCTAGGCTGGATCATTGCATGCACATGCTCTCAGGCCTTCAGTGATCCAAATTCTTTGCTCTGCATACTGGGGCCCTTGCCCTTCATTGTCTGTATTGGGTCCATGCCTGCTGCCTTCTGTACTGGGTCCCTCACCCTCCATTGTCTGTACTGTGGCCTATGCCCTCGGGTGTTTGTACTGGGTCCTAGACCCTACATTTTCTGTACTGGAGCCCATGCTCTCCATTTTATAAACTGGGGCCCAGGCCTTTCGCTGTCTGTACTACGGATTACACCCTCCATTGTCTGTACTGGGGCCCAGGTCCTATGTTGTCTGTACTAGAGCCCACATCTTTCATTGCTTGTACTGAGGCACATGCCATTTATTTTCTCTGCTGGCTAGGCCATCCATCAGCTTCTGTCCACTGATGTACCTGCTGTACTCTAGTCTGCCTGCTTTGCTGTGTACTGTCCACTGTTTTCCCTTTTGCAAGTGTGTGACTACCACAAGACTGGCAAGGACCTAGTGTACCCTTAACTATCAAGAGACATGGGCTGGTTATGGGCTTTTTGTTGAACCCCCACATCCCAGGTGGTTATAAGCATGCATCAGCGTATTTGTTGTATGTGTATTTGCTCTCCACTTGTGTCTTTGCTCACCCATTCCTAGACTGTGACTCCTCACCCCTGTTCTCAGCCTTTTACCCCACTGATCTGTTCCCAGTCCAAGTCCCTGCCCAATTGTTCTCAGTCCATGACTCCAAATGCTCAGTTTCTGGTCTGTGCCTGAAGCTCATCGGTTGTGTATTGGCCTCTTGCTAGCAATAAGCTTCCTGTATAAGAGTTGCCTAAGTCTCCCCAGGCACCATTCCTAAACCAGGAAATGCCCTGAGTGCCCGGCGATATAATTCACCTGGACCTAACAAGCACCTACAGTAGAGTAACTGCAAAAGCATAAAGGTGAATAACTTGAAGCTAATATGCATTACCTAATGGCAATTGAAAATGGCCAACCAGTTATAACTTGGAATGGCCTAAACATCATAATATTCCTCTAGTTATGCTATTCAGTAAGACTATTGTATAGTGTGGTCAATTGGGGAATTATGGCATAGTCCACGTCAACAATACATATACTTAATCCACTGGCACACCAATATAAAGTGTTTTTTATTTTTCAAACAAATAATAATCTATTTCCACTGATGTATGTATTGGTGTTGAATAGTACTATGTCCCTGTTCTCTTTAGCTGCAGTTTGGATAACATTTTGGGCAATTCTGGTTTTGCAAATGCCTTCCCTTCTATGCTTTTCCGTCAGTGATTTTGCTACATCCACCTCCTCTGCTCTCCCCTTGGGGTTCATCAGGGTTCGATCTCGGTGCCTCTCCTCTTTTTTCTCTACACAGTCCCTGTCAGATAGACTATAGGGTCAATTCAGCACCAGGTGAAAGAAATTTGAACTTTCATTGTCTTCCTAGGGACTGAATCACTCCCAACTTAGTCAATTGGGTCAATTCATGCTCACACTTTTCATGTGCAAAAAAGAAACAACACTTTAGTAGCTCAATTATTAAGCACAAAGGCACACAAACAGGCAGTGAGGGGGAGGTATAGAGAACATCTGGGACCAAACACTGGTAAACACAACACTGTAGGTCAACAGAAATCAAGATATTGCCAAAATAAAACTCTACACATAAAAACAAGAAGAACACAGTGGCCACAGGGAATCCACTACAGTTTGGAGAATAGAGATTCGCCTCAGACACAAATTCACCGCTGCTAAACAGTAAAGATGCGGGAGAAGCATGGGGGGCATGGGGACCATTGTCTGTCTTAGCCTGCACTATGCGCACAAAGTTTTGCACGTGAACTGGGAACTTGCTCTCACACTTCACACATGCCATTTTGTGTGATGCGCAAGTATGCGATTCTAGAATCAGGCTCTGATTCACGAGTTTCTGCATACGGAAGCAATTGCGCATGGTTTGGGGTTTTTTTGGTGCACAGGCATTAATCAACCCTAATGAAAGTGAATGGCAGTTTTCTCTCCTAAAAAGTAGTCAAGATTTTTCATCTGGTGTTGAATAAATTCTTATTCTTTGATTTTCAGTACCATCTATATGCTGATGTCAAAATTCTGGTCCGTGCTAAATTTTGAGAGTCCGGTTTTCCGAACCCGAACATTGACTTCAGCCAACTAATTATTAAGGTAGGAAGTATTTTGATAAACTACTCAGAAGCAGTCTGTCTGGTGTCTTCTAATTGATAAAACTTAAATATGCCTTCTTTGCAAATCTGCCACGTTGTGCTCTCCGCTACATACATTATGACTTGTTGATACACACAGGCTAGGTAGTTGTAATGCTATTTACCAAAAACCCTCCACTTGCAAAGAGGCAATCAATGCAAATTCATGTCAGGTTTTCATGAGCATCAGTAAACTCCAGACTGAGAACAGTTAAAACCAGCATAAATATTTACAGCTAAGTCTTTGATTGGAAATGCATAGCCTACCCAGCTTGGTTGCTATTATCTGCTAAGCATTACCCACCACAGAAAATGAAATATTTTCTGGAAGCCTCGGGTGAAGGTTACTTCATATACTAGGAGAGCAGCTTTCAGTTTGTCGATGCCTCTCCCTAAGTGAGATGTGATTCAGGGACAAAATATTGCGATTTGTGCAATGTGAGATGTGATACATGGATAGGTGGAAATGGGCTTTCTGCAAGCTGCTTTATTGGGGTCACTCTGAAAAATGCACTGACGACTCCCAAGTGCATATACCCAAAATATGTTTTACCAGCAGGTAGATGCAATGTGCTGCAATTCTATTAAAGGGGCTGTTCTTTTATCATGTTAACTGTTTTCCAGTAATGTTAGAGGCTGGCTTTGTATAATATCTGAGTTTCTTGTATTTTCAAAAGACTATAAAAATGTTGGTTTCCTAGGCTTTCTAAATAGAACCCAGGACCAAAATCACTGTTGCAGACCAAGGCTTTGGCAGGTTCTCCTTTTGAGGACTCGGTGTCTGAAGGCTGGACTCCACCCTTCAGGCTTTCATCCACAAAGGGGCATTTTTTCGAGTGTGAGACCAGACAAAGTTACTCAGTGTTCTCTATTCTGATTAAGTGTGGTGGAAGCCCCTGAAAGTAACTGTAAACCACAAATGTTGGATGTCCACAAAAGTTAGAGGTCCCAAAACAGGACCCCCCCCCCCCCCAAAAGAAAAAAAATCGGATGCTGGGTGCTGTACACACCTGCAGTACCAATAATTGAGATGTGAGACCCAGCTGGGGGAAGGACTCAGACACTGTGTTCTAAGGGACACAATGTCATTTTTGCAGCCAATAAACAGGGGAGCCTTGTGCTGCACTGACATGTTCTGGTCCTGGGGAAGTGGACTTTCCATTTAAAGTTGGCTTCAGAAAAACATTTTTATATGAGCTTAGACTACTCATCAAATGCAGCAGTTTTTAACCATACTCATGTTTGGTCTTCAACCTACCTTTACACTGGAACTAAGCAATGCATTAGAGATAATAACTATCTCTAGTGTGCTCGCCTTGCAGTGGCCCCGGTGTGAAAGGAACCTTAGGGTGATGTAAAAAGTTTTTGTTGCGCAGGCAAAATAAGTTACAAGAGCATGCTAGCTGTGATGAGACTCCAGACAATGACAAGATGCTCAATCACAAAGGGCTGCAGATCTAATATTTACCATAATACAATTTTTTTATAAGAAGAAATGAAAATACACTGCATAAGACTCACATGTATAATACCACTAGAAAATCGTAGACCCTTAGGATGATCAAACCAGAAGAGGCTAGCCAATAGCCGATAGAAGAAGCGTACCAATTCGCTCACAAAGGGTTGCACAACTTCAAATATTTACCATAATACAATTTATTTATAAGAAAAAATAAAAATAAACCATTAGAAGAATTAGAATCGAAGAACCTTACGTTGATCAGAGAAGAAAAAATCTGTATTTACCTTTTGCATTTTGTACCCTTGCACAGAGCGCCTTCCAGCCTAAGGCCAGCCCTGTTTTAGCTATTGGTAATAATCTCTTCCCACTGATCTTTGTATTGGCGTTGAATAGGACTATAGGCTCGATTCAGAGAGACAAAAAAAAAACTTCTGTTTTAGTGCCGATCTGTTTTTTTTTTTTAATGTTTCCGCTCTCGTATGGGTGTACGAGCGATTCTATGCATGCATTGCAATCCTTCTGTAAAGTTTCCGTCCGTTCGTACGGCAGATTACGAATACGAGTATGTCATTTTCCAGCGTGACTTCTCCGTTTCATTTTCACGTTACAACGTAGGCTTTCGTTTTTGCCCTTTTCCCATCGTATCCTCCAACGAATCCTTTACGTTTCCCGTTAGTTTCTGTTTCCCTTTTTCAATAAATAATCGTCCAGACGGAAATCCTTACGATCTTGTGCCTGCACACTACAAACTAAACTCATTAAAGTGCTTGCCTACATATTTGCCACCATCACTTCTACTACAATGTTTAGCTAAATCACTAAGCACTATCCTCCATCTTCCCTTTTGGACCCTTAAAGCTCACCCAAACCACTTCGCGGTTAGGTTCTTCTTCCATTTTAGCCCCCTAAAACTTACCCAAATCACTTCTCGGTCATGTGAATATTCATCTTTAAATATTTCTGGGCCCATTAGTTTTGTGTTAATGTATTTTGTAAATGAAATGACACTGTAACATTTTTTTTTTATTCCATCATAAAATATAACATTTTTAAAAATTTTGAAAATTTAAAATTTTTACAACTATAAAAAACAAAATACATAGCAATGGCAGGCCACATAACATTATTCTTCATCTGTGGTCCCCAACGAGTTGCGCAGCTCCTGCATCTCGCCCACCAACTGAAGGACCCTGACACTCAGTTGTGCCACTCTGGCATGTGTGGTCCCTGTTAAAAAACGTAAATTAAAATATTGGTATAACCTTGTTGGGGTCATACTGCAGTGCCCCCCCCCCCCCTGTATGGTCCAAACACCTAAATCTGGACTTTAAAAGCCAGAGGGCCCTCGCCGCCACGGCCCGGGTTTTGCATAGTGCCCGATTAGAGAATTAGAGAACCCCTGGCCCGCATTCTGCAGGCAAAGAATGGGCATCAGGAGCAAGGGCAGGAGTGGATATCCAGAATTCCCTGAAAGAATTTAAAAATACTAACATAAAATACACATTCTAAGCTACAATATTCAATCAAGGGCAAAAAACAGCCATAGGTTAAGACATGAGTCATCAACTATATTCATTGCCATACAGTGAAAATGGATTGATGGAATATGAGCAAATTTACCCTGGACCAAACACTGCTTGTATGTTGTGTGAGTGGCACATCTTGCGGTTCCTGCAACCAAATATAAAATAATAACACAAAGCAAAGGTAACCGACTAAAACAATAACTTCTACAACAAATTAAGATTTAAATTCAACAATCCAAATATAATTCACAAAGGACATAAGTCTAAAAAAATATAGCAATTACATGGATGTGTCGGAAAATAAATGTTTTCATGCTAAGGACTGATTAATGTCAGCATTAAAATGCATCTATAAGGCATACATGAAATGTATTGATTCAGGTATGCATTGCTATACAATTTATGGCCTCGGCCATGCTGATACATGCAATGCCTTGGTGCTAAAGGTGCGCAGGCTCCTCCACATAGCCGCAAAACATGTTCAACAATAGCAATCAGAGCCCTCAAAGGTCCCGTAAGTGGATCGGAAATGAAATGGATTTATAGGGTGGTGGTCCGTCAGAAATCAGCTCTCTGAATCAGACATAAGCCCATCCCAACAACGTAAGTTATCTGAACGAACGAAAAATATCAGATTTTGTTTGGAAAATGATCCGAACTAACGGAAATGATCCGATTTGCTTCCATTCATCGAAAGCGCATATGCGCATTTTCCCGAACATTCGTACGAATGAAAAATAAATGAAAAAAAGCAAAAAAAAACACCCACCCAAACTTTCACAGACAGCTACGGAAGTCCGAACGAATGTGTCTTTGAATCGAGGCTTATGTCCTTATTCTCTTTAGCTGCAGTTTGAATTACATTTTGGGCAATTCTGGCTTTGCAAATGCCTTCCCTGCTATGATGTTCTTTTAGTGCTTTTGCTATATCCACCTCCTTTCCCCTCCCTTTTACTCTTGTGGTTCATCATGGTTCGATCTCAGCGCCTCTACTCTCTACACAGTCCCTGTCAGATAGACTACAGGGTTGATTCAGCACCAGGTCAGAGAACATTTTAGGGGAGAAAACTGCCATTCGCTTTCATTGTCATCCTAGGGGGTGAATCACTCCCAGGGTAGATGGGGTCGATTCATGGCCGTGAATAAACAACTTTTGCTCACACTTTTTATGCCCAAAAAAAAAAACAATTAGTAGCTCAATTATTAAGCACTAAGGCATTAAACAAACAAGGCTATGAGAGAGAGGTATAGAGAACATCTGGGACCAAAAACAACACTCTAGTTCAACAGCAATCAAGATATAACCATATAAAACACTACAAATTAAAACAAGGAAAACACAGGCACCACAGGGAATCCACTACAGATTGGAAAAAAGGAGACCAGTTTCTGCCTTAGCCTGCAAAATGCGCACAAAGCTTTGTACATGAACTTGAAACTTGCTCTTGCACTTCACGCATTCTATTTTGTGCGGTACGCGAGTGTGCAATTCTAGTGCACAGTGCCATGAATCAGGAATTTGCAAGTTTTCTGCATACGGAAGCACTTGTGCATGTTTTTTGGGTTTTTGCCACACGAGCGTAATGCAATACTAATGAAAGTGAATGGCAGTGTTCTCTCCTAAAAAGTAGTCTTTTTTGGACTACTTCTTTGGAATTTTTTTTTTGCATTTTTGGTTAGATACAAAGACTAGCCTGACTTTTTATCTTTTTAATTTTATTGTTTCACTAAAGTTGTTTCACAATGCGGCTTTTAAATGCATCTCATTACATTAAAATTGTTTGATAGTTTTTGGTAATTTTTTTTTACATTTTTGGTTGGATAAAAAATGTTATCCAATGTGGAATAGCCTGCCTTTTTTTCAGTTTTATGTATTTTGCTAAAATCGGCTTTTAAAAGCATACTATTTCACATTGAAACTTTTGCTTTATATTTGTTGGTAACTTTTTGGGCCCTTTTAATGTTTAATTGTATTTGTTTTTAAGTGTTTACTAAATCTGTATCAATTACAATCTGTAAAGAAAAAACTGTTTCTCAGAATTTTTTTTTGTTGCTTTCCCTTGTTTTTTTGATATGGGCACCAGGCTCTTCTGCATCTGCTATGGCTCAATTAGGGGTGCGGGTAATCTGTCATTATACCCAAGCCCGGCAGGTGCCATGCCAGCCCCTGACCATAGTGAACTGGTATAGGGGTCCCGCAAGTGAATAAGAAAAAAAACACCACACTATTTTTTAATTGATCTTAATTTAACTTATACTCTTCCATTCCCATCTTCCATCTTTGGTGCCAGGGCACAGTCTTCCTCAGGTCTGGGGGGTCTTTTTTTCCTGCGCCATCCCCTCTTCCTTCTTTAGGGCTCTTCGGGGGCCACCTCCAGCGTGTAGATGTGGCAGCGCAGGTCGTCAAAAGCTGACAGGTCCGCCGCCATTTGGATGAAGGGGGAACATAGGTGCCCCCTTCTTTCATCCTCACTACCCAGTGAGGGACTGAAGTATAGGCTGGATGATCTGGCTTTTATACTTGGACATAAGGAAAATTCTGACTGCTTCTGAAGGTGCTGGCTGGCGCCACTAGCCATACCTTTTTTGTGTTTGGAACTGGATGATGTCATGCTTGCTGTTTCTAGCCTGGCTCCGGATGCCAGTAGTACCGCTGCAGAGCAAGTGGGAGGGCTCTGATCCCTGGACCGATCACCACCGGCATCTGTCATCAGCAGGTGAAAGCAGAGCGGGACAAAGGATCGGAGGTGAGTAGAGAAAAAAAAAACTAATTAAAACACTCTATTTTCTTTTTTTTTTTTATTTATGTATTTTATTTATTATTTTTTTTTTGCTTTCTGTGATTATTTGTAAGTACTTTCCCTACCCATTTTGTGCAGGGAAATTTCCTTGGTGTTACCCCCCGATTTGCCCTCTGACAGCCGTGAAAAATTAATATATTTTTATTTATTTGTGTCTTCTGTTTTTTTTTGAGTACTTTCCCTAGCCCATTTTGTGCAGGGCAGACATCCAGGTGTTCCCATCCCAATTTGCCTCCGACCCCCGTTAAAAATGTTTAGATTTTTTAAAATGTATTTCTTAAATTTTTTAGTTTTTTGTTATTTTTTTGAGCACTTTCCCCAAACCATTTTGTGCAGGGCAGTCCCCCTGATGTTTAGTTCGATTTGCAGTCCTTGCTACCCCCATTTTACAGACATTTTTTGAATTGAATTCAATGAGGCTCGGGTTAGAATCAAGTCTGGAGACCAGAACCTGAACTTCAGTGGGTTTGTCCATCCCTACAAACGACCTTTCCCATGCCATGCTTCAGAACAACAGTGACTGTCTTCTGTCTTTCAAAAACTGAGCTACTTGTTTATTCAACATCTGTTACCTTGACTTAACCCTTTTAATTTATGTCACTACCAAAACGCCAAGGCAGCTCGCCCAATTTCTAGGTGTCATACTTGACTCTGTTCTGTTATAAACCTCCTATATTTAAAACCTTTTCCACTCATGACGTCTGCACCTCATCTCTAGAATCCCCCCTTTACATTGGAAACAACAAAAACTATGATTGCGACCCTGGCCCATTCTTGTCTGGATTTGCGACCCTGGCCCATTCTTGTCTGGATTTGCGACCCTGACACATTCTAGTCTGGATTCGCTACCTTGACTCATTCTAGTCTGGATTCACTACGAATCGGCCTCCCCTCACTAAACTCTCTCCTCTCCAAAGTGGGAGCACTTTTGTATATGGAGGTAATGTACCAGCTACCATATTTTTTTGACCTATAAGACGTGTCTGCCCATAAGACGCACCTAGGATTTGGAGGAGTAAAATAAGAAAAAAACATTCTAAACTAAATGTTGTGCTAAAACACTCCAATACAGACAGTGTGGCATTCTCCCCATCCCATTCCCATATGCATTGTGGCATTCCCTCATCCCATTCCAACAGGCATAGTGGCATTCCCTCATCCCATTCCAACAGGCAGTGTGGCAATCTCCCCATCCCATTACCATAGGTAGTGCGGCATTCCCCCATCCCATTCCCATAGGCAGTGTAGCATTGCCCCATCCCATTCTCATAGGCAGCATGGCATTCCCTCATCCCATTCCCATAGGCAGCATAGCATACCCCATCCCATATGCAGTGTGGCATTCCCACCATCCCATTCCTATAGGCAGTGTGGCATTCCCCATCCCATTCCCATAGGCAGTGGCATCCCCCATCCCATTCCTATAGGCAGTGTGTCATTCCCCCACATCCCATTCCCATAGGCAGTGTAGCATTCTCCCCTCCCATTCACATAGGCAGTGTGTCATTCCCCCACATCCCATTCCCATAGGCATTGTAACATTATCCCCTCCATTCCCATAGGCAGTGTGGCACCCATCCCCATCCTATTCCCCATATGCCTGGTCCATGCAGCCACGCCCACCAGCTACATGGACCATGTGTGTATTGATTTCTTAGTTTAAAACCAAGATGAAGTTCAATGTGGAGAAATGTAAAGTCATGCACTTGGGGTCTAACAACCTGAAGGCCACATATGTCCTCCGGAGAGTAAAACTGGGAAAGTCACTTGTTGAGAAGGATCTGGAGGTACTGGTAGATCACAGGCTAAATACCAGCAAGCAATGCTAAGCAGCTGCTTCCAAGGCCACCAAGATACTACCACGCATTAAAAGAGGCATGGAATCACGGGATAGAGATGTAATTTTGCCTCTTTACAAGGCACTGGTGCGCCCTCACCTGGAATATGCCGTCCAGTCCTGGGCACCCATTCATAGAAAGGACGCTCTGACTATGGAAAGGGTGCAGAGGAGAGCCACCAAACTAATAAGGGGAATGAAGGATCTATCTATGGAATCTATGGAATAGCCTCCCACAGAAGCTTGTTACAGCTTCAAAAAAAGGATTAGATGCTTATTTAGAAGAAAGTAACATTAACATTTAGTTACTATTATTATTATTACTATTAGCGGTTATCAGTAAAAAAAAACAAAAAATAAAATAAATACCTTCCACCTATAAAATAAAATAACTTGATGGACATATGTCTTTTTTCAGCCATATGTAACTATGTAAGTTCCCCCCATGGAAGAACCCAGGAAGAGTATGCATTCAAGCTGTGAAGATGCATCGTGCATTGCTTTGGGCAGATATTAGAGTGGTAATGCTGATGCTTCCCACAGGCTGGCTCAGCACACAGGCATTGGGGAAAATCTCCTCTGCAGAAGGCAATGGTACAATCAGAAACCCCTGTCACACCTGGATATTATTCCTATTAAGAGAAAAAGCCATAAGCTTGTTGGGAATTTAATTTTAGTTGGGGTTTAGTAGCTCATCCTCTCACAATCTAGCATGTATATGTTATATATAATATTACATATTCTTGTGTAATATATATAACATGTATACATTATATATAATATCTAAGATTACATATTCTTAATAGAGCTCGGCAATATATCATCGTGTTACTGGTTGTAGAAAAGCTGGGTTTAAGTTTGGTCAATACATTACTTTTTTTCTTTTTCATACTTCACAAAGAACAGAATTGCTTCATGTATTGTAGGTTATTTATCAGTTGAAAATCTGCTGCAATAAAGCTATTGTTATTTAATATCATAACTGGCTCAATATTATTACTGCAGGGAGGCTGCGCTACAGTGCACGCCGTGAGCACCATCACTCTGCAATACTGCATCTCTTTCCAGACCTATAAAAACATAGATAATTAGGTGTCATAGCCAGATATAACTAGCTGAGCAACCAGGTGCTGCCAAGACACAGCTCACATCTCTATGTGATATTACGGCACGGAAGGCTGCTGCCGTCGCAGCTTTGCTTCTGGAGAGCAGACACGTGTACATTAAACTTGTGCATTTTAAAAGACTCTTATTTCTTAAAAGCGGAACAAAACCCAGGATTCAGGATTTTGACTATCCCACATATGTTAAACATAGAAGGTTGACGGCAGAAGGAGAGCATACACTCCATCTAGTCTGCCCTTATGTGTATACTGTGTGTACTCTTCGGGCCTTATTTATCAAGGGATAGCGCCAGGTAGTGTCTCACTAGCACCAGGTAGCGCCAGCTATCGGCGGCTACCGACTCCAGAACGCCAGGCGGCGGACACAATCACGCATTTATCACGCTAAATGAGGCTAGCGCCGGCGAGAGCGTCACCTAGCGCGGGATTCATCATGTAGCGGACTGCAACGAACAGCGCCGCTGCTAATCCCATCACAGCGCCAGGTATGACCTCTCGCTACCTGGCGCTCTCCAATGCATTTCAATGAAGCAATCTTTAAATATTCATAATTAATTGATATGACTGTTTTTTTTTTTTTTTTAACTGTCAAAAATTCTGTGACCACTACGGCAATGTTAGATATTTTTTTTAAGTTAAAAAAAAAAAAAAACAAACATTTGTGCAGAATTGATATTACAGGTCTGATATTAATGTATTCATATTACAAAATGTTTAGAAAAACTTGTATAATTTTTTAATCAAAAAATATGGTTGTTTGGGGGTTAAAAACTACTTTTAAGCCATCGCCGCCAGCGCACTGGGGTTTAAACAAGCATTTCACAGCGCGAGAATTTTTTGAGCGTGATTTGTTAATGAATATGCTGGGAGCCGTTCGCTATGGCCATTCGCTGTCAGGCGCACCCATACAGCGCGGAACCTGTGAAACAGCGACTCCTAACCCCGTATTCAACATTACCGCACACCGACTGAGTCGCTGTCAACAAGCGAACAACGGCCAAGCACAGCGAATACTAGCGGGCGCTGTGAAAATCACGCTACTGGCGCTCATCTGTCGCTACCTGGCGCTATTTATGAATCGGCCTCTCAATCTTAGGATAGATGTGAGCTTATCCCAGGCATGTTTAAATTTACTGACTGACGATTTTTCAACTACCTCTGCTGGAAGTTTGTTCCAAGCATCTACTGATCTTTCTGTAAAATAATATTTTCTAACATTGCTCCTGATCTTCCCTCCGACTAGCTTCAGGCTGTCCCTCTTGTTCTATCATTAAGTTTCTTCTTAAAAACACTTCCCTCCTGAACTTTATTCAATCCTTTCACATATTTAAAGGTCTCAATCATGTCCCCCCTCTCCCTTCTTTCCTCCAGACTGTACAAATTACTGTATTTTTCGCCCTATAAGATGCACATGCACATAAGACGCACCTAGGATTTGGGGGAGGAAAATAAGAAAAAAAAATATTTTAAACCAAAAACACACCATTACCGACAGTGTGGTATTCCCCTATCCCATTCCCATTGGCCGTGTGGGATGCCCCCATTGCATAGACAGTGTAGCATTCCCCCATCCCATTCCCTGTATACCTAGTGTGGCATTCTCCCCCCTTCCATTCCCAATATAGGCAGTGTGGCATTCTCCCCCCTCCCATTCCCATATACCCAGTGTGGCATTCTCCCCTCTCCCATTCCCAATATAGGCAGTGTGGCATTCTCCCTCCTCCCATTTCCCGTATACCCAGTGTGGCATCCCCCCTCCCATTCCCATATAGGCAGTGTGGCATTCTCTCCCCTCCCATTCCCCATATACCCAGTGTGGCATCCCCCCTCCCATACCCATATAGGCAGTGTGGCTTTCTCCCCCCCCCCATTCCCCGTATACCCAGTGTGGCATCCCCCCTCCCATTCCCATATTGGCAGTGTGGCATTCTCCCCCCTCCCATTCCCATATAGGCAGTGTGGCATTCTCTCCCCTCCCATTCCCCATATAGGCAGTGTATCATTCTCCCCCTTCCCATTCCCCATATACCCAGTGTGGCAACCCCCCTCCCATTCCCATATAGGCAGTGTGGCATTCTCCCCCCATCCATTCCCCGTATACCCAGTGTGGCATCCCCATTCCCATATGGGCAGTGTGGCATTCCCCCCTCCTATTCCCCATATAGGCAATGTGCCCCCATTCCCATTGGCAGTGTGGCATCCCTTCCCCCCATTTCCATAGGCTGTGTGGCATCCCCCTCTCCCCCCATTTCCATATGCTGTGTGACATCCCCCTCTCCCCCCATTAGTATAGGCTGTGTGGCACCCCCCTCCCCTCCATTAGTATAGGCTGTGTGGCATCCCTCTCCCCCCATTAGTATAGGCTGTGTGGCATCCCTCTCCCCCCATTAGTATAGGCTGTGTGACATCCCCCTTCCCCCATTAGTATAGGCTGTGTGGCATCCCTCTCCCCTCCTTAGTATAGGCTGTGTGGCATTCCCCCCTCCTATTCCCCATATAGGCAATGTGCCCCCATTCCCATTGGCAGTGTGGCATCCCTTCCCCCCATTTCCATAGGCTGTGTGGCATCCCCCTCTCCCCCCATTTCCATATGCTGTGTGACATCCCCCTCTCCCCCCATTAGTATAGGCTGTGTGGCATCCCCCTCTACCCCCATTAGTATAGGCTGTGTGGCACCCCCCTCCCCTCCATTAGTATAGGCTGTGTGGCATCCCTCTCCCCCCATTAGTATAGGCTGTGTGGCATCCCTCTCCCCCCATTAGTATAGGCTGTGTGACACCCCCCTTCCCCCATTAGTATAGGCTGTGTGGCATCCCTCTCCCCCCCTTAGTATAGGCTGTGTGGCATCCCTCCCCCCATAGTCTGTGTGGCATCCCTCCCCCCATTAGTATAGGCTGTGTGGCATCCCTCTCCCCCCATTAGTATAGGCTGTGTGGCATCTCTCTTCCCCCATTAGTATAGGCTGTGTGGCATCCCCCCTTCCCCCATTAGTATAGGCTGTGTGGCATCCCTCTCCCCCCCTTAGTATAGGCTGTGTGGCATCCTTCTCCCCCCATAGGCTGTGTGGCATCCCTCCCCCCATTAGTATAGGTTGTGGGGCATCCCTCTCCCCCCATTAGTATAGGCTGTGTGGCATCCCCCCTTCCCCCATTAGTATAGGCTGTGTGGCATCCCTCTCCCCCCCTTAGTATAGGCTGTGTGGCATCCTTCCCCCCCATTGGCATAGGCTGTGTGGCATCCCCCCTCCACCCATTGGCATAGGCTGTGTGGCATCCCCCCTCCCCTCATTAGTATAGGCTGTGTGGCATCCCCCTCTCCCCCATTAGTATAGGCTGTGTGGGATCCCTCTCCCCCCATTGGCATAGGCTGTGTGGGATCCCTCTCCCCCCATTGGCATAGGCTGTGTGGCATCCCCCCTCCCCTCATTAGTAAAGGCTGTGTGGTATCCCCTCTCCCCTCATTGACAGTGCAGCATAAGTTAAAAAAAATAAATAAAACTCACCTGCCCGCTGACATAGCTTCGCTGAGTGGCTGGCTCCGTGAATCAGGTGGGCGTGGCCAGCGCTACGTCAGCGTCGTCGCAGGCCACGCCCACCCAATTCACGGAGCTGGCCGTAAGAAGCAGCGGCAGGCTGTGTCCCGGCCCCGCCACTGCGATCGCTGTCTTTTACTGGCAGCAATAGCAGTGGCAGAGCCAGAGACAGCGCCCGCCACTCCTCCATCTGCTGCCTCTTCCTGGGCACATGCGAGCACCCAGGTCAGGGCAGCAGGTGGGCGTGGCCTGCACTGAGTTGTGAAGGCCACGCCCACCCGCTGCCCTGACCTGGGTGTTCGTCCGTGCCCAGGAAGAGGCAGCAGATGGAGGAGCGGCAGGCGCTGTCTCTGGCCCCGCCGCTGCTATTGCTGCCGGTAAAAGACAGCGATCACAGCGGCGGGGCCGGGACACAGCCCGCCGCTCCTCTGTCACCTGGGCTCTGGCAGAGTGACAGGCAACACGGGAGCGCCGGGAAAATAAGTGCGTCTTATAGGGCGAGAAATACGGTAAGTTCTTTAATTCTCTAGTTTAAGTTTAAGTCCTTCTACCATTTTTGTTGCCCACCTTTGGACACATTCTATTTGAATAATGTCTTTTTGCAGCTGAGTTCTCCAGAACTGCACATAGTATTCTAGCTGTGGCCTCACCAGGGCTCTATACAGCGGCATCACAACTTCCCTCTTCCTACTGGTGATGCCTCGAGCGATGCAGCCAAGAAACCTGCTTGCTTTTCCCACTGACTGGCTGCTCTGTCCACACATCAGTAATAAGGACCCCTAAATCTTTTTCCTCCGAGGTCCTGGCTAACACAGTACTGCCCATACAGTACTCAGAGCAGGGAATCCTTCTACCCAAGTGCATGATTTTACATTTAGAACCATTAAACTCTAGTTTCAACAGTTTTGACCATCTATCCAGTAAAGCTAAATCATTTTCCATGTTGCAGACACCTCCAGGAGTGTCCACCCGATTTGGGATGCCCACTGAAGAAACCCTCCAGATTGCCCAGTAAATCTCACCTTTCCCCGGTCCTACGATGCATGTGGAAAGCAAGAATTTCTTTGATTACATTTTTGGGTCATGAGGAAAATCTTGTCATGCCTCAAGCTTTATGTCAGACTCGAGGTCTGACAATTTTCACCGACCATAAAGTAGACTCGGGACAAAGCATCTGCATTCCCTTGTAACTTCTCCGGCCTATGTCTCACTTTTTTTATTTTTTTTTTTAAAGTTTTTATTTTGCAATAAACAGACAAACATAACTCAACAAAACAAGTCATTTTGTAAGGCATTAAGGTGCCACAGGCACCCAACTTCAAAACTGGCATATATTTGACAACACTAACAATCATTCACACAACTTTCATACCGGACTCCAGTTGATTCTTGCTACCATCACGGTTCAGGAATAGGGCGGGGAGGCTGATGCACATCAGTTATTAGACGGGGCGTACGTGCTCAAAAGTCCCTTTCATTATTCGTTGGTCAGGTTCCAGCACCCGATCCCAGCTCCCCAAATATAGTGTAAATGTCATACTTGACCCAAAAAAAAAAAACTCTCCGCCAGGCTCCCCTCCCAGGCTCACTCAGCGTCATACGCTGACTCCTGGCTCTGCAGCCATGGATCCCAGACCTTTTCGAACTTGTCCGGCACTCCCCTTGCGGCGTATGTCAATTTATACATGGTGAGTTTCTGGTTAACTAGTCTTTTCCAGGATTGCACTGAGGGCCTAGCGGGGTGTCTCCAGTTCATCAGGATGCACTTCCTGGCGTAGAAGAGCAACAACCGGACCAGAGCCTTCAGAGCTCTCAGTTCCGAGAGCGACTCCGCCACTCCAAGAAGACATAGTGAGACAGACCTCTGTATCCGAAAGCCCACCACCCCGCTGATCAGACCCATCACACCCTCCCAGAAGACCGTCAGGACCTCGCATGACCAGATCATGTGTATCCATGAGCCACCACTCTTCCCGCATCTAGGACATATATCAGTATCAGTTAAGCCCATTCTGTGCAGACGAACCGGGGTGATATAAGCCTGATGAATCCACTTGGTTTGGATGAATCTATCCCTGGCTTCTACTACCGATGCATGTAGGTTATCCATTATCTCCTCCCAGTCGTCCCGGTCCAGGCTTGGGTCCAAGTCCTGCCATTTAGACTCAATCTTGCTCCTAGGGGATTCCAGCTCCCCTATCAAGCACTTATACAGCGCGGAGACAGGCTTTTTAAGGTTCCCGTCTCTGATTACGTTTTCCGCCCTGGACTCTGCGATCCTCGGGCCCTCCCCACGGAATTGGGCGTGCAGTGCGTGTCTGAGTTGCAGGTATCGAAAAAATTCCCGATTGGACAAATGAAACTCTTCCTTAAGCTGATCGAAGGACACCAGCACCCCTCCTCTATATAGTTGCCCAATCTGATGAACGCCTTTCCTTGTCCAGAACAGCGGGTCCTGCATAGCACCCATTTCTGGTAACCTAGGGTTATCCCATAGGGGGGTATAGGGGGACCACGCCGGAGTCTCCCCCGACCTCACCCCTAGTTTAGCTGCCCTCTCCCAGATGTTACTAGCCGCTCTCATACACGTGGTCGCCTCTCGGATCCCTCTCGTACCCCTGTATGCCAGGTAGGTCAACCTTTCCGGGGAGCCCAGCAGCGCCACTTCCAAGCACACCACCGGATTGTCCCTCGGCTGGCAGAGCCACCAATGAACGAACAGGAGCTGCGTCGCATAGAAGTATATTTGCATGTGTGGCACTGCCAGACCCCCGGTATCTATTTGCGCCTTCATTATCTGTCGATTTAGCCTTGGGGGGGAATGACCCCATATAAAGCTAAAAATGATCGACTCCAGTGCTTTAAAGTGGGATACAGGAAGCAGTACTGGGGAGGCCTGATATATGTATAGGAATTTAGGAAGGAAAATCATTTTAAATATATTGATCCTGCCCATAACCGACAGCGGAAGGTTCGCCCACTGGGTGACTCTGTGCTTCAATTTCGCCACTACCGGACAAATGTTAAGGGAGACAAACTCGTTAGTCCGCCCACTGATCACTATCCCCAGGTACTTAAATTGTTGGACTCTCTTTAGTTGGGACCTTGGGGAGACATCTCGGGGGTCAGTCCCATCAACTTGCAACAGGCTGGATTTATCCCAGTTAACCTTTAAACCGGAAAATCTCCCAAACACCCCGATGATATCCAAAGCAGCCTCCAGGGACTCGTAGCTATCCGCAAGGTATAGTAGGGTGTCGTCAGCGTAAAGTGAGATTTTCTCCTCTATCTCCCCCAGCCTCCAACCAACAATAGCTGGAGAGTGCCTAATAATGATTGCCAACGGTTCAATGGCCAGCGCGAAGAGCAACGGCGAGAGTGGGCAGCCCTGCCTGGTCCCTCTACTTAATACAAAAGGGTCAGAGTAGCAGCCATTGACCCGCACTCTGGCCGTCGGGCGGTCGTATAACAGCCTGATATAAGATATAAAACCCGCAGGGAGCCCAAATCTGGCCAGCACTGCCCAGAGATAGACCCATTCGATCGAATCAAAGGCCTTCTCATTGTCCAGTGAAGCTATTGCCCGGCTACCACAGTTGTCGTGTACTATCTGCAGGTTGGATATCAGTCTGCGCAGATTTATCCCCGTAGTGCGTCCCGGCATAAAGCCTGATTGGTCAGGCCCGATCAATTGTAGTATGACCCTGTTCAACCTGATGGCAAGGATTTTAGCCAGTATTTTGGCATCTTGATTTAAGAGGGAGATGGGCCTATATGATGCACAGATATCGGCGGGTTTCCCTTCCTTGTGAATAAGGACCACGTGCGCTTCATGGAAGGAGGCCGGGAGACTCTCATTATCCAGCGCCTGTTTCAGAACCTCCCAGAGTCTAGGGGCGATCTGATCCATCTCCTGCTTGTACCACTCGGCCGGCAATCCATCGGGCCCTGGTGCCTTTCTACCAGGAAGTGCTCTCATCGCATTCCTAACTTCCTCGATAGTGATGGGAGAGTCCAGAGTTTCCCGATCAGCCGGAGTCAATTCAGGGAATTTAACTTGATCAAGATAGTTCTCCAGCTCTTCCATCCCGTAGTTGACCCTAGAGGAGTACAAGGCCGAGTAGTATCTGAGGAACCGCTGTGCAATTTTCTCACCCTCTGTTACCGTCTCCCCTGCCACCACTATCCCAGCGATACTATTGGGCTTGTTTTCAGCCCTTGCTAGATAGGCCAGAGTCTTACCGTTTTTGTCCCCCTTGTCAAATATCGTCGCCTGTTTATGTAACAATAGTTTCCTAGTCGAGTCGGATAATAACAGATTATATTCCCGCGTAAGAGACATCAGGTTCGAATGGGCCCTATCGTTTGCCGAGGCGATGAATTCTTCTTCCGCGTTCGCGAGTTTACTTTCGAGGTCTGCCCGTTCTTTCCCCCTCCTCCCCCTGACCGCCGTTATAGCGCTTATGGCACACCCCCTAGTAACCGCCTTGAAGGCATCCCATCTCACCCCAGCAGTCGTTTCGTCCGCATTACACTCCCAGAAAACCTCCGCAGCAGAAGCCAGACTATCCCTGACTTCAGGAGTCTCTATCCACAAGGGATTTAGGGTCCATCCCACACGGCTCGCCCGCGTCCGCAACAGCCCAACCTCTACCAGCATAGGCGAGTGGTCCGAGATGCCCATCGGGAGATAGTCACAGGTCGTCACCCTCGCTAGCAGATCAGGTGATGAAAACGCGAGGTCTATACTGGACAGGGACCTATGCGTGGCCGAATGACAGGAGTAGGCCCTATCAGCTGGGTGTTTCCACCTCCATAGTTCCTGTAGACCCATTGCCTCTGCCCAGGACGCCAGCGGTGTCTTAGGGCCCGGCCTCCTGTCCAGTCTATCCAACGCTGAGTCCAGCACCATGTTAAAATCTCCCAGCAACAGTATCGGGGCCGGGGGGTAGTTAACTACTTTCTCCATGATCCGGTGCAACACTTGTATATTGAAAGGCGGGGGGACATAAATGCCTACTAGAATTACATCTGTATCCATAAGCTTGGCGTGGAGGATTACATAGCAACCCTCCCGGTCCGTCTGCACAGAATACAACACGAATGGGGTTCCCTTGGAGACCAGTACCGAGACCCCCCTAGAGTAGGACGAGAAGAGAGCATGAAATGAGTCCTGGATCCAGGGTCTCCTAAGAGCGAGTCCCCTCCGCCCCATCAGGTGGGTCTCTTGGAGGATCACCACATTGGGTCTATATCTCTTAACAAACTGGAGGACTGTAGATCGTTTGATTTTATCGTTTAGCCCCCTGACATTCCAGGAGAGAAACTTACAATCACCCATTCTCGTAGATCAGAGTACTAACCCCGTAATCAACTATCAACCTGCACCAAATGGTCAGCCCCTCCACCCGTGAACGTCCAACTTTTAGGGTCCGTTTGCCATTCATCTCATCCATACCAACATGACAACACACGTTATGCAATCTATTAAACTCTATATTATACATACAGATACCATTCCCGTCCACCCCCACCCCGCTCCACCACACCCCAACTTTGGCGAGCTTCATACCCCCCCAACAATACTATACAACAACGGTGTAACCAGTTGCACCGGGGTGCAGAGACCCACTGCCTATGGGCCCATAACATAACATTACCCTAACCATGTACAGGCTGGTGACATAGCCACCAAGGGTTCCCAGGGGGCGATTGGGGGTAATCAGGAGCGACAGGCAGGAGTGGCTAGGAAGGGGGGGATGAGGGCAGGGGGGGGAGGGGGGGCAGCCGGACAAGGAAGGTTAACCAGAGTAATAGGAAAGTAAGGGGGGGTTCAATAGGGAAGGGGCCATCACTCCATGGGAATCCAGAGCCACCGCTCTCCTGTAACGATCATATCAGGATGCAATGCGACTAGAGCAGCCAGAACATTCCTCAACAGTTTACAACAGTTTCAACAGCCATCAAACAAACAAACTAAGCAGAGCGAGCCCTGCCACTGGGCGGCATCCAGTCACCGGGCCCCAACATCAACAGGGCCGCAGCAGAGGGGAGGGTCCCCCAGCAGGGGCACCGCCATCAATTCAAACACAGATGAGTTTAGCGAGATGCGTCCTCCACCCTGAGCCCAGGCCGTTAGGCCCCAGGTAGGGAGTCCAACCATGCATTAGCGTCCTCAGCCGACGTAAAAAATCTGGTCGTCTCTCCATCTTGCACGCGCAAGCGTGCTGGAAACATCATGGCATATTTAATTCCTTTCCGTCTGAGCCTCTCTCTCACGCCATTGAAGGAGCGCCTCAGCTTTTGGACCTCCGAGGTGAAATCCGGGAAGAAGGATAACCGGGCGTTGTTGAAGGTCACCACCCCCTTCATTCTAGCCGCGGCCAGGATAGCGTCTCTGTCCCTATAATGGAGGACTTTGAATATAAAGGGTCTTGGCGGTGTCCCCGGTGGGAGGGGCCTCGTGGGGATCCTGTGCGCTCTCTCCACTGTGAAAAACTTGGTCAGGCTCACCGGTGCCAGAGTCTCCTTTATGAGATTTTCCACAAATTGCTCTGGAGAGGCTCCCTCCGCTTTTTCAGGCAAACCTAGGATTCGGACGTTATTCCTCCGGTTTCTATTTTCAGCGTCCTCGGCCCTCCCCATGAGAGTGGTCACCTGCCTCCGCAGGGTGGCAATTTCCCCTGTATGGGTGGAAAGTCGATCCTCTGCGTCTCCGATCCTCCTCTCCGCCTCCCCAGCACGGTCACGAATTTTGTCCAGGTCATGGCGGAAGTAGTTAAATTGTTCCTGGAGAGTGTCAAATTTAGCTGTGAGGGCACTCTGACATGAGGCAATAGCTGCCATTATAACTGCAGTATCAGGGTTGGTGGTCCCTTGCTCAGCCCCACACGGGGTCTCCATTGTTTGCGTACTACAGGCGACCACAGCTGCTTTACGCTTCTTGTTGCCTCTCATATGTAGGGGAGCCCCCTGGCAGGAGCAGCCCCGTCGGGGTAGGATCCAATGGCAAGGGTCCACCGTCCACTCCGAGCACCCGGGGTTCTTTTGTGGAGGGGTACGGTGAGCAGCAGAGCGTCCAGGCAGTCCCACACCGACCCCACAGACAGGAAAGGGGGTCTTGGCCCCAGGGCAGCCCTTTGTGTATTTTGGCCCCCTCAAGCCCGCGGGACGGGTGTCACTTCTGTCCCGGGTAGGAGGCGCTCGGGCACCCCAGCCAGCCGCGTCACAGAAGCATATAGCAAGGGCTCATCTGCCCTCTCCAAGCATGCGGTGCCAGGCTCCCGTGTAAGACTGCTGTTGCAGGCCCCAAGATTGGCTCAGGGGGTTTGTCTGCTGCTGGTGGCACTACTGTGGTTTGCTCCCAGGATGTTCAGACTTCTCTATGTGGTGCAGAGAGTTCCTGAAACTTTTAAAGGGAGATGCTTGTAATTTGCTCCTCACAAGACTGTGGAGGATTACCACCCAGGGAATTCAGAGACCAGCAGGATGGGGGGGGGGGGGGGAAAGAAGAAGGGGAGACCCGGCAACTTATATGATTGTGCAGGGGTTTAAGCATTAACTCTGGCCAGACTCTCCCTCCCTCACATCCTCCAAAATGGCGCTTGACTGTGCTCAATTTCGCGCCTTCCCTTCAGCGCTTCTTTTCTTCAGGGAGGTGCCCGCACTCCCCCCTTCAGTCCCAGCCCCGGGCAGACCAGGGGTTAATGTCACGGAGGTGCCTCCCGCTGCCGCCTCTTTACCCTCCACATGGGTCCGGCCCGCCGCCGCCTCCCTCACACCGCACTGGTTACCTTACTGCGGTGGCTCTCTCTCTGCTCCACCGCCGCCGCCCGCCGTCAGGATGAGGCTGCCGCTGCCGAATCCAGGGTGCCGGTCTCCCCCCCGCTCACACGCCAGGTCGCCTCCCCTCCACTTCCACGAGGGCCCGGGGTCCGTCACCGCCTCCTTCACCCCTCACACCGCAGCGTGTCCGGGCGCCTGTCTTCTCACCACCGCCGCAGCCCGGATCAGGATGAGGCCGCCGCTGCCGCCGACAAGTCTGGGGCGCCGGTTTCTCCCCTCCGCTCACACCTCCAGCCAGTCGCTGCCACCACCGCACCTCTCGTGTGCCTCGCCGCCGCTCCCGATGGCTGTCTCCGCTGCTGCTGCTCTGCACACAGGCTCGATCCCTGGGTTAGGGAGAGCCTCGTCAGGGGTTCTGGCTGCCCAGCCACCAATGTGGAAGGTAAAAATCAGGATAATAGCAGGGAGCCCCGATCAGGCACGTCTGCTCAGGTCGCCATCTTGGCCACGCCCCTATGTTTCACTTTAAACTTATCTCTACTTCTCTGCAGAAACTTCCTGACCTCCTGCGTTTGGTGGCCCGACAAGGACTCACCTATTCTGACTGGGGGAATGGTCTGCACCGCCTCTTTAACTTTAGCTGGGGTAATTACTAAAGCTTCACGATCCTTCCACGGCTTGATCAGATTTATATGGTAAATCTGGTAGGGCTTTCTTCTACCAGGTTGATTAACCTTGTAGTTCACCTCACTCAACTTCTCTACGACCCCGTCACTTTGCAAGAAATTTACTTTCACCCGTGGGTACTAATACCAGAACCCGGTCTCCAGGATTAAAGGCCCTATTGTATATTCTGCTCCGGGCCACATGTTCAACGGACTCAGCGATGGGGAGGGTTACAGGTTCTGCCGAAGATACTTCGCTGGCACCTTTCCCACAACTCCCAGAACAAGGGAAAATCATGACCGACTATTGCATCATACATAAGGCGTTTTACCACGTCGACTTCATGGTTCAATGTTCCAGCGGGGGTCTCAAACGTACCCACGGCTACAGGGTAAGCCACGATATCCCCGTGGATGCAAAGCACGTTAACATTTTTCGTTAGTTCATAACCTCCACGCACAAGGTTGGCCCGGACCAAAGTTACCAGGCTACCTGAGTCCAACAGCACCTTTACTGGGCAACCATTCACTCTCACCATCACAATCTGTGTCTCAGTCTCTGACCGCTGAATGGCGGTACACCGAACCGAACCGGGACCTACGGGGACTGGCGTTACATTCCATGGGCTCAGGGAAGCGGGGACAATCCATGGCTATGTGCCCCCACTCATGGTACCTCCAGCACTGGGGACCACGGAACCTCCGCGCTCGGGTGTCCTCCCTAGGATTAAGGGGGCCTCTGGGGATCGGGGTCAGTCTTTTTCCCTCCTACACCCTTCCACACACCTCCGACGGGGACTTGCTTACCCACTGTAGTCACTGGTCTGGGAGGGTACTGGTGCTGTAGGGACATCCTGACGGTGGTCCTCAGTCGAGATGAATCTCTCAACCATGTTAACTAGTTGCTCAGCAGTCTGCGGGTCGCCTTGTCCCACCCATCATTGTAGTTTTTGCGGCAGGGTCCGAAAAAAATGATCCACCAAGATTTTTTCGACGATCTGAGCAGGTGTGGAATGCTCTGGCTCCAAGCATTTTTGGACAAGATGAATTAAGTTGTACATCTGTGATCGGGCAGGCTTATCAATGGAAAAAGTCCAATTATGTACTCTCCGGGCTGCTGGCGTAACCCCCAGGCGAGCCAGGATCTCCATTTTAAGTTTGGCATAGTCCCGTACCTCTTGCTCCCTGAGGTCAAAATACGCTTTTTGGGGCTCACCTGCCAGAAACGGTGCAATCACGTCGGCCCACTCGGCAACTGGCAGCTGCTCTCTCTCAGCCATGCGCTGGAATACAGTGAGGTAGGCCTCGACATCATCCTCAGGGGTCATCTTTTGTAGGACCCACTGTACGGCTCTCCTCGCACCATCCGTCTCAACCGGGCTTCTCTCCAGTTGTGAGATTTTTCCAGTTAGGACAGTCTCTCTGAGGGCAGCAGTCTTCTCTATCAACAGGCGATTTGTCTCCTGCTGGTTTGCCATGGTCTGGTGCTGCTGTGCCAGGGCCTGCTGCTGCTGTTCCAGGCCCCCTTCGGCTGGAGGTTAGCCTGGATTAGCTACTTTATTATCTCCTCCATTGGCGTCTGGTGAGACATTTTAGTTGCCGCTTTCACCCACGACATCCACTGTTAATTGCCGCGTTTTGTCACTCCGTTGCCCCTAGCAACAGTCACTATGCCCGCGTCCTCCACCAATTGTGAGCGATTTGGGGTGAACGGCAGTGAGTACGTTTTATTGAAACTAAAAATGTTCAAATGCAAAAATATATCTTACTTCAGAGGTTTGCAGCATAAATGCAATAAAGTGGTTACTTCACCAACTCAATGACAGTCCAGGGTTTGATACTCCAGCAAGCTGCAAATCCGGGGTATCAGGTCTGCTTTACAGGGCATACAAGCCCCCACTGCTCATCCACACAAGTCCCAGTTTTGGGGTTGCAGAAGCCAAGTCCCTCGGCTTAAATTCAGTCTCTCATTCACCACTGAGCAGTACAGCCTGGGCTCCTTCCTCCAGGCTGGTCAACAGCAACCTGACAGGCTCAGCGGATCCTTTTATTTGGGCTTCCCCTGCAATCAGCCTCATCAGCCGTGCAAGGTCTAAGATCAGGGAACAAACCTGTAGAGGACTGGGAAATGTGGACTGGGTCCTGAAAACCCGGCATGGATCGTGCCTAATACAGCATAGCAGGGGAAAAATACACACCATTTATCACTTTTTCATACACATTACCACAGTGTCTCAAGAATGATCTGCTCAATGATGGGGCAGGCATCAGGTTAGCTTGTAGCTGGCTAATTATTGTTGTTGGATTTATAGCCACTTTAAAGTGAAGACATTAAAATATGTATTGTAAATGCACTAATCCATTAAAGGGTCATGAGGGACAGCTCTTCCACTTAGTTACCAGGTATTCTATTAAACTAGAAGCTCATCTCTACCTCAAATCTCAATTGAAGTACAAAGAAAAATTAATACATCACAAGTTCCAAAAATATTAAATTTACTCGAGTCAAGTTAGGGATTTCCCCATCTGTACAATCCCTATTGTAGCACTTGAGTACAGTGTTGCACTGGGGTGTCCTAGGCCCAGTAGTAGATCTCACTCTAGGGGCCCACATCCAGCAGTACTGGATGCTTATTTTAAGTTCGATGGGTTGTGTAATCCTAACTATCCATGCATGCAGCATCAATAGATTGCTGTGGCTGTATACAGGCAAACAAACACATCACCAACCATGCTTGCTCCTCAGCCCTCAATAGCCAGAGTAAAAGGGCTGTAAACACCATGTGAACCACACAAGTGGTTGTGTATAAGTTCAAGGTCTGACTGGGACCTTTTGGCTGTGCCTTGGATACGTGATTGCTGGATGCAGTGTCCAGGCACACATGGCCCCGAACATGCTCTGTGGGATCACCAGATGGAGGGAAATATACAGCTAACCACGAGGCCTACGCAGATGCATTCACCCTGGGGTTCTACCAGCCCCTATGCCCTTTGACACAGGCCTGGTGTTCTTCCAGTGCTGCTGATGATGTTAGGTGAGGGTATCACCATGCCACCTGCTGATGCCAGAAGTGGCACACTGGCCCCTCTACTTTTTGAAATGGTGAGACAGAGGACTCTGGAGATGAAAGTGGAGGTAAGTATAGCAAATGTTATATCATTCAATGGTTTTTAAACTGATCCTATACCCAGAAAAGAAGTTTCACCAACTTCTATCCCCAGCCCAGTGCTACAAACCAGCCTGTGTTTCTTTTTTTACTAAAGCCTTTGTCCAATATTTATAACAACACAAACTCGACGTGGTAAGCCATATTGTTTCCTGGCCAAGCAGCCCCAACCCCTGGTACTTTCCAGTGATGATACATTCAGTTAATGTTTACACAGCTCAGCAATGGGAAGCACTTCAAACTAGCTACCATTATGTGACAGCTTAGTTGTAACTTAAAGCAGTCAAAAATGACTTAAACCAGACCAACACAACAAACAGTGCTCATATGCATCCCTCCCAAGGGCAATTTAGATTGCTGCACATAAAAATTAACTTACCTTTTTCTAACTCTTGCTGTGGTAAATTTTAAAAACAAAATGGCAGTTCATAAACTTGCAGGCCACCTGCAAACAGATAGTGCTGCTGGGCTTCCTGTTATTGTGCATTGTCAGTTATGTCCGGTTTAATCAATTAGCATATTGCAGCCATTGGCACATCATACTACTTCATGTTAGTGTTTTCTTAAATATTGGACAACAGTTTGGAACAGGCAAAATTGAAGAGATATAGAAAGCTATTAAACCAGACCAATACCCGTTTTTTCTTTAACCACATTTATCCTTTGCCAACAGGTTAAATTAAAGTGAAAAGGTGAACTTTAATAGAGAAACACTTATTCTTTAAACCAGACCAACACCTGTTTTTTCTTTAACGGGTGTTGGTCCCGCAGACAGCTAATAAAAACAAGCTTAGGGGGGCATCCAGAATGCTGGAGCCCCCCCCCTGCACATATCCCCCCAGAACGCCCGATATCCCTACCTTCACTGCAAGCCAACACCAGGAAAGGAGCCCTGTGATTATCCATGGGGCAGTCCTGTGGGTGGGTTGTGGACGGGTTGTTGCTGGTGATGCAATATGGGCAGGAGGATAAATAAGCGCACATTGTTGCACTCATTCACAAACATATTTCGATGTACGGGTAAGAACCTCAGGTAAGGACCTATCAATGTGGCTAAATTTAATTCGTCTTAAAGTCACAGCCCTACAACCTACATTTCCTTATATAGTATAGGATCATACAGCAATAACTTTACAAATAGCAATCAATGCCACTGTGACACCTTTCACCTGATAACAGGTTTTAGTACCAGTCTTAACCCACACTTGAACCTAGTCCCCTTTGAAAAAATGGGGACCTGAAATTTGGGACCGGAATTAAAATTACTGGCAAGTATCCTCAATTATAGGGCGGCCATTTTCCTGAAGCCCTTGCTGTGGACATTTTGACAGTGGAACACCAACCGCCGATGTAAGGATCACGGGGCTCCGGTAAATTATACACCAGCTTTCTGCTGCTGCACACTTTAAGTGAAGCCGGTTGATGGATTGCTCTGCAGCCCATCCACCAGCTTTTCCAGATTCAGGCCGAATGCCAAACTCGAACATGGACTTTTGGCTAATAACCTTGTTTGGGAACCCGAACTTTGCTGTTCGGGTTTGCCCAACACTAATTATAAAGTCTAATTAGGGTCTCCACATAAGGCAGATAATATCTTCTCAGTTTAATAAATTAACACCCATAATGACAATAGACGATCCATGTCATATAAAACAAAGAAAAATGAAAGACTGTAGCTTAAGGACCACTTAAAACAGTTAGAAAGAATGTCCTTAGACTTGTTTACAGGGAGTGTATTACTTCCCTGGTTTGCAGCAGAATCTTTAGGCTAAAGACTTTAGCTCATACCAAAGCCATGGGTGTCATTAGGATTGCTTTAGGATTTTTGCTCTGTTGATGCCCCTGGCATTTTTCCTCCTTGAAATGACATTATTGTGCCTAGCAGTATGTAAATTGGACTGATATAAACCATTGTGTGACACTATTTTTAATGGGAGAGTTATCCTTAACAGCTCTTGTTCATTACATTTATCATTAACTCAAAATCCTTAGCAAATGTCACTGAATATTAAAACACCAAAACCAGAAATAGATCTCGCAGTCTAAAGGCCATATTTTTTTCTTGGTGGGTGTCAAAGTGGCTCATTCATGACCTTGAAGGAACATGGAGATTTTCTACATTATACTGTGCTTGTATTGGGTCACAGCGAGAAAGCTTAAAGGAGAATTTAATACAGAAAAGCTAAAAGCTGGAGGCACTAGGTCCCGGATAAACTGTTCTACTCTCCAAATATACTTGAGGAGCAAAAAGGATAGCTATCTAAAGGAAGTGCTTTGATAAATAAACTAGAGCCTACAGAAACAATTCTAATTTTGAGTTAGTGAATTGATTGTTCTATCTCTTTATAGGGTATCCCAAACTGGGATGCCCAGCTGTGTGAAATCCCATAAATCGCACATTTGATTCGCCTGAGCGATGTGCCTCTGGAGTACTTTCAGCTGTGGGTGCACCCATGCCCAGCTTTCCTGAAAGGTAGCGAGTGCCTCTGATTGGCTCAGCAGCTTACGTAGGAACCCGGAAGAGGTGAGTTTTTTGGGCAATCCTTGGGGATAACCACAGCCCATATCAGGATGCCCTGCCAGAGAGCAACAAAACACTCTCCTTGGATGTTGTTCATCTTTAGGATCCCATAGGGGATAGTGGGGTATGTCTGGAAAAGAGCTTATGGTCACTACTCCTAAATTAGATGGGACATTAAAAAGTCATTTTAAAAATATACTTATCTGGCTTGTCCATGCCGGAAAGACTGGCCATTACCACTCACACTATTTATATTTAGATTTAATTATCTTTCATCATCATTTCACACTAGTCAACTTTCCATAAGTAGGGTAATTATTTTTGGAAAATGGACAAAGGTCCTTCCTTAAAGGTCTATTTTCTGTTAATGCAAACATAATAAATTGTCCATCTGTTTTTTTTAAACCAGGTCTGTCTCTCATATATGTCAGTGTAACCCCCACTTTTTGCCATAGAAGGGTTAGGGGGTTATTCATGAAGGGATAGTGCCAGGTAGTGCCTCATAGCGGCAGGCAGCATCTGGTGAAGGCTGGGCGCTGTACGCAAAACCACATTTATGAAAGCAAATCTGGTGAGAGACTCTAACAGTGCCATGTAGCGTTTGATGTATTATTACAGGTGGCTCCGCCTACAGCGACTCTGTTACAGCACCCAATACCCACTTACATCGTCTACTAGCGGTCGCTCTAAGCACCACTATACAGATGCTCATCTGCCGATACCTGGCATTAGTACTGAATCAGGCTCCATGTAAAAAAGAAAACAGTATCAAATTATTAGGCACTTTCCCTATGTTATTCTTGTTTTAAGGCCGTCTGAGATTGAGACTACGAAATGTTACATAACATACGGCATTTCTTATAGAGATAAAAGAAAAGAGAGCTTAGATTGATCTCTTTAATGGACTATTTAGATCATCCAGATTTAAACAAGAAAAAAGTATTTTAAAAAACTTTGACCATGTTATCATACTTCAAATGATTTGAAGATTTTTTCTTCCTATAAGGATTTGCTGCATGCCAAATGTGTGTGATTTCATATAATATGTTCTCTGATGCTTGAGAGTTTTAGTGCATGGTTACAGCAGCATTTACATTAGAGATATTTTCTATATGAATTTTTTTAAAAGAAAGAGCGCAGTAGATTTAAACAAAGGATCATATTAGTATTGTAAACTGGGCTGATTTTTTTAATACTTGGCAGGAATGTAAAAATGGATCACATGTCATATACTTATAGCTTAAAAAATTTCAACTCAGTAAACCTTAGGAGAACCAAACAAACTTGCCACCTATTGAAACTGAGCACATTAACTGACAAGGCAAGCAGGAACTTTTGGAATAGATATTGATTTAAGTTATTTTAATGCAGGATACATGTTTCAATATCATATCTGAGATTTACCGTATATACTCGAGTATAGGTCGACCCGAATATAAGCCGAGGCACCTAATTTTACCACAAAAAAACTGGAAAAGTTATTGACTCGAGTATAAGCCTAGGGTGGGAAATGCAGCAGCTACCGGTAAATTTCAAAAATAAAAATAGATACCAATAATCAGGATGCCCAAGCAGAAGGCCAGCAGCCAGCCCTGTAATCTTTTAGATTCCAGGGCCGGCCTCTTATGGTTTTGTTCCACTCAAAACATTGAATTAGTGAGCTTGCTCCCTGCCCTGCTCCTCTAATCTTAAATTCAATGTGCAGACACAAACACACAATCTGTACAAACCCCCATCAACATAATCTAATTTTTCTTTTTAAACCCCCAAGTGACAGTCCACCCTCCCCCCGAATCCCTGCCCGCTCCTCCATTACCTGTTACCAGGCGCTCCTAGGTTGCCGGTGTACTGAGCAGGCCGGCAGCCCCCGTGCGCCTTCTTCTCTGATGATGTCACGGCAGGAGGGCGGAGCTGGCCAGGCTGCTCTCCTATTCACTGACGCGGCCACAGCATAACACGGTGACCGGGGGCGGACAATGCAGACAGGGAGGGAGCAAGGATGGCTGGGTGCGTGATCCCCGGGCACGCGCGCTGGACGGTGACATGCGCGAAGCCCGCTAGGAACTTGTACTTAAAAAAAAAAAGACAGCTGAGTCCTTCTGACTCGAGTATAAGCCGAGGCGGCTTTTTTCAGCCCAAAAAGTGGGCTGAAAAACTCGGCTTACACTCGAGTATATACGGTATATACACTTACATGGGTCTGATAGATTTGCCTGCTTCCTTTCCCACAAAATCAAGGAATGTGTATGCTTGTGTATGTATAACATTTTAGTCCTCATCTAATCCAATTTGTCCTTGTCCTACCTGTGCTTCCCCTCTAACATGGAACCCTGTATCTTACGGGAGTAATACAAAGCAAGGACCTATACATGTTATTGGGTGCTTTCAGGAGATATTGATTAGTTCAGAGACTGAAATTCATAATTGGAAACAATGGCTCTTGTGCATAGATTGCTTCTAATCATTTATTCATCTTAGCAAACAGGTAGACAGTGTTAGTTTAATTTTGCCAGATAAAGTTGGGAGATAAAAACTTAATGTGTGAAATCCCATAAATCGCACATTTGATTCGCCTGAGCGATGTGCCTCTGGAGTACTTTCAGCTGTGGGTGCACCCGTGCCCAGCTTTCCTGAACACGCATGCAGATTGAGGCCTTCAGACTTCTGAAAGGTAGCGAGTGCCTCTGATTGGCTCAGCAGCTTACGTTGGAACCCGGAAGAGGTGAGTTTTTGGGCAATCCTTGGGGATAACCACAGCCCAAATCAGGATGCCTTGCCAGAGAGCAACAACACACTCTCATTTTCTTGGATGTTGTTCATCTTTAGGATCCCTTAGGGGATAGTGGGATATGTCTGGAAAAGAGCTTATGGTCACTACTCCTAAATTAGATGGGACATTAAAAAGTCATTTTAAAAATATACTTATCTGGCTTGTCCATGCCAGAAAGACTGGCCATTACCACTCACACTATTTATATTTAGATTTAATTATCTTTCATCATCATTTCACACTAGTCAACTTTCCATAAGTAGGGTAATTATTTTTGAAAATGGACAAAGGTCCTTCCTTAAAGGTCTATTTTCTGTTAATGCAAACATAATAAATTGTCCATCTGTTTTTTTTAAACCAGGTCTGTCTCTCATATATGTCAGTGTAACCCCCACTTTTTGCCATAGAAGGGTTAGGGGGTTATTCATGAAGGGATAGCGCCAGGTAGTGCCTCATAGCGGCAGGCAGCATCTGGTGAAGGCTGGGCGCTGTACGCAAAACCACATTTATGAAAGCAAATCTGGTGAGAGATTCTAACAGCGCCATGTAGCGTTTGATGTATTATTACAGGTGGTTCAGCCTACCGCGACTCTGTTACAGCGCTCGATACCCACTTACATTGTCTACTAGCGGTCGCTCTAAGCACCACTATACAGATGCTCATCTGCCGATACCTGGCATTAGTAATGAATCAGGCTCCATGTAAAAAGAAAACAGTAGCAAATTATTGGGCACTTTCCCTATGTTATTCTTGTTTTAAGGCCGTCTGAGATTGAGACTACGAAATGTTACATAACATAAGGCATTTCTTATAGAGATAAAAGAAAAGAGAGCTTAGATTGATCTCTTTAATGGACTATTTAGATCATCCAGATTTAAACAAGAAAAAAGTATTTTTAAAAACTTTGACCATGTTATCATACTTCAAATGATTTGAAGATTTTTCTTCCTATAAGGATTTGCTGCATGCCAAATGTGTGTGATTTCATATAATATGTTCTCTGATGCTTGAGAGTTTTAGTGCATGGTTACAGCAGCATTTACATTAGAGATATTTTCTATATGAATTTTTTTAAAAGAAAGAGCGCAGTAGATTTAAACAAAGGATCATATTAGTATTGTAAACTGGGCTGATTTTTTTAATACTTGGCAGGAATGTAAAAATGGATCACATGTCATATACTTATAGCTTAAAAAATATCAACTCAGTAAACCTTAGGAGAACCAAACAAACTTGCCACCTATTGAAACTGAGCACATTAACTGACAAGGCAAGCAGGAACTTTTGGAATAGATATTGATTTAAGTTATTTTAATGCAGGATACATGGTTCAATATCATATCTGAGATTTATATACACTTACATGGGTCTGATAGATTTGCCTGCTTCCTTTCCCACAAAATCAAGGAATGTGTGTGCGTGTGTATGTATAGTATGTATAACATTTTAGTCCTCATCTAATCCAATTTGTCCTTGTCCTACCTGTGCTTCCCCTCTAACATGGAACCCTGTATCTTACGGGAGTAATACAAAGCAAGGACCTATACATGTTATTGGGTGCTTTCAGGAGATATTGATTAGTTCAGAGACTAAAATTCATAATTGGAAACAATGGCTCTTGTGCATAGATTGCTTCTAATCATTTATTCATCTTAGCAAACAGGTAGACAGTGTCAGTTTAATTTTGCCAGATAAAGTTGGGAGATAAAAACTTAATGTGGCAGTAACTGTTAGATGGTGCATAGTTTTCATTGCCTTCCTGATCTTTGTTAATTAGAAAACATAGTATCCATCATCTGTGAGGCCTGTTATTAAAACCAATGAGGTGCCCCAGGTTTTTCCACACCTGTTTTTATATATTATTTAATATTTTTTTTTCTGATTTAAATGAGTCTGGTTTAAATTAATTATAGTATATCAAATGTAAAAAAATGTTTTCAAAAGTACCTTGCATCGGAAATGTAGAAACATAGAAACATAGAAGGTTGACGGCAGAAGGAGACCATACGGTCCATCTAGTCTGCCCTTATGTGTATACTGTATGTACTCTTTATCTTAGGATAGATGAGTGCTTATCCCAGGCATGTTTAAATTCAGTGACTGTTGATTTTTCAACTACCTCTGCTGGAAGTTTGTTCCAAGCATCTACTACTCTTTCTGTAAAATAATATTTTCTAACATTGCTCCTGATCTTCCCCCCGACTAGCTTCAGGTTGTAACCCATATCTTCAGTTGCGTTTAGACAGTAGGTGTAATCCCCCTTCTCATTGGACAATAGAGATTGCTAATATTGGCTGAGCATACTGTGAATAAACCTAAGATCAAAACACAACAAATTATTAAACACTTCCTATTTGGGACAAACTTTACTGACAGAACTTGCTGAACACAAAGTTAGTACAATGGGTTAGTACAATGGGCCAGGACAGGCCCACTGGGTAGGTGTGCACCCAGCGATCCATGTTAAGGTCTCCTGGAAGAGGGGAATAAAGAGCCTAAATTGGGCTGCCTTTTGGTGCCGGTTACTCGGAACCGGTAGCGGGATTGTGGGTAATGGGATAGGTTCCTCTTTAGTGCATATATATCTCAATCCAGACTCCTCATCAACCTGGTCCAGCAATCCTGAGAGTTTTCCATACTCAAGGTCATGGTATCACTTTAAGGAGTGGTAGGCTCCTCCATGGTCTATGTCCAGGTGCTCTGGAGTGAACCAACTGTGAGGTCCAGTGAGATGAGACCTGAGGCCGCACTATAAAAACAGGGGCTTAACTGTCTAGAGCCAGTTGCGGGAATTGAGACATTGAGAGAAAAAAGGTCCCTGTTTAGGAAAAGGGAAGAACTTTTGCTGTGCAATCAGGGCAGTATGGAGAGAAGGGGCCTCAGTGTATTTCTGGAGGTGAGTTAGTCAGATCGTGGGAAGTTCTCCAGCTCCCTCTCCTGAAAAATATTTGCCGTTTTAAATGGAACCAACCACACAGTCGGCCTCCTGGGGGTGTGGGGAAGAGGTGTATGTTGAAAGCCTCAACCCACAGGAAAATCCATGTAAGTAAAAAAGGAGGAGGTTGTATCATGTTAGCAGTAATACTGAACATACCATTTTTGGGGTCCTCAAAGTGGGACATTTGAAACCAGTTTGTGGGTGATGGGCATGCTAGGGGTGGGGCAGTGTTCCCCATGTCAGCTTAGTGGGACATTTAGGTGTTTCCATAGTTTTCAGAGGGACAGTGGAACTCAAAGTGGGACAGTCCCACCAAAAGTGGAACATCTGGTCAGTTTACTTTTGCTTAATTAAAAGCAGGACTCCACTATACTGGACTATTCTTCTACATACCTGGGTTTCAACAATAGTATCCTGTAGTAGTGCACACAAGGATTGGTCAACATACCGCCTGCCATGGTTTGATCAGATGGGCCCCATTGAGCCAATTCTAAGCCAGTGTTACTTGAAACGATCCATGAATGGCCAAGTGTTCCATCAATGACTATCCTAGGTCAGGCTGTGTGGCCAAGCCAACATATTTAAACTTAAGTGAAATAAAATGGTTAATACTTGTTACTTCTCATTGAGAAAGTTGCTTCTCAGTGGATTAGGATTTAATAATTTGTTGAAATGCCGCTTTTAGAAAGTGCTTCATGATTTATATTGAGAAAATAAACAGCTCCCATTAATTTTGGCCTCACCAATGGTGGTAATGGAGGCTTTATGATATGTAAGGTGAACACAAAAATCTTTTTGAATTACATGGTTCTAAATGGTTTAAGGCCCACATACCTAAAATCACCTGAATGGTTGTACTTACCTACTACTATACTTTTGCTACTGGGCTATGTTTAAGCTGCGTCATATTTACATTAATCTGTCATAGAAGCTCTCTCTATACTAAGCAATGGGAAAAAAATGGAAAATGTTGGTATATAAACATATTGCTTAGTTTCACAAGATATTTAAAAATATTATTTCACAGACCTAGCCTAGCAGTTACTAGCCAGATATTGATTTCAAAGGTTTGTAAAGTCAAACACAAAACAAAAAAAAAATGGGGTTACTCACCTTTAAGTGAATGTCCAGTCTATAAGGAACAAAAAAGCTGCAACTGCCTTACAAAGTAGGAGGGACGTGCTAATAAGGTTGGCAACACACTCAATCCACAGCAAAGAAAGCACTAATAGTGCCCAAACCATCCACTAAAATAGAACCCAAACCATTCACAGTCCAAAGTAATTTCAAGAAATATAAATATAAATGACAATTTATTAAAGTGATATTTTAGGCAAAGGCAATTGTTACATTGCTATGTAAATAATTATAGATTCCTTTACCTGTGTACTCTTAAGAGATCAGACAAAGAATTTGCCTTTAAATAAAATGAACACAAAATATTCTGTGCGTTGGAAGCCCTTCATAATCAGTCCGTGTATCTTTCTCTTTTTTGACTGTTAAAATGTTTTATCGATACTAATATTTATTTTTCTCTATTCGCTTTCATTACTTGTATTATGTATCAACATCAAAGCAGAAACTGTAATGTTCCTTTCTCCCCCCTTTTATCATCTCATCACCCACGTTTGTTCGCAGCATGACCTGATAGCTGTCATGCTGTGTAGTGTGGGCCGGCGGTGTCATGCTACGCGCCCGGTGGGTCTCGGGCCGACACACTGGCGCCTCCTACTGCAGGGGAGTGTGCCTGTGTGTCTGGCGCTGGGCTCGTGCGCGGGGCGCATGACACTGCCGGAGCATCTGCACTCCGGGACTAGCGCACGTCTGACCCCTACGCACTTCTGGTTTCAGGTGCGTGCGGGCCGTGGCGTGCGCTCGTGCACTCCGGTCTGGTCATGCGCTTTCAGTGCGATTTAAAAAGGGGGGACAATAAGCATTGCCGAACAGCATCCTGATGAAGCGGGATGTTTAGTGTCCGCGCAACGTACGGTGAGTAATCGGCTTGCCTTAATGGGGACCTGGACCAGTAATTAACGGTGATTTAGTTTCAATTTTATTATCTTGCCCTATCTTTAACCTCGCAATCAAAAACTTTTTTGCAAATTTTTTCTATCTTTGCACGGCACATATACATTTTTGCGCATATCTGCACTTTACTTACCATTTGTTGTGTTCCATTTTTGAATTAAAGAGGAAGTTTCACCTCATGATTCCTCGTCTGAAGCATATGGGCGTGACCCTTGGAGCTGTAATGCATCATAATAATCAGCATAATTTTTGGCGTTGGGAGCTTGAATGGCAGTTCTGAGAGTTCCATTCAAAACATTAATACAGAGGGGAGCATGGTCTGGACTAGCGCCTCGGGCTAGTATTGGTCGCCCACATTGGCAGGGTGGCGCTGGAGGGGCAGATGAGGAAGTATAATTCCTCATTCATGGCACTGAGCTCAGAGGAGCCACAGCACTGGAGGAACGTTTGGCAAATAAAGCTGCTGTTAATTTTTTTTTAACCTTTTACCTGAAAAATGCCTTTAAACCGGACCTTTACCCTGAATAAAAGCCTATCTTATATGTTTCCCCCACCCTGTACATACAAATTGCTCACATTAAAAATCATCCTACCTGCACCTAGTGCGTATTCTGAGCCTTTAAACATCCAAGATGGTGGCTCCTGGAGCATCAGGCAGCCTGCAAACAGGAAGTCTTCTGACTATGCCGCTCTACATTCTGGGATTGCTGTCCTTCTCCTGACCCCAGCTCTATTCTGTCTGTACAAAGCACAGCCATAACCCCGCCCCCTGTACTTTACCCCGCTCTCCTCTCCTCAGTGTGTGTGATGCTTCTGAGGCAAGATGGCGGCACCCGTATCCCGTGTTCAGAATCCTGTACAGAGTTGCAGCCCAGCGGAGGAAAGAATAAAAAGTAAGTAACTAAAAACATAAAATATATTCATTTTAGATGCTGGGGAATAGTTTTTAAATGGTTTGGGCTTTTCATGAAATGATGCTGAAGGTCTGCTTTAATGTTTTTTCAGCAGACAAACAACCCACAAACATACAGGTAAAAACAAACAAGTCGAGGGACCGGAAATGTGTAAAGTAATATCTATAAATATATAATGTAAATCCTGAGAAATAAATAGTATAACAATGGTATAGCTCCTACCCTGAAATTAGAATATGAAAAAGAAGAAAAACAGATTGTGACCTAAAGTGCTGACTGCCAACACATGCAAAATGGAACAATTACAAGGTAAATGACAATAAATACCTTAAATGAAACAACAAATAACAATAGATACTATGGGGTTTATTCTTGAATGGATAGCGCCAGGTAGTGCCTCGTAGCGGCAGGCAGCATCTGCTGAAAACCGGGCGCTGTACGCAAAACCACATTTATGAAAGCTAATCTGGTGAGCGACTCTAATAGCGGCATATAGCGTGGCATGTATTATTACAGGCAGCTCAGCGTATAGCGCCGGCACTCTAGGTTCCAGAGCGCCATGTAGTACTTGTCGCTCTGTAGCGCTCTCCCATACATTTCAATGGGCTTTCATTAGTGTATAATTAGCATGTTTGTTTTTTTTTTTTTTTTTTTTTTTTGCTCAAATCATTGTGTGACCTCTCCTGGCTGAAAACAAAGACTTTTCGAAACTTTTTTGACTAAAGTGTTAATGTCACAGTGTTAAAACAATGTCATTCCATGTGTTTTTGGTTTGTTACTGGTGGATATGTGTTCAAAAACAGACATTAATCACAGTGTCTCACACTCTATGCTACAGCGCCCAGCTTTTGAGCGCTGACGCTGTGTGTGTGTGTGTGTGTGTGTGTGTGTGTGTGTGTGTGTAGATTTTTATTAAATATGGTGTGGAGCACTGAGTGCCAGACACACTGAGCTGGTGCTACCTCATGCTCACTGCAGCGTTATACTGTTGTTACAGCGCATCACATTCATCAATGTCGGCCAGTTTACTAGAGCGACCAAGACGCTCTGTTACAGCGCTGATACCGGCTTAAAGCGTCGCTCTAAGTGCTTCTATACAGATGCTCATCTGGCAATACCTGACACTAGTAGTGAAGCAGCCTCCACATAAATACTTCAATAGTGCTATATGACCACATGGTCTATACTACCACAACTACATACCTAACGCAGGGATATGTTTCTACCCAGTGAACCAAATAAACATGTACAGAATAAAAGCAAAAAAATTAAGAATATGGGAAAAAGGAGCAGGAAGGATACTTACCCAGAAGCCAGTCCCCACTGCAAGGAGCGCACTTTCTAGTGTTCATCTAGCTAAAGGAAGAACCATAGTGTGTAACCTCTTATTCCACAAAGAAATTGATGCTACTCAGTAATAGTTGAACCAGACCAACAGCCTGGCACAGTTGGAAAAGAAAGGTAGCGGCCATTTTGGAGCTTTCTCCTCCTTGCTCCCACATGAACTGCAAGTGCACTGTGGAAAACACAGACTGGTCTGTCTTTGCTGCCTGGAGGCATTTTATTACAGAAGTGTCAACAGTTTACACAATAAGCACTGTACCTCACTTTTATACAGGGCAGGACAGGTAAGACACCAGTATGGGGCTCCAAGGAGCCTGGATGCAACAGGGAGGCCCAGACCCCAACTCTGCCCTGAGGATTGCTGGCTGCCACACTACCTCTAGCTGTTGATGTTGAATGATGCTATATTGCCTCAAGGTCTCGCTCAATCTAGCAACCCAGCCATCATCTAAACAGCCTGTATTGTGTTTGTAACCTGTAATCTGATGTCAGGTCCCCTTGTTCGAACCTGCTTTTACTATCTGAATACTAATACAGGCCTGGTTGTCTTGAAGACAGGGGCTCAACTGATACTAGGGACCCAGCCATTGCATATAGGCTAAAGCGGGGGCAAACATTGGGGGGGGGGGTTTGAGGCACAAATATTTCTGATGCCGGCCTTGCTGTTGCCTTTGTACTGAAAATATATTTTTTCTAATAATAACATAAGGTTGGCTTGCACAAAAATGTATGCAGAAAAATGTATGCACAAAATACATACACAAAAGAAAGAAATCATATGAAGAGAAAAGCTTGAAGGAAGAATGTGAAAGCATGTAGGACCCTTGTTTACATGTATGGAAGTGTTACAAGATTTGCAGCCATAAGTTTGGGCATTCATTTTCTTTTAGGGTCGGGTTATTGTACCACAGAGGGCTCCTATCCTATTGCTTCGCCGGTAGTTTATGGGCAGCTTTAAATCTTATATAGTGTGGTAGACACAAAATGATTGGACCAATAAAAGAGCGGCCACTGCACTGTGTTTGGAGCTAGTAATGCTATGTAAAAGGCAAGTAAAAGAAAAATATTGCTCAGACGCCACTTATTCTGCCCGACATGCTGAAATGATTATGCAGCAAGCGTTCAAATGTCTTTCGATATCAGATATTAGGCTGAACACTTCATAGTCGCGGCTCAGAATATTGATTCCTCTTCCTAGGCTTCATAGTTTTATTATTGACAAAGATGAGATCCTGCTATATATCCACTACCGGCTCATGTGTATAATCCACAAAATTATATTTATTGCTTTTTACCTTTCTTCTATCATGATATTCCACCAGAAAATTGGGATGCATAAAGGCGTCGATTTGAATGGCACAACGGCAGTGCACGCATCCCCGGCCTCCCTGTGGAGTACGCACTGCAATGCGCCCAGCCTATCTGAATGGCTGGGCACGCTCCTGCCCTCAGCTGCAGAGATGACGGGAAGGCAGTGTCGGCCTGCAATCTTGGCAAGGGCCCAGGGAAAGGTAAAGCTCTTGTGGGCGATCTCGGGAGGCTCACACAGTGTCATGCCCCACTTTTAGACTTTCAATGTGCACTGTAGCTTGAGAGCTGTTTTATCAGTTGTATGTGATAATTATTGCGTAGCATAATTTGATACATGCAAGGATATTTTAATGTTTTTAACCAATAACAGTCAATAAATAATTGTATTTAAACTAGATATATAAGTGTGGTAGTGGGATTCTAGACTGACGGTCATCTGGGACTGTCAATCGCCAATGTTCTGGACTTTAGCCATGTAGAGTTATCCAACCGACCCACTGACCAGCAAAATATTTAACATTTATAGGTGGGAGACAACACTTCTCCTGAGGGGGTGATATTCAGGGGACATAGACCCCTCTTTGTCTTCCCCCATTTGAAAAAAGTGTGCATTTAAACTACACTATGCTCATCTCTGTCATCCACTTCAGCCCTGGATGTCATTCTCGAGTCTGGTGGCTCCCAAGGTTTCCCGATGGGCTCCTGTTTTCTAGAAGCAGTGGCTGTTCTGCCCCAATTTGTGCAGATTGGGACGAATGTCCCCTTGTCTGTCTTCCATGGTATCCCACCAGGGCGAATCCCAGGCTACAGCGGAGAAGGACAGATGGGAACTTTTATATACAACCATACTGTCACCTTAAGGCTACATTCCCAAGCCTTTCAAAGCTACAAACTGGACTGCAAAATGTATTTACTGAATAAAATGTTTTACACATGCATGTGCATTTACTAAACATTGTCAAAATGGGAATTTGCCTGCTAAAATATGCTTTCACATTTCATAAGTCATATTGTCATAAGTCATAACACACATTTCCAAGAGCTTTAGTTAGTTAGTCATCAGACAATCTTTTATTTCCATCACTAATAATATCCACAAATTAGACCTTTACTTCAAACTGAATAAAATGTAGTATTGTTTCCAGAAAACCAGCCACCTTGAGGAAGCAGACATTAACCCTTTAAGTGCCAGCCTACCTGGAGCATTCTTCATTCTCTGCTGCCAGACCCTTTTGCACTATTTTGCGCTCCACATGTTCAACTGTGATTTTTGAAGGGATTTCCAGGGATTTCCCAGGGAATTATATATTCTTTTTTTCCAGCAGAATTTGGGCTTTAACATGAAATGTCTTTTTTGTCATTTTTTAGGTGTATTCACAATATTTTGGAGTGAAATATGTGCAAAAAAATAAAAAAAAAATCTTTTTTTACAATTTGTAGTGTTTTTTGTAATAAAAAAAGTAATTTTGTAAATAAAATCTTATTGCGTCTGAAAACCTTATTTCTCCCGGTTACAGCGATACCACATATGTAGGTGGTGGACACCCTTTCCTGCCCAGGAGACTCCCCCAAACTGAAACAGCGCTTTAGGAGATTTTCAGATAAAATATAAATATGCTATGCGCACCTTGCAGTTTTTCAAGAAAAACAACCCTTTACATTTGAAATACCCCCCACAAACTATATATTCCCTGGAAGTATACACCTCAGGCTTTCTAGGTGTACCAGGCTTGATTACATGGGTGCAGTTTTCTGAAAGTAATTCCTTGGTAGCACAGAGTTTCACTAAAAAAGAATAAAAAAGCAGAATCAAACTCATATTTTCCTAAAAAAAATATGCAGACAAGAAAAAACAAGCCCAATCTGAAAAAGCAACATCCCCGGAACAGAACAATACTCAACATGCATAGCTACTGTCAAGGAAAGAGTTGTCAAACACCCCAAAGAAAAGCATGTGCGTAAGGGTATGTTACTTGAAAATTTCAGCTCTGCAGGCAAAGTGCGCACCTTGTACTTTTTCTACCAAAACAACCCTTTACATTTGGAATACCCCTAGAAACCATATATTCCCTGAAAGAATATATGTTAAGCTTTCTAAGCGTACCCAGCTTGTTATAGTGGGCTGATCATTTTAGAAGTAGTCCCTTGAAGAAATCTTAGGTTGCAAGAGGTTTCCCTCAAAAAAATTATAAAAAACAGAATAAAAAACACATTTTCTTAAAAAAATCAATATGCAACCAAGAAAAAGGAAGCTAAATCTGAAAGTGCAAGATCCCCCGAGCAGAACAATACCCCACATGCATAGGTACTATTAACCCTTTTAATTGCCAGTCTACTTGAAATTTTTTCACCCTCTGTTGACAGGTAATTTTCACCATTTTGCACCATGTTTAACCATGATTTTTGGAGCAATTTCTAGGAAAATTATAAATATATTTTTTGCAGCAGAGTTTAGGCTTTAACATGAAATGTCTTGTTTGACATTTTTCTACTGTTTTTTTTTAATATTTTTGTGTAAAAAGAACAAAAAAAAATTAAAAATTATTTTTTAGAAAATTGTCTCCTTTATTTTAAATAAAACATTTACTTTATTAGAGAAAACCATATTGCATGTGAAAGTCCCATTTCTTCCAATTACAACGGTACCACATATGTATTGGTAGCCCCCCATTCTTGCCCAGGAGACCCCCTAAACTGAAAATAGCACTTTATAACATTTACAAATAAAATACTACTACTATCCACACTATAAACATAAGAGGTTAATTTAAAAAAAAAAATTACATAGGGTGCCCCCTTCTGGGGGGGGGGGGGGCATTTTTTGGGGAATTTTAAGGGTTAAGGGTTAAAAACCCTTAAAACTCCCCCAAAAAATGATATGGGGTACACCTTACCCATCATGACCAGCCCTGGACCAGCTATGGGGGTTTGTAGAACAGGGTGCAAGGGGGGCCAGCTTTGTTGGCCCCCCCACCCTGCAGGCTACAAGCCCACATAGCCATGGCCCGGGCTCTTCTGCCCCCCCTGGGCTTTGGGGAGGTAGGTAATTGGGGTGCCGGGGGTTAACGGCAAGTCACCCGCTAGCCGCAGGAGACTTGCCAGCTCCCCAGCCTTGTGAACTGGTATAGGGATCTCATGGATCCCTTACCAGTTGACAAGGGGTTAAGTGTAAAAAAAAACAGAGAAACAAGCAGAAAAAATATTTTATTTATTTTTTTAATACTTTTTAATACTTACCTCCCATCCATCCCTGTGTCCCATGCTGATCAATCTGGCTTCTGCTCTCCTGCTGCAGCTGGAAGCCTTTTTTAGCTGCTGGGCGACAGAACATAAGGGCTTAATTTAAAAAAAAAAAATGACATAGGGTCCCCCCTCCCAGGTTGAAACCCTTAAAAATCCCCCAAAAAATGAAATGGGGTCCCCCTTACCCAGCATTACCAGCCCGGGACCAGCTATGGGGGCTTGTAGGAACAGAGTGGGGGGGCAGCTTTTGTGGCACCCCCACCCTGCAGCCTACAAGCCCACATAGCCTATGTGGGCCCGGGCTCTTCTGCCCCCCCCGGGCTTTGGGGAGGCAGGTAATAGGGGTGCCGGGGGTTAATGGCAAGTTACCTGCGGCTACTGCAGGTGACTTGCCAACCCCCAGCCTTGTGAACTGGTATAAGGGGTCTCATGGATTTCTGCGATTTCTGCCCTCTCCCCGCCACAGAAGAGGCTGGGGGGGCGATCGGAGGCCCCCCCCAGTGAAGAGGAGACCTGGCGGGAGGCAGCACGACCGCAGGTAAGTAAATGTAATTTCTATTTATTTTTTTTTCTTTACAGTTAGCAGCTGCTGCTGCCGAAGCGGGGGTGGCTATTCCGGGGGCTCTTCTGGAGCCATCCGAGCCCCCACGGGGGATCAGATGGCACCAAATTAAAGAGGAGACCCGGCCGGATCCATAGAGGGGTTGGGTGAGTATTTTTTTACATTATTTTTTAAATAACAGCGGGGAAAGTCAAGCACATAACACCTACGGGCTTGGCACTTAAGGCCCGGACAAGCCAGCCCGCAGGTGTTACGTGCTTGGCACTTAAAGGGTTAGATCTACAGTATATAATATATTGGCAATCCTTGGGCATGGGGCAGAAGCCATAGATTAGGTTAGTGTTGTATTTCTCAGCTGATGCCAATATCTTATTATTTAAAACTATGCTTAAAAGACATGACACTTGAGCAGGATAAAACCCATTACTGGAAAATAATGCAGGAGCCTAGACAACAAAGGTTCTGACAAACTAGAGGTATGATGAATGTGTTCTAAGCTTTGCTAAGAGACGAAAACTAAGAAATCCTTTAGGTAGAAGCTAGTATATGTATAAGTATAGTGTATACATGAGACCCCATAAGAAATGTACCATTATAGATGTCATATTGGTGCATGCCACCCTTTCCTGCCCAGGTGACTCCCGCAAACTGAAACAGTGCTTTACGAGATTTTCAGATAAAATACAACTGCAAACTTGCAGTTTCTCAACAAAGATAACACTTTACATTTGAAATAACCCATACAAACGAAATATTCTCTGAAAGTATACACCTCAAGCTTTCTAGGCGTAACAGGCTTGTTAATGTGGACAGTTTTCTGGAAGTAATCCCTCAATTAATTATTTGGTTGCACAAACTATATTTACAGCCACCCAGGCTTCTACTTACCTCCTCATCTATTCTTAGTAAAACTGTGCTGGCTGTCACTTATATTATATTACGGATAGTTACATATTCCTGTATGTAGTCTTTTACTAGACCCTCAAGCAATTTTCCCACAATGAATGTTAAGCTTACAGGTCTGTAATTCCAGAGAAGACTTAGAGCCCTTTTTAAAAATTGGCACCATACTTGCCTTGTGCCAATCTCTTGGTACTATACCAGTTGTTAGTTAGTCTTTAACCCTTTAAAGTGGACCAACACCCAGGATTTTGACTATCCTGGGTCTTGGTCCACTTCAGTGGGGCACCCCCGATCGGGGTGCCCCGCTGTGTGAAACCCCCCCGATCACCCGAAAAACTCACCTCTCCCCGCTCCCAGCGCCAACGGACAAGCAGTTTGACAGCCGCGGACAAGCGGCTCCTCCGCCGCCGCCTCCCACGCGTCCCTCTTGACGCGCGCGCACGCGCCGGCCATTCACAGACATGGTAAGGGGAATTGGGGTGTTTGGGGGAGTTTCACCCCGCGGGAAATCCCGATCTCGGATGTCCCGCGGGGAGGGAGGTGATCGTCCACTTTAACACCTACGTGCTGGCTTGTCCAGGACCTAAGTGCCAAGCACGTAGGTGTTACATGCTTGACTTTCCCTGCTGCTAGTTAAAAAAAAAATGTAAGAAAATACTTACCTGACCCCTCTATCGATCCGTCCGGGTCTCCTCTTTAATTTGGTGCCAGGAGAACCCCCCGGAATAGCGACCCCCCCCCCCCCCCCCCCACTTTTGGCACGGGGCCGCTGTTAAGCAAAAAAAAAGGCATTTACTGACCTGCGATGTCCCCCGCCGGTTCTCTTCTTCACCTGGGGGGCCTCCGATCACCCCCCGGCTCTTCCGTGGTTAGGAGAAGGGGAGAAATCACCCTCTCCATCACTTCCTGGGTCACGACTGCTAGCCCCACCTCCGAGGCAGACGCCTTCTTTCACCCGCACCCGAGACTTCAGTCTTGCCGGGTGCTCCATGGAGAGAGCACGGAGGGGGAAGAGGGCTGTGATCCCTCACCCCCCCAGGCTCCCTCCACCAAGTACCTGGCAGCTGTCATCGGGGACAGAGGATCAGAGGTGAGAAGAAAAAAAATAAATACATAAATGTCATTTTTTTTTTATGCGTCAGTGTGTTTTTATTTTTACATTTAATCCTTTGTGAACTGGTAAGGGATCCATGAGATCCCTATACCAGTTTACAAGGCTGGGGGCTGGCAAGTCACCTGCAACTAGCAGGATATTAACCCCCGGCACCCCCAATTACCTGCCTCCCCAAAGCCCAGGGGGGACAGAAGAGCCCGGGCCCACAGAGGGTATGTGGGCTTGTAGGCTGCAGGGTGGGAGCCACTAAAGCTGGCCCCTGCGCCCTGTTCCTACAAGCCTACAAGCCCCCATAGCTGGTCCGGCGCTAGTTATGATGGGTAAGGGGAACCCCATATTGTTTTTAACCCTTAAAATTCCCCCCAAAATGCCCCCCCCCAGGAGGGGGGACCCTATGTCGTTTTTTTTTTAATTAACCCCTTATGTTTATAGTGTGGATAGTAGTTGTATTTTATTTGTAAATGTTATAAAGTGCTCTTTTCAGTTTGGGGGGTCTCCTGGGCAAGAATGGGGGGGGCTACCGATATATATGTGGTACCATTGCAATCGGGAGAAATGGGGCTTTCACATGCAATATGGCTTTCTCTAATAAAGAAAATGTTTTATTTAAAATAAAGGAGACAATTGTCTAAAAAGTTTTATTTTTATGTTTTGTTACACAAAAATATTTAAAAAAACAGTAGAAAAATTATAAACAAGACATTTCATGTTAAAGCCTAAACTCTGCTGCAAAATATATATCTATAATTTTCCTGGAAATTCCGGCAAATATCACGGTTAAACATGGCGCAAAATGGGGAAAAATGACCTGTTAACAAAGGGTGACAAAACTTCAAGTAGGCTGGCAATTAAAAAGGTTAATAGTACCTATGCATGTTGGGTATTGTTCTGCTCGGGGGCCCTTGCTCTTTCAGATTTAGCTTTTTAGTTTTTTCTTGTTGGATATTGATATTTTAGGAAAACATGTTATTTATTCAGGTTTTTATACACTTTTTTAGGGAAACCCTGTGCAACCTAAGAATTCTTCGAAGGGGTTACTTCCAGAAAGGTGAGCCCACTACAACAAGCTGGGTACTCTTAGAAAGCTTAACATCTGTTCTTTCAGGGAATATATGGTTTATGGGGGATATTCCAAATGTAAAGGGTTGTTTTGGTTGAAAAATTGCAAGGTGAGCACTTTGTCTGCAGAGCAGAAATTTTCAAGTAAAATTACCGTTATGCGCATGCTTTACTTTGGGGTGTTTGCCAACTCTTCCCTTGACAGTAGCTATGCATGTTGGGTATTGTTCTGTTCGGGGCATGTTGCTTTTTGATATTTTACTTGTTTCTTCTTGTTTGCATATAGTTTTTTTAAGGAAAATGTGGCTTGATTCTTCCTTTTTATTCTTTTTTAGGGAAACTCTGTGCAACCAATGGATTGTATGATGGATTACTTCCAGAAAACTACGCCCACATAAACAAGCTTGGTACCCGTAGAAATCTTGAGGCGTGTACTTCCAGAGAATATATAGTTTGTGGGGGGTATTTCAAATGTAAAGGGTTGTTTTTCTGGAAAAACTGCAAGGTGCGCATAGTGCATATCGCAGTTGTATTTTATCTGAAAATCTCCTAAAGCGCTGTTTCAGTTTGGGGGAGTCTCCTGGGCAGAAAAGGGTGTCTACCAATACATATGTGGTATCCCTAAAACCGGGAGAAATTGGGGTTTCAAATGCAATAAGATTTTATTGACAAACTCACATTTTTTATTAAAAAAAGCACTACAAATTGCAAAAAATTGATTTTTTATTTTTTTTTTGCACATATTTCACCAAAAAGTATTAGAGAATACACTAACTAAAGGCCATACAAGACATTGCATGTTGAAGCCCAGACTCTGCTGAAAAAAACAATATATAGTTTTCCTGGGAAATCCCTGAAAATCATTTCAAAAATCACAGTTGAACATGTGTAGTGCAAAATAGTGAAACATGGTCTGGCAACAGAGGGTGACAAAAGCTGCAGGTAGGCTGACACTTAAAGGGTTAAATATCTTTCTTACATTGGCCACATCTTTCATTTTGTGCTTTTGCCAGCTTTGCTACTTGTTTACATGATGTATTTACTTTTCATAGGTTACTGCTGATAGATCTGATTATAATTTTTAAATGTCCTTCTCTTGATTTTTATTGCCCGTTGAACTGCACGTGTCAGCCAAGAGGGATTTTAATTGAGTCGCATATACTTGCACTGCCATTTGGCATCTGTATCCTTATTTCCTAACAAATGTGCCCAGTCTATGTCAGGGAGTGCAGCTTTGAACCTGGAAAAGTTAGCCTTTTTAAAATGTGGTGTTTTTGCCCAGCCAGAGAATTGTTTTACAGTTTAGGTTGAGTACAAATATATCGTGGTCACTGTTACCAAGACTTTCATGGACTGCTACCAGGTCATCTTCATTTGATATTATTAGATCCAATAGAACATCACTCTCTATTGGGTGCCTCCACCAACTGGCTCATAAAGTTACCTTGCAGCAAGCTGATGAATGCTACCCCCCTTGTAGTTGAAGAAGATCCATGTCTCCAGTCAATACCTGGGTAGTTGAAATCCCCCATTATCACCACTGTACCTGCCTGTGCTGCCCGCTCTATCTGTTTATGCAGCTGACCCTCTATTACCTCAGTTATGTTGAGGGGGTTTAGATTACAGCAAAATTTATTTTAACATTGTTTTCATCGCCCGCACTTCTACTCACAAGGATTCTACATCTTCACATTCCTCAGCTACCATCCCCTCATTAATATATGCTTTGCATTCTTGTCCCTTACCTATTTGCTTTGTCTTTCCGAAAGAGGGTGAACCCTTGAAAATTAACAGCGCAATCATGTGTGGAGTCCAACCATGTCTCAGCCTCCCCTATGCTATCAATGATTTCTTCTAGTACCAGTGCCTCAATCTCTCCCACTTTACTTGCCAGACTTCTGGAATTTGTGAACATGCACTTCAAGTTGCCATCCAGGTTAACACATTCGGCTTTAGTGTCATTAACTCTTGCAATGTTGCGTCCACATACTTTTTCACTGGTGGTTTGTAACACATGGATCTCTTCCAAACATAGCAGTCCTCCCTCCTTCTAATTCTCCATCCATCATCATATGCTGTCCTAAGAAACCTGTCTTTTCAGTTGAAATACTCATCCACTCCCTCTAGTATCTTCTTACCCAGCACAGCAGCCCCCCCCCCCTTTCATCCAGGTGTAAATTATCTGTAGAATACAATTTGTACCCCAGTGAAAAGTCAGACCAATGCTCTAGGACTTCAAATCTTTCTGCTCTGCATGAAGACTTAAGCCATGCATATAACTCGCTAAGTTCCCATTGTCATTCATGTGTAGCGCATGTTACAGACAGTATTCCAGAGAATACAACCTTGGCGTTCCTTTTCTTCAACTGGGTGCCTAGTTCCTTAAGTTTATTCTTAAGGGTTCCCCATCTCCTATAAATTCTGTCACTGGTTCCCACATGGAGCACGACAGCTGGGACATCCCCAGCCCCTCCCTTATCCACCCTTTCCATCACATGCCAAACCCTGGCACCAGGGAGACAGCAAACCATTCAGTTGAGGCGTTCTTGGTGAAAAATTGTTCAGTCCGCCTGATGATAGAATCCCCTATGACCACTGACTGTCTAGTTCTACCTGCACTCCCACCCACCCGCTTATTAGCGGGGCTGTCCTCCCAGCTGTAGTAGAACAGTATCTGCTAAGGTTGCTATTTTTGAGACTGACACTCTTGCATCATGACCCAAACTTGGCAATTTTGCTTGGATGCACAGACATAGGTGTGGCCTTCATTTTCTGTGCCCCCTTTCTACTCCCTCTAGTTAAATTTACCCAGCTACTTACCTGCTCCTCTTGACCATTTCTCCACCCTCTGTTTCTACCCCACTTAATGTATGCTCAGTGAGCAGCATGCTCATTTCAAGATTGTCAGTCTCCCTCAGTGTAGCATTTTGCTCCTCCAGATCTCTATAACCCCAGCTCACATATATTACAGCAGTATTCTCCCTGGAACTTTTGCTCCAGTAGTTCACCATATGACAAATTGTGCACCCAAGTAGACCTCCAATGTTGCTAGCCATTATCCTAGTTACAAAAAACAACAGTGAATACAACAAGTTAAGTACTTACAGTTGCAGGAACTTCTGCTCTTCTTATCTTTTTAATCATTAACACTTAGGCTACACTTAGGGCAAGCTACATTAACACCTAAGCTACACTTAGGGCAAGCTATAGCTTCTGAGTGAGCTCTCTTAGTTTTACACTGAAATTTACCTCAACAAATTAAGCCTCACTACTCAGCAGGGATGCAGGAGAGAAAAAATAATTTGTTCTTTAATTTCACTGAATACCTCCCCACCAGAAGCCAATCTGAAGGTGGCTTTCTGGTGGTAATGTCCTAGTAGGTTGGCAGTTTTATACCCTCAGGTCTCTCCTGTGTGCTTCAGGAGATGTGAGCAGGTTGGAGTTGGGAGACATTTCATATGTGGTGGACCTTTGGCAAAAATCTGAAAGCCTTCAATGTCACGAGTAAGTTCACTGGAAAGTTGGTTCTAAAGTCAGTGCTAGTAGCCATTTTGAACAAACCAGCCCCTGGTTCCTCTAAGTCTGTTAGTAAATGTATCATTTATGTTTGTATCGCAGCTAAACTGACTATTGCTAAGTAGTGGAAATCCTATGAGTTAAAGATACAATCTTTTTTCGAAAAATTAAATTAGGTTATGATAAATGAAAAAAATTAGCAGTATCCTTTTGGATAAGGAGATGCAATTCCATGAGAAATAGGATTCTTCGGTGCAGGGAGTCACTAGGTCACAATGACTCATTTTCTTCTTATTTTTTTTCTTTTCTTTTTCACTTATTTGTTTCTATTTCTTTTCTAGAGAGTACAGATAAGTTAATGCTGATGTCCTGAATGGTGTGGGAGGGATAATAAGTATTGTGGCTACTTCATCTGTTAGCACTTCTAACTGCTTTGTTGGGGGGGGGGATGTAAATGTTCACATGTGTACTTTGAATCAATAAATAATCAATAATTATAAATAAAAATATTGAAATTTAAAATGTAAGTGATGAACATCCCTGGGAGCTTAACACTTTGTAATTTCACCACATTATATTTTAAATGTGCCTATCCTATACATTTTTGATTGCCTTTAACTTTACTATGCAAATTCTGACAAGGTTTTCAATGTATGCAGTGCAGGCCTTCCCAGTGATAGCAGAAGACCAGAAGGCGCAGGCTGGCCAGGTAGACAGAGTACCCTGGGATTGTTGTGAGTGTTCATTTAGACAAGTTTGATTAGGAACAATTAAGTACCTGGTTCATGTAGATGTCTGTTGATTTCAGGGTCCATTTGTCACTGAAATTTGTTGGACCAGTTTCAGACAAGAGACTATCTCAGAAATATCAAATGGTGGAAAAATGTTCTTTTTCCATCACTTTTGTCTCTAAAACCTGGCACACTCGATCACAAACAGATTTTACTTCTCACAAATCTAACTTCTTGTGATCAATATCTGGCAGGCCCAACATTTTACTTTGCCTATTTTAAAGCATAAAATGTCTTCCCAGAAATTATTTATAACTTGCAATTCAATATTCAGTTCATGCCGACTTTTATTAAAGCATGTTTCTTACAAAAGATTCACGTACCAGATAAAATATTCTTTCCAGAATTAATGCTGTTCTGCCGAGATGAATTAAATACACATCTCTGTATATTCCAGCTTTTTAAGTTGCTCTTTTACTTAAGAGGGCAATGAGTCCATTAGATTGTATAATATTGTCGGATCGGAGTGCATTCATTTTACAGCAGTGACACTGACATGGCTAACATAAGGCTTTAATGTTAGAAAGAATATTATGTGCAATATTTGCTGAGTGCTAACCTGTAGCAACTTATCTTCAGTTTGCACTAAATTGATTTGATGATATAAGTTATGTTGTTTATCAGTGGTTGTGCCATCTCTTTTCCCAGTAGCAGTGCACTTGGCATTTTAAATAAGATAACCATGCACACACCTCAGAATATTTAGTACATGGCTATAATGTGCATAAATGTGTTTTTGGCTTAGATTGACACAGGTCATTTATCTGCAATAACTGCAAACAAGTGCACACATAATGGCCTCACTATATATAATTGCACTATTGCACCTTTTTCTGTACATTGTTGAGCAGCTATAGTAATCTTAAAGCCAAAAAGCAGGCATTGTTTTTCAATTTTAACATTTCACCCCTCTTCTCTGAATAAAATAGTGAACATTGATAAAACATTTATAAGTAATGTAGGTAAAGCTCAATGGGATTAAAATATTAATTCAAATTATTAAGCGTAGGCAGAAGGAGGACAAAAAGGAATTTACTGATGTGTCTAAACCGATCAGTATCATTGGAAAGTGTTTATTGTTTACAGTGCAACTCATCCAGTGGTTATTAATTATACAGCGTATAGTACATGCTGCCTCTGTTTAGTGAGTCTATTAGTCATATTGATACATTAGATCGGAAACAGGGATAATACAATGTAATTCTATTTTAAGAAGGCAATATGCATCAAATAAAGTACGTCAAATCTATAGTTGCCGATAAATTAGAAGAAATGTTGACCACCTTTCCTGACCACTGTGGGCATAAGACAGCTAATTATAGTGATGCACATGAAACAAGCATGAAGCATCTGATTTGTCCACTGATAAAATTTTGCAGCCAGGCATAAAACAACAAATGAAAAAGGTGGCTAGAAATGTCTTCTCCTTTGGTTGTTACCATAGGTTACAGCAAAAAGATATAAAAAAGTCATTAATCTTATAAAATAATATCCATGGGGCTTAATTTTATCTATTTTTGAGGGATTTGGGGAATTTTAGTACATAGATGAGCATTGTATGCTTGCACCTGCATGCTTGCATTTCAATAGATTTTTATTAAAGAAAGAATTCAAAAATAACATAAAATAACACAGCTGAAAAACAACTGACAAAACAGTGTGGCCCTAGTCAAACTACAAATCGCCAGAGATGTGCTTACATATCACATTTATATTTAAATGAAAACATAGTTATTAGTTAGTAATTGAGGTTAAAATAGTAAAATAGTACTAAAATCACTTAATTACTCCAACCTTATAACTTTATAACGAGGAGATGAAACCACGCTTTAGCCTATGATTTTGTAAAACAGAGGCATCATTGTATTCCGTATAGTTTATATACCTCAACCAAATAAATAAGGGACCCAAAAAAAAAAAAAAAAGATTACATTACCAACAAGACAAAGAGAAAGACTTAGAGGCTGATTCATCATTAGTGTCAGGTAGCGACAGATGAGCGTCTGTAGCAGGCATTTTCAGAGCGCCCGCTAGTAGTGGCAGTGCTCGGCCGTGGGTCGCTACTTTATAGCGTCTCAGTCGCTGTTCAGTAATGTTGAATACATTGTGAGGAGTCGCTATTTGACCAGTACAGCGCTGTATGGGAGCGCATGTTAGCGACTGCTCATATCGACCGACTCACACCATATTCAGCAAAAAAAAACAGCCTCACAAATCCCAGTCGCTGAAAAATACTTGTTTGAAGCCCAGAGCGCAGGAGGCGGTGTGTTTAAAGTGTGTTTTCAAGCATCTATCAACTAGTAACAAAGCGAAAACATATGGAATTACATTGTAGCAACATTGTAACATTAACACTTTAACACCAGACCTGTAATGTCATTTCTTAGGAAATATATAAAAAATCAAAAAATTATGAAAAAACTGCTATTTCAATGCCAGAAGAGGTCAAAGAATTATTTGTGATTTTTTTGAAAAACAAAAAAAAACAAAAAAACAGTTTAAAGAGAAGAAAAGGATCGTCCATTGAAATGTATGGGAGAGCGACAGGTAGCGAGAGGTCATACCTGGCGCTGTGCAAGGCTGAACGCTGGCGCTGTTTGCTGAGGCTGTGAAAATGATGAATCAGACGCTACATGGCGCTATCCCAGTCGCTAAACAGATTCTGCTTGATAAATGTGCAATTGCGTGCCGTAACCGGCGTTCACCAGTCGCTACCTGTCATTAACCAGCCACTACCTGACGCTATCCCTTCTTAAATAAGGGCCTTAGATACAATTAGCAACATACACATTATTTTAGAGAAGTAACAAATAAGCAACATATAACAGTTCGTCACATGGAATCATCTGCAAGTCCTTGAAATCAAGACTTGTCTGCATACTAATATTATAAATAAAGTTCCTTCTCACTGCATTCTTAAAGGACCTCCAGTGGAAAAAATAAAGCTTAAAAATTGTTCCCCTAAACTGACCACCCCAGTTGGAATCTGTGACATTAGCTATTTGAGAATGCTTAACCCTAGGCTGAGGTTGTGGAATAGCATGCAGATCCTGCACTTCTGAACTGCATAGGAGTGGCTATCTGGCTACACACTTGACAGCCCTTGTGACCCACACTGGAAATCCATGACATCAGCTATTTGAGAAGACTTAAACCCAGTCCGAGGTTGTGGAATAGCATGCGGATTGTGCACTTCTGAACTGTATAGGATTGACTATCTGGCTACACACCTGACAGCCCTACTTCTGAAAAACCCAGTCCCACAGTCAAAATTGCCTTAAATCTCTGTGCAATCATCCATTATCAATAGACACTGGTAGAACTGGCTCTTAGCAACTGTTTCAGTGCTGTGCACTGCAGCTCTCCCTCCCCTGCTTCCTCTCAGGCTATTAGCATTGCACTTATGATTGCACAGAAAGGCTGCTCTGCCAGTTCTCTGTCTTTGGCTACTTTCTAATAGTCTTAAAGTGGAAGACCAGTCAAAAACAATCCCCCCCCCCCTCTCCTTGCAACGTCAGTGAAAGGTTCTCTCGCCCCCACTCATACTCATGTGTAGACAGCGTTCTCAAGTGTGTAGTAAGATAATGGCTTTCATACATATTTTCCACAACATCTGCATAGGGTAAAGCCCTCTCAAACAGCATGTGGGATTGGGCAACATTGTTCAGGTCCGACCTGTGGGGAAGGGAAAGAGGGGGGCCAAGTAGTTACTCTAATTTGCTATGATATAGTAACGTTACCAAATTTTTATATAGGTCTCATGTAGCGGAGAGGAGCTAGTTGCACCCAGTACTTTAAAAATGTCCCAGAAAAAACAGGTATATTTATCATCCTTAAATGAAAACTCAGTTTTGTCAAGTTCTTCCTCATTCTTTTCCTCTTCTGGTATGTAAAATAAACACTTGTATAAGGCATCCACTAAGGTTATAGGAAAGTTGATTCCTCTACTGACATAGGAGGGGATTCTTCTCTGTAAGAGCAGTGAGACTATGGAACTCCTTGCCAGAGGAGGTAATTGTGAAGAATACACTAAAAGCGTTCAAAAGTGACCTGGATGCCTTCCTGGCATGTAATAACATTTCCAGCTATGGCTACTAGACCACTGGAAGGAGTTAAACAGGCTGAACTGGATGGACTAAAGTCTTTATGCAGCCGCACATACTATGTTACTATTGTGCCCCCAGACCTGTGATTTACTTAACAGCATGCAGTTTTCAAGTTTCCTTTATTCCTGTGTGTCTGTAACCATCTGTAAGATGGGAGTGGTTTTTCTGGCCTTGAGTAAACTCTACTGACTACATATCCCAGAATGCTTGCACTGTAACAGGTGAACTCTTTAGAATCTTTGGCATCATCACACAGCAGTAATGATGTTTCCAGCTGGGAACACTCAATATAACACTTTGGGGCTTATTTAAGAAATGATAATGCCAGGTAGTGCCACGTAGCGTCGGGTGAACTCTAAAAGCATCATGTAGCATCACATGTATTACTAGTGGCGGCTCAGTGTATAGCGCCGGCGTTCTAGGTTCAGCAGCGCCATGTAGTACCTGTTGCTCAGTGTCGCTCTCCCATACATTTCAATGGTGTTTCATCCGGTTGTGTTTAAATAGCGTGTTACTAAAGTAAACTTTAAAATTTGTGACTCAAATCATTGTGTGTCTTCTCCTGCCCTGCAACCAAACACTTTTATTTATTTATTTTTTTGTTTTATTTTTTTATGTGCAGGTCTGGCATTGCAGTGTCATTGTCACAGTATTAAAACAATGTCATTCCATATGTTTTAGCTTTGTTACTGGTGGATATGTGTTGAGAAAAAGACTTTTATCACAGAACTCCGGCACTGGTTCTGTGTAGTATTTTCTTGAATATGGGCTTCAGCGCCGAGTGCTGGATGGACTTAATTGGCGCTACCTATTGTTCACTGCAGCGTTTTCCTGTTGTTAGATGTAGCGTAGTCTTGGGTGCTTTGACCTTGGGACACTACCTAGTGGTCGCGATTGGCTCTGCAGTGAATCAGGGAGAGCGCTTCTACAATGCCCTCCAGACATCACATTCTTCAATGCTTGACAGGATAGTACAGTGCCACTTGTACTCCGCTAAGCAAGGTCACCGTGCCAGAAACCTGCTTGCAGCGTCTACTAGTGGGTCACTCTAAGCATCGCTATACAGACGCTGACATGGCACTACGTGGTGCTAGTCTTAAATTAGCCTCCACAGCTACTGAAACACAAGACTGTGATCCCTCCTATGTGAATTAGTTAAATTACAGCAGAAGGGGTTAAAGTGGACCAACACCCACAGCTGATCGGCCCGGGAATCTATAAGATTCCCTGGCCGATCAGCTCCCTGCCTGTGGGGCACCCCGATCGGGTGTGCCCCGCTGTGTGAAACCCCCCAGGATGCCCGCAAATCCTACCTGCTCCTCGTTCCAATGGCGCATGCGCGGGCCGCCGCCTCTCGCCCATCCCTCTAGCAAGGCGCGCACCCGCGCCGGCCGTTTGTGAATGGCCAGCGTGGGCGCGCTCCCTGTAAGAGGGATGCACAAGAGCCGGCGGGGGGAGCTCTCACCTTGTCTTCGCTTGTCCGTCGGCGGTGATTGGTGGAGCGAGTCACGTGGGTGAGGTTGGGTGAAAACTCGCAAACTGCCTGACCTGATAGAATACCTCAAATGCTAGAGTGGAGCAATCTTTGCAAGCTGCCATCTTGCCATGTCCTGCTCCCCATTTCTCGGTCCCTGATGTCTTTAACAAATGGTCACCCATGGAACATGTTTTTTGAATATTATGATGATAAAGATTTAGTCAATTAGTTGACTAAACCATACACTTGACCAGTTTCATGGTCCTTTATCTGATCCACTTTCCACTCTTGAATCCCTACTCTTTATTTATCCAACTCTTCACTCCACCGCAATTCTCTCTGACCAACAACCTCAACTACTCTTGATACTGCCCTGATCACCACCCCACTACCAATATTAGTCCAATCAGGAGGAAGGAGACTCTCCTGCTGCCCTTACAGCAGACCGGTCACCCCCCTTCATTCCATCCCATGCCACAACCTCCCTGGAATTTGCATCTTCAGCTGGAAGGTGATTCAACCTCCCTAAACCCCCCTTTCCTTTCCCATTAACCTTGGTTATAAAATTGAAACGTTTTAGTTGCTAGATGAGACTTGCTAGACTCCGTGATGTATTGTCTGACATGCAAATGTGACACATACTACTTATTTTTAGCGGAATGTAGTTTAATTTATGTACTTCGTTGTTACTAATACAAACTCTCATACACTGTGTTTTTTATATTGCAGTGTGTACTTTGTCTTGTCAATCCTGCCCATACCAACAATAAAATGTTTTTATATATAATACTATACCATATAACAAAGGGGCAATGCCTGTAGTGCAGACCTGGGCATTGTACGGCCCGCGGGCCGTATACGGCCCTTTGATTGGCTCTGACCATCCCGGGCTGAGCTGGCTGGCGGAGTCCCTCTGCTCGTGATTCGGCGTCCCTCCGCTCGTGCTGCCTGCAACACGCCCGCACGTCCCTCTTTGCAGCGGGTCGCCATTCAGTGAGAAAATGAGTATACGCCAGACCCGCCGAGCAGAGTGACCGATCGGCTGCTGCTTAAGTGATGCCGACCCACTGCGAAGAGGGATAGGCGGGCGTCCAACAGTGAAGAAGAGCCCAACCAGGAGAGGAGAAGGAGGTAGGCTCCGGCACCATCTTGCCTGGGTGGAGGGGTGGGAAATACAATTAATACAATACAATTAATATTATGCAGAATGGAGTTCAACCTTTTGGCCCGGCCCCATGGAAAAAATTATTGCCCACCCCTGCTCCTGATGTCTCCTCTATCCTCCCGTCATACATGGTGAGTTTCTTTGCCCCTTGTAGTGCCTGCAGTTGAGGGACTGGACTGGGTAGAGACCAAATAAACTGTCGTATCCCTGTTAAACACAGGCTCACTGAAACACCAGCACAGTACCAGCCAGTCTAGCTTATGTAATTACTGCTTCTATATGATATTATAGGCAAGCTACTAACAAAGCATATTATTTAACCCCCTTTTTTATTATTTTTAAATGTTTTCAAGGCTGGCGGAACGGATGAGGAAAGCAAAATAAGTACATTTCATGTTTTTGTTGTTTTGTTTTTTTAACTTTGTAGTTAAATTCTTTTCCACCAATTATCTTTGTTACACATGTAGCATATGTAACATTATTAGTTTTTGTCCTTAAAGTGGAACAAATCCAAGGATTTTCCCTTTCCTGGGTTTTGTTTCTTGCCCCCCACGGCATCCCAAACTAGGATGCCCCATTATGTGAAAGATTGCTGAGAACAACTCACCTCTTCCTACTGCACATGGGTGGGCTCTCATCCAAACAGGCATTTGCCGTACATATGTAATGCTCAGCAAACATCTCTGCTTAGATGCAGGACTATCCGGAGCACAGCAGCCAAATCCCCAGCAAAACACATGATCCTGTCCCCAGCTTTCATGAAAGACTGGGGGTGGGATCGCGATCACAGCCCTAAGATGCGGAGATGTGGCCACAGGATAGTCAAGGGAGCCCTGAAGCAGGCTAGCGACACCCGGGAGGGGTTTCATCCAGCGTGGTGTCCAAATCTGGGATGCCACGGGGGAATGCTAGTGGCCGACCCTGGAATCTTTTAGATTCAAGTGCCATGCCATGTGGGATTTTTTCATTTTTAAATATTTATTTTATCTAACAAATACATTAGTTGTGCTGTGTATCTCTGCTATATTAATGTAAAAACATGTAATATTATGTAATGTTTTAAATGCCTGCTTGCTGATGGTTGGTCGCACTTGGCCAGAAAATTTAAACCAAAAAACAAGCATACTGCTGCACACTGTATGAACCATAGCGAGCTACAATATGTCATAAAATTGACAGTAATTTCAACAGTTATCCCTGCATCAATATTTTCTCAGGGAATGAGACTCACATGTTCATTCAATTATTTCTAATTGCACTGATATACAATTGATTACCATTAGCTTTAAATTATGTGGTATTCATTAAGCATTGATTGTGTCATTAAAGCAATTTCTATTTATATATTGTATTGATATTTACATTGCTTGTTCCCCCGGGGGTCTTTTTATTTTTAAAACATATTTTGCCATTAGCAATATATGATTTTGGAAACAGATCTGGATCTATAACTTTTTTAATTAGGTTTTCCCCAATTTTCACCCAGGTCTATTTTTTCTTTTCATTATTGACATTATTTTAATATTTGTATTGATCTTAAATGTATTGTTGTCATGTTTTATAACATCAACACAAGTGTCTGAACTATAGCTGTGGCGGATTCCTCTTGCTGTAAACCGTTAGCTCCCTTTAAAGGAAAAGTCCACTTTCTATGGCATTTTTAAAAGTGTTTTCCAAAATGGTGTCCAAATTCACTTTTTTTCCTGTGTTCTAAAAGAAAACTATTTTATCTAGCAACAATGTGTTTATATTAGCAAAGCAAATGAACGAGTTTATTTGGTGTGTGTAGCAGAGACTTCATGACTCTGACTTGCTAATCATTGTTAGTCGATTGGCAGAGGCAGTAACAATGCCCTACACATTTGAGTTCACAGCTTTTCAAATTCAACCTCTTTAGATGAGGGGATCACAATCTCTTGTTCCAGTCTGGAATTTGAAGACAAAGGATTTACTAAGGGCTTTACTTAGACCAGGAGACCACTTCCACTTTAGCAACACAAAGCGGCAGGAATAGAAGAAACTTGGAAACATCATGCTGGTAAGAAATTCACAGGACACGCCTAACATAAATGTTTCTTTAAATGTTTACACGGCAAAACACCAAAGATGTAGGAGTTTCCATTCAATTAAAATCATTATAGACCACGCCGATTTAATAATTGTAGTTTGTATACATTTATGCATCTCCGAAGAACCTAGATGTAGTTGCTCTCCTCAGTAATCTTATATCTGTATTTTTTTTTATATCTTATTGTATAAGGTTGACTTTGAACTTTCTTTTTAGAACAAGGGTCAAGTAAAGGTCATTTTTAAAGGGTTGAAACATGAGAGTTTCGCAATATCACTTCTATCAACTTGACAGTTAGTTTTGTGTTTTGTCATCGTCTTTTGTGTGAATGAAGTTTTGATCGTAGGTGAAAATGGAAGATGTGCATGTTGTCATTAGGTTTTAGGATATTGAAGAAATGTCTGCCCAAGAGGCATGTGATATTTGTTTGACATTAGTACACCATAGTTATATGATATATATATATATATATATATATATATATATATATATATATATATAATTTAGTGATTACCATCAAGACATTTCACTTGATCCTTGCCCTTCAGAAAAGCTATACAGTAAGAACAAGTTAACCAGACATTGATCACCCTCCCAGTATGTTCTCTTGAATTTATAATATCTAGGAATTATGCTGATATTGTCCAAGTCATTAGATAAACCCATGACATTGTTATGTATAGGCAAGTGTGCCAAATTACCTAAACACTAAAGGGTGATTCAGCACCGTGTTTTCTTGAGTAAACACTTTTTCTCAGGAATTTTTCCCTCTGTGTAATTCAGCATCATTTTTAGCTGTGAAAATATTTTTTAAATATACACAGCTAAATATCCTGCTTAATTGCACCCAGTATAAAAATTATAAGAAAACGATTTTTCGCAAAAAAAGTGAGTAAAAAAATTCACGATGCTGAATCAACCCTTATGCTGTCTATTGTCTACTCTAATCTCAGCAATAGGGCAACCACCTGAAATGTCTGATCTCTCAATGTTTATATGTATATTTAATATCTACAGAGGTGACATATCTTACAGTGCTATATATTGGGATGGAAGTTTAAAAGATCTGGTTTCATTATCCCTTCCTTCCATTGTAACTTTAACAAACAAAATGAGCCATTCTGAAAAGCCTACCAGCTCCCTGGTGAGAGCTACATGTGTTAGATTGTTATAGCCACGAAGCAGCTGATGTATAATATTTGTTTCTATTGTAGTATCAGCTGTGATACATTGTAAGCAGTCCTGTGCTTGCTATTGCAATTTAAATAGCTCACAGATAGCTCACAACTCATGCTGTGATGTAGAGAACAGTGTGAAGATTGCCTGTTCTGCATCTATTAATCTAGCTCTCTAGCTATCTACATTTGTTTTGGTCACATGCTGTATGTTGTGCAGCGAGGAACTAGCCATGTGAACTCTGCCTATGCCCTATGCTTATCAGTCTGTTTTTAAAGAAAACTAAATTATCAGTACAATGCTAGCAGCAAGTTCTATGTGGAGACTGATTCACTACTAACGCCAGGTATCGGCAGATGAGCGCCTGTATAGCGACCGCTAGTAGACGCTTTAAGTGGGTATTGGGCGCCTCAGTCACTGTAGTAACCTGGCCGGCATTGATGAATGTGATGTATGATGGGCACTTTAACAACAGTACAGCGCTGCAGGGAGCGAAAGGTAGCGCCAGCTCAGTGCGACCGACTCTTGGCACTCCACAACATACTTTTGGTTTGGTATCAAAAAAGGATACACACACAGCATTGGGGCTCTAAAAATGGTCGCTATAGTATAAAGAGCTAGACGCTGTGTGATTAAAGTTTTTTTTTTAACTCATATCTGCCTGTAACAAAGCAAAAACACATGGAATGACATTGTTTTAACACTGTAACATTAACACTTTAGTGCCAGACCTGTAATGACAATTCTGCATAAAGATATAAAAACTCAAAAAAGTTTCCAAAAATGTTTGTTTGCAGCCAGAAGAGGTTACACAATGATTTAAGCAAATTAAACAGAAAATTGTCAAACACGCTGTTTAAACACAAGCAAAGTCTATAAATGCTTTTTCTGGTGATAATTTTCTTTTTAGGTATAATCAATCAAAATTTCAGATGAAATACAAAAGAGTGAAATGCAGTGGCTTCGGGATGTTAAGATTTAACTCCGTTCCTCTAGCCCAGCCATGGATATTATTTAATCATGACCATCATTTTTTTTCTTATTGATAGATTGACTTATCCACCCCCCCTTGCATCAGACTGTGTGGGACACAGCAATTCTTGTGGGCGTAGGGGGGATTGGCTGCTCTGGGCTTTGCTTGTTTTTCCTTCTTAAATAAAATCTTAGGAGCTGGGTTACATAAAAGGGTTTAGATCTAAGCCACAATGCAGTGAGATTGAGGCACAAAGTGAGTATATTGCTTTTTCAGTTAGTTCAGTTGCAATGTGGAGTATCCCAAATAGTGATGACCCGTAGAAGGGGATTCCCTCAGAAATAGTGTATTTTAGGTTCTAAGGTCCAGTATTGGTTTAATTTTAAATTTCAAAATAAAAAAAAGTATTTTTATGAATGTGAGTACCTCATAACAAAAGTGTGATTAGCTGAGCTACCTCCAAAGAAAATGTGCCTGGTATGCACATTTTAAAGCATGGTGGGGGCATTGTTCTTGATGTTGGTTTTTTGCACACTGAATATCCCAAAAGTGTACCTTGAATCAATAATTCTTGAAGTAAGGAGAAGTCCACACCTATATATATATAAACACAGAGCAATAGGCAAAGAAGGACTGGTCAGAAGATGCAGTAAGGTGATGTCCCAAGGTGCATGCACGACAGCAATCACATTTCCAATGTGTTCATCTTTAAGACATTTACTCGCCAATGTTGGTAGCAAGACAGATGTCCAAATTCAGACAGAGGCACATAGAAGGGAATAATAAAAGGAACCAAATCTAGTGTAATTCCGCAATACTCAAACGTTTAATTGATAGTAATAAAATGCATTCACAAACATATAAATAAAATCAGCGTGTAGATATAATCCAAGATCTCACCAGCCCTGGAATCCGCCAGCCGCAGGGAGATAAATCACAAGATAAACGGTACCTCTTGAAAACTTTTTGAAACTTTCCAAAAACTTATAGAAACTCTGCCACCTGCCACCGCCGACTCGTTTCGTCACCGTTAGGCAACTTTGACAAGGCTGGTGGAGAGGCAGAGTGGCGGAGATTAAATAGCAAAATCAGGAAGGATAGAACCGGCCCAAGATGCAGGGCAGCAGACGTCATGTGACCGCGAACTTGCAGTCACGTGATTCTAGTCTTCCATAGCTAAAACTGTGGCGCACAAATCCCAGGTTTGTAAATAACACATAACTAGGTACTGTATCCAGCTGATTGCATAGTGTGCATGGTTCCTGAAATACACAAATGGCCATCTATATCCAGTAACTGTAACTTGATGATCTCCTACTTACGTATAACGCTAGTGCTGGGACATGTAGGCGTCACTCTGAAGGGAAAGCATGTGATCGCAACCCCCGATCACGTGCAGGGCTTGAAACCCAGCCTCCAGTGATGAAAGATGCGTGAACAATGCTCATAGTCACATGATTCAGCAAGCATTGGAACGCAGAAGCCCTTTCCTAGTTGACATGCACGAGAGCTTATCCGTACATGACCTATTAAGGTCACTGGATTACAAAGCACTTAATAATTTAAAAATAGCGCAAAGGTTTATAGTTATGGCAGCACTTTTTAGACATCCACAATAGACTAAAAATAGGCAAGGAATCTGAAAAATTGCTTAATAAAGGAGAAACAAAAAGTCATAGATTGCTCTACAAAATAAATATAATTTGGTGCCCTTGCCAGATGATGTACGTCAGGCGCACCACCCGTGAGTTAAAAATTTGCATCCGCGAACACATGTATAACGTGAGATGTGGATACGAAGCTTATAGTCTATCTGCCCATTTTAAGCTGTACCATAATTGTGACCCCAGCCTTATGTCCTTTGTTGGGATAGACAAAGCTGAACAAAACTGGCGGGGTTCCAATTTAGTTAAAGAACTTTCTAGGAAGGAGGGTTGGTGGATTTTTACATTAGGCACATTACATCCGGCTGGTTTAAACATTGAATTTGATTTGAATTGTTTTATTAATTCTTCTTAATTCATTTTTAGCATTTGTATTGTATTCATTGTATTGTGTGTTTAGTATGATGCATTTTATTATGTGTTTAGTGTGATGCATTTTTACTGGTGCTGGAATCAGACAGCCTTTTATTATTATTTTTCACTATTAATGTTCTTTAAATCTATTGACCTCTGTTTTTTATCTTTAGAATTATTACTCTGGAGTTTTTGGTATAATAAATTTGTGCCACTATAATATTGTATTAGTGGTGTATTTCCAGCCTTAATAGTGACTATGGCTTTAACAACCTTCGTTTATTTTATAATGCATCTGTAATATGCCCGAATTAGCTTTATTTTGTAGAGCAATCTATGGCTTTTTATTTCTCCTTTATTAAGCAATTTTTCAGATTCCTTGTCAATTTTTAGTATATTGTGGATGTCTGAAAAGTGCTGCCATAACTATAAACCTTTGCGCTATTTTTAAATTATTAAGTGCTTTATAATCCAGTGACCCTAATAGGTCATGTACGGATAAGCTCTTGTGCGTGTCAACTAGGAAAGGGCTTCCGCGTTCCAATGCTTGCTGAATCATGTAACTATGAACATTGTTCACGCATCTTTCATCACTGGAGGCGGGGTTGCGATCATGTGCTTTCCCTTCAGAGTGACGCCTACATGTCCCAGCACTAACTGCGTTATACGTAAGTAGGAGATCATCAGGTTACAGTTACTGGATATAGCTAGCCATTTGTGTATTTCAGGAACCATGCACACTACGCGATCAGCTGGATACAGTACTTAGTTATGTGTTATTTACAAACCCGGGATTTGTGCGCCACAGTTTTAGCTATGCAAGCTTAGAATCAGGTGACTGCAAGTTCGCGGTCACATGACGTCTGCCACCCTGTATCTTGGGACGGTTCTGTCCTTCCTGTTTTTGCTATTTAATCTCCGCCACTCTGCCTCTCCACCAGCCTTGTCAAAGTTACCTAACGGCGATAAAACGCGTCGGCAGTGGCGAGTGGCGGAGTTTCTATAAGTTTTTGGAAAGTTTCCAAAAGTTTTCAGGAGGTACCGTTTATCTTGTGATTTATCTCCCTGCGGCTGTCGGATTCCAGGGCCGGTGAGATCGGGATTATATCTACACGCTGATTTTATTTATAAGTTTGTGAGTGCATTTTATTACTATCAGTTAATAGTTTGAGTATTGCAGAATTACACTAGTTTTGGTTCCTTTTATTATTCCCTTCTATGTGCCTCTGTCTGAATTTGGACATCTGTCTTGCTACCAACATTGGCGAGTAAATGCCTTAAAGAGGAACACATTGGAAATTTGTTTGCTGTCGATTTGGATATTTTTGAAGTCTCTTTATCTCTATATAGCTGGTAAGAGTTTATATTGCTGGTGGTGGATTGGTCTCAGTTACCTCACAGTGTGAAGTGCATGCACCTTGGGACATCACCTTACTGCATCTTCTGACCAGTCCTTCTTTGCCTATTGCTCTGTGTTTATATATATATATTTATGCTTTGGTCCCCTTTGGAATAAGGATTTTTACACGTCGAGCATTTTTATTGTGGACTTAAAAACTGCTTATTTTTGAACTAAGCGCAGTGCTATGTATTAATGTTTACATCAGTTTGAATATTTTTACATTACTATTGTTCTAGCTCCACACCTACTTTATGTTGCTGCTGCTTAGTTTTAGTGGTCACAAACACCTAAAAGCCAGACATCTACAGTAGCATCTCCAGAAGCAGTTTTGCAGGGAAAACCTCCTAATTCCATATGGAAGGATTCTTTTAAAATACCCTTACAGGCTGATTCATTACTAGCGGCAGGTAGCAACAGATGAGCGTCTGTAGAGAGGATTTCAGAGCGACCGCTAGTAGTCGCTGTGCTCGGCCATGGTTAGTTGTTTAAGAGCGCCTCCGTCGCTGGCCGGCATTAATGAATATGTTGTGTGAGTCACAGTACTATGCTGTATGGGAGCGAACGGTAGCGCCAGCTCAGTGAAACCGACTCACACCACAATCATCAAAAAAACAGCCTCAAACATCGCCAGTGCTCAAAATCGGGTCGTTGTAGCCCACAGCGCCAGAAGCTGTGTGTTTAAAGTCTGTTTTTGAATACATATCCACTAGTAACAAAGCGAAAACATATGAAATTACATTGTTATTACATTGTAACATGAATACTTTAATACCAGACATGTAAGGACAATTCTGCATAAAAAAATAAAAAATCAAAATAAAATTCGAAATGTCATTTTCTAGGCCAGGATACATGTCAGAAAGTTTTGAGATTTTATTAAAAAAAATAAAAATTTGGGATCAGAAAAGGGATTTAAGGACCGTCCATAGAAATGTATGGGAGAGCACCGGGTAGCGAGAGGTAACACGTGGCGCTCTGCAAGGCAGAACGCCGGCGCTGTACACTGAACCTGGGATAATGATGAATCGGACGCTACATGGCGTTGTTCCAGTCGCTCACCAGATTCGGCTTCATAAATGTGTAATTGCGTGCTGTGTCCGGTCTTCACCTGCTGCTACCTGCCGCTTACAAGGCACTACCTGGGGCTAGAGCTTAATGAATAAGGCCCTTAGACTGTGGCCCTTATTTAACAAGGGATAGCGACAGGTAGCGGCTGGTGAGCGGCCGGTAATGACGGGCTCCGCCACGAGAACGCCGGCTCCCCACCACAATCACACATTTATCAAGCCAATCCTGCTTAGCGACTGAGATAGCGCCATATAGCCACTCATTAATCATTATTCCAGCCTCAGCCCACAGCGCCAGCGTCCGACCTTGAACAGCGACAGGTATGACCACTCGCTACCTGGCGCTCTCCAATGCATTTCAATGGAACAATCTTTAAATATTCATAATTAATTGTTATTAATTTTTTTTTTATGTGAAAAATTCTGTGACCACTTCTGCCATTTAAAATAATTTTTTTAAGGTAAAAAAAAAAATGTACAGAATTGATATTACAGGTCTGATATTAATGTATTCATATTACAAAATTATTTTTTTTTACAAAAACTTTTTTTTTTGGTTTCCAAAAATATGGATGTTTGGGGATAAAAAAAAACTACTTTTAACCCATCGCCGCCAGCGCTCTGGGGTTTAAATATGCATTTTACAGCGCAATAATTTTTTGAGCGTGATTTGTTAATGAATATGGTGGGAGCCGGTCGCTATGGCCAGTCGCTATCATGCGCTCCCATACAGTGCGGAACCTGTCAAATAGCAACTCCTCACCCAATATTCAACATTACGGCAAACCGACTGAGTCGCTATCAACTACCGAACAACGGCCAAGCACAGCGACTACTAGCGGGCGCTCTGAAAATGCCGCTACAGTCGCTCAACTGTCGCTACCTGCTGCTGTTAATGAATCGACCTCCCCGATTCTTCTTTTAATAGCTGTCCATGGTGCTGAAAAAACAGTGTGGGGTCCCACAGACCCTATTATTGGTTTATTTCATTCAGGCTGATTCATTACTAGTGCCAGGTATCGGCAGATGAACGTCTGTACAGAGGCGCTAAGAGCGACCGCTGTAACAGAGCGCTTCAGTCGCTGTAGTAACCTGGCTGGCATTGATGAATGAGATGTATGTTGGGCGATCTAACACCAGTACAGCGTTGCAGGGAGCGAAAGGGAGCGCCAGCTCATTGCTACCGACTCAGCAACTCACACCATATTCAACAAAAAAACAGACACACAGAGAGTAGACGCTCTGGATCTGGTCACTCTAGCATAGAGCGGCAAACGCTGTTTGATTAAAGTCTGATTTTGAACACATATTCACCAGTAACAAAGGGAAAACTCATGGAATTACATTGTTGTAACACTGTATCATTAATACTTTAATGCCAGACCTGTAATGACAATTCTGCATAAAAATATAAAAAATCCAAAAAGTTTTTAAAAATGACCCTTTCTAGACCAGGAGAGGTGACACAATAATTTGAGAGAAAAAAAAAAGTAAGAACAAAAAACCCTGTTTCAGCAGAAGAAAAGGAACGTCCACTGAAATGTATGGGAGAGCGACAGGTAATACCTGGGGCTCTGGAAGCTAGAGCGCTGGCACTATACGCTGAGCTGCCTGTAATGATGAATTGTACGCTACATGGCGCTGTTAGAGGCGCTCACCAGAATCGCCTTCATAAATGTGGTATTGCGTACAGCGCCCAACGTTCACCAGATGCTGCCTGCCGATACGATGCACTACCTGGCCCTATCCCTTCATGAATAAACCCTATTGTCAAGTTTTTAACTTTAAATACTATGAGTCTAGGAATATCTGGATTTTTGTAATCTTCAATTAATCACATGCTGGATGAAGCAAACACTTTCATGGCAAGTAATGAATACCTTTTTTATTATCAACATTGAACATGTTTTAAGTTTAGCTTAGTTAGATTCTTGTTACTGGGATACCAGGTAGAAGGGAGTCAGTCTTGTTGGCAGTCTTATAATAATCATAGGTTCACTTTCACGGTATTATGGCTGTGCAATTTTGCTCATCAGATGTTTCATATTCTCACTTTAGCTTGAAAGATCTAAAAAGAGCACTGACATTTCCTGTCGATATTTAGAGACCTGAAGAAAGTACAGCTCTAGAACAAAAGTTTGATGAAAACCTTGACATGAGCTGGAGAAGCTTTTTTCTAAAAATTATGATGATAATAATAATAATAATAATAATAATAATAATAATAATAATAATTATTATTATTATTATTATTATTATTATTATTATTATTATTATTACGCATCCTACTAATAATAATAATACTAATAATAAAAATAATAATAATATTACATTTTATTTATATAGCTATTGAAGTAAGCAATTGAAACAAAAGGAATGAGGGCCGTGATCACACACAAACGCATGAGATTAAAGTTGTAAAGTATTTAAGAATTTAGAAATTTAGAAAACATAAAAAAGCATCATGCTTGCACATGTTTTTTTAACACATTTAAACCAATAAAAAGACCTTATGTCAATTAAAATTGTTCTCCAATAAAATAAGAAGCTCACTCAAAGTCTCCTAAATGGACCTCCTCCACAGTATAATATAAACTAAGCATAAAACAAAAAACTAAAAAGTTAAAGGCCTGCAGTTCCAAAATGATTTACATCATTCTATTTTTTTGCATATTTCGAAAAAAGAAGCTCATCATGAGAATTAGATTAGATAGCAAAATTATATATTATGAGTAATCTTGAGTAACACATAGAAATGAATAATTATTGAAGCAGGTACAAGATAAATTGCCCTTCAAAAGATAAAAGGATCCATTAATTAATATGAGCGAGTCTGAAAGGTGTCCTCTGCATTTGCCAATGCACAAAAGACAATATTTGCTGCATCATTCTGACACATCCTCTTTCACAGAGTCGGCGGGACTGAACTGAATTCTAGATCTTCTGCGGTTAAAACTGTCAATCTGAAGATTACGGTGTCTTAAAATTGTGCACATCTCACCAGCCCAATCCTAATAATATCCATCAGGAATCAGAGCATGACATTCACTCGCTTGCTGCAGAGACCACAGACAGATGGTATAATTATACTGCATTTCCTCAGCTTGATTTCTCTGAGGATATGGGACTTTTCAATTAATTGTTTTCCCATTTTCTCCATTCTAGTTCTAGTTATGGTGTACTACTCTGCTGGACTTTAACATAGAAAAAGTTTAGTGACTGCATTGAATGCATTGTTAAAAGATACTAGTGGTAACTTCAGAACACTTTTTATTATAAGGAAGGAGTTATGAATACTGCAGATGTGTTCTTTAAACCGTACCAACAGCCTGGCACAGTTGGAAAAGAAAGGTAGCAGTCATTTCAAAGCCTTCTCTCCCAGCATCTCAGCCATGCTGCTGCCTTGATTCAACTGACATAACTGAAAATGCACAGTAACAGGAAGCTCAGCAGCACTTCCTGTTTGCAGGCGGCCTGCAAATGCATGAGCCGCCATTTTGTTTTAAAAATTTACTACAGTAGGAGTTGGAAAAAGGTAAATTAATTTTTATGTGCAGCAATCTACATTGCCCTGGGGAGTGATGCATATGAGCACTGTTTGTTGTGTTGGTCTGGTTAAGCCATTTTTGACTGTTGGTCTGCTTTAAGTTTTATCAAGGCTACATATGTTGCTATCCACTCTACACAACAATAGAGGAGAGAATTTCTTGTTTCCCAGCTGAACCCAACTGGCAGGTGGGAATTCTCGCTCTCTCACCTGATTCAAGGAAACAAGGAAGACAAACCACAATGCTGGCTGTCATTTTTATTGATATAAAACCATGCCAGGCTATCCCCGTAAAACACTCTCCCTTAATCACGCGAGTTTACACTTTTAGGGAAAAGTTTCATGTGATTTTTTATATAAATACATAGTTACATAGTAGAAACGGTTAAGAAAAAGACATATGTCCATCAAGTTCACCCAAGGATCGGGGTTGGAAGAGTTATTCTTCTATTATTTTCTTTACTGATAACAGCTAATAGTAATTGTTAATGTTGATTTCTGCTAGAAACACATCTAAACCTTTTTTGAAGCTATCAGCTGTTGATGTTGTTCTAAGGGAGGCTAGTCCACAGATTTATAGTTCTTACAGTAAAAAATGATTGATGCATCCGGCGATTGAATCTTTTTTTCCAGATGGAGGGCTTTCCTCCTTGTTTTTAGAGAGAATTTTAGCTGTAATAGTTATTTTTTGTGTTGACCATTTATATATTTATACAAATTAATCATGTTTCCCCTCAGACGTCTCCACTCTCCTCTAAAGGCTAAACAGAATTAATTCCCATAGTCTTTCTTCATAACTAAAATCTTTCATCCCCCTTATCAGTTTGGTGGCTCTCCTCTGCACTCTCCCCAAAATCAGCGCGCCCTTTCTTTAAACTGTTGCCCAGACCCCAAGTGCATTACTTTACACTCCACATTGACTTTCATTTGCCAAGTGAATGCCCAGACACTCAACGTGTCCAAGTCAGCCTGAAGCTTGTGAACATCTTCAACAAACTGCACTGTGCTACATATCTTGGTGTTATCCACAAAAATAGAGACAGTGCTCTGAACGCATCTTCTATATCAGGGGTGGGCAATTATTTTTTCCATGGGGCCACATGAGAATCTAAACATATTGTGGAGGGCCAGGCCAAAAGGCTGAACTCAATTCTGCATAACATTAATTGTATTTCTTTATAAAAAGCAGCAAAAATGTAATTTATTAAATAAAATTTCCCAAAACAATGGTAAACAAAATGAAAAGGGGGGATATCGCCCCACAGATGTCAGCAGCTCACTCTTCCACCACACTGGGCAGAGCAACTGCAGCCCCACTTCCCTTCCTCTCCTTCCCCTTAAAGTGGACCAAAACCCTGCTGGATCGGCATCTATAAGATTCCTGGGCCGATCCATTCCCTCCCTGCGGGGCATCCAAAATCGGACGCCCGCTAACCTTACCTTACTCCCGGTCCAACGGCGCATGTTCAGGCCGTGGCCGTATCTCGCTCTTCTCTCTAGCAGGGCGCATGCTGTTAGAGGGAAGTGCGAGATGCGGCCGCCAGTGTGCTCAGAGCCACTGAGCTAAGACGCCGCTCAGATGTGCATAGCTCAGCGGCTCCGAGCATGCTGATTGAACGAGCGGCCGCGCATGTGCTGTAGGGCCGCGGTGAGGTGAGTTGAACCAGGCAATCTGGGGGTTTCACATAGCAGGACACCCCCGATAGGTGTGCCCTGGGGAAGTGGACCAAAATCCAAGATACCCCCGGGGACATGGACCAAAACCCAGAAAATCCTGGGTTTTGGTCCACTTTAAGCTTAGCAGCAGCCCGAGGATGGCTTCCAGTCAGGGCACTTATTAGTCCCGCCCCTCCACCCAGGCAAGATGGCGCCAGAGCCTACCTCCTTCTCGTCCCCTGGTCGGGCTCTTCTTTACTGTCAGGTGCCCGCCCGTCCCTCTTCGCAGCGGGTCGGTGCCTCCCACACTGTACACAGGCGATCGCTCAGCTGATCGCCCGCTCGGCTCGTCGGGTCTGGCGCATTCTCCCTTCCTCACTGAGCGAGGAAGGGAGAATGCGAGAATGCGCCAGACCCGACGAGCCGAGTGGCTGCTGCTTAATTGATCGCCTGTGTACAGTGCGGGAGGCACCGGCCCACTGCGAAGAGGGAAGGGCAGGCACCTCGCAGGCAGCACGAGCGGAGGGACTCCGCCAGCCAACTCAGCCCGGGCCGGTCAGAGCCAATCAAAGGGCCGTATACGGCCCCCGGGCCTTACAATGCCCAGGTCTGTTCTATATCATTTATAAACAAATTGAATAATAGAGGGCCCAGCACTGAACCTTGGGGTACACCACTTAAAAACGGGGACCGTTCAGAGTAGATGCCATTAATCACAACTCTCTGCACACCATCCTTCAGCCAGTTTTCAATCCAGTCACAAACTGTATTTTCTAACCCCAAAAACCTAGATTATCCCAAGCGTCTATGATTGACAGTGTCAAATGATTTTGCAAGATCCAGAAAAACTATATCTACAGCCGCCCCTCTGTCCAGGCTTCTACTCACCTCCTCATAGAAGCCAATCAGGTTAGTCTGGCAGCCTCTGTCCTTAGTAAAACCGTGTTGGCTGTCACTTAGAATATTATTATATTATAGTTACATAATCCTGTATGTAGTCTCTTAGGAGTCCCTCAAGTAATTTTCCCACAATGGATGTTAAGCATACAGGTCTGTAGTTACCTGGAAAAAAAATGGGCACCCCTTTGTTTGCACCATTCCCTTGGTAGTAGTTGTTAGTGAGCCTTTAAGGATCAAGAGGCAATGAAATAACTGATCTGATTCTTTAAGTACATGTGGGTGAAGTCCATCTGGTCCTGGAGTCTTATTCACATTTAAATGATTTAGCCTTTCTTGGATGATATCCACATTTAGCCAGTTAAGAATTATGCTTGGAGCATTGTTTGCAGTGACATCGCCTAAATTTGTACCTTGCACCCCATTTGTGTACACAGAGCTAAACAACCCATTTAGCAGCTCTGTCTTTTCTTGGTCCCCAGTGACAAATTCCCCATTCCCAATAATTAGGGCACCTACCTGTTCTAATTTTGTATATATATTAAAAGAAATATTTAGGGTTGGGTTTCCTTTTCTTGGCCACATCTATTTAATTTTGTGATTTTGCCTTCTTTAATATTTGTTTACATTATTTATTTACTGGTTCTTAATTTTCAAAGGTCACTGCTGAGAGATCAGATTTGCAATTTTTAAATGCGCTTTTCTTGTTTTTATTGCCAGTTTAACTGCAGGTGTCAGCCAGGAGGGATTTTATTTAAGTCACTTATATATCTGGTATCTGTATCCTTATTTTCTTTAACATTTGCTTACAGTCTATTGGCTTGATGCAGAGCCTCCCCGTTCAGCTCCCCCGTGCGTTTCCCCGTTGGTTTTGGGCTTTGATCGGGTCAGGAAAGGGTGCTACGTTGATTTTAGTGTGCGTTTATGCGCTCAGGTGTGCGCTCAGCCGCCTTTCCGATTGTCGGCTCGCACGAGGCTGTTTCCCGGGAAAACGGACGCCTCGTTCATTGGTCCGTTTTTTTCAGTGATGCAGAGCCTTGATTTCCTATTGAAATCACCCTAATAAAACGGGGCCGCCGAGCCTTCACTTACGGCAAGTCAGAGCAGCCGTATTTGCACTCGGGCAATAATATGCAGTCCTCTGTTGGAGCACATCAGCGGCGCCAGCTCCGCGGTCTTGTCCTGCTGAGTATGGCAGAAACCAGGCTGCACCGCACGCCTTTGGACATCGATGGCATGAGTATTTGATATTTTTTATTGTTTTTTTTGGGTATCCTTTTTACAGGGTCTCCCTCATTTTTATTTTATTGTTTGTGTGCAGGCATTTGAAGATGGGACATAGGATAAATGTGCAGGCACTGGCTGGCCCTGATTTGGTTTTTGGGAGTCGTTTTTCTGGCTTTCCCTGCCTAGGAATTCCTGCCTACATGAGCGATTCAAATCTGCCGATCTATTTGGTGGCTGGCTACTGGGTATGTGTCTGAAACTTGTATTGGTTGCCCACCCTCTCTGACTGTGTTTGTTCCCGTAACACACTATTTGGTAACTTTTGGCGTAGTATATTTGGAGCCCAATTATTGATCTACAAATTAAATGGGTTAAGTGATGCGTCATGTTCTTGCCCTCTTATGTAAGTAGTATTCCCCAGACTTTTTAAATCAGAGTACAGGTTGGATGTGCATGTAGTCTCATTACAAATGTCCTTTCCTCCCACCCTACCCCGCTCACCTATTTGTCCCTCTTTTCTATTGTTGCAATGCACACCTTTTTTTAATTTTTTTTGGTTTTAGGGCAGGAGACTCTGCCTATCCTTTGGTCCCCTGGAAGACCCCCATCCTGCACCGATCTTCACAGGCAGAGGAGCGCTACAATACTGCCCCCAGGAGGACTCGCTCTGTGTTGGAGCCAGGCTTTGTTCTCTTGAAGATGAGGTTCCGTTGTCTTGATGTGACTGGGGGGGGGGCACTACAATAGACGCCTGCAACGGTCCTAAACCTAATCCTGGCTTGTGGGCTACTCCACCACCTTTAGTTTCAGCCCTCCCCACCCCTCCTTTTTCTTGCACCCAAAGTGGCACCGCGCAAACCATATGTGCACAACTAGTGTTTAGTGTTTTTTCAGAGACCACAATTTTGTTGTATTTTTTTTTTTTTTTTTATTTTTCAAACAAATTTTGTTTTGTCATTTGTTTCTTTGGTCACAAAAGAAAAATTACACGTGGGCAGAGAAAATGTATTCCCCACAAATTAGTGGTATGTTGGGTTGCATGGTGACGAGGAATGATGTTGTGCCTGCAAATGGGCGGCAATGTGGGCCAGGCTTTGATTAATCTCAGCCATATGGCTGGTTAGGGCAGAGATATTGCTGTTTAATACCTCTACTTGGGCGTTGAGGTTTGTGAGTTGGGTGCACACAGTCTCATTGAATTGCTGTGTTGTCGCAGCAAAGGCAATATTTTCCTGCCTCCATGTTTCCTCCAAAATTTGAAGTTGCCTTCTTTGGGAAATATGGCGTCTAGACTGGGTAGGAGCAGTGGGACGGGTGGTTGGTTCTGGTTCCGAAGGTGGTTGTGGATGTGGTGGCTGTGCCGGGGTTGCCTGCGTTGCTGCCACTGGTGCAGTAGTGGTTAGTGACATATGTGGGGTGTCCTCCTCCAAATCTCGTATATGGTCGATGATGGGTGGGCTTCCTGTGGTCTGTTAAGAAATATAGCATCCTTTTAGTTTATTTCTGTCCACATAAGCTCGCAAATATCAATGTTAAAAGTACACATCAAGGCCCATTGACTTACCTCATCGCAATCCACAATTTGGGTTTGTGGTGTAGAAGCCTGGTGTGCCCTTGGCCTCGGTGCTAACGCAGGGGTTTGGGGGCCTGGTGTGTCCTGTTGACTTGGTCCTTAGTATGTAGATAGGAAGATTAGGTAAATGGCCAAGTACAGTGTGTTGTGTAGCATAACACTGCCTTCTTGAACTTTTTGTACTAGGTCATGGCAAAATCAGACTCACCTTGGGACCTTACATTCCGGTCTGTGTCTTGTGCCTCTGCCAGTCCCTGGATGCTGGCCGGGTGTATGAATGTATATACATGTTCCTCGGCGGGCGTAAGGATAATTTTAGTGGGTAAGCCACCCCCTGTCTGTTGGCTGGGGAAGATTAAATCACACCTAATAAGTGTTACATCCTTTTAACAATGTTACCAAAAATGCATTTAACTTTTTCCTTTACTTCTGCTCCACCCCCTGTCTGTTGGCTGGGGAAGATTAAATTACACCTAATAAGTGTTACATCCTTTTAACAATGTGACTAAAAATTGTCCATTACCTCTGCTGACGGCGCATGTCCATTTTTTTTTTGCTGTAGCATTTCAGGTCCCCAAATTTCCTTTTTATTTGCTGAATATCTCTCCGGACTGATCCCACACTATTGACCTGCCTGCAAATATTAGTCCAGATTTCCATCTTAGCCTGCTTTGTGGTTGTTTTGGAGGTGCGGCCAAATAGGGCATCATAATGTTCGCAAACTGCATTTGCCACCGCCATGCTTTGAGCATCGCAAAATCGGGCAGTTAGTGAGCCACGCCGTAGTTGTCTGCCACATGGGTGTGTGGTCTCCCCTGCCTCTGAGGAAATTGATGGTTGGGTATCTGGGGAGTCGTGTGTGCTTCTTTGGCTTATGGGGGAGGGGGATGTTGTGTGTGTGCTTCTCTGGCTTAATGTCTGGGTTCCTGTTGAGCTATCAGATGTGGAGCTGCATGTGGAATCTGAGGTACTGGAATTGGGGGAACCAGAGGGTGGAGGTGGAGGGGTGGGTGACCTGGGTGGGGTGGTGGTTTTGGCAATGCGCTTACCCTTGCTTATGTGTTTGGATTTGTGGGTATGCTTGGTGTGTGGAGGTGGAGGATGCTGCATGGTCTGACTAGATGGGGTACCCTTGTGTGTGCGTGGTTTTTTGGCAGGTGGTGGTGAATGGGTTAATGTGCCCTTGGTCCTGCGTTTTTTTGAATGTGCCTGTTTGTGTGGAGTATCCACCGTTTTAGTGGGGGCATGTTCGGCATGTGTCTGGTGCCTGCTCTTCTGTCTTGTGGAGGATGAGGCATGTGTGCGGCTGCTATGTGCCTCGGCCCTTGGTTGGCTCTTTTTGCTCCCTTTAGGTCTGCCCATATTGATATGGTATCCAACACAGAGCTGAGTGCCTTGTGCTTTAAATATGTTTTCCGTGTGGGCGTGGTCAACAGCGGGTGCGCGCTCGCAATCTTTACCTCGGAGCAGGACGACATCATCATGGATGTGAGTATGCGCGCGTGCGTTTATGTGCGCGCACACATTCCTTGTAATAAAAAAAAAATAAAACACCAGAATAGTCTGAAACAACTTCGTTTTTCACGTTACATACAAGCCCACCTTAGTTTAACACATGTACGCAGCTCAAAACTAGGCTACATGCAGATAGAAGAACTAGGGCAATGTGAGGCAGCAAGAGGTTCAAAAAGTGACTTTAGTTAGGCCAGCAAACTTGTTAATGCTTTTTGTGTACATGAGACAACAACAGTCTCTAATATCAGTGTCTTTGTCATGCAAACAGATTCACAGCAGCAACCAAGGGAGCAAGAATGGAGCCTCCGCCCCTGACGCAATATGCGCCTAAAACATGGTAAGTGGCGTTTTTGGGGACCAAAGTAAATGAACCAACAATTCCATTGGCCACAAAATGTACAAACCAAAAAAAAAAACCAAAGACTTTTGCCCTTATTCATCAAGCGATAGCGCCAGGTAGTGTCTGACGAGCGCCAGGTAGCGGCAGCTAACGGCGACTACCGACTCAAGTACGCCCGACGGCGGTCACAATGACGCATTTATCAAGCAAAATGAGGCTAGCGCCGGCGAGAGCGACGGCTAGCGCGGCATTCATCATGAAGCCGCCTGGACCGAACAGCGCCGCTGCAAATTCCCTCACAGCGCCAGGTATGAGCTGTCACTCCCTGGCGATGTCCAATGCATTTCAATGGAGCAATCTATAATTATTCATAATTAATTGGTAATATTTTTTTTTTTTTTTTTTTTAATGGCAAAAAATCGGAGAACACTTCTGCAATGTTAGGATTTATTTTTAAGTCAAAAAAAATATATATGTGCAGAATTGATCTAACAGGTCTGAGATTAATGTATTCATATTACAAAATGATTCTAAAAACATGTATAATGTTACATTCAAAAAATATGGTTGTTTAGGGGTTAAAAACTAGTTAATACAGATCGCCGCCAGCGCTCTGGGGTTTAAACAAGGAATGGACAGCGACAGCACATTCGGAGCGTGATTTGTTGATGAATATGAAGCTGGCCGTTCGCTCTGGCCATTCGTTGTCAGGCGCTCACATACAACGCTGGACCTGTGAAACAGCGACCCCCCAGCCCGTATTCAACATTACCGCACACCGACTGAGTCGCTGTCATCAAGCTAATGCCGGCCAAGCACAGCGAATACTGGCTGGCGCTGAAAAAATCGCGCTACAGTCGCTCATCTGTCGCTACCTGGCGCTATTGATGAATCGGCCTCCCCATCTAAAATGCCCTTAAAGCGGACCTTCACTCAGAATAAGTCTATCTTATATGTTTCCCACACCCTGTACATAAAGTTTGCGCACCTTCAAAATCATCCTACCTGCACCTAGTGCATGTTATGAGGCTTTCAACATCCAAGATGGCGGATTATGGAAGCCGCCATCTTATCAGGCAGCCTGCAAACAGGAAGTGCCTTCTAACTGTGCTATAGAATAATTATTGATTGACTAAAAAATTACTATCTGTTATTTTGAGATGCTGCGGAATCTTTGGTTAAGAGTTTGGCCTTTTCAGTAAAAAACGCAGAAGGTCCGGTTTAAAAAGGGCCCCAAAAAAACCACGCACAACCAAACCAAATAAACAATGCTAAACTAATGTTGTTTTTCATTCACAGATACAAGAAAATCACAGGCACAAGACACCGAGGCCTAAAGAATTTTAATTTGGCTTAAAAAGCAAATAGTTTATTTGTTAAAACATTTAGATTCAATTATTTGTAAAAAACTTTGTGTAAAAAATTCAATTTCAAACGCTGGACTAAAATAAAAAAAAAAAAAAGAAAGTTGTGTTTCCTGCAAATGTACAATCACACAACATCATCACACATTTCCATGACACAAAAAGTTTAGATATGGTACAATAAATCCAAAACAATCAGAAAGAATTAAGGTATGCATTAATGGCAAGGAAAAAGGAACACAAAGGAGATTAAGGTATGCATTAATGGCAAGGAAAAAGGAAGAACCCAAATTTATTGTTCCCAAAAAAATATGTGTCAAATTGGCAGTGGTTGCCATATGTATATTCCAATGGAGTTTGAGGGATGTGCGCTTGCGTGTAGCCAGATTGGCAACTGAAGAGCCATGGAGATGTAAGTATACTTGCTAAAACCACCAAAATGGAAGGTCAAATAGGACGGAAACCAAGCAGGTACGTTCAAAAAGCCAGGAAAAATCAGGGAAAAACGGCCCGCCCGTGTGAACGTGACCGGGAGCCCCGATCAAATTGAAGGCACCCGAGAGAGCAAAAAAAGCTTTCCGAGTAAAGTGAAATTGACGGATCAGTTAGGGAGCCATTCCGACGGAGGCTCTGCATCACATTTGAGCCACGTTTCAAACGGGAGACCCGGACAATCGGAGGGTTTTAAGGGCAGTTCAGAGGAGGCTCTGCATCAGGCCCTATGTCCTGGAGTACAGCCTTGATATGTTTTTAGATACTCTGTATGTTATTACTTTTGCAAGTCTATGGGTAATCAACAAGTTTTATATTCTTTGTGCCCCACATTATTGTCAGCTATGTAGAATAAACCACTGGTGGATTTGTCTTGGTTATCACATGGAAATGTCTTGAAATCAAATTATAGTTAAGTCAAGTTATACGGCTATGAAGATTAGCTACTGTATTTTTTGCCCTATGAGATGCACTTATTTTTCCCCAAAAGTGGGGAGGGGGGCGAATGTCAGAACACCTCAGCAGCCATAAAAACACACACACACACACACACACACACACACATTACAGGTGTCCACTGTCCTCGACACTGCCTCCGCCACCACCCTTTCCTCCGCTGGCCGCTGCCGCTATTGCTATCCCTGAAGCCGCCTTTGCCCGATGCTCAAAGTTCTTAGGAACCCGGTTTAAGTCAACCAGGTGAGGCGTGACCTGTGACTCCTGCCAGCATCCAATGACTGAATCACTGACTGTAATTGGGATGCATGCACACTGCCTTTATTTGGGATGCCCACACACTGCCTGCAATTGGGATGTCCCTCACTGCCTTTATGTGGGGTCTGTAATGGCGTGATTAGGGGAATTCTGCAAAGTCTATATTTATTTAGCACATCATTTTTTTCACAAATGTGACATAGCAGTCTGTGAATATACACATTAACATGAAAATATTTAGCATGCTTTTAAACTGGGACTACAAGACCAAGCAGGTTAATGTAATGGTGACTATAACATATATATATATATATATATATATATATATATATATATATATATATCCTAAAGTCCCTGTCCAGGCATACACAAAATGTATTTTGCATGTAGGAATAGCACATGGGACAGGCTCCAGGTAAGCTGCTTGCTGCCTTATTATTGCCATTACCTGGACAGTCCTTTAAAACACATACAGCATCCATCTCAACAGGATGGCTTTTCAAAAGAAGAGTCTGGCTGCTAAAGTGCCTGCATGCAGTCTACAAACAAGTCATTTGATGAGCAAGACTGTTGAGCTGCTAAATCAGACCATAATGTAACAACAATTCTCTTCCAAAGCTCCAGCAATCAGTCTCCTCCCAGATGCTTACAGGCTGTTTTAAAACAAAGAGGGGATGCTACATGTTCCTTGTCCCAATTTTCATTAGAGAGGGGTTAAAACGAAAAAGAAAAATATCTCACATTCAACCTCTGATGTGATTAATCTCTATTGTGAATATAATATGGTTATATGAGATTTCAAAACCACTGCATTCTTGTTATCTTACACTTTACACAGCACCTGAATTTCTTTGGAATTTGGGCTGCAATTGCCATCTGGAAAAGAGCTTAGGAGTACCTCCTGAAGATCATGAAGTACATCAAGTCATTTTTGGAAATCATCAGTTAGATTTATACTTATTACACTGGTCAATCACACTGACACATTTACTTAACACCAGTGGAAATTCTCTTCATCGAGCGACTAGTTATGAGATATTGAATGCAAAAAAGCCCTGGTCAGTACTGGTCAGATTTCATGGGATTTTCCCACCCTTGGCCCTTTAAAGCGGACCAAAACCCACTGAACTTGTGAAATACATTTGGCCAAAGTCCCTGCCGTTATTCCTTTCTTAGGGTGTACACTTACCACACAATTTGTGGATGCCAGGTTAGCGAAGGCGATGCAGTTCATCCAAATGCGTTAAATAACCAGCACACCATCATCAAATTAAAGTTCCATTGTATTGAGCATCCACTAATTAAAAATAAAAGAAGCAGTCCATATAACCAATGAGGTCCCGGCCAACGTTTCGAGGTTATATAGACTGCTTCTTTTATAATTACTGCATGCTCAATACAATGGAACTTTAATTTGATGATGGTGTGCTGGCTATTTAACTCATTTGGATGAACTGCATCGCCTTCGCTAACCTGGCATCCACAAATTGTGTGGTAAGTGTGCAACTGTCACTTTGGAATAGTCTTATCAGGGTGTAGAACTAGAAATGGATATTTTCATTTTTTGAATTGTCCTGGAACATTGATTTCCTGACTGTCCCTCTCTGTTAGATGACAGGAGATCAGTCATTGCATAGGTGGCAATGAATGGAGAAGGCAAAGCTTTACATCTAAAACAGGAGGTATTATCTGGGATTGGTGTGAAGCAGGAGCGGTAAAAATTGCCAAAGGCAATTCAGGGGATGTCAGTTAAAAATGTGGGTTTTGGTCCGCTTTAAAAGGTAGAAGTTCTAGTTTGATTTCCAGCATGTTCTCAGTTCCTTCAAGCTTTGCACCTAAAATCTCTGGACTACCACGTTATAGAACTTGGCTTTGAACTTTGACCCTGCCCTTGCATTTACTTTGGATTGCTTATTTGGTTTCGATGAAAGATAGTTTCAATTCTGACCTGAACTTTGACCTTGGTGTTGTCTTTTGGTCTTTTTTGGTCACTCGGCTGTGCCTTGCTGTTCCAGGCTTTGTTACTCTCCAGCTATAAATGGATGACCCGGGGCGGTCTGTGCTACACTGCTCCACCGCACCCCCCTCCCCTCAGACAGCTCCAGTGAATACTGGGACACTCTGTAGTTTCCAAGACCTAATAAGTCTGAGTGTTTAATGGCTAAATCAGACATTTGGGATCTCGATATTGGATGCTTCAAAATGCCCAATGGTTAACTAAGCTGAAATCTGAAGAGCAGAAGACATGCTTTTAGAAGGTAAATATAACAAAATGTTTCTATCCCCTGCAGTTTGCCAACACTAGTGACATCATTATGAGGAATTTATTAATGAAATATAATGAAAATTACTGTCAGTGTTGAAAAATAATATCAAAAAAGTAGCAAAAATGACCCAAATTAGTATACTAGATTTTGCCACACTGTAATAATCAACATTCACACAGGGTCATGACAAAGTATACTGTAATATATTCCTAAATATATACAACATGGAAATAACATCGGAAAGAGTTATAGAATTTAGCATATCAGGTAAAAAAAGTGCTCTTTTTACATATGGTGCTGAATACACCTAGGTATATAAAGAAAATGAGGGGCATTTTTTTGAGCACCGCATCCCTTGAAGCCTCATTTAAGATGCGCACAACAGTTAGTGCCAATGTGTACGCCAGATGGACACGATTTTATGACTCATGCTTTCTTCATAGCACAGACCAGACTTATGCAACTGTGGCTGTTTTTTTTTTTTTTTTTTTTAATATTCTTTATTTAAAGGGTTTTGCAATTTTAGACATACAAACAGTGGGAAATACAGTACATTACACAAAAAAAGGGGGGGGAGGCCCATGGGAACACCAATTTAAATCAAGTTTCAGTTAACATCTGAGCCACGCCATTTGCCGACAGAACACAATGCATGGTAAAAGATTCCTCGGCTGCCGCTGTTGCATAAGGGGTAAAGATCCCCTCCTAGATCAAAATTTGTTGTGGCTAAGGCAGCCCGGGTCTAGGCGTTACCCCAAAGTTAGGTGTAGCCATACTACCCTCCAGGGAAGTGTGGGGGGGGGCACATAAGGGGCATGGGTGGGGGAAGGAAGGGAAGGGGAAATGGAGAGGGAGTGGTAAATTGAGTTTGGTATGTGGGACATGGGTCCACGCAGGGCATTCATCCCTGTTCACCCACGCCCGGTATCTCTCAAGATTACCCAGGTCTCTCCCCGTTCGCGCGGGGCGGTACAGTGCAGCGCCGCCAACACACCGCAGAATCTACTGCTCAAGCAGGCTTCTGAAGTCTGCCGATTCCTCATACATCAGCCAGGGCAGCCAGGTAGCTCTATATTGCTCATCTCTGTCATGCAAAGCCAGCGTCAAGTCCTCCATCTCCCTAACATTCATGACCTCCCTTACCCAGTCCCTCATGGAGGGGCCTTCTTCTGTTTCCAGAACCTAGGGATTGTCTGCTTGGCTGCATTCAGCAGATGGACCAGTAAGGTTTTTTTGTATTTTCCCGTCGGGACCCTCGTAGAATGGAGCAGGATCTGGGCTGGGTCATCCTGTAGTTGCTTCACGGTGCGCAGGACAGTCCCCCAGTACTCCCGGATCCTGGGGCACATCCAGAACACGTGGAACAGAGTCCCTCGTCCCTCCCCACATCTCCAGCAATTCGTGCTAACTGTGCCTAACATCTTACCCAGCCTATCCGGAGTGTAATACCAGCGTGTTAGTAACTTGTAGTTGGCCTCTTGAGTACTCGTGGCCAACATGGATTTGTGCGACAAGGTCGCTATTTTGATCCTCTCCTTCTCACCTATCGTCCTACCCAAATCAGACTCCATTCTCCCCAGAACGAGGGGGGGGGGGCTCTCGCCCACTTATGAGGAGAGAGTACAGATTGGAAATCAAATGAAGGCGCGGTTGCCCCTCCAGGCAGAGTTTTTCAAAATCTGTGTAACCCCTGATGTTCTCCTTTCGAAAGCCTATCCTGGACAGTACTGATTGAAGTCTTAAGAGAGTCCATGGGTTTAAGTCCCCATTCTCTAGCTTAACTCTTAGGTCACCCAAGGAGGTCCACCCCCTCTCTGTCTGTGGCACACCTTCCCCCATTCCCTAAGGTCTGTCCTTGAACAATTTGCCAAAAGCAGCGGGTTATCTATTAACGCAATCATGGGGGAGGGCCAAGGGGACACATCTAATCGCTTCCTGTAGCCTCGTAGGACTCCAAGTGTGGCCGCAATTGTAGGGTGGGATCTCACCTCTAGCGCATGGGTCTCTCTATTCCAAGCAGATGTGTCCAATGGGGCCGGCGCCAGAGCTTGCTCCAGATGGACCCACCTCTTTATTCCCTTGCAGGTGTGCCACTCACATACTCTCTGTAAATGGGAAGCCACCCAGTATAGTTGGACGTCCGGCATCGCCATGCCCCCTAAATGCTTGGGCTTACACAGTGCCTGCCACCTGAGCCTTGCCCCCCTTTTCCGCCAAACAAAGCCCATGAGAGTTTTATCCAGCTCCCTAAAGAAGCGCGTAGGGATATGTATCGGCAGTGCTTGGAACAGAAACACCAATTTTGGCAGGACCGACATTTTAATTATATTCACCCTGCCCACCCAAGAGAAGGTGGGGGAGTCCCACCTATCTAGGTCAGCTTTTATTTTCTGGGACAAGGGCAGGAAGTTCAGTGCCAGGATCTTCGACAACCGGTTCGGCAGCTGCGTGCCGAGGTATGTTATCGAACTCTCAGCCCATTAAAAGGAAAATGTCTGCTGAACGCTCCTGGCCACATCCCCTGAGAGTGATATGTTTAACGCTTCGGATTTCTCGAGTTTGATTTTAAAAAAGGAGAGTCTTCCATAAATTTCAAATTCCTTCATCAGTACCGGCACAGTGATCGTGGGGTTTGTAACAAAGAAAAGGAGATCATCCGCGTAAGCAGCGACCTTGTGGATGTCTCCTCTGAGTATTAATCCCCCTATGTCCACGTTCCCCCTAATTCTACACAGGAATGGTTCCAGGGTCAGGGCAACAGCAGGGGTGACAGAGGACAGCCCTGGTGGGTTCCATTACGGGTCGGCAACGGGGCAGAGAGATGGCCATTCACCTTAACCCTAGCAGAGGGAATCATATAGAGGGCTTCTATAAGCTTTCTCATATTGTTCCCCAGTCCCACGTGTCCAAGGGTCTCCTTTAGAAAAGGCCAGCTCACCCTATCGAAGGCCTTCTCTGCGTCCGTGGATAAGAGCATCATTGGTATGTCAGAGTGTTGCGCAGTGTATATTGTGCTAATTGTCCGCACCACATTATCCCTGGCCTCCCTTCCCAGCACAAAACCCGTTTGGTCGACATGGACCACTTGGGCCACCACCGGGGCAAGTCTATTGGCAAGGATTTTAGCGTAAAGCTTCAGGTCTGCATTGAGAAGGGAGATGGGACAGTAACTTTTACAAGACAGCGGGTCCTTACCCAGCTTATGGAAGACAGAGATTTGGGCAGGAAGGTCCACGCTTGAGAATGCGCCTGGCGCATCCGGGTCTGTAATTGAGTTCCATGCCCTGACCATGCGTGGGCCTAACAATGAGATGAAAGTTTTATAGTATTTAACCGAGTATCCATCTGGTCCCGGTGCCTTTCCCGACGGGGTCTGTTTGATCGCCTCCAACAGTTCCTCTAGCCCAATCGGGTCTTCTAGTGGGGCAGAGATCCCCTCGGGAATCGATGGCATACCAGAGCTCCCAAAGTATTCTTCTATTTTGCCCGGGCGCGTCCACGCCGCCACCCCCTCGCCAAGGCCGTACAAATTTGAGTAATAAGCTCTAAATGTATCAGTTATCCCCTCTGTGGTATGCTGTGTTCGTTGGGTGTTGTCCAACTGTGGCTGTTTTAAGTGGCGCTAAAGCTTACGTTGCCATAAATCACAATGCGTAGAGATGTATTTTGGTGTTTTTAACTCCAAAAAAGTATAGTAACATAGTAACATAGTATGTAAGGCTGAATAAAGACTTTAGTCCATCCAGTTCAGCCTGTTTAACTCCTTCCAGTGGTCTAGTAGCCATAGCCGGAAATGTTATTACATGCCAGGAAGGCATCAAGGCCACTTTTGAACATTTTTAATGTATCCCTCATTACTACCTCCTCTGGCAGCGAGTTCCATAGTCTCACTGCTCTTACAGAGAAGAATCCCCTCCTATGTCGGTGGAGAAAGCACCTTTCCTCTAACCTTAGTGGATGCCCCCGGGTTATGGTTACACTCCGGGGTATAAATAGATTGTGGGACAGATCCTTGTATTGACCCCGAATATATTTATACATAGTTATTAGATCACCCCTCAATCGTCTTTTTTCTAGACTAAATAAGCCTAACTTGGACAATCTTTCAGGGTACTCTAGCCCCCGCACTCCTTTTATTAACTTTGTTGCCCTTCTTTGAACGCGCTCCAGTTCTGATATGTCCTTCTTAAGCACAGGTGCCCAGAACTGTACACAGTATTCCATATGGGGTCTGACCAGTGACTTGTACAGGGGTAAAATGATGCTCTGGTCATGAGCACCTATGCCCCTCCTGATGCACCCCATGATCCTGTTTGCCTTGGCAGCAGCTGCCTGGCATTGATTACTACAGTTGAGCTTATTGTCAACTAAAACCCCTAGATCCTTTTCCATTGTTGTTTTACCAAGTGTTTCTTTATTTAATGTGTAATCATGACACAGATTTCTCCTTCCCATGTGCATAACCTTACATTTATCTGTGTTAAACTTCATTTGCCATTTAACTGCCCATGCTTCCAATTTATCTAAATCTGTTTGTAGTTGCCTGTTGTCCTCCTTTGTTTTAATTACTTTACTCAGCTTAGTATCATCTGCAAAGATTGAGACTTTACTGTTTAATCCATACCCAATGTCATTTATATATATATTGAAGAGAATTGGTCCCAGAACTGACCCTTGTGGTACTCCACTGGTAACAGTGACCCAATCTGAGTGTGTACCATTGATAACCACCCTCTGCTTCCGATCATTAAGCCAATTTCCCACCCATCTGCACACGTTTTCCCCCAGTCCAAGCATTCTCATCTTTTGTACCAGCCTTTTATGTGGCACAGTATCAAATGCTTTAGAAAAGTCAAGATATATGATATCCAATGACTCCCCCTGATCCAATCTTGAACTTACCTCCTCATAAAAGCCGATCAGGTTTGTCTGGCAGGAGCGATTCCTCATAAATCCATGCTGATATGGAGTAATAAGGTCATTTTCCCCAAGGTGCTCCAGGATAGTATCCCTTAAGAAACCTTCAAACAGCTTGCCCACCACAGATGTTAAGCTTACCGGTCTGTAGTTCCCAGGTTCCCCCCTAGATCCCTTTTTGAATATTGGCACCACATTTGCCAAGCGCCAATCCATCGGAACAAACCCTGTAGTTATGGAATCCACAAATATTAGAAATAACGGCTTGTCTATTACTGTACATAACTCCCTTAAAACACGAGGATGTATGTCATCTGGTCCCGGCGATTTATCGATTTTCATCTGCTTGAGACGGTGCCGGACTTCTTCCTTGGTTAGACCAGTGACATTTAATGGAGGGTTTCGGTTATTCCCCTGCATTTCACTGGGCATGTCAAATTCTTTTGTGAATATAGAAGCAAAGAAGTTGTTAAGCAAATTAGCTTTCTCCTCATTTCCCTCTATAGGGGTCCCATCCTTGCTTTTCAGGGGGCCCACCCCCTCAGGTTTGTACCTTTTACGGGTTATGTAGCTAAAGAATAATTTGGGGTTAGTTTTACTCTCTTTCGCGACCAGTCTTTCTGTCTCCAGCTTAGCTGCCCTTATCTGTTGTTTACATTGTTTATTTTCTTCTTTATAGTTTTTTAACGCTTCCGCTGTCCCTTCCTGCTTTAAACGTTTAAATGCCTTTTTTTTGTTGTTTATTGCCCCCTTAACCTTTTTATTTAGCCACATCGGTTTACATGTGTGTCTAATAGTTTTATTCCTGTAAGGTATATATCTGTCACACTGAAAATTAAGTATTCCTTTGAAAGTATCCCATTTAGCGTCCATGCTTTTGTTCTTAAGGACATTTTCCCAGTCAATGCAGTGTAGGGCATCTCTAAGTTGGTCAAACTTTGCCTTTTTGAAGTCCCGCGTTTTTGTGACTCCTTGATAAGGCACCCTAGTGACTGCTAATTGGAAATTAATGATATTATGATCACTGCTTCCAAGGTGTCCCCCAACCTGTACCTTTATTACTTTGTCTGGTACATTGGTTAGTATTAGGTCCAATATGGCTTTCCCCCTTGTTGGAGCTTGTACTTGTTGGGAAAGGTAGCCATCTTTTGTTTTAGATAAAAAACTATTACTTTTCTGCGAAACACATGTTTCAGCATCCCAGTCTATATCTGGGTAGTTAAAGTCCCCCATAATCACTACCTCATTTATTTTAGCGGCTATATCTATTTGCCTTAGCATCATATTTTCTATGGATTCGGATATATCTGGAGGTTTATAGCAAACTCCCATCAGTATTTTACTTTTGTTTCTCCCTCCATGTATTTCTACCCATACCGACTCCACATGGTCATTCCCCTCACATATATCCTCCCGCAGAGCAGGCTGTAGAGAGGATTTTACAATTAAGCAGACTCCACCCCCTTTGCGTTTGTTACGGTCCCTCCTAAACACACAGTATCCCTGTAAATTTACTGCCCAGTCATAGCTTTCATCCAGCCAGGTCTCTGTTACCCCCACTATATCATATTGTTCTTCTGTTATTATCAGTTCTAGTTCATCCATTTTATTAGTCAAGCTTCTAGCATTTGTAAGCATGCATTTCAAATGCTTATGACAATTTTGATAATTCTGTATATTGCCCTTATTCCTGCTAGATGTGCTAACCCCTCCCCCCTCTCCACCCCCAGTTTCATGTCTACACCCCCTGTCACTTTCTTTCCTAACTTCCCCTTTGTAATAGCTTTTACCCTCCCCCCCAATGCTCAGTTTAAACACTCCTCTAACCTTTATAGTTAGAGGAGTGTTTAAACTCCTCTGTAAGTATAAACAAATTTATACTTACAGAACTTGCTTTGGTGACTTGTTATGAATGTAAACTCATAGAAGAAATGTAGGCATATGTATTTAAAAAAAACATCTTATAAAAAAGTGTTCACTCCCATTTTGTCCGACCAATGTGTTATTTTGCCCTTAACAACTAAAAGTGAGCCTGGGTAAAACTGTCATGTGGGGGTGGTACTACCTGACAGGTGGATGGCGCTGAGTGAGGTGGGAGACATGTGGTTTCTGTTGTCATTTAAGATCTGAAGTGTTGGTTTTTAAATTATATATTTTATTAAGGGTGGATTTCACATTTAAAAGCGTCACCATTGAAAACAACCAAACTGTTTTTCATGTTACTGATTCCATATGGACATTTTTAGTCATGAGTAGTGCAAAGGTTTGCACCAGTCTTTGCGAATTTGGGTCCCCAAACCCAAACAAGGACTGGCAGATGTCCGTTTTCGAGTTTGGCTTTCGGCCTGAACCTGTGCAGCAGGAAGCGGCTGTACCTTACCTGAGCCGGCGAACCAGTCTGCAAACAACGTTCTGTTCGTTGTCAAATTGGTTATGTCCGGGGCTACAGAAAGATTGCCACCACTCCCATAGGTGAGGACACCAGAGGCAATATAAGTGCTGCTTGCTGCTGCCAGTGTCCTCACTTTTGGGAGTGGCGGCAATCTTTTTGCAGCCCTGGCCTTAGCCAACTTGACAGCAAACATCTGCGGGTAAGTGTGTAAAGCCACTTCTTGCTGCACACTCTGCAGTTTAAAGTGCCCCCACACATGCCATGACACAGTCCCAGTCGCGATTCTACCTTTGAGGGCCCCCCTCTTGACAGGTGGGCCCCCCTCTGCTCATTGGGTGAAAAGTGGGGGGGGGGGGTCATTATAGTTGCCCCCAGACTCATCCACCAAGTTCAGGTCCCCATTGATTTCAATGGGGACCAGGTTCAGGTTGAGGATTTGGATTAAGTTCGGGTACCTGAATCAAACTTTTGTTAAAGTTTGGCTGAACTTGGTCGAACCCAAACCTCTAGGGGTTTGCTCAACATTAGTGATGAGCAAAAGCTCAGTGTGATTGACTACTGTGATTGACTACTGACTACTGATTGACTACTGGTCGCTCTGTGCTTTTCATTAAACATAATAATTAAAATTTACAAAATTTTGATCACATGAAGAAAGGAAGTTGCAAAGGAAACATCTCACGAAGGTTAAAACCAAAAACGACTGAAGGCTCCTGTTAGCACAGTTGAGGCCATCAGCCAAAAGTGGAAAGAACTTCATCCTAAACTGGCCATGACCAGGTGTTCTCAGCAAGAGTCAAAATAATTATCAGAGGAGTTGTCCAAGAGCAGGGACCACGTGTGGTGGGCTACAGAAAGACCTGGAATCAGGAATTAGAAAACAATAAGTAATGGACTCCATGGTCTGTATGCACCCTTGCCACACAATCATATATTGCTGGAGAAAGAGCATGTTGAAGAACGTTTAAAGTTTGATCAGCAACATTTATTACAGCCTGTGAAATACTGGGAGAATATAGTTTGGAAACAATAAAACGAACCTATTTGAGGGTAAAAAAAGCACTGCATCATGTCAATGGCACCTTCAGAAATATATTTACTTAGAAAATTGGTGACGTGTTCAATACTTGTGGTCGTAGAATTGTTATTTTTACAGGCAAAAACATTGAGCACACTGACTATTCATTGGTTATGTCCAGTTCACTTTTAAAGATAATTAATATTTGTAGTTAAAGGTTAAAAGACATGACATGTCCTAAGTACTTAATAGCGATCCTGTGTCCTAGTTTTAAACCCATATTTGATATCCAATTACTGTAAGCATATGGTCTCATTGCAATGATAGAGAATGGAGTACTCTGAAATCTGGATTTACTGTACTTTAAATAAGTTGAGACAGATTAAAGCTTATTGAGGAGATTGGGAGAGAGCAAGCTGAGCGCACAGCTACTAAGGAGGAGTTTTGTGGTAAATTAAGTGCCTAATCAGACTGTTTTGCCTACTAAACATCTTATTGAACTGTGTAATTGAGTCCTAAAAATAGTGCTAAAATCAAACAGATCAGTTTTCTCTGTTACTCTGTAGTGCATTTAACATTGTAAGTAGGACTCTGAAAATCTGATTTACAGATCCATCCATAGTGACTGCTAGTAAAAAAGTATATATTTTGGGCTGTCCATCAGCATTAAATCAGACTATACCATAAAACATCATCAACAACTGCAGGAGAAGGTTGTGGTTCAAGGTCATGAATTGTTATGTGTGGCTTGGCGGTAACCTACTGAAACAGTTTAAAAGGGATACTGTGGCATGACCTAGATAAATTAAGAGTTAGGTTAGGGATGCAAAATGACAGGTTTATAGTATTCTGGATTTCCCTAAAGGTTTGACCTAAATTGTAAGCAGGAGAGGCAATACAAAACACACAATGGTCAGGAATCCATGAAAGAAATACAAGTTAGCCTAGAGCAAATGGCCAAATGGCTACAAAGATGGGAGGGAGCAAGATATTTCCCATGCCTCTACTTTAAATCTTTTAAGTATCTAAATCTATCCTGATTAGCAGACATAGACATACCTCAAGTTCAGTAAAAATTATACCATAATTACTGTAAACTTCAACCGAGACAGTAAAACAATGTGATGTTCGCCTACTGTTAAACCAGAATTTCCCTACAAATAATCAAACTCATTCAAATTGCAGTCGTGTTTATGGATTTTAAGATTCACAAGCCTGAGAGCCATTAAAGTAAATTTTCCAATACTTGGGAATTTCAGTGGGTGTGTACGCACACTACTCAGGGGCAAGTGTGTCCTAACTTGGTCAAACAGAGCGGGGAACTGACTTTATTTGAAGGTCATAGGAGGACCTGTCCCTTGTTTGAGCCTACTAAGAGTGACTAATGAGGAATGTGTATTCTAGCTATATGTTGCTATATGGCATGATACTATAATTCAATGTACTTTCTATTTTATTACTGACACAGGCATAAATTATAGTCTCTGTTTTTCAAACTAATATAAACTACTGAAATCAGGAGAAAGCCAGTTCCTACCTCTGGAGACTCAACTTGCCATGAAGCATAGAAATAAGTGTAAATGCCATCACAGGTCCTTGGGTGCAATAAAACTGAATGTCTGAATTTGAAATTCCATTAAAAAATAGTCCACTGGCATAGTGGAAAACATGGTCAAAACTAGAGATGAGCGAACCGGTTCGGACGAACCGGAATTCGCTCCGAATTTCAGGAAATATTCGATTCGGCACGAACCCGAATATTTTGTGGTTCGTGCCGATCGAATTTTTCCTGAAATTAAAAAAAAAAAATGCCGGCATGGTGGGAGCGGGCCGGCCCGCTCCCACCATGCCGGCATTTATGATGGGGAACTTCGTAAAAGTTCGATTCGGCCGAACCCGAATTTCTTTGTGAAATTCGGCGAATCGGCCGAATCGAACTTTTCAAAAGTTCGCTCATCTCTAGTCAAAACATCTGGGCCTATATCTATAAGATTCCCGAGCCGATCATTCCCCTCCTCCTGGGGAAACCCCCCAGGTAATCCTATTTACTTACCTTTGTTCCCGGTCCAATGGCGCATGTGCGAGCCGTGGCCACATCCCCGCTATCCCTCTAGCAGGGTGTGTGCCTGCGCCAGACATTTTTGAATGGGCAGTGCAGGCACGCTCCCTGTTAGAGGGGAACAGAGGATGCGGCCTTCAGCGTGCTCGGAGCTGCTGCTCTTAGAGACCTAGACGTCAGCGGCTCTGAGCGAACTGATTGGATGAGCGGTCGCGCATGCGCCGTAGGACCGGGAAGAGGTGAGTTGTCTTAGGCGATCAGGGGGGGGTTTCACGCAGGGGGAAAGGACCAAGACCCAGGATAGTCAAAATCCTGGGTTTTGGTCCACGTTGATCATATAATAAATAAAGCTTACTTGACTGTATATTTGTGATTGCGTTGAAAGTTCTCCTGCCAGACTCCTGAACTGGTCATGGTTAGAGATGAGCGAACTTTTGAAAAATTCGATTCGACTGATTCGCCGAATTTTCCGACAAAAATCGTTTCGACCCGAATAAATTCGCGACGAATCGCTATTAAAAACGGCTATTTCTGAGCCTCCTACAGCCTCAATAGGGTTGTAAACCATTCAGCCTTGCTGTAATACGCACAGGATGCGTGCTGGGTTTGTTAAATAATACTTTGAAGAAATATCACATGCAGATCAGAGGCATCGCTAATAGAATCGCAGAGCGGCACAATTGCAGAGAGTTGAAGTGGCATCACTATGAGGGGCAGAAGGAGCCCAAATATACACTGGAGTTGGCCTCAGGAGCCCAAAAATTGGATGAATCACACCCTGGAGTTGGCAGAAGTTGGCAGCAGCAGCAGGAGCCCAAATATACACTGGAGTTGGCTTCAGGAGCCCAAAAATTGGATGAATCACACCCTGGAGTTGGCAGAAGTTGGCAGCAGCAGGAGCAGGAGCCCAAATATACACTGGAGTTGGCCTCAGGAGCCCAAAAATTGGATGAATCACACCCTGGAGTTGGCAGAAGTTGGCAGCAGCAGCAGCAGGAGCCCAAATATACACTGGAGTTGGCCTCAGGAGCCCAAAAATTGGATGAATCACACCCTGGAGTTGGCAGGAGTTGACAGTAGTAGCAGCAGGAGCCCAAATATACACTGGAGTTGGCCTCAGGAGCCCAAAAATTGGATGAATCACACCCTGGAGTTGGCAGAAGTTGGCAGCAGCAGCAGCAGGAGCCCAAATATACACTGGAGTTGGCCTCAGGAGCCCAAAAATTGGATGAATCACACCCTGGAGTTGGCAGAAGTTGGCAGCAGCAGCAGCAGGAGCCCAAATATACACTGGAGTTGGCTTCAGGAGCCCAAAAATTGGATGAATCACACCCTGGAGTTGGCAGGAGTTGACAGTAGTAGCAGCAGGAGCCCAAATATACACTGGAGTTGGCTTCAGGAGCCCAAAAATTGGATGAATCACACCCTGGAGTTGGCAGAAGTTGGCAGCAGCAGCAGCAGGAGCCCAAATATACACTGGAGTTGGCCTCAGGAGCCCAAAAATTGGATGAATCACACCCTGGAGTTGGCAGAAGTTGGCAGTAGTAGCAGCAGGAGCCCAAATATACACTGGAGTTGGCCTCAGGAGCCCAAAAATTGGATGAATCACACCCTGGAGTTGGCAGAAGTTGGCAGTAGTAGCAGCAGGAGCCCAAATATACACTGGAGTTGGCTTCAGGAGCCCAAAAATTGGATGAATCACACCCTGGAGTTGGCAGAAGTTGGCAGTAGCAGCAGCAGGAGCCCAAATATACACTGGAGTTGGCTTCAGGAGCCCAAAAATTGGATGAATCACACCCTGGAGTTGGCAGGAGTTGACAGTAGCAGCAGCAGGAGCCCAAATATACACTGGAGTTGGCCTCAGGAGCCCAAAAATTGGATGAATCACACCCTGGAGTTGGCAGGAGTTGACAGTAGCAGCAGCAGGAGCCCAAATATACACTGGAGTTGGCTTCAGGAGCCCAAAAATTGGATGAATCACACCCTGGAGTTGGCAGAAGTTGGCAGCAGCAGCAGCAGCAGGAGCCCAAATATACACTGGAGTTGGCTTCAGGAGCCCAAAAATTGGATGAATCACACCCTGGAGTTGGCAGGAGTTGACAGTAGTAGCAGCAGGAGCCCAAATATACACTGGAGTTGGCTTCAGGAGCCCAAAAATTGGATGAATCACACCCTGGAGTTGGCAGAAGTTGGCAGCAGCAGCAGCAGGAGCCCAAATATACACTGGAGTTGGCCTCAGGAGCCCAAAAATTGGATGAATCACACCCTGGAGTTGGCAGAAGTTGGCAGTAGTAGCAGCAGGAGCCCAAATATACACTGGAGTTGGCCTCAGGAGCCCAAAAATTGGATGAATCACACCCTGGAGTTGGCAGAAGTTGGCAGTAGTAGCAGCAGGAGCCCAAATATACACTGGAGTTGGCTTCAGGAGCCCAAAAATTGGATGAATCACACCCTGGAGTTGGCAGAAGTTGGCAGTAGCAGCAGCAGGAGCCCAAATATACACTGGAGTTGGCTTCAGGAGCCCAAAAATTGGATGAATCACACCCTGGAGTTGGCAGGAGTTGACAGTAGCAGCAGCAGGAGCCCAAATATACACTGGAGTTGGCCTCAGGAGCCCAAAAATTGGATGAATCACACCCTGGAGTTGGCAGGAGTTGACAGTAGCAGCAGCAGGAGCCCAAATATACACTGGAGTTGGCTTCAGGAGCCCAAAAATTGGATGAATCACACCCTGGAGTTGGCAGAAGTTGGCAGCAGCAGCAGCAGCAGGAGCCCAAATATACACTGGAGTTGGCTTCAGGAGCCCAAAAATTGGATGAATCACACCCTGGAGTTGGCAGGAGTTGACAGTAGCAGCAGCAGGAGCCCAAATATACACTGGAGTTGGCCTCAGGAGCCCAAAAATTGGATGAATCACACCCTGGAGTTGGCAGGAGTTGACAGTAGCAGCAGCAGGAGCCCAAATATACACTGGAGTTGGCTTCAGGAGCCCAAAAATTGGATGAATCACACCCTGGAGTTGGCAGAAGTTGGCAGCAGCAGCAGCAGCAGGAGCCCAAATATACACTGGAGTTGGCTTCAGGAGCCCAAAAATTGGATGAATCACACCCTGGAGTTGGCAGGAGTTGACAGTAGCAGCAGCAGGAGCCCAAATATACACTGGAGTTGGCCTCAGGAGCCCAAAAATTGGATGAATCACACCCTGGAGTTGGCAGAAGTTGGCAGCAGCAGCAGCAGGAGCCCAAATATACACTGGAGTTGGCCTCAGGAGCCCAAAAATTGGATGAATCACACCCTGGAGTTGGCAGGAGTTGACAGTAGTAGCAGCAGGAGCCCAAATATACACTGGAGTTGGCTTCAGGAGCCCAAAAATTGGATGAATCACACCCTGGAGTTGGCAGAAGTTGGCAGTAGTAGCAGCAGGAGCCCAAATATACACTGGAGTTGGCTTCAGGAGCCCAAAAATTGGATGAATCACACCCTGGAGTTGGCAGAAGTTGGCAGCAGCAGCAGCAGGAGCCCAAATATACACTGGAGTTGGCTTCAGGAGCCCAAAAATTGGATGAATCACACCCTGGAGTTGGCAGAAGTTGGCAGCAGCAGCAGCAGGAGCCCAAATATACACTGGAGTTGGCTTCAGGAGCCCAAAAATTGGATGAATCACACCCTGGAGTTGGCAGAAGTTGGCAGCAGCAGCAGCAGGAGCCCAAATATACACTGGAGTTGGCTTCAGGAGCCCAAAAATTGGATGAATCACACCCTGGAGTTGGCAGCAGCAGCAGCAGGAGCCCAAATATACACTGGAGTTGGCTTCAGGAGCCCAAAAATTGGATGAATCACACCCTGGAGTTGGCAGAAGTTGGCAGCAGCAGCAGGAGCCCAAACATTACTTTAAAGAGACCCTGGAGTTGGCTTCAGGAGCCCAAAAATTGGATGATTCACACCCTGGAGTTGGCAGCAGCAGCAGCAGGAGCCCAAATATACACTGGGGTTGGCTTCAGGAGCCCAAAAATTGGATGAATCACACCCTGGAGTTGGCAGCAGCAGCAGCAGGAGCCCAAATATTACTATAAAGAGACACTGGGGTTGGCTTCAGGAGCCCAAAAATTTGATGAATCACACCCTGGAGTTGGCAGCAGCAGGAGCCCAAATATTACTTTAAAGAGACACTGGGGTTGGCTTCAGGAGCCCAAAAATTGGATGAATCACACCCTGTGGAGAGTCATGTGGAGAAAAAGTAGCTTAGTTAGTAATATCTACATAAAATTATGAATAAACAAATGCAAAAGTATTGCCAAAGTGAAGTTTTGTTTGAGGGTGTGTTTCCACCTTTTAATTAAATCAGAAACAAGAAGGTATCATTGCCTCTGACTAATTAGCCCTCAAAAATTCTTGGAATTTTTAATCTGGAATCATGTCTGATCCGTCTTATCCGAAGAATATTAATAAAAAGTAAGAGTAACGGAAAGGATTTTTTATCAATACTTACTTGTGGTCCGATGCGGAGGAATGTCTGTAACTGGAGAGCAGCGCCTTAAATCTGTTTTGCACGATCCATCTTTCTTTAGTGTAGGTCTGGCCCCGTCATCAATCTACTGGAATACATCAGGCATTGTTGGGAGGAAAGCTTGGATGATCCAAGCGCCATTCATTTCCACGCAGGGCAGTCTCTGGAAAAAAAAAGTCTGTATAAACCAGGGTCTTTTTCATATAAAAACAAATGGTTATTCTTGCTTGTAAACCATATGTTCCACAGATTTACCAGTCATTGTGTCAGCCAATGAAGCAACTTTGTCTCGAAGTGCTGCAAAAGCAGTCCACTGCATCACAAGTGGCATCTGACACCCCCAGTCAACTGTCTGTCTGTTATGCTTTGGGTTCAGCTCCACTATCCATTGATGAAGATCTGATAATCATAAAATTCAGCAGCTACTGCCCAGCCAAGAAGTGGAGGAGACACTCGCCTCTTCTTCCAGTAGCCGGCAATTAGTGATGAGGAGAGTGTCGTGGGAGGAGGTGTTGCAAGCCGAGGTAGTGGAAGAGGGTCCCTGGAGTCTGCGGCGGTGGCGGCGGCAGCAGCAGCAGATTATTGCGGACTGTTGTTCGGAAAAATCAGCTACTCAGCGATGTGGCAGTGTTTCATGCAGCATCCTGGGGAGAAAAAGTAGGTTAGTTAGTGTATATACATAAAATTATGAATAGACAAATGCAATAGTATTGCCAAAGTGAAGTTTTGTTTGAGGGTGTGTTTCCACCTTGTAATTAAATCAGAAACAACTAGCTATCATTTGCCTCTGAATAATTAGCCCTCAAAAATTCTTGGAATTTTTAATCTTGATGTCTGAGGGATTTCTCCTCTCAGACAGCGTCACCATAAGTCCAGCCTGCTGCATTACACTTGGAAGAACATCTTGTTTGCGCTGCGACAAGGAAGCCAAAGTCATGCGTCCTCACATGGCACACGTGTTCAGTCTAGTTTTTAAGTCTTGCCCCCATCTGAAAGAACAACAGGAAAGAAAGTTAGCATGCACTTCTGGCACTCCTACACCACGAAGCACAACCCTATTGAGCCTCAGCGGTGTACCCCACCATAGTCTGATTTGCGATGTTTCCACCCGTTGGAATTCCACCCTCCATATGCAGGATCCACTATAGCAGTGGTCCCCAACCCTGTCCTCAAGGCCCACCAACAGGCCAGGTTTTGCAGATCTCCACAAAGATGCACAGGTGGAGTAATTAGTGCAGCTGCAGAGCAATAGAGCTGGCTATTTGGAGATCCAAAAAACATGACTTGTTGGTGGGCCTTGAGGACAGGGTTGAGGACCACTGCACTATAGGAACAGAGAAAAGCCATCACGGATTTCTGGATGATCCAAACGGATAGGGGGACACCTGTGTAAATTCAATGTAAACCATTGGCAGCTCATACGTGACACCGACCGTTTGCTCAGGCCCTTTGAGGAAGCTACGTTATTAGTCAGTTGCCAGGACTATGAGATGAACGATGAGATTCCACTGCTTCATGTACTACAACACATGTTGGAAACCATGGCTGGTCAGGGCACTGGAGACATGGCACATACATTTCACAGCCACATGAAGCCTGTGGGGGCTGAAGTGGAGGAGGAGGAGGGGGTGGGGCAAAGCAAACCACAGTTTAGGTTTCACAAAATGACCATTTTATCTAGTCATCTGACAGAAGAGGAGGAGCAGGAGCAGCCACAGGAGCTAGAGGGTTGTGAGTAAGGTGAGACAGAGGACCCAGACACACCGTGGCAGTTTACAGTGGAGATGGAGACAGGTAGTCCCTCCGAGTCATTTGCACAAATGGCACGATGCATGCTCACATGCTTGCGTACTAGTGAGCGCAGAATTGTCTCCATTTGTCAGCGGGAAGACTTCTGGCTCTCCAACTTATTGGACCCTCGCTTCCGGCACAAAATGGGGGCATTTTTTACGCCCACTGAGAGGGAGGACAAACTGACCTACTACAGAGACATCCCACGTAGTCAGTTGGGCGATGTCTATCTGCGCCATGGCCCATACTCCCGCAGGTCTGACTCGGGGGGACCTCTGCGATCACCTTCCACTGCCATGGCTGCTGGGGGGGTGGAAGGAGCAGCAGCAGCAGCTCCATCAGCAGCAGCCTCAGTCTTCAGTCGCTAGTGAGTAGCTTTCTACACCCGCATAGTGAGTCTACTCATGAGCAGCAGGAAGACCTGGAGCTGGACCTCAAACAGCAGGTCATGTCATACCTTGACATGACCATGCCAACACACCTTCAAGATCCACTGGATTTGCTGGGAAGCCAAACTTGACTTGTGCCCGCAACTAGCAGAGTTTGCCCTGGAAAAGCTGTACTGGCCGGACAGTAGTTGATTTAGATGGCAACTGGGCTGCTCTATATAACGAAGCAAAATGGCAAATTTACCTCACTATATGAGCTATTGCCCCTCAGATTTACACAGGGGCTGCTCTATATTATGCTGCAAAGTGGCAAATTTACCTCACAATATAAGCTATTGCCCCTCAGATTTACACAGGGGCTGCTCTATATTATGCTGCAAAATGGCAAATTTACCTCACAATATAAGCTATTGCCCCTCAGATTTACACAGGGCCTGCTCTATATAACGAAGCAAAATGGCAAATTTACCTCACTATATAAGCTATTGCCCCTCAGATTTACACAGGGGCTGCTCTATATTATGCTGCAAAATGGCAAATTAACCTCACAATATAAGCTATTGCAGCTCTATATAAATAAAAATAAATAAATAAAAAAAGGGCCTGTAGAAGCTTATTTAGTATAACAGATAGGGTGACATGTGCTGGTTTGGGATGCCCATATGGGCTAGTGTTTTGGCAGCAGTACAAAAACCAATGCAAAATGCAATAGCTTAATAAAGCTGATGCTGATCAACGCTTATTTAGTATAACAGATGGGGTGCAACATGCAGGTTTGGGATGCCCTGCGGCCTGGTGTATTTAAAGCAGACCAAAACCAATTCAAAATGCAATAACTTAATAAAGCTGAGGCTGTAGATGCTTATTTAGTATAAACAGGTAGGGTGCAAGGTGCAGCTTTGGGGTGCCCTGCGGCCTGGTTAAATGAAAGCAGTCAAAAAGGAAGTGCAAACTGAAGTAGCTTAATGAAGCTGATGCTGATCAACGCTTATGTTGTATACCAGATAGGGTGCAAGGTGCAGCTTTGGGGTGCCCTGCGGCCTGGTTTATTAAAATCAGTCAAAAACAAGTGCAAACTGAAGTAGCCTGATCAACGCTTATGTTGTATAACAGATAGGTTTAAAATAGCATGTGCCTTGGGATGCCCGTGTGGCCTGTTATATTTCAAGCTGAACAAAAAGTAACAATAATCCAAGTATGAGACATCATTTTGACCTTCTTCACAGCGCCATACTTTGAAAAAAAAAAATTAATTTCATGCCGATCAATCCAAAGGTCAATGCCCCTAACAAAAATAGTGTTCGGCATAAGTTTTCCTTCTGGAAGGACGTAACCTTTAGTTTACATGGTTGGGGTAGGTTATCTTACAAATTGGGATACCACAGGCAGCAGTGTCATTGAAAGAGACAGATTGTAATGCAGGCCATACGCAAGCAGAGAAACTCAGGCTGCAACAGGCCTATTTAGTTTACATGGTTGGGGTAGGTTATCTTACAAATTGGGATACCCCACTGTATATGAAACCGAATATAAATGCACACCCAAAAGTGGACACTCAGCCTCCAAGAGGCCTGCTTAGTTTAAATAAGAGAGCTGCTTAGTATGGTAGGTAGGTTATGTTATGTTACAGAATGGGATGCCCCAAGCAGACTTGAGATCAGTATATATGCACACAGCAGCAGTGTGTTAGCAGGCTCATACAGGCCAAATTTCTTTAAATAACTGTGCAGCTTACAGTTAATGCAGAGGCTAATGGTATGTTACAGAATGGGATGCCCCAAAGCAGACTTGAGATCAGTATATATGCACACAGCAGCAGTGTGTTAGCAGGCTCATACAGGCCAAATTTCTTTAAATAACTGTGCAGCTTACAGTTAATGCAGAGGCTAATGGTATGTTACAGAATGGGATGCCCCAAGCTGACTTGAGATCAGTATATATGCACACAGCAGCAGTGTGTTAGCAGGCTCATACAGGCCAAATTTCTTTAAATAACTGTGCAGCTTACAGTTAATGCAGAGGCTAATGGTATGTTACAGAATGGGATGCCCCAAGCAGACTTGAGATCAGTATATATGCACACAGCAGCAGTGTGTTAGCAGGCTCATACAGGCCAAATTTCTTTAAATAACTGTGCAGCTTACAGTTAATGCAGAGGCTAATGGTATGTTACAGAATGGGATGCCCCAAAGCAGACTTGAGATCAGTATATATGCACACAGCAGCAGTGTGTTAGCAGGCTCATACAGGCCAAATTTCTTTAAATAAATGTGCAGCTTACAGTTAATGCAGAGGCTAATGGTATGTTACAGAATGGGATGCCCCAAAGCAGACTTGAGATCAGTATATATGCACACAGCAGCAGTGTGTTAGCAGGCTCATACAGGCCAAATTTCTTTAAATAACTGTGCAGCTTACAGTTAATGCAGAGGCTAATGGTATGTTACAGAATGGGATGTCCCAAAAACCAGAGAGCACCTGGCAGGCAGCAGTAAGACTATGCACAGCAAAAGTGTCTTTATCATGCCTAATTTCAATTAGAATAGGTGCAAATGGTTAGGTTCTTAAATAGAGGCTGGTGTAGTCACAGAATGGGATGCCCTAAAAACCAGCAGTAAGTACACCTGGCAGGGACAAGTTGTGCTATGCCCAGCAAAAGTGTCTTTATCAGGCCTAATTTCAAATATGATAAGAGCAAATGCTTATATGGTCTTAAACAGAGGCTGCTTTAGTCACAGAATGGGATGCCCCGGGCAGGAATCGAGCTGGCAGGGTCCAGTAGGCCTTTGGCCAGCAAAAGTGTCTTTATCAGGCCTGATTTCTATGAGAATAAGTGCAAATGTTTATTATGCTATTAAATAGAGGCTGCTTTAGTCACAGAATGGGATGCCAGTGCCACAAAAACCAGAGAGCATGCACAGCAAAAGTGTCTTTATCAGGCCTGATTTCTATGAGAATAAGTGCAAATGTTTATTATGCTATTAAATAGAGGCTGCTTTAGTCACAGAATGGGATGCCAGTGCCACAAAAACCAGAGAGCATGCACAGCAAAAGTGTCTTTATCAGGCCTGATTTCTATGAGAATAAGTGCAAATGTTTATTATGCTATTAAATAGAGGCTGCTTTAGTCACAGAATGGGATGCCAGTGCCACAAAAACCAGAGAGCATGCACAGCAAAAGTGTCTTTATCAGGCCTGATTTCTATGAGAATAAGTGCAAATGTTTATTATGCTATTAAATAGAGGCTGCTTTAGTCACAGAATGGGATGCCAGTGCCACAAAAACCAGAGAGCATGCACAGCAAAAGTGTCTTTATCAGGCCTGATTTCTATGAGAATAAGTGCAAATGTTTATTATGCTATTAAATAGAGGCTGCTTTAGTCACAGAATGGGATGCCAGTGCCACAAAAACCAGAGAGCATGCACAGCAAAAGTGTCTTTATCAGGCCTGATTTCTATGAGAATAAGTGCAAATGTTTATTATGCTATTAAATAGAGGCTGCTTTAGTCACAGAATGGGATGCCAGTGCCACAAAAACCAGAGAGCATGCACAGCAAAAGTGTCTTTATCAGGCCTGATTTCTATGAGAATAAGTGCAAATGTTTATTATGCTATTAAATAGAGGCTGCTTTAGTCACAGAATGGGATGCCAGTGCCACAAAAACCAGAGAGCATGCACAGCAAAAGTGTCTTTATCAGGCCTGATTTCTATGAGAATAAGTGCAAATGTTTATTATGCTATTAAATAGAGGCTGCTTTAGTCACAGAATGGGATGCCAGTGCCACAAAAACCAGAGAGCATGCACAGCAAAAGTGTCTTTATCAGGCCTGATTTCTATGAGAATAAGTGCAAATGTTTATTATGCTATTAAATAGAGGCTGCTTTAGTCACAGAATGGGATGCCAGTGCCACAAAAACCAGAGAGCATGCACAGCAAAAGTGTCTTTATCAGGCCTGATTTCTATGAGAATAAGTGCAAATGTTTATTATGCTATTAAATAGAGGCTGCTTTAGTCACAGAATGGGATGCCAGTGCCACAAAAACCAGAGAGCATGCACAGCAAAAGTGTCTTTATCAGGCCTGATTTCTATGAGAATAAGTGCAAATGTTTATTATGCTATTAAATAGAGGCTGCTTTAGTCACAGAATGGGATGCCAGTGCCACAAAAACCAGAGAGCATGCACAGCAAAAGTGTCTTTATCAGGCCTGATTTCTATGAGAATAAGTGCAAATGTTTATTATGCTATTAAATAGAGGCTGCTTTAGTCACAGAATGGGATGCCAGTGCCACAAAAACCAGAGAGCATGCACAGCAAAAGTGTCTTTATCAGGCCTGATTTCTATGAGAATAAGTGCAAATGTTTATTATGCTATTAAATAGAGGCTGCTTTAGTCACAGAATGGGATGCCAGTGCCACAAAAACCAGAGAGCATGCACAGCAAAAGTGTCTTTATCAGGCCTGATTTCTATGAGAATAAGTGCAAATGTTTATTATGCTATTAAATAGAGGCTGCTTTAGTCACAGAATGGGATGCCAGTGCCACAAAAACCAGAGAGCATGCACAGCAAAAGTGTCTTTATCAGGCCTGATTTCTATGAGAATAAGTGCAAATGTTTATTATGCTATTAAATAGAGGCTGCTTTAGTCACAGAATGGGATGCCAGTGCCACAAAAACCAGAGAGCATGCACAGCAAAAGTGTCTTTATCAGGCCTGATTTCTATGAGAATAAGTGCAAATGTTTATTATGCTATTAAATAGAGGCTGCTTTAGTCACAGAATGGGATGCCTCACAGCAGACTTAAGATCAGTTCAGTATATATGCACAGTTAGTTACTATAAGCAGCCTGAAAACGCTAACAAAGGCTGGATGAAAAAAAAAAATTCTCCCTGTCAGCCAGCTCCGTTTTTCCTACCTTTCCCTGGCTTTCTGTCTGTCTCCTGTCTGTCTCCTGCCTGTCTCCTGCCTGTCTCCAGCCTGTCCCTGTCTGTCCCTGTCTCCAGCCTGTCTCCAGCCTGTCTAACTGCCTCAGCTACACAGCGTTCTGTCTGTCTGTCACGAATGCAATAGAGAAATGAGGAAAAGCAAGATGGCCGCCGTTAAATACCGCTGTGTGACGTCACCGGGCTTGCTGGCTGCTGATAGGCTGCATGTGACTGCCCCAGCTTGCACTGGCGCGGGATACATGTCCAGACATGTCCCGCCCGCCATCTTAGAATGCCTGTAATGTAAATGAATGGATGTTAAAGGAAAACTTCGAGTGATCGAATCGCGGGGAAATTCGGATTCGATCCGAATCGAATTTTTCCTGAAATTCGGATCGAATCCGGGTTCGTCCGGATCGATTCGCTCATCCCTAGTCATGGTCATGAATGCAAACACCTCCCCTCGTATTAGAGTAAATGGCAGAAGACCTCATTGCTTTTGGTGGGGGTTTGGTCGGGGTTCACACATTTTGGTCCCCCCTATACTTGTGAGATTCGCAGGTGAAGACAGATGACCGTGGAGCCTTAAAACTCAAAGTCCTGACCGGGAGAGAGAAAAGCAGTATACACAGCAACAAAATTCTGTCTCCAGACACTCATGCATGATTCCTGAATGGGGAAAGGAGAGGAATATGTAGAGTGTTGTTACTTCCCCATTGTGCAGCCAGCCCCATGCTGCTAGGGATGAAGGATTCCCAGGACATAGCATTTCCCTGGATGCAGCCCCTGATACCACACAGATCAGAGGTGCAGTTGCAGGCAGGGAATGCTGTGCTTGTTCTATTCTTCAATAAGTTCATAGCGCTCACTAGTTATTCCAGGCAGTGGAGGTGTATTGCGGTCTTTATCCTCGGGCGCACACAGGTGAAACAAGCTTGCATTATTTCACTGCACCTCTGCAATTCTCAGAAATGCACCCGGAATAAAGGGGGAGCAAGTTAATCCCCCTAGCGAGACCAAGATGGTGAAGGCTACAGCACCTGAAGCTGTTGCAGCAGAAGCATGTGTCAGGAGGCACATTTCATATTAGCTTGCATTTTTGTATGACATATACCAGAAGGGTGGGGGTGGAGGTTAGTCGACTTTTTTTTGTATTTGTTTTCATTGGAGGTCCGCTTTCAAGAAGCCTGCAACTGTAAGTGCACCCCGACCCCACACCACACCTTACTCTAGTGCCACTTTGTGCACATATACCGCCCTTGGCCCAGTGTGTGTACCCATACCTGTTACATTAAAGTCTTTCTCCAAGCAAACACTATAAACACCACTTACTCACCTATAGTCCCGCATACCTGAATGGCATGACCTCGATTTAAACTTACCTCTATCAGTGATCTCTTCTCTGCTGGCCATCATCACGGCCCTCTATTAAACTGAATGGAGTGGGTGTGACCAGTCATCATGACTGATGCCAGGAAAGAGCATGGAGGCAGAGGTGAGTTTCATTAACCCAGAATATCACCAATCATCTGTGCTGGACTATAGGTGAGTATGTGGGGTTTATTGTTTAGGCCTGTACAATCTCTTTAATGCTAATGCTTAGTTTGTGACAGCAGGCATTTTAACTTTACTTTTGTTGTTTAGTCCTTTATTATTGGTGCTTGGCAGTCAGTTGACATACAGTAGGTGGCTAATTAAAAAGGACTAACACTCTTACAAGAAAGAGTTCTCTGCATCTCTCCAGTGCAAATCAGATTGCTTCACATAAAAATTAATTTACCTTTTTGTAACTTCCACCATGGTCAATTTCTCCCCTCAATGATGTCCTATGGACCTGTTATTCCTATATATTAGTGGCTATTTCATTTAAGCCCTCTACTTTGTTGGCTTAAGAAAAAAAACAACTGTGCACACAGCTTTTATTAATAGTCAGCAAGTTTATGAAATAAAATTATCAATAGCACCTTATTCTGGCCAATAATCTGCAGAAAGGAGATCAATGAATAATAGATATGATCCCCGCACTTCCTGAGCTTGTCCAGTAACACATCCCAAGTTAGTCAAGAAAAGGGTCACACCATGTCTATAAATTATTCTCCGAGTGTTATGTGAAACAGCTTGTGATTTGTGATTGCATTGTGAGAAGTAATTTCAGATTTAGTGAAGAGATTAGAAACTGCAGGAATAATCCATCTCTCTACCTGCATTGCTTCGCCTGCTTCTGTCCCCAGCCAATCTCCATCGTGCTGTGCCTGAATACAGGTTTTTCCGTGCACACAGACAGATACATGGCACATTCTACATCTACCAAATTCATGTCAAGGTATGGATTAAAAGCAAATCTACGCAAACATCCATCCCGCTTAATCCACTTTAATATCAGGTTTACTTTTTTCAATTGTAGAAGAAATTTCAGATTATGTTAAAAAAAATCAGAAGCACAAAAAGCTAATGAGCCGTAGGGATAACTGTTTAATGTTACCTGCTTTTTTGTTTTAAAGTGGACCATAACCCAGCAAACTTGTAAAATACATTTGTCCAAAGCCCTTGCCAATACTCCCTTCTTAGGGTATAGAACTAGAAATGGATATTTTCGCTTTTCGAATCATCCTGGAACACTTTTTTCTTGCTGTCCGTCAAAGTGAGGGTAACTTTGGGACATTTAGCTTAAATCATCAAAACACATGGGACTATTTACACAGTCAAGATTCTGTACATCTTCCTAAAGACATCCTCGGACCATATTAAGGACCCACTTGTTTTCAAACGCAGCCAACTTTGGTGATTGCTTTTGGAGTCAATGCAGTCCCTGTGGTCACAGCGTCCATTGTCTGGATCACCATCCACTCTGGAGATACAAATAAAACATGATTAATGCACAATCAGCATTTTGGATAAGCAATAAACTCACATGGATGACGGTTGGGAGAACAGTCCATGCGACTTGCTTGTTGCACTGTTCCGTCGTCTGCCATGTCGTTGCCCCAGCAGAAAAAGGATTAGGCAGTAGTTTTTGCTGAGTTTATTGATTCTGTCCTCCAACTCGTAGCCTTCCCACTGAAAAGGTAACTTGAAACACATCACTCCCTGAATGGCCTTTGGTGTTTGTGGCAAATATTTCTGTTGATTCCTTTTTAGCAAGTCATCTGTTGTGTCTGAATTAACACACAAACTAGACTCCCCCATCTTCCACCTGGGATACGAACTGGGCATAGGTCAGACATATCTTCATTGGGCCAGTTAAGTTTGTCAATTAGGTTTACCCATGGCAACATTTAGTGGGTCTACTACTATACAAACATTCCAAGGCCTTGACCTTTCACCACAACATATGTAGCTTCCATGGTATTGGGGGTGTGTGTGTTGTAACATGTATATTGTAACTTGAGGGGGTACTATTGAGGCCTGTACCAGGTCCAATAAAACCTCACCACTCTGATTAGGACACTCATTAACCTAGACACAGGAACCCCGCTTCCTCCCCCTAACCCTCATATATTGTAACTTCTATGCATGCATTCATTCAAAACACCTTTATGTAGTAGGTTGCAGGTCACATGTGTTAAAATTAATGTGGGACACACATTTAGTCAGGGCGACAGCCCATAAAGCAGGGGTGTGTCTTGTGTTCCTGTGCCGACAGATTTGGAATCACACCACAGTGAAAGTAGCAATGTCCAAAACTCTGAGCAAGATGGCTAAGTGAAACACAAAACACAGAAGCCCCAAAAGAAGCCCACAAAGGAGACACAAAAGGAGTTCATCAAGGAACACATGGAGGAGCCTCAACAGCTAGTTTTAAACAAAGGTATCCTGTCACAAACCACAGCAGGAGAATGATATACTGGCACAAGAATATGATGGCTAAATGTAAAATACATGGCACTGTGTGTAGTGGTACACCAGAATGTGGGTTGTCAAGGGGCAGTAAGTGCCATGTGGCCGTAGGACCAAATGACTTTTACTAATTCTGCTTTTTTTGTCCAAAAGGTGGTGGACTTCCAGATTACCTGGAGTTGTCCGAGTGGGAACATTTTGTTGAGGAAATCATGACCCCCGGAAGCCTTGTGGGTGTGGATGGCACTATGGATAGCAACCGGCTTAACTTAAGTGGTAAGTGTGGTCAACAATAACACCCACCAATGACCCATGGCTGAAACTAACTGACAAACTAGCTGACAACCATTTCTTGACAGATAATGAAGCCGATGCTGGCAACATCCCCCCAAACACAAAACAGTCTGAGGTGCCCCAAACACCACAATCAGGCCAAGGAGGCACACACATGACTCCAGTCACACAGAAACAGACGATTGTCCTGGATTTTTATCTTGTGGAAGAAAGTGCAACCAAGGAGCAGCCAATGCAAACGGCAGCTGGCACTTCAACGCAAACCACCAGCAAAACTCGAACCCATGCACGGCGCTAGGTGGAACGGCATGAAGGTCAACTGTGACTTGTGAGGAGGAACAGGAGGCCCTCAAAGCACAATGTCAACGCATACATCATGCTCATGTGGTGTATCACTACCAAATACGGCATCAGATAATCCTAATCCACTGAGACCTTGCACAATGTGCAAGCGGAGGTGGAGCAAAGACGCTACAATTTTTTGTTGTAGGAAATCCTTGGTGCAAAGGACAGCTGACCCTTCCAAGCCCACATTGCATAACAGTGATTTGATTTTGGATTGTGCCCTAATGGTTGAATGTGTTATTTTTGTGTTTTTCACCGTGTGTTTTCTTACTGGTTTTGCTTAGCTTGTGTTTACAGGGCATTTTATAGAGAGATGGTGGTGGGTGGGGGTTAGGGTCACTTAGCCAGGTGTGGGTGTGTGGAGGGATGGCGACTAAATCCTATTAACAGGCATCATTGAATTTAAGTTATGTCTTGTTGGGCTCTGGCTCCTGCATTTGAATTAAAATTGTGTACACAATCAATAAACTATGCAAACACAGCTGTTCCGGTGAATAATGTTTGTGTGGTATTTAAACAAGGCTTGGCACGACCAGTTGATTGGCAACTAACACATCATATTAAACATCCATCCAAAAATACTAACAAAACTAATTATATATAATTAGATATAATTTGAGTAAAAACTGTATTTTAAAGTGGACCAAAACCCACAGAGATTGGCCCAGAACCGATTGATTCCCTCCCCCCTGGGCATCCAGAATCAGGATGCCCCGCTGTGTGAAAACCCCCAGGGCCTCGCCCTTATACTCAGCTTCTTTCCCAGGTGGGCAAATTGAAACATGCATCCAGTTGAGCATATTGCCTTCCACAAACAAGAAACAACTATATAAAATATGTTAACCACTGGTTTCCGCAAAGGTAGTTGACCATACTCTGAGGCACGATTTAAGATTAGGTACATTATTTGGACACCCATGTCTGTTGTGTTCACTCGACTTAGGGAAAAATATTGCCAAGTCCAGAGTGTCCTGCTATTCTACCTAGCTAAAGAGAAACACTCCATCTGCAAGCAGAGAGCACAGAATGTTTTGAACATTACACTGTGTTCCAAATTAGAAAATGAATGCAACAAACATCACAAGGTAGGTTGGGATAAACATAACCTAACCACAGAGATGCAGGCTGCAAGTCACACTCCAAGAAACACTACTACTGCTCTATGCTTGGCTAATAAAAAGGCTGTAACATTGATTAGACAAATGTCCTTTGTCTTTAACTACACTGTAGGGCTTACTGTCCATTTCTCCTTGCTTCATACACATATGCAGAGATTGTGGGGCCAAACAATCAAATGGTGAGTAAGGCAGGGACTTACCTCCAAACACCAGGGACCAGCACAGAGCAACACAATGCAGAACAATGGTAATAAACGCTTCCCGGTACCGCAAATACAAGCCTGAGTTATGCAGGATGTGTGAGTCATGGTATAGCCCTGGAAATCCAGCAACAACACTCAAAAGCAGACAACACTGCCATTAGGCTCGATTCAGAGAGACAAAAAAAAACTTCCGTTTTAGTTCCGATCTGTTTTTTTTTTGGAAATGTTTCCGTTCTCGTATGAGTGTACTAGCGATTCTATACATGCATTGAAAACCTTCTGTAAAGTTTCCGTCTGTTCGTACGGCAGATTACGAATACGAGGATGTCATTTTCCATCCAGACTTTTACGTTTCATTTTCACGTTACAACGTAGGCTTTCGTTTTTGCCCTTTTCCCATCGTATCCTCCAACAAATCCTTTACGTTTCCCGTTTCTGTTTCCCTTTTTCAATAAATAATCGTCCAGACGGAAATCCTTACGATCTTGCGCCTGCGCACTACAAACTTCACTCATTAAAGTGCTCGCCTACATATTTGCCACCCTCACTTCTACTACAGTGTTTAGCTAAATCACTTAGCACTATCCTCCATCTTCCCTTTTGGACCCTTAAAGCTCACCCAAACCACTTAGCACTATCTTCCATCTTCCCTTTTGGACCCTTAAAGCTCACCCAAACCACTTCTCGGTTATGTTCTTCTTCCATTTTAGCCCCCTAAAACTTACCCAAATCACTTCTCGGTCATGTGAATATTCATCTTTAAATATTTCTGGGCCCATTAGTTTTGTGTTAATGTATTTCGTAAATGAAATGACAATGTAACATTTTTTTTTATTCCATCATAAAATATAAAATTGTAAAAAATTATGAAAATATTTACAACTATAAAAAACAAAATACATAGCAATGGCAGGCCACTGAACATTATTCTTCATCTGTGGTCCCCAACGAGTTGCGCAGCTCCTGCATCTCGCCCACCAACTGAAGGACCCTGACACTCAGTTGTGCCACTCTGGCACGTGTGGTCCCTGTTAAAAAACGTAAATTTAAATATTGGGATAACCTTGTTGGGGTCACACTGCAGTGCCCCCCCCCCCCCCCGTATGGTCCAAACACCTAAATCTGGACTTCAAAAGCCAGAGGGCCCTCGCCACCACGGGCCGGGTTTTGCATAGTGCCTGATTAGAGAACCCCTGGCCCGCATTCTGCAGGCAAAGAACGGGCATCAGGAGCAAGGGCGAGTGGCACATTTTGCAGTTCCTGCAACCAAATATAAAATAATTACACAAAGCAAAGGTAACCAACTAAAACAATAACTCTTTCAACAAATTAAGATTCAAGTTTAACAATCCAAATATAATTCACAAAGGACATAAGTCTAAAAAAATATAGCAATTATATGGATATGTGGAAAAATAAATGTTTACCAGTGGGAGCAGGACAACCCATGGCATGTGGCTGGCAAACCACAGGAAACATCGGTGGCCAATGAGCAAGACTGTCCTGTATCCAAAAAGCACTGTGTGCACGCTGTGTGGCAAAGTTAGTGGCAGACAATGTAAGAGGAACGAGGCCAAGTCAATTGAATGTGGCACATTGTGGATAAGGCACTGTGAGAACCAAGGGGGTGACCAGGGATGTCACATGAGAGATGACAGAGAGTGTGACACCAATGGAGTTTAAAAGCACAGGGTGGGGGGCTATCATTGTTGCACATCTTAAATGGCTATATTGCAAACATTCTGAGGGAGGCATCCACATTTGTCTCTGGTGTGTCAATAATTATTTGGTTATCTTCCTCAAAATGAGTGCAAACAAAGGCAAAATGTTACTGTATGAGATTACAAAGGCCATGAAATTAATTGCATGGGCAAAACCCATTGTGGTACACCACTGGCGGTGAGCTGGAACATCCACCATGGGTAAAAAAAAAACAACCTGAGGCTGGAGCAACAATCTGACGCAGCATCGACAATGCCTATAACGTGATAAAGGGACAACACTGCAACACAATGCATAAAACCTGACAGTAATGTAAACACTGATGAGAACACTGGGTATTTTTGGTATGCATATGTGTGGGGGAATAACAAAGATCTACCTACATCAGGCAGACAACAGGCACAGGTTCACCTGCACTCAAAATAGATTGCTGTAGACGTGAATTTATGTGAAAGTCACATTTAATGAGAGGTTGGGCCCATAGCCATGTACACTTTCTCAGCCTCTACATAACACTCTTGTAGGCAGATCACATGGGGTGTACTGTAGTGATGCTGTTAAGGTACTGAGTTGCTCAAACTCAGCACTGTTACAGGAAGCCATTTATCAGGACCTGGAGTATTTGACACGCGTAGCCTAGGTGAGGGGCTTGGTGGCACAATTTAATGCTAGGGTGTGCTTTGTGGGGGAAAGAAGGTAGGTACGCCACTGTGGCTGACACCAGCATGGCAGACATAAATGCAAAGATACAGATGCAACAAAGAGCAATGCACACACATGCACAGTAAAAGAAAATTGGCTGGAGAAAATACATACACATAGCATTTGGGGATGAGAAAACAGCATTAAATTAGCCACAAACACGTGAAAACAGCGGGCAAATAAAGAGGAAGTAAATTCACAGTCCATCAAAATCCAAGGAATCTAACATAAGTGGGGAGGAGCAATGTCGGTACATCTTATAGGGCGAATGTAAAGACAAATTTAAAAAAGTCAACTCACATGTTACGGGCACTCCTGCGTTGCTGGCCAGGCTGCCTGCCACAACACGGGAGGTTGGAAGAAGATGGAGGAGTGGCGGGCTCTCTCCCCATCCCTGCCACTGCTGTTGCTGTCTCTTCTGGCCAAGGCACATGCACTGACCCAGCTCGGCGCATTCCACATGGAGCTGGGTGTTTGCGTGTCTTGGCTGGTAAGTAACTGCAGCTACAGCAGCGATGGGGACACCGCCCGCCACTGCTCCATCTTCTTCTGGCTTCCCGTTGCTGTTGCTGCCTCTTCCAACTGGGGCACACACAAACACCTGGCCCAACTCCACCCGCTGGGCATAGCCTGCACCGAGTCGCCACAGGCCACACCCACCGGGTATACAGGTGTCCTGTTTGCGTGTCTTGGTTGGAAAGTAACATATACAACAGTTGGAGTACAGAAGTAGATGGAGGATCAGCGGCCGCTGTCCCCATTCCCGTCACTGCTGTCACTGCTTTTTTCCGGCTAGGACACACGATAACCCAGCTCCGTACAGCTAGTCACCCACCAGCTTGCATGTGCCCAGCCAGAACAGGCAGCGACAGTAGTGGTGGGGACACTCCTCCATCTTCTTCTGGCCTCCTGCAGTGTAGCACCCTGGCCAGCAACGTGGGAGCGCCAGTAACATGGGAAGGAGGATTGCCACACTGCCTTTGGAAATGGGATGGGGGGAATGCTACAATGCCTAAGGGAAGTGGGAGGGGGGAATGCCACACTGCCTATGGGAAGGAGGAATGCCACACTGCCTATGGGAATGGTAGGGGAGAATTCCACACTGCCTATGGGAAATGGGAGGGGGGAATGCCACGCTGCCTATTGGAAGGTGGAATGCCACACTGCCTATGGGGAATGGCAGGGGGGAATGGCAAAGTGTCTATGGGAATGGAAGGGGGGAATGCCACACTGCCTATGGGAATGGAAGGGGGGAATGCCACACTGCCTATTGAGAATGGAAGGGGGGATGCCACTCTGCCTGTAATTGGAGGATTCTGCACCTTGCCTATTTGGTTCAAAACATTTGGTTTACATTATTATTTTTCTTATTTTCCTGCTACAAATACTAGGTGCGTCTTATGGGCAGGTGTGTCTTATAGGGTGAAAAATGCTGTCATTTCATTAGTAAGAGAAAAAAAAAATACTTATATGTTAGATGTGGGCATAGTCATAAAAACACAGCTTCAGCCTGTTCCACTAGGATACAGAGAATGGAAAGCAATGCAGGATGCCCCGCTGTGTGAACCCCCTGGAACCCCCCTGGAACATAGTATAGTATCAATACGCCACCACATTGCAGCAGTGACACACCTAAGCTTATCTACAGATTTGTTTTAAGTCCTTTCCACTTTGATGTTTATGGAATGTCATTTTTAAATGTCTCTAATTGTTTTTGCTAGATAGTTATCTCCAAGAGACAACAGACGAGGAACAAACTATATCATGGAAAAGAAACCAGGGCACTGGTACTGGTACTGGTTACAGAAAAATGGTGATGGCTCAAAGACAATTAAAAGCTAAGATTTATATTTATAAACCTATTCAGCAAAATAAACCCTACTACTGTGTACCTCTTACATCATGAGAAAAAACATCATCCCTTATGCATCTCATTTGTTCATTTGGCGATGTTCATCTGTCCAGATGTGATTTCCGTATGCACTTATGTGTTCAGGGGTTACGATGGGTTCTGTGGCTCAAAATTTCATTGCATATGCATTTGTTTGCATCTGTGTTGTGCGTCTGTAAAAAATTATGTTTTTTGGGTCCCTCCTCCCTGATGCTACTAGCCAGTATACCAGGCATAGGGTCTAGGGTCCCCATGGCTAGGAGCCAGAACAGTCAGGCTCCAGCCATAGCAGGACAACAGCCTACATGCCTTCTGCACAGGTACAGTGGGAGGCAGCCCTGGAAAAACACCAGGTCTGTGTCTGTTATTCAGCAAACGTGGCATACTCAAGATACTTCCCCTAGGGGGTTCTTATTTCTAAATTGGAACTAGCTTTACCTCATTAGAAACTGCTCGAACCTCACTCCCCCCAAAAAAGTATATTTTAATTGTTGAGGTTGAGTTCCAACTAAACTTTTGCGAATACTGACAGAGCTTACCACATTTTAATGAATAAATCCTTAAACCATACAACCCCCCTAAAAGAAACAGTGCTCATAAGCATGGCAAATCAGATTGCTGCACATAAAAAAAATGTACCCTTTTTTAACTCCTGTCAAAATTCCTCTCTCAATGGCATCCTAGGCATCTGCCAGTGGCAAAAATGAAGTGCCTGTCCCCTGCTGCTTGGCATTATGAGTTATGTTGGTTAAGTCCAGGCGGCAGCACGGCTAGGATGCTGCAAAAGTAATAAGCCCTCCGGGTGCTCCAAGATAATCGCGACCAGGATAAAATCAGCTCCATGTATGGAGGACAGGAAACTCTCTGCCACTGCACACCAGCCCAATTTGTTCCCCCCAACCCCCCGTGGTAGCAATGAGGCGGTAGTCACAGCACATCTACATAGGTCAATAACAATTGACTTTTGAATTGCAGACAGTTCAAAGGTCCAATGAAGTCTAATGTCCTTTGGGGTGTCAGCAAGGGGCGACACCCCACTGTCACCGGAGACCTTTTGTTCCACTCCAGTCGCCTGTCCAGACTATACAACTAAGAGTCCCCCATTGGTCTGGGACCTGCCTGCCACAACGCGTGGTGCAGGCCAAGTCTGATTGGGGTGGCGGGTCCTGGATAACCACCCCTCTGGTTTGGGAAAAGCTCACCTCCACAGACTTGTGCTGCCTGATGAGGAGCACACCCAAGCACTCCCGAGAATCGGGATGCGGTGGGGCTGGCCCAGTGTCTGAATCACCCCCTCTCTCTCTCTCTCTCTCTCCTGCAGCCTACTTCCCGCGCTGAGGCTTCTGCCTTGGCTTATATGCTACACCACCTTGCAAACCCCACCAGGACACCACACAATCTTGCATGTTCTGCCAAAGTAGTCCCCTCTGCCCACAACAAAAATGGCGGTGCCGACCTCCCACCCTGGAGCGACTCACCTGGAAACATTTAACAATACAAACATTTCACATCTATCACAACTGGATGTCTGAACAAATTTAAGCACTGACAATGATTCAGTATCATGCATGCAGATGGGGCAATTGAGTTTTGGGGAGATTCAGGAATTGGGTGTGTTGTTCCTCTTTAAGAAACAAATTCGGGCTGTGGCACAGCGAAGGCTGGGACATTCCTACTGAAAACCAGTCAGCCTCTGGAAAGAGCCATTCACCAAGAACTGCAGGCAGCCAACAAGTCTGATCATACTTGAGATCGCATGCCCCTTCGTAGTGGCAGGGGCCAAACATGGCTGCAGCTCAGAATAGAGTTCAGTAAGGGCAGTAATGGCTTGTTCACTCAAGTTGTCTATGCTCCAGAAACAACCAACTGTCCACACAATCAAAAGTAATCCGGGTGGCCCACTGTAAATTCTCAAATTCATCAACATATTCCTTGAAAGGCTCCCTCTTCACAGAAATAAACACCAACACGCTCCCAAACAACCACTCTTGCAAGCAAAATGATGGTCCAAATTCTCTTTTGTTCCTGTCTAATTGCTCTTTTGTGTGAAGTTGAATCAGGTGAGTGCAAATGGATGGCAGGGAAAAATCTGGCACATGAGGAAGAATTCACAGGCGTGATATAAAAAAAAAAAAAGAAAATGCAGAAATTCTTGTGCACACACAAAAATTCTCACTAAATTATTTGCAGCAGTTGCTGGTAGACTTCCTGTAACAGCCATTTACCAGGGGTGGTGCACACTGATTGGCTGACTAGGGGCAGCAGCTCAGTACTTCTAAGCGTTGCTCCTGGTAGGGGAATAATTGGCCAGTCGTGTTAAGGAGAGCTTCAGTTTTTATTAATACAGCAAAACATGGTCAGCAGTGCAGTCCTGTCAGAGTGAACATCTGCTTTGAGAGATTGAGAAGGTTCTACACGTGGGGCAATGTTTTAATAATGCTAATATCAGGAAGGAATCAGAGAATATATACAATAACTATAGTTCTGGCTAGAACCAGATAAGCAGTTGGTCTGGGAGTGGAAGTAACTAAGCCTTGTGCAGGAGGGGGCAAGAGAAAGGATGAAGCCGACACAGGGACAGTCCAGACAACAGCAATAAAATGGAAGCATCAGCTCACCTGGAGCCTGTCCGATGTGCCTCTCCTCTGTTTCTTGCACTACGCCTTCCAGTCCCATTACTTCATGGCTATTCAATAAAAGTGGTCCAACATTTCATTGGTCCCTTGGATCTCTATGTACAAATGAGCATGACAAGCCAAGGTGGTCCCACCGATTGCTCTGACCACAGCAAGGAACACACAGGACTCGTAAAGCTGCACCATGACATGCCCTTCCCAGCAAGGCATGAAAGCAAAGCTGGTGGTTTAACTTAGAATATATAAGGTGATATGCATTGAAATGGTTTATTTTATACTGCCCCCAAGGTAGATAAGGGGGGGAAAGTGCCTGTCTCAACAAGGCACACAGGGACAGGTTGGCCCAAGGTTGATATATTGTTGCCTAGATAAGTGTGGCAGCCATATGCCAGGGGGCAGGCCAGGTTGTACTAATAGTGGGCCCACTAAGATCTCTAATACAAAGCTGCACAGATACATTCATGCAGAGCTAAAGTGTGTGTGTGTGGGGGTGCCTGTTAACAACCGGCTTAGCTTGATTTTTAAATGCCTTTTCTGCACATTTTAGATGATGATGACCTACCGTTATGACGTTAGTATTAGTTAGTGTTAGTGGTTGTAGTACCTTTATTCAGACTCAAGATGGCAGGCCATAGAGAATCATTGGGCCATAAATTGGAATGGCGAGGTAAGGTAGAACAAGTTCATAAGCATAGCAGGATGCTTGGTAGAGACATAGTAACAACCAGGAGGATAGTTATTGGTTGAAAGGTCTGTTAGGGAACAGCCTAACACATGTTTGGCATGTCGACGAACATATGACGGAGGGTTCTAGAAGGAAGATAGAGGTTATAAAAGGAAAAGGGACTCTGTAACTACTGTTCTAGACCACCTGATTTGTTGAGGAGCAGACATGAGGCCCAGTCTGAGGATGGCGACTATGCTGATTTAGGCATGAGTATAACACACAAACACACAAAGGAAGATACAGACTAAACACACACACATGCAATGTTGAATTTTGTGAAATTTCCTTCTAGATGTCTAAAATGTCCCCACGGGTGATGAAGGTGCCCTGATCTTGCCTCAAGAATAAGAAGGTGGGTAATGTCGCACAGACAAAACACAAGCCAATTAACACCTCAAGCACATTGACTAACAGATTTTTTTTTGTTTCTTCTACAGACTCCGACCAAGAGCTGTGGCAGGTTCCAACTACCGAAACCGACTACCCCACCAGCCTAGTAATTTATAGATATGTGGCAGAAAGCATAGGCAAGACAAAATAATTGTTTGTTGGATTTGTCAGTATACACAGAAGATGCCCAGCAGCACCTGCAGAACCAGTCACCTGCTGCCCAGAGGCTGGTGGGGAAGATTGATGAGGTGGCCACCCACCTTAAGGTACTGGTAGCCTGCCGCATTCTTGGACCCCCCCCCCCCCCCTCATTGTGAATAAATAAAAAAACATTTGATACATTAACCAAAATAAAAAATACTAAAAATTATTACAATTAAAATTAAAAGGTATATATTCAGATGTAAAAACCTTGTTGTGGGTTTCTTTACTGTAATTGACTGTAAGTGGTAAAGGTAAGCATTTAGAGGAAGAAAGAACACTGCATGCCAACACTGTAAGTGGTAAAGGTAAGCATTTAAAGGAAGAAAGAACACTGCTTGCCAACATTGTAAGTGGTAAAGGTAAGCATTTTGAATAACAAAGAACACGGCATGCCAACACTATAAGTGGTAAAAGAGAAGGAGCAATGTTGGAGAGAAGGATGGGTAGAGGTAAGCACTTAGGGGCAGGAGACATTTGGCAAAGCAATAAGTAAGTTATCGAATGCCAGGGCCAGGGGCTGAATAATGCAAAAAACTGAAAATGAGAGGCTCGCATATGCGTACATGCCAGCATGTGCGCACATATTACGGTAATGCGTACAAAAAAGAGAAATGAACACGCTAATTTAGTCTGTGTAACGGTGGTTATTGGGGTTAAATCAGCAATGATCCTGGTCAGCCTCAATTGTAATCCAACATATGTTAACTGTCAAAGTCACAACACACAGGTATAGTAGCCGAGGGTAAGGGTTAATGAAACCAGAGCATGGGGAGCTGACAAGATGGTATCACAGCAGACAGACACTCAATGGCAAGCAGCATAAGTGAAAGCTTTATCTTGTTTTATTATTGGTGGTCATAAAAAGAAAGTTTAATCCATGTCATGGTCAAATACACAGTTCGCAGGCCAATAAAATTGCATAGCTTGTAGTAAAGCAAATATAGAAACCCTCGCTTCATAAGGACATTTCAGTGAAAAAGTTAATCAGTCTTGTTACAATCAGATATAGAACACAGGTACTCTTGCATGTCAGAATGTTTCAGCATAGAGGCTAAACAGTATTGTATTTCCCAATAAAAAGTAGTCTTTTTGCCAGAGGGGGATTTCCGCGGCCACCACCCCACTTTGAGCTGTGCACCTCCTCGTAGTGGAGACCATTTATGGAGTATCCCAGACTGGGAGACAAGATTGCCCAATGTCAGCGGGAAGGGGGGTCTGTTGGGCTGCCAGCGAGTAAAACACATGGAGAACCTCTATTCCATAGCACCAGAGCCAGGGCCATTCCCCAACACAAGGGATTCTCCCTCACACAACAGTTGCTGCAGGGCAGGGGCATCAGACAGGAGCAGTCACACCTTACCGGAGTCTCGGGCAAAGTGACTTCCTCCTTGCGGCCTGTTGGTCCCTTTGAAATCTCTCTACATCCAATTCTAGGACCCAATTCTCGTTTCTATTTGTGGTCTTATACCCCCAATTATTGACCAAAGTGGGAAGAGTAACACATTTTATATTTTAAAGGACAATTTGCCCATAAATCCCTTTTTTAATGAGACAGGAGTGGGCATGTTTTTTCCATCCCTACTACACCTGTTCTAAATTTGAATCAGGACCATGTCTGCCTCTTATTAGACATTTATACAGGATAACCATATGCAAAGTGAACACATCTTGAAGGGACCACAGCACATAACCCTGCAGTCTCGGGTTGGCACACATCTGCAAAGGTGTTTTAAAGCTGCACCACCAAATTCCATGATGTCTCTGTGTAGGTGCAGCTATAACTCTAATCTATAAGAGCCCCATTTAGGACATGCAAAGAAATGGATACAATTGGGGTATAATTGGGGTAGCTAACCTGAGGTTGCCCTATGACCTCAAGTGCCGCACATGGGAGGAAAGGTCAAAGCCACATGCAGAAGGGACAGCTGAGGGTACTTAAACCAGAATAACAAGCAGCTCAAAAATAAGGCACCCTTCTTTTAATTTAATTCCTCCACAAAAAATGGTCTAACTTTCACACTGTTCTTTGGTACTTTCAGCATAATTAAGTACAGGAAGCCACAGTGGCCTGCAGCCGTCTCTGACCACAGCAGATTATGCACATAGCTTATCTCAATCTACGCCATGACCCATTCTTTCCAGCTCAGCCATGATCCAGAAATTAAAGCAAAGAAAGCAGCTTACTTAGAACTCATGTATTTAAACATCATTGGAAGTGTTGAGGTGTTCCTTTTATTTTCCTGTAGATGCCCTTTAACATATATGCCGAATGCTATACATCTAAGCAATGTTCGTGATTCAGAAGTAAGACAATTGTGTTTGTTGTAGCGCAATCAGAGTAAAGCTGTGAATCCTGCAAACTGTTGGTGTAGCGGATGTTGCCATCCTCTGAGCGGCTTTAGGCGGTGCGTCATCATTACGATGATACAGCAATGTTCTATGCTGGTAAGAAGAACGTACAACGGCTACACATAAAATCATGTAAGGACTAATTGTAATCAAGAATTACTGTAATCTCATAATCGCTTTTTGCTGAGAAAAGTGTGACATGTTTAAAGCAGTTTAAGAAGCATTGTTAATTTGATTAGTATTATGTGAAAAATTATGGAGTGTAAAAGCAGATAACAGCAAACCAGGAGTGGATTCTGCACGCAGACCAACTAATTAGAGATTGGACACAAGATAGCATGGGAACAAGGCTTCCTCCAGTCATGCTTCACCGCTCCCTATGAACAAATGCTATTCAAGCCGTAGTATGTGAAATCACTTGCTCTTTAATTTAGAATTCACCCAGTGCAAAAAAACATTAAAATAGAGTAATATGAACAGGGCCGGATTATGAGGGGGGCGCAAGGGGCGCGAGCCCCGAAGCCTCCACCACTTGCCCTGCAAAGGGGGCCTCCACCAACCTTTGGGTTATGGTCTGCTCCAAGAGGCTTTTCAGTCTTTAGTCTGACGGGCCGCGGGGCCAGCAGTGGAGCCACCTGCCCAATGACAATCCCGCTTTTTGTTTTTGCAAACCTGCAGCCAAAGCCACGACAGGGCAGGACGGAGAGTCCAGAGCAGCAAAACGCTACAGTGATGGGTGGGTGCAGAGCTGTGAATCGGTGGCCACTCACTGCACATAAGCCACAAAGCACAGCCAGTGTCAGCTCAATGCAGGGAAGTGATTTTTACTGGATCAGCCGGGCCCGTACACTACCCCCCGCCCAGAATGGTAAAGCAGGAGTTCCCGAGCAGCACGCACCCGCACAAGGGTGGAACAAGGTACTCGATCTGAGGTTCCAGTAAGTAGGCGGGTGCCAGACAGCCACCAATCAATTACTTGGCTGGAGTATTATTTTAAAGGCAAAAAATACTGTATCTGGGGCCTCCACCAGATTTTGTGCCCAGGGGCCTCCACCACACTTAATCCGGCCCTGAATATGAATAAAATCGAACATATTATAACAGATCGCCACTGCCTACTGTGAGGGTGTTTATAATGGTACACACAATTTTTAAACTATAAGATTATTCTTCTGTATATGGCACAGAAAAATATGCAATTACATTGGTCCTCCAGTCAGGAATGTACAGCTTTGTAAATTGCTCCCCCTAAAGCTTTGGCCGTGACGTATGCTATTTCAGGGGGGTTTATCCCCACACATACCTTGTGTAATAGCAAGCAGGAGTAGCACTCTTGAAATGCACGGGCGTGGACATCTGAAGATTTGACAGACCTGCTCCTGAGAAACCTAGTCCCACAGTAAAAAAAGTCTTAAATCTCTGCGCTATCACTCCTTATTTCTAGACAAAAGTAGAAAGCTATCAGATGTAATTGTAAAGACCCATCATTGCTCAGCTCAGAGCAGAGAGCTCCTATAAACATGGTTTTTCTAAGATAAATGTGTTTAAAATGATTTATAAAGAGAACAATTCAATACAGTTCTGCCTATAGAAGCTTAAGACTCATCGTCACTATAAACTGGCACAGCTTACACAAGAGCACCAGTTGCCACAGTGAAAAAGGAACAAGCAATACATTCCTTGCCATCTTAAATGAAGCATACATTTTCACTTTGCTAAAACCCTTGGCACTGATTGGATTTGAATTGGCTGCCTGCAATTGGAAAGTGCTGTTGGGTTTCCTGCTGTTGTGCATTGTGGGTTATGTCAGTTGGATCCAGGCAGCAGCACTGGATGCTGGGATAGAATGCTCCAAAAAGGCCATTGCCAGGAGATAATCATGAGTTGATGCAGGAGTAAATGTAAGTGCTGGCAATGAATCTTTAAGGTGGTTCTTAAGCTTTAAAAATCAGGTTCATAGTTACATAGCTGTCCTCACGCATACATCATTTCTTACACCAGCTTTTGATTCATTGTGTGTGTGCAGTGTGAAAGGGATGATTCTCCGTGTCTCTGAGGCATTTATCTCTTTCACTTTGGTGTGGGTTGCTTATAGCAAACTCCAAGCTTTGCTGCTGACAGGTTGCCTTGTGTGGCAAGATGGGTGCTCTCATGCAGTCCAGGAGCCCAGCATCTGCAAATATATTACACAATATCTGCATGGTGTTAAGCGATCTCAAACAGCATACTCCATTCTTCATAATGGGGGAGGGGGGGTTTAGGGGAGCAATTTACTGAACATAAATTGTTTTTGACCGGAGGTCAGCTTTCAAGTTGACTTTACATTCAACAAGACAAGGATTAAATTTGTCCTGCCTTGCTGGTTGTTTACGTTACTATGTCACCAGGAATGCTCAGGGTGGCAGTTGGAAGCCTCAGTGGCTCAGCAGGTAGGCCTTTATTAAAATTAAAGGCCTGATCTGATTTTTTCCTCAAACATTTGAATTATTATGCAAATGTAATGGGTCTTGGGTTATCATTTGTAAATAAAAACTAAAAGACAGGAGAAATATTGACTATTTTAGCTAAAATATTTAGCTAAAGACCTGTATTGGATAGATTGGTGCCCTCGTGTTAAAAAAAAATCCCCCATTACATCCATCCCCAGGAAGGCAAAGGTGTCTGATCTAGATGATTACAGATCAATCCCGCTGACCTCAGTTACTATGAACATCTGATATTGTCCTTCCTAAATGACTAAACAACTGGAAACACTGATGGAAGATTATCATGAACACTGGGGCCCCACAACATGTGGTATTATACCCCAATACTCTACTCAGTGTACAGGGATGCATACTCTGTCACTGAAGAATCTGAAGAAATTTGAAAGGGTGAGGATGGTAAGGAGAAACCATCCTCACTATCATTAGGGCAGTTTTGTTTCTTCTCTTTCAAAGCATGGTTTAGGACACCTCTAGGAGCGACCAAAAACAAATACAAGTGCAATCACAGACCTGTATGAAAGCAGGAATAGAAGGATTAAAGATGCTGGCCACAAACAAGCATCTGCCCCTGTCGGGCCTGGGGCTCCCTCCTGGTCTAGCAGCCCATGAAACCTTGAAACTGAGGCCATTTCAGCCACCCCACCGACATCTGTAGTGGGGGGGGGGCAAAGTTTCACCCTCCTCCTTCCTTGGTATCCCTCCAAGCATATGCCAGGCTGTCAGGGAGGAGGAGGGGCCTCTGTTGAATCTGCCCATGTTACTAATTATGTCACTGAAGGGGAGGGACATAGCTGTGGTGGCCAGAGCTATTTTATTTGGCATTCAGGAGTGCCAAATGCCATATACCCTCTCCTTAGTTTTAGGCATTAGTACTGTTTTTCTTTAACTTTTTTGTTTCTCCAGTAACTTTTAGCAAAACAGGCCAGTCCAGTCTAAATGACGTTTTGTAGTTCATGGGAGCAGTCATGATGGGGTGCCAGCCCCATTTTCTTCTATTGAGAGAACAATCGGGCCGCAGTAATCCCATCACGGCTGCTCCCATGAACTACAAGAGTTTAGACTAAAGCCAGCCTCAAAGTCTATTACACTGCAGACAGGACAGTTCCCTTCCTGTGGGACATTCTGATTCATCCCCCAATGTGATATCCTGTTTGTTTTTGTGAAGCTTTTGGAGATACATCTTGCCTGCAGTGACCAAATAGAAAACTATCCTACTGTAACTGTAAATACAGTGTGATAATAGAACCAAAGCATCGACAAACAGAAACCACATATATTGTGCTAGTCACAGCTTTTCAGCCCTGAGATAATACCCTAGGTTTTTTTCTTAAATGACCATTCATGGCCACATACTGCAGAAAAAATGTGAAAAAAATGTTTAAATGGTTCAACGCTTCCCCTCCCTTCATCAACAAACAAGCTTGGGTAGGTTTTAAATATAGGCATTTGTCCCTGGCATTTACTCTTAGGGAGACATCTATCCCTTTATACAGAGGGCCATGGAAATTGTGAGTCTAGAACATCCCTTTCTCCTTTCATGACTTTGACATGTATCCAGTTTGCTTTTATCTTCTGAACAAAACTTATACCTGCAACAAAAATGTATTTATCACAATCACCTACATACCCTTGACTCGTTCTAGAAACTCAGAAAAGACATGGGAAAATAAAAGCATTCATTTCTCTGGAGAAAATAATAAAAGTCACCAGGGAGATAATAGAACAAGAATCAAAACCTTAAAACTGAAATGGAAAAAGTTTTACGTTTCTCAGACTTGGGGAAGAAATGGAGGACAGTCTGGAAGTCTAAGTCTTTTAAGTAGTCCAAAAGCAGCTTTAAAAGAGCATTAGGATGATGGAGGACAGGGAGGGTAATGTCTCGGAGCAGTAATCCGGAAGTATAATATCATTCTGTGTAATACATTGCTCTGCTCTGTGTGCCACAGGGTCTATCTGACTGACCTTGTGGATACATAATTGTCTTACACGGATCATTTCAATTGAGACACATTAACATAGCTGCTTTGGGAATACTGTCAAGTCATTCAAGAAGTATTACCTGGGTCATGGAAAGGTTGTACTTAAAAAGGCATCCTTTTATTTAACCCTTCATTCATTTGCAGAGCAAATTGTTTTTGTCATATAATTAATAAATAATAAATTATTTACTTGAAAATCTGATTATGGTCGCAGCCTCTTTGGTACTGGAAGCTATATACTGTACTTCCAAGTACACAGAATAAGAAGGCCTGCAACATTATACCTTACCCTAAAAAACATTGCTGCTCTTCTTTTGTGAACTGAATCCATCGTATTTCCTCTCTATTGAATGATCCAGCTCCTAATGGCTACATTGGATACATTTGATTTCAAAAGAAAGGTGTTCGTATGCAATCGTATGCAAGTGCGTGCAATCATCCCATCAATATCTGGATGGTCACTCAAGAAGACTTTTCATAATTAGGAGCTGGGGATCCCTACAATGACAATACCCTTGTATCTTTAGTCAGGGCAATATAGTCAGGGCAATATCAGTATCTAGGGGCCATGGGGCTAACAGCTGACAATGCTGGGGACCTCCACCTGGGATGAAGGCCTCTGACTGCTAAGCAGTGATAGTCAGGTGTACAGTCTTTACAGCTTGGCACAGGTCATGGTACTGGATATGGTGCAGTGGTACACGATCTGGTGAAATCCAGGGCGCAGCAACAGCTTGAAACAAGACATGTAAAAAAGACATAGTTGGACAGAACAGAGATTAGCAACAAGCAGAAGAGGAAGAGAAAAAACCTTGGCAGGACAGGACAGGAGCAGTACACAAGCTGCGGTCACTTTCATTGTAGTCTGTAGTCCTGCATTAAAAATGTTCCTAGCTTGATTCAAAAATACTAAATGAATTTTCATTTTCCATATTTGTTTGTCAGTTGTCTATGTGACCTTACACTCTGTGTTAGTATATGCAATCCTTCTAAATGTTCCAGAAATTATTTAACAAATATACATTGTGGGGTCTAAACAAATGTAAAAGCTTAGCGACTCCTTTGTGCCCAAAATTCAAAAGTTTCCCTTAGCCGTCAGTCTTTCTGACCTGTATGTTTGCGTAGATGAAGCCAATTTGGTATGCCCATATGTTTCCTAATCCTACATTTTAATAATGCCTTTGTGTAATTTTGAGAAAATTGTTGGCAGTTTACTGTTTGTCTTCCACGACACATTGCTTAAACCAGACCAACTCCAGTTTTTCTCTAACAGGTGTTGTTCCAGCTGACACCACATAAAAACAAGCTTGGGGGGGGGGGGGGGCATCCAGAAAGCTGGAGCTCGAAATGAAGGTAAAATTATCTAGCATGCTGGGGGAGATGGGGGTTATGTGCAGGGGGGCTCCAGCATTCTGGATAACCACCCAAGCTTGTTTTTATGTAGCGTCAGTGGGGCCAATGCCTGCTAAACAAAAAGGGGTGTTGCACTGATTTAAAGCAAAAGGTACAGCAGAAAGAATATATGCATGGGCATTTTACAAAGGTTTCTGAAATTCACTTTAGAAACAAAAATCTATTTATATTTTTCGGGTACAATTCGGGTTCGACAAGTTGCCGCTAAAGTCCGACTCGGGTCTCCGGACTCAATCCTAACCCAAACCTGATTGAAGTCAATCGGAATCCGAATTTGGGGGCTCAGGGGTTAGAAGTTGATTGCTCTGTGCAAAATGGGTAATAACAGAAAACTAAATAATTAAAAAATGACATACTAAAATGAAATGAAATAAATAAATATATAAATAAATATATACATATATACATTAATAAATAAATATTAACATCAATAAAAAATATATACATAAATAAATATATAGATACATAAATAAATACATAATTAAATTAATATGGGGTCCACACCTTGCTCATCTTAAGGAATGCAAGCATGTCCGTGTTGCCTGTGGATAAGAGGATCCTCCTGTCAGTGATGACACCCCCCTGGGGTGCTGAGCACACTTTCTGATATTTGCCACAGGGCAGGCCAGCATCTTCAAGGCATAGAGGGCAAGCTCTGGCCACTTGTCCAATGTAGCGATCCAGAACTTGAACGGAGACGTGTGGGCAGCTATCCACCATACGAGTCAAAGTCTGCCGCCTGTTACAACAGCCATATCCGATGATAATAGGTTGTTCCACATTGTGGCCATGCTCACCCTCCCCTGTGAGGTGGTTCCAGTGCCTCTGCTGCATTGATGACTTTCTGCTCCTTGTTCCTTCTTGTGCCTGTGCCGCCACTGGGCTCTCAATATCAGCAGGGAACTTCGGCAATAGTGTGTCCACCAGATTGTGTTTGTACTCTCTCATATGCAATCCCGCTCCAGTGCTGGTATCAAGGAGGTGATGTTGTCCTTATAGTGGGGATGTAGCAGGGTGGCCACCCAGTAATTGGCACTGGTGACTATGTGGGCAACTCTGCGGTTGTTGCGTAGGCACTGGAGCGTGTAGTGGCTCATGTGAGCCAGGCTGCCCTGAGTCAAGGAGAAGCTGTCCTCAGTGTCAGGTGTCTCCTCCTGCTCCTCCTTCCAGCCATGCTCCATCAACACCCGTGAGCTGCGCTGGGTGCTACCCTGCTGTGAGAGAAAGTCTTCCACCCCTTCCTCCACCTCTGAATCCTGCAAAACTGTCCGCTGGCATTCCTGGCAGCTTTCAGACCAGCAACTCACCCAAAATGGGCCTTTTTACTCAGAAACTCTTCACCACTAAGTTGAACACATGTATCAAGCAAGGGATGTGCATCAATGCCTCGGCCCTAGGTTGCTGAACCAGTGGACACTACACAAACACTTGTTTTTCATGAGGGTCTTAGGTGCTATTAGTATTAAAGAGTACTGACACTCAAGTGCCCAGAACAATTACTATTAAAGATTACTGACACTCAAGTGCTTGGAGCCAGGTACTGACTCCAGGCGCTTTACCTATATAAAGTTCCTTACAAGGACAGTTTTAGTGAAAAAAATAAAGCCCTAACGAAGCCCTGCAAAGTAGTAAGGGGGTGCTAGAGAAGTCTTATTCTAAGCCAATACACAGTTTGGTCTTACAGTTTCTACTCCATTCAACTACTCTGGGCAGGTGAACCACAGTGTTATAGTTTACTAGGTCTGGGAGATGTTAGTGCATAGTGAGTTAGGTCTAGGTCTTTTGCCTCTCTGTTGGGCAGTCTGGAGGCAATCACTTTGGCAACGTTTTTGAAATCTGTATTAATGAGGGAAATGGGTCTGTAGCTTCCGCAGTTAGATTGGTCTTTCCCATCTTTGGGGATAAGTGTCACATGAGCTTTTAAGGAGTCTGAGGGCAGGATACTGCCACCTGGTATGGCATTGAATTTCTTTGCAACGTAAGGGACTAGCTTTGTGAGAAATTGTAAATGGAAACTGCAAAGTCATCAGACCCAGGGTTCTTACCTGATTGGCTAGACCTTATGGCTACTATGATTTCCTCTTGGGTTAGGGCTATTTCAAGACTTGGCGATTGCCAGGTTGAGTGTGGGAAGGCCTGGTCCCACCAGGTAGTCCTTGATATGGTCTTGAGAGCAGACTGTATACCTTACATCATTGAGAAGGTTGTACAGTTTGGTATAGAGCAAGGCAACCTCACTCGCAATCTCGCTGGATTTATGGACATGTTTGCCTGAGGGGGACATTATATGATGTATGAATGGATGTGAGCAGGTCTCACGGATTGACTGCTCAAGCATTTTACCTGGTTTATTACAAAACTAAAAGTACATTCAGCAACATTTGGCAAGTGTAGCCTTTGCTTTCAAAAGAAGGAGGGATCTCAGATTATCTCATGGGGCTTTGAGTTGTACCCCATGTAATGTGAGTAGGGACCGTTTATGTGTAGACTTGAGTCAATGTATTTGTGAGAGCAAGGAGGTGATTTGAGTGGAACGCACTCTTTTAATACCGTGTTTGATAAGTGTACCTCTAATGACGCATTTATGTGCTTCCCAATAAGTATTGCTGTCAATATTGGACCTTGTTAAGACTGCAGTATGTATCCAATTCCTTTTCAACCGCTGGGTCCTGAAGGAGAGACTCATTGGACATTGGGATTATGATGTCGCTTAAGGAGATAGTGTTACAGGGGAATGGTCCGAGGTGACAATGTTGGCAACAGAAGCATCAACAACATGCTGGATATGGTCGACCTGTGAAATTTGATTTGTGGAACTTTAAGTATAATGTAGTCTCTTTCGCTGGATTAAGTATAAACCAGACGCCAAGCAGCTGATGTGTGTGTAGGGTCTTTTTGAGGCATTTTAAATCTGGCAGAGAAAGATCAGATGACCCCTTAGAGGTGTCTACACGGGGGTTAAGGGGGATATTGAAATCATCACCTAGATGTATCTGTCCTCCCTGTCACCTATAAAATCTATAAGTGTCCAGGGCACGATACTAGATATGAACTGTAATAGGCATATGGGTATCTCCGAGCAACTAATTATTGTGTTTTGTTTTTAGAAAAGTGAAGAAAGACCACTTGTGATTTGAGCCTTGAGAGCTCATTTATGATCATGGAACATTTTTCTGGGCAATGGCGACCATAGGCATTGAGAGAGAGTAATTTTAAAGAATACATTCCCTTTCAACTGCCCTCCAGAAGGGGAGGGAGTGAAAGCACTAGAGTAGAGATACAAAAAGGATAAGGTAGCCCCCTGCCAGAGACGGGGTACTGCCCCCTAAACTTACCGCAATGACCCAGCAACCCACGGGAGTGTTAGCACCAGAAAGGGGGCAGATGATCTGGGGGTTGCCCCAGTAGGGGTCCTTCATATCTCCCCTGGACCAGAATAGAACAAGCCCTCACCCAGTCCGGCGTCTGCCCCCACGCTTCCTGGTGCAGACAAAAACAAGAGCTGAGCCCGATGTGGATCTAGGAGGTGCCGGACACCACACCCCATAAGGCAAAAAGTGAGTGTTGGAGCTGCATAGACATAACTGTAGCATTCAAAAAACCTTTTACCATCAAACAATGAATGAGACACTGGTGGGGGGATCCCCGCCAGCCCATCCACTTAGCCCCGGTGGATAAGGGTCTCCGATTGAGATGGCGCCCACCCCAAGAGGCCCTCACTTGTCTCAAGCTCCTCTGATCCCAGCACGACAAGGGAATTCTCAATCTGAGGCTGCATATCCGAGGAGGACCTCCGGCAGGTGCGCCGTGCCACTGTTGGCAGTCTGGGGAGATGACTGGGTCATGGTCAGGCTGTTACTGCCAGCTGCGTCTGCTAGTGCTTACTCTGGTCTCGGCGGGTCTGCCAGGGAGAGCCTGCCTGAGATTGTTGGCTGATAATGGGGAGCGTGCTTGCAGCCAGCATCATCTTGGATTTACATGCACTGTGTCTTGCAGAGCAGATAGAAGTGCCTTTAGGTGAGCTTCTTCACTTCTTGTTGCTTTTGTAATGCTTCCTACCCCCGGCCATGGCATCCAGGGATTGATCCCTGAGTACCCCTACCAAAAAAGTGGAAAATGACATGCGTTATATGGGGTGAATGTTGTTAAAAAAAAAGTCCACTAACTTGACGGATACTCCTGAGCTGCTGACCACCTTTCCACAGGCAGGTGTCTATGGCCTGTGTACAGCTGGATCACTACAGCTTAAAAACACTGGCAACTGAATGTACACAGGACACTCGCCAGCCAGATCCAAGGCTGATCAAGGTAGGATCAGCAGCATGGATTGTGCAGGTAAGGTGAGTGAACTTTTCTTTTAAAGTGTGTATGGCATGGCACAGCAGCAGCCCTGTTAATGGAGGACAGGGTGCTAGACTGCATACTGCCTGTAATGGGGTGAGTGAGTGAGTGAGTGGGGGGTTCTGCACACTGCCTGTTATGATGATTGGGGTGATTGGGGGGGGGGTCTGCATGCTGCCTATCATGGGATTTTGCACACTGCCCATTATAGGGTTCTTGGGAGATATTCTGCATACTTCCTATTATTGTTTTTTTTGGGGGGTTGCACACCATGAAAACAGCATGCTTTAAACAAATATAGGATTATCTGATAACATGCTTATAGTACACTACAAAGTGAATGAATGATAGAAAATAGGGTTAAAAATAGGGTTAAAGAACGGTGTCTTGCCACTATCCACCAAAACATTACTTAGCTGAGTTAAATGGATCTTTTTATAAGACACATTTAAGATTTTCATTTTTTTTTTCTCTGAAAGACTAAATGCATATTGGTAAATGTTCCCTACAAACGCAGTTACAGGCATTTCTTTGAATTAGGAAGAGGTGTGCACAAAAGACAAGTAGATTCACAATTTTGAACTACCTGTCTTCACTATTGTGCAGCATCTTTATTGATTTTAAAAGTCTATAAAAGGGCCCTTAAGAACATTAACTCTAACCTTTATGACCTTCCAGAAGTACACATTCAAGGAAACAGGAGGTCCTGCTGTTTAACAAAAGATGTTCAGAACAGAATGTGTGCTCCTACTTTCTCAGTCTATGTCCTATCAGTCAAAGACTCAGCAGAATATGACAGCATTTCCAAGGTGGATGAGGATGTCATCTTATATTCAAGCCTTGGTTCATTTGTATAAAGGCCAGTTTATTTACATTTTATGTGGAAGGGCAAATTTGTCTGAAGATTATCAATCCCCCCAGCTGCCTTAAATACTATAATTATTCAGATAAGGCAGGGGTCCCCAACCCTCCTCCTCAAGGCCCACTAACAGGTCATGTGGATTTCCACTGGCTGATTCTATAGCCCTACTGCACTAACTACTTTTGCGTCTGTGAGGAGACCCACAAAACATGACCTGTTGGTGGTCCCTGAGGAGCAGGGTTGGGGACCCCTTATATAAGGGATTTAATTGAGGTAAAAAAATGTCTCTAGCATGTAACTTTAGCTTCCAGTCGAGGAGCTAACATTTTTGTTTTTGTTACCTATTAGGCACACAAGTATACTGTAAATGTAAAGACTAGGCTAGGTCTCTACAGTATAAATGTTGATGTTCCCTGCCATTAGTTGTAAATTATGCTGCTTTTGTGGTTTGAATTATGCAGCTGGAACTTATAATTACGCTGGGCAGAGGAGCTGCGCAGGAACACCAAGCCTGAATGGAAGAGCTGCAGGGGACACAAAGTGAGTATATATCCAATTATCCCTAAGTATCACATGGTATAAATAGAATCAAAATTCAGAGGCACAACATGTTTTTTAGACAAAAAGTTAATAAAAATGTTACAAGGAGCTGTGTTACTTCACATAATTGCCATAAAAGATTGGTTCAGCATGATTCAACATATTTACTAGACAATAACAAGTATTTATGATATTTACAGCACTTTTACCATAATGATTATATTGATTATATATGGACCAGCATAACGGTAGCATGGATACAGGGAGTGGCCACCAGTAATCATTAGTGGTTTCATGTGGTCTTTACAAGGGTTGTTGCCTAAGCACAGCAACATTGCATGTGCTTACTTCCTTTCTGTTATAAAAGGAAGAACAACAGTGTCCTCTGGTCTGGAGGCTATTAGAAAGCATTACACCTTTCAATATACTTTGCCAATATACTTTGCCAGTGCTTTAAGTGGCAGTCCAGTCTTATATTAACCCAAAAACGACCTCCCCCACACTCCAGTCCCGTTCTCTCGACCCTCCCGGTTCTGGCTACCGCCATCTTGAGAGAAAGCAAGCTGCACCCCCGCTCAGGAAATGTGCCTGTTTACTCATTCACCTGAATGGACTGGGTGGGCACACGAATGGTGGGATGACGCTTTGTTTCTTTCTATGTAGTAGAACAGTGGCAAGGGGGGGGGGGTAATATATGAATGGAATTCTGTAGTTAATATCCAATCTACAAATGACCTCCCACATCCTGCCTCCCTCCTCTGGTGCTGAGGAAGGTTACAACAAAAAAAAAAAGGCTTACCTCGTTTGGGATCCAGCACAAGCCATCTTGAACAGTCCGCACACAGCAGCATCCTCGGGCTGCTCATTGAAGTTCTGTGCCATGTTTGTGCAAGTGAAGCACAAGTGCTGGAATAGCCAGGCGAGGTTAGGCGTTTTCTTTTCTTGTGATTGGTAGACTGGACCTACTTTATGTTTATTTTAAAGAATGCTACATCTGGTAATTCTGAGACAGAAGTCAGTAGCACAGTACATAAAACTTTATTTGTAGTGTTATTTAAATTAGTAGTTAATATTCATTCTGCCCCCGAATCCTCGATTAGTGATGTATGCCTCGACCTACTATATACCCATCAGGCAGCGTAATGACTTAGCTCTTAGTACTCATTCCATTCCTCACTGTGCTGGAGTCCCAGATTCAAGTATCACTTGTTATTTAATTTGCCCAATGTTGGTTGTATGTCTTCTTTTTGTCTGTACAGCTTCCTTTAGGTACTACAGTTTCCTCCAATAAACAAAAAGCATACCACCAGCTTAATTGGTGTGGTGAAAAAACTAGCTAATTGTTGTAAAATAAATTTAAGTGGACCTGCAATCTAAAATGTATTGCACCTATTCCTTCTTCTTTCTTGGATATGCACGGTAACTAGTGATCAGTCAAATGATGCTCTATTTGGTATAGACGTTGTTTGGCCGCATGTGTCAAGCTATTGTTTTTGTTAAGCTGAGGCTGAAAATAATAAAGCCTATGCTAGGGAAAACGTTTCCCCTCTCCCCCTCCCATTCTACCTGCTAGGTGCACCAGGCATAGGAGTCGGTACTGTATATCATCAAGGCAGCGGAACATCATCTCTGAAAAAGCACTGGCCTGTGCCATAGTAGTTTAAAGGGTGGGGGGCACCATGACCATCCCCTCCAATGATGTCATAAGTCACATGGAGGGATTCCAAAGATATTCCTCTTCTGTGGTATAAAAAACTCCTTGCCCAGCGTCCCAGAATTAGCTTGGCAGGGACCTGTGTCCCCCTCACTATACATGCCGGTGGGGCAGCTGCGCCAACATCAGAAAAAGCATCCGGGAGTCCCACCCAGTGGACATGCAAAAGGGATGACATCCGGTTAGGAAAGGTGCATTTTTTTTTTCTTTTTTAACTTTTTGTGAACTGGTAAGGGGTCTAAGGGACTGTATACCAGTTTGTACGTTTTGGTGGCTGGAGCTCAATACTCCAAATTCCAGATACTGGGGACTTTGAGGCGGGAGGGCTTCCGAATCGTACTGTCCCATTAATGACATAATGAAAATATATCTAGCATACAGGTGATTGCATGTAAGCATTTACCAACACTTTAGGGCATACAGCCCCTTCTTCAAAGTATTGGTGCGTCTCATTCCTATTAAATGGACGTAACCTGTGTCTCCCCCCTGGCATGCATGTAGCATGGCAAAAACTGAAGACATTGGGTTGCTCATTTCTGGTGACGTCACTTCAGGTTGTGTGATCCCGACCCATTGCAAGTGGCAATGTGGTTGGTGTAGGTGACATCAGGCCAACCACTCTGACCTAGACTGAGGTGCACAGGGTCATGCCTCTGGGTCTCCACTTAGATTAATCAACTTTATGTATCCAAACAAAAGGAGTTGTAGGGGGTGGGATATTCTAGTACTATAGATGCTTGAGTGCAGGGGAGCATTGTAGTACTATAGATGCTTGAGTGCAGGGGAGCATTGTAGTACTATAGATGCTTGAGTGCAGGGGAGCATTGTAGTACTATAGATGCTTGAGTGCAGGGGAGCATTGTAGTACTATAGATGCTTGAGTGCAGGGGAGCATTGTAGTACTATAGATGCTTGAGTGCAGGGGAGCATTGTAGTACTATAGATGCTTGAGTGCAGGGGAGCATTGTAGTACTATAGATGCTTGAGTGCAGGGGAGCATTGTAGTACTATAGATGCTTGAGTGCAGGGGAGCATTGTAGTACTATAGATGCTTGAGTGCAGGGGAGCATTGTAGTACTATAGATGCTTGAGTGCAGGGGAGCATTGTAGTACTATAGATGCTTGAGTGCAGGGGAGCATTGTAGTACTATAGATGCTTGAGTGCAGGGGAGCATTGTAGTACTATAGATGCTTGAGTGCAGGGGAGCATTGTAGTACTATAGATGTTTCAGTGCAGGGGAGCATTGTAGTACTATAGATGCTTGAGTGCAGGAGAGCATTGTAGTACTATAGATGCTTGAGTGCAGGGGAGCATTGTAGTACTATAGATGCTTGAGTGCAGGGGAGCATTGTAGTACTATAGATGCTTGAGTGCAGGGGAGCATTGTAGTACTATAGATGCTTGAGTGCAGGGGAGCATTGTAGTACTATAGATGTATTGTACCACATTATGAATTTGTCACGTTAGCACTGTTACAATCTGTGAAGGTTCTAATCTAGTGGAGTATATATAGACCAATGTCGTAAATTTGCTAGTGCAAATGGAATGCCCTGGTGTAAAACCAGGTTGATAATTAAATACTTCCTAGCCAAGTATTCTGGATTACAACAGATGCCAGGAAAGTTTCCTTTCATTTTTGCTGTGCTTTTTCACCTGGCTGATCTCTTAAAATATTGCAGTGCCAATAAAACCTTCTGCAAAAAACATTATTTGACCTGCCTTCCAGCATCAAAGGTCTATCACAGTATCAGATTCAGTATGCAAATATCAGATGCTCTTTGAAGCTTGGGTACTTCATTTTTGCCATTTGCTCTCAGCACTTTAAAATACAGCAGCTATCTGGATATCTACATATCTAGTGACTAGTCCATTTTTTGACATGCAATGTGTATGGCAATGACAAGGGTGAGAAAGAAAGTGATAAAAGCGCATTCTACCAAACACCAGCAAGTCTCCAAAATTGAAAACATAACGTTTATTTATAATAACAAACAGGAATACTGTACAGTGAAATGTGAGGTATGCAGATAAAATAAAAGTCAGAATAAAATGAGGTGTTGCTCTCTTGAAGCGCAAAATAGAGTCTGTTGCTGAAATGCTAATAGAAATTATTGCACAGAATATAATCACATAACACCAAGCTAGTCTTACCCCAGATAAAAACTGCTTATTGCAAAAGTGAAGTAGGTCTGAAAGAATCAATACACAATAAATATCTATTTCATGGCTTTCATTATAGTTAAAATGAATCTGTTACATGTGAAGTAGATCTTACACAACTCACATTTACTTTTAGTTTTAACAAAAATTATTTGTTTTAAATCATTTTTGCGATTACCATATAATAAGTATTCAACATGATTATAAAACACAGTAACTGTCTAGTCTAGGCTAGCGTGGGTAGGGATAGTTTCTGTATCACCTGGGGTTTGTTCAGTCTCAGGTGAAGAAAGTGCTTCTAAGGGGGTTATTTATGAAGGGATAGCGCCAGGTAGTACCTCGTAGTGGCAGGTAGTGTCTGGTGAACGTCGGGCAATTATGAAAGCGAATCTGGTGAGCAACTCTAACAGCACCATGTAGCGTCCGATGTATTACAGGCGGCTCAGCGTATAGCACCAGCACTCTAGCTTCCAGAGCGCCAGATATTACCTTTCGATCAGTGTTGCTCTTCCCATACATCTCAATGGACGTTCATTTTCTTGTGTTTAAACAGCGTGTTTGACAATTTGTTGTTGTTTTTTTGCTCCAATCATTGTGTGACCTCTCCTGGCTGCAAACAAACACTTTTAGAAACTTTTTTGACTTTTTATATTTTTATGCAGAATTGTAATTACAGGTCTGGCACTAAAGTGTTAATGTCACAGTGTTACAACAATGTGATTCCATGTGTTTTCACTTTGTTACAGGTGTATATGTGTTCAAAAACAGACTTTAAATCGTCTGCCGCTGACCAGATTTAGAGCGCCGACGTTGTGTGTGTGTCCTAAGTATGGTGTGGAGCACTGAGAGTTGGTTGCACTGAGCTGGCACTACCTCTCACTCGCTGTAGCTCTGTACTGGTGTTAGAGCGCCCAACATAGATCACATTCATCAATGCCGGTCAGGTTAATACAGAGACTGAGGCGCTCTGTTACAGCACCCGATACCCGCTTACAGTGTGTACTAGCGGTCGCTCTAAGTGGCAATATACAGATGCTAATCTGCTGATACCTGGCATTATTAGTGAATCAGCCTTCATGAGTAAAAAATGCACTTTAGGTGAAAAATGAATTTTGCTTTTTTTGAATCTGTTGCTGAATTTACCTCTAGTTAGACAATAAAAGGTAATATAACATTTTACTCGAAAAACAGAACACTTGCACCTGGAGGAGCATAATCAACCAGCTGATTTAGCACAAGGTTCAAAAAGTGCCGTTTATTTTCATTCTCTGCCCAGTGGTTCAGCACAAGATACAAAAAGAAGCTCCGCAATAAAGGGGCACTTTGGATGGATTTACCCCCTACTGTCTAATTCACTAAATGTGCTAACACAGGCAGATAAATGAGTCTGTGCAGAGGTAAAGAAGTAGTGAGGTTTAGGCTGGCACACAGTACACATAAGACATCCCATAGTAAATGCCACCTACCATGCTGCACAATATACAATGTCATTTATGGTTTCAAACATTTTGTTTGAGAAGATAATGGCCTCGATTCAATAAAGGTAGCAAGAAATTCTCATGGTAGTAAAAGATTCAATTCATGAGAAAAAAGCCTGAGAATGTCACTGTTGCTGAATCACTAGATAAAAAGACAATGAAAGTCAATGGCACTTTTTTACTCCTAAGAAAAGTAGAGAACTGTTTACTCCTTTCTACACTGTAGTAAAAGCTGCCATTGACTTTCATTGTCTTTTTATCTGGTGATTCAGAAACAGTGACATTCTCAGGCTTTTTTCTCATGAATTGAATTTTTTACTACCATGAGAATTTTTTTCTACCTTTATTGAATCGAGGCCAATGTGTCATGCATTCTCCCAATATCATTTTACCTTGGTACACAAGGCTCACATATGGCTTAGACATAAGGTTTGGTTTGCTTAATTACATATATAGTATTAGTAATGTAGGATCAAATATATCAATGTTATAACGTTAAACTGTTAACAATTCTCTGCAACTCTGCATACTTACATGTAAAAATGTAAGGGATTGACCAGTCAAATTTTAAAATAATTTGCCTGGCAGCTTACCTGATGCAGTGGCAGTCTCATACTGTCTCTTTGCTCCAGTCACTGAAATGAAGGTAAATTTCTTGTTCCTATTTGCTGCCTTGTGCGCCTCTCCCTGATTCTGATCACACATTGTTGTAACAGACGCACTTATACCCTTTTATCCAATGCAGGTGCAATGTCCAGCGGTGGTTCTGCAAAGCCCATGCGAGAAGGAAAGGTCAGCAAGCCAAATTTAAATAGCTTATAATAAATTCAGAAATACATTGTCCATGCATGAATAAAGTCCACAGGTCACTTTGTCCAACGTTTTGGGGTGGTATCTCCCCCCTTCCTCAGGGATGGACCGGTAAGTACAGCCTAACACCCTAGAAGAGTTAAATTGCAGCATGCCCCAATAAAATCCTGCCTGACGTAATTATGACGTCACTGTGTCACTATACAAAAGTCCTGCTCCTTGCCAATATACCAACAGTAATACACAAACCTGGCACTCACAGTGTCTACTCTCTCTTGCGCTGTCACTGCCGACACTTGTGGCAGCTGGGTTACTAGGCAACTGTGCATGCCACCCCCGTCTGTCAGGGGAGGTCATGTGTGCTAGACCGGGTTTTCAGTCTACCCAGTGATGCAGTGACGTCCACTGGCTCATCCATGGAAGATTGGTGGGCGGGTCCCAGCATTCATCCTGCATTGCAGTGACAGGCCAGCATTCACTGGCTCGTTCGCAGGGCACCTAAACCAGTCAATCTTATCTGTGTCATGCGTGTCCCGCATCAGCTGCGGGTGTGTGCTGCAATCTGTGGCGTGACCCCGAGTGGCAGTGAGAGGCTCCAGGGGTCCTAACATAAAGTAAATATCAAGCCATCACCGCCTCCACCATAAGTAGGGTAACAGACACAATAAGAGAGGGAAATAAAGACCAGAAAAACCTACAAAGAGAGGAGAGAAAGAGGGGGGATAATGAATAAGGGATCAATAACACTTCATAAAAGAAGCAATAGAAAAGGAAAAACAAAGAGAAAAACAAAGCGGCAGAGCAAAACCCAAAAGAAAATGGAAAGACCCAAGGGAAGAGAGAAGAAAAGAAATAAAGAAAGAAAGAAGGAAGAACGAGATGAGAAAATGGAAATGGAAAAAAGATAAAGAAAGAAGAAATGCACAAAAAGGAAAAGGAAGAAGAAGAGTGTGGTTAAGAAGGAAAAAAAGAACAAGAAGCCAAGGAAAAGAAACAGACAGAAAGAAAGAAAGACAGAGAGAAAGGAAGAAAAGACAAAAAGAGAAGACAATGAGGAAGAGCAAAAAAGATAAAGACAGAGAAAAAGAAGAAAGAGACAGAAAAAAATGGAAAGAAAAAGGAGAAAGGAAGAAGAAAAAATGGAAATGGAAAACAGCAATAGAAATCCAAAAGAATAGAGAAAGCAGGAAAGATAAGAAGATTACACGAAAAGGAAACAGACAAGAAAGAACCCCAACAGGGAGCTATCTGCACATCAGCGTCTCTCAAGAAAACCTGAGTATCGAAAGGAGGTTTTGAAGTGGAACTTCAGTTAATAAGGACCCCCCTGCCCTGCCATACTACCCTGGCGCTGAGGCAGGACGGGGGAGTTACAAGGAAAAAAACTCCATACCTTATCCAGGTGCCTGCGCCGCTCCTCTGGTGCTCTGGATCCTGCACGCCGACATCTTGGGTGGAAGACACAGAACCGCATCCCACGGCTTTGCTTCTTTACGTTTGGTGGCCGCGGGAAATTCGGAGGATGACGGGGGCGCTTGCTTTCCGCTTTAAGTACTCTGTTGTACTGTGTACAGTTTGTATATCCAAAATTTCCCTCTTTGTGGTAAGTGCATGTTCCGATCTCCTCTGTTCAGAGGTCAGACACCACTCCAAAATGTTGGACAAAGGGAAATATGGACTTTTTCTTTATATATGGACAATTTATTTCTGCATTTAATATTAGCTATTGAAGAAAAATTGGTGTGCTGGCCTTTCTTTCTCGCATGATTCTGACCACAAATACAATCCCGAGGCTTTTGTCAGGTTGACACCCCTTTTTTTGGTGATGAACTAAAAAGAAGTTCTCCACACTTTCAGTCAATCCAAACTCAATCTAATGCAATGCACACAGGGTGCTTGTACGACTCAGCTCTGCCACTCCCATTAAAGACGACAGCACAACACAAGGTGATACTTACTTTGACAATTTAGCTTCTTTTCCAAAAATAAAAAATGAGAACTTGCCATGTGTAGCCCTACACAATGGGAATACTTTTGAGTGTGCCAGGACAATGACTTTAATGGGCTTAGCAAAGCTGGGCTCAGCTGTGTTTCGCTGTGATGATCTTTTGGCTGCCTGTTTTTTGGCATCTCATTTCTGTCTGCTATTTTAAGAGTTGTGTGTCTTTTTCAGTTATTATGGTTTTGCTTCTCAGGATTCTCTTCTTCGCTTAAAGTTTGGTACCTGGTCCAATCTATGCCAAGCCTTGATGATTAGTAGGTAATTGATCACTTAGATATACTATCAGGTCTGTTAAGAGAACAACTTTCTAGAACTTGATAACCTCATCTAGCTCTAGTCATGCTGATGCATACTAATCTCCATAGTGTGTATGATAGAGAGGAGGATGTGGTTTGGAGCTACTACTTATCGCTGCTAGACGTATGACCTGAAGTCATCCTGAATTGAGAAAGCCAGTCGAATGATTATCTAATTCTCTGGAGGAAAATTAAACGAGTCAAAATACCCTAATTTATTCCTACAAATCTTCTATGGCCTGGTTGAAAGCAAAACTTTACAATCATGGCCTAGTGGTTAGAAAAGCGTCATGTGACTTGATGTTCAATTACTGTCCAAAACATGACTAAAGTGCTTCTGGGCAAGGCACCTAACCCCCAGCTGCTCCCCAAGCACTGTTGCTAGGGATCTGGGTTTCACTGCACGGATGGGTTAAAAAATCCATATGTGTGCACAAGCATACAATAGCCATAAATATCTATTATCTGGCCATTAACCCTAAATTCATTGGGAGCCGGCGACACATTTTAGAAGATTCAGGCAACATTAAACAATGTCACTGTTACATAGAAGTTGGAGGTGTGGCAATTTTAAATGCTTTCCCCCATATACAAATCCAAGTAAATTTAGACAGATAATAAAGAAAGGAGGGGAGGAGAAGAGAAAAAAAGGAGGGATGAGCTGGGACAGTATAATCTTTTTATTTTCTTGACCCAAGTGAGCTAAAAAAAAAGGCTAATCATTCAACAGACCTGGAACCCATTTATACACAATCAGAGACAATGTCGGGAGGGGGGAAGGAGGCAAGTTTAGGAGATTCTTTTAACACAGATACTTATAAAGACACTCTGTTCTGTAAATGTGAACCTGTTTATTTCTGATTAGGAAGTGCACCATCTATTGTGCACTAATTTATCACTTGGCTTTTGCCTTTTTCACGCCTTTTTTGTGTTGGATTTAAAATAAGAAGACTTTACTTGGTTTTATAGCCTAGGCTAGAGTAACTTATTTTAAAATGATTTAAAGAAAGCCTTATTAAAAAAAAACATATTTTATTATAATAATATAATGAAAAGTACAGGTATATTAATCACTAGTTATTTTATTAGACATTTACAGAAGTTAGCTACTCATCTAGATTGTAATCCTGCAAGGACCGGGCCTTCACGCCATTTGTAGTCAATTATTGACCTGAACTTTCTGTCACAAATGACCCATTATACCTAGTGTATTATAAGCATGTTTGTTTTACCCTGTCTTTGAATTTTACCTTGTTCTCGGCCAAGGAAGATGATGGTGCTCTTTTAAACAAAAATATGGGCTCTGATTAAGAAAACTTTCCATAAATATATCAATTAGGGCCACTTTGTGCTGTTTTGGAAGTCAGGATTGAAATTATGTGTTATTCTAAGAAGATGATTACAGTTGTTTTTCAATGCTTAAAAAGAACACATATGTTGGTTATTTTTACTTAAAAATTTTACTTTTACTGCTGGATATTGTCAGGAAATAGAATACGCTGTTGCATATGCCGATTTCAAGTATCCCAAACATGCTCGGGGTCAGTATGCTGGCCATGCAAGAACTGGGATACTCTCAGCTTTGAGGAATTTTGGACCGATTCTTGCAACATGGGTCCATGCATTATCATGCTGAAGCATGAGATGACAGTGGTGGATGAATGGCACTCAATAGACCTTGTGATCCTGTTATAGTATTTCTGTGCATTCAAAATGCCATAAATAAAATGCACATATGTTCATTGTTCATAACATATACCTGCTCGTATCATAACCCCATTGCAACCTTTGGCCACTCGATTCAGCAAACTTCACCCACACAGTGCCATACATGCAGTCTGTCATCTGTCCTGTACAGTGAAAACCAGGATTTATCCATCAAGAGGACAATACTCCAACGTGACAGACTCCATCAAATGTTTGCATTGTCTACTCTATTACAACAAACGAATGAGGACAAGGAGCCTTTGGAAATGGGATATAGTAAAGAAATGAATATTTAATTCATGGCCAACAGCTTTGGTGGAAATGCTGCAGTCAGCATGATAATTGCACGCTCCCTCAAAACTTGTGACATATGTGGCATTGTACTGTGTGATAAAACTGCACATTATAGGGTGACCTATCATCTTGGTATGCCACAACTGTGTGGTGAATGGATTATCTTGGAAAAGGAGAAGTGCTCACCAACACAGATTTGTGAACAATATCTGAGCGGAAAAAGGCCCTTTGTGTACATACTGTAAAAGATGTCTTAGGTCTTTGAGTTCAGCTATTGAAAAAAGTGAGCAAAAACAAGAGTGTTGGGATTTCTGTTTTTTTAAGTGTAGTTGTAAAAACAGACTGGGTTTGGGAAAAGGCTAAAAGTAGCAATAGGCTACAGTGACGTATCACCTGCTGCCTACACTGCCATCAGTTGTGGCCTCTAGCACCTCTGCATACTTCTGGCCATTTCTGCCCCCTAACTTCCTGCCTCACCTCCTTACACCTCACCTCAGCCCATTGTTTTCCCACTTGACTCTTGCCCACTTCTTGCTCTTCTTACCTCAGCCCACCCCAAATCTGCCCATTTCTTTCCACCTTTACCCATCTGTCCTCTGCTCACCTTTGAATATACATAAAATATGATATAATATTTCAAGCTTATAGCTTTCCTGCAGCAAACTGCATTTAATTGTGCCCCATTTGAAGTGGAACAATAAGACAATATGGTCCTTGGACCAAAAAAAGGTTGGGCAACCCTGGGCTATACACAGGAACATGGTTGGATGCAGGAAAACAACAGAAATAGGAACATAGTTGGATGTAGGAACTTTCTGAACATAGAGGTGAGCACGGCTAGATATAGGGCCTTGCTGGATATTGTAGATATGGAGTACAGCAAGGAAACCTTAACAAATTGTAAGTATTGTGCAGGTGTTGACAGAATGTGGTCCCAAAATCTTACCTTCTTACTAGGCCTTTACACTAGGAGGGAATATATGGAGCCCACAGCTCTTCATGCAAAAGTCTAGTATGCTGAATGCATTTTTTGTACCATAGTTATCAGGAGGTAGTCATAGCAAAAGAGCACTATTTGTACCTCAATCTAAAAAAAATAGTCTAACCTATTTATGTTATTATAATACCATATAAAAAAATATATTTTTTGAATCCTTTTTTCCCATGTATATTAATTTTGGACAAAACCCCAAATCATCACTGGACCACTGTAAGGTAAAATGTCTGCACATTTGAATAAGACAAAGTTAAAGTTTATGAATAGTGTTGGGCAAACAGGAACATTTTTAAAAAGGGCTCTAGGTCTTCTCCGGGCAATTACAGACCGGTACGTTTAACATCCATTGTGGGAAAATTGCTTGAGGGGCTATTAAGGGACTATAGACACGAGTATGTAACGATCCATAATATTATAAGTGACAACCAGTACGTTTTTACTAAGGACAGAAGCTGCCAGACTAACCTGATTGGCTTCTATGAGGAGGTGAGTAGAAGCCTAGACAGAGGGGCGGCTGTAGATATAGTTTTTCTGGATTTTGCAAAAGCATTTAACACTGTCCCCCAAAGACGCTTATTGGGGAAATTGAGATCTTCAGGATTAGAAAAAACTGTTTGTAACTGGATGGCAAACTGGCTGAAGGATCGTGTGCAGAGAGTTGTCATTAATGATACCTACTCTTGGCAAATGAAGTTCAATGTGGAGAAATGTAAAGTCATGCGCTAACAACCTGAAGGCCACATATATCCTCGGGGGAGTAAAACTAGGAAATAACTTGTTGAGAAGCATCTGGGGGTACTGGTAGATCACAGGCTAAATAACAGCATGCAATGCCAAGCAGCTGATTCCAAGGCCACCAAGATATTATCATGCATTAAAAGAGGCATGGAATTACAGGATAGGGATGTCATTTTGCCTCTTTACAAGGCACTGGTGCGCCCGCACCTGAAATATGCCGTCCAGTTCTGGGCACCCATTCATAGAAAGGACGCTCTGACTATAGAAAGGGTGCAGCGGAGAGCCACCAAACGAATCAGATGAATGAAAGATCCTGGTTATGAGGAAAGATTACGAGAATTAAATCTGTTTATTCTTGAGAAGGGATGACTGAGGGGGGACATGATTAACTTGTATAAATATATAAATGTCCATTACAAAAAATATGGGGAAACACTATTTCAGGTAAAATCCTCTCTAAAGACAAGGGGACACTGCCTTCGACTGGAAAGAAATTCAGTTTTTGGGGTGACAAACATTCTTCACCACTATAAATCTGTGGAATAGCCTCCCTGCTGACAGCGTCAAAAAACGATTAGATGCTTACTTAGAAGAAAATAACATTAACAGTTACTCTTAGCTGTTATCAGAAAAATAAATGATGGACATATATTTTATTTCAACAGTATTAACTATGCAAAGTTTGGATTTGTACTGAGTTTTGCGAGTTTGGGTTCCCAAACCCTAACACGGACTTCAGCCAGAAGCAGGCCGGAACCTGGAAAAGCTGGTTGATGATCAACCAGCTTCACCTAAAGTGTGCAGCACCAAGAATCTGCTGTACAACTTACCTGAGCCCTGCAATCTGTGTCTTCACTCATGGGAGTAGTGTCCATCTTTTTTAAGCCCCTGTAATCTATTTGACAGTGAAAACACTGAGGGCCTTATTTATGAAGGGATAGCCGGCAGGTGAATGCCAGACCGGGCACGCAATTCCACATTTATGAAGCCGAATCTGGTGAGCGACTGGAACAACGATTCATCATTATCCCAGGCTCAGCGTACAGCGCCGGCGTTCAGCTTTGCAGAGCGCCACGTATTACCTGACGCTACCTGTCGCTCTCCCATACATTTCAATGGACAATACTCTTCTTCACTTTAAACAGGGTTTTATTTTATTTTTTAATTATCAAATAATTGTGTCACCTCTCCTGGCCTATTTAAAGTCATTTTTGTAAACTTTTTTGATTTATAATATTTTTATGCAGAATTGTCATTACAGGCCTGGAATTAAAGAGTTCATGTTACAATGTAATAACAATGTAATTCCATATGTTTTCGCTTTGTTACTAGTGGATACATGTTCAAAAACAGACTTTAATTACACAGCTTCTGGCGTTCTGGGCTTCAACCACCCGATTTTGAGCGCCGGCGCTGTGTGAGGCTATTTTTATAATGAATATGGTGTGAGTCGGTCGCACTCAGCTGGTGCTACCGTTCGTTCGCATACAGCGCTCTACTGGTGTTAGAACGACTCACACAATATATTCATCAATGCCAGGCAGCAACTGACACGCTCTGAAACAGCGAACTATGGCCGAGCACAGCTACTACTAGCGGTCGCTCTCAATGCCTTGCTACAGACGCTTATCTGTCAGTACCTGGCGCTAGTAATGAATCAGCCTGCCAGTGACTGTAGACTGGATTGCTGGAGCGCATAAGTATACAGCCACTTCCTGCTGCACACTCTGCATTAAGTTAAAGAGTCTCCCACACCCGCCACCACATTTTTTTTCTTTAAATTTATAGTCTCGTTTCTGCTCTACAGCTGGTCCTCCACTCTCCGCGGTGGGTGAGGATTTAGGGGGCGGAGGCAGAATTGCCCCCAAAGTTCAGGTACCCGAACAGAATTTCTGTTCAAAGTTTGCCCAAACTTGCCGAGCCTGAACCTCTAGGGTTTCACCCAACGCTACCTGAATGATCACTAGCAGTTGCAAACTCTAAATTTGCTTGGGACATCAGTTTCCATTTCAGGCTAGGCACACCTTGAGAGTATTCTTTAGGAGTGGTTCCCGAGGGCTGTACCAATGTTCCCCACTACCCCCAAAATTGAGAGAGACCGTAGAACACCCTTTTTTTTGTACCCACCTTACCAAATTCACACTGGTAACACACACTGACTAAGGAAAGAATCATTTGCTTTCCTGCTCATTGTCTGGGGCTACAAAGTGCACCACCCCCTGACCATGACTACTAACTCAAAAGGTCAACCAACTAATCCCCAGCTACTAAGGTCACACTATCTATTCACTCCCACAATACCTATCACTAAGATTAAAAAAACTTAATTCCCCAATTTAAATCTCCAAGCAAACACAGTCTCTTACACACTACGCCTGCGCTAACCAAGCTGAGTTATACAGACCTCAGATGGGAGGGGAGATTTCCCTTGTGGGATGTGTGTGGCGGTCTCACCATCTGACATGCACAGGCTCGGAGTGTAGTAAAGGCTCAGTAAAAACACACAGGAGGATTCTAATGCACTTACGCTTACAATTGACACACTACTGACCCTTCACACAAAGCTACGACACAGCGCCGCATCAGTTGGTCATTGCGGCCGGTGGTTGCACTCCTAATAGCCTATAGAACCTGGCCCAGAGGTGACAACATATCTCTCTTCCTCTACTACACCGATTGGCTACAAGCCAGTACTCCACTCACCAGGAAGTATTCAAACATTCCTTACACATCAGTCGAGCAAACATCACAAGCGGACAGACTCTTCCACAACTCGTAGCACTGCCTATCACCTAAGCACACCCGGCGCAGCCCCACTCTTCAATGCTCAAATATCCCTACATTACATTATCAAATTGCTAACATGGCTATAAGACAATATGAGAGGAAAGTATTATTTGCCTCCGCTTACATAGGGGTCAACTAACAGCTACCCCAGTACTTTAAACCCAGTATGCAAGATGCTCCATTATCTCCCCGGAACTTCTTTCTAATCGATATGCAAGGTAACTCTACCCCACCGATTACAGTGTGGCAAAACAGCCACACGCCTCCAATATTTTATAAGCCCACCAACCTATTTCACCATACTTACTAGATTACTCACTTAATGGTGATACAAAATTATCTGCGATGAAGCCACAGGCTGCCATGATGACCCCTGCATGCAGCGCTATACAAACAAAAATACCTGTGTAATATATATATATATATATATATATATATATATATATATATACTGTTATACAACCCAAGTATATATATATATATATATATATATATATATATATATATATATATACATGTATGCACATTTTTCTCCCTACTAATACATTCCAAGGTACAGTTGTGAATGCCGGTTTCTGTAACACTATCAAAAGCATCTCCTAATGAAGCCATCTTCTGCCATAGGCGAAATGCATTGAGAAAAAAAAGTGGGACTGTGGGAACAACTTTAACCCCCAAACCACATTAGAAAGAAGCTCTTCACGCTCTGACTATAGAAAGGGTGCAGAGGAGAGCCACCAAACTAATCAGATGAATGAAAGATCCTGGTTATGAGGAAAGATTACAAGAATTAAATCTGTTTATTCTTGAGAAGAGATGACTGAGGGGGGACATTATTAACTTGTATAAATATATCAATGCCCATTACAAAAAATATGGGGAAACACTATTTCAGGTAAAATCCTCTCTAAAGACAAGAGGGCACTCCCTTCGACTGGAAAGAAATTCATTTTTTGGGGTGACAAACATTCTTTACCACTATAAATCTGTGGAATAGCCTCCCTGCTGACAGTGTCAAAAAACGATCAGATGCTTACTTAGAAGAAAATAACATTAACAGTTACTCTTAGCTGTTATCAGAAAAAAATAAAAAATAACTTCCCCTACCCCAACACCCTTTGTTGAACTTGATGGACATATATAGCCCCTGTAATCTATTTGACAACATATCTCTCTTCCTCCACTACACTGATTGGCTACAAGCCAGCACCCCACTCACCAGGAAGTATTCAAACATTCCTTACACATCAGTCGAGCAAACATCACAAGCGGACAGATCCTTCCACAACTCGTACCACTACCTATCACCTAAGCACACCCGGCGCACTCTTCAACGCTCAAACATCCCTACATTACTTTTTCAAATTGCTAACATCGCTGTAAGACAATATGAACTGAAAGTATTATTTGCCTCTGCTTACATAGGGGTCAACTAACAGCTACCCCAGTACTTTAAACCCAGTATGCACGATGCTCCATTATCTCCCCGGGAACTTCTTTCTAATCGATATGCAAGGTAACTCTACCCCACCGATTACAGTGTGGCAAAACAGCCACACCCCTCCAATATTTTATATGCCCACCAACCTTACTTCACCATACTTACTAGATTACTCACTTAATGGTGATACAAAATTATCTGCAATTAAGCCACAGGCTGCCATGATGACCCCTGCATGCAGCGCTATACAAACCACTTTACTAGAACAAGAATTCAAAACTTTAACTATGAGATTGTGTGCTGTCAGATTTGTTTCAACTATTTGGTATGATACATAATACCAGCATGTAACACATTTATGCAATACACATTTGATTTTAAGTATTGATCCAGGCCTTCTCTGTCCTCCCTTTCCAATATTTCTGTCATTAAGCCTGCACAGACAGCTGTTTGCTCTAGACACTTTCTATAATCCTAATGCTTTATCTCATCCAATCCAAATTAGCTGCTCCTATTTATTCTAGCTCTCTGGACTTGTAGCATTGTCTTGAGTGAAAGGATAATTTATCTCTCCAGAGAGGGATAAACAGATCAGGCTAATAGTTTTTACTGTTTCCCTGCTTTATCAGAAATTAGAGGCGAGTGCCTGAGGGTCATTTTTCATTGCTGAAGCTGGAAACTCTGCAACGTATTGATAACTAAATGAGGTAAAAGTTTTTTTTTCAATGGACTGACATATTTTGAGCTCAAAACATATAATAACAGCAAAGCTTAGATAATCAGCTCTTATTTCCCATTATGGGATGTACGCGGCCGAAGGCGGATGTAGTGCCTTGGCAAGCAGCCCCCCGCATTTGTCTGAAGATGTATAGTAAAGTGCTCTTTGACTGTCTCTGTACCTCAGGCCTGCCTGGTTGTACAGACCCTGCAACTTTTCTCTAGCTTTCATCAGGTCAATGGCTAAAGTGCTAGACGGGTTCATTTTATGATCCTGTTCCAGGCTCCGGATCAATTGCAGTGTGTCAGAGATTGTGGAGGCGCGCTCCTTCTTTAGTCTGGCCCCATGTTTTATAAATTCTCCTCGGACTACGCATTTCGATGCTTCCCACTGGTACGAAAGAGGGATCCTGTTCGTGGTTCTTAAGAAAATCTTTTATGGCATCACTAACCCCTAACAGGCATACAGCGTTCCTGAGCAAATTATTATTAAGTCTCCAGCTCTAGCATTTCGGGTAGAGCCCAGGCTGGACCACTGAGAGAAAGATTGGGGCATGATCCAACCATAGAATCTGGCCAATCCACGCTTGTGGAGCCCAGTCCATTGCATGGTGGCTAAGTGATAAACAATCGATTCTGCTGAATTTTTAGCAGCAGAGAAGAACGAGAAGTCTCTGACACGTCCATGGAAGGCCTGCCAGGAATCCACCAGCTGCATATCAGAAAGTCATTTTTTCAATCTATTCTATTTGCTCAGGGACACCGCCGACCTACCCTAGGATGTATCCAACTCTGGCTGCATGGGAGTATTAAAATCGCTCCCACTATTAGAGTACCCTCCGAGAACTCACACTGAAACTGACCTGGTCGGTATTGGGAGCATAGAAAGATACATGATTTTTTAATGACATAAGGGTATTTATTTTAGGATTCTGGAAACAACAGTATAGAAAAAATGCTTTACTTTTCTGCACTGCCCATAGGGCGCTGGTATTTCCAAACTTTAAAAAAATGCCCCTCACATTTAAACATGCCCTAACAAAGCTACAGGTGACATTTTGGAATAAAAATTAAACTTTCTTGCCCAAATTAAACGGCTCATCAAGATGCAGGTTGCAAGTCACACCAGAAAGCTGGTGAACCATGTGGGTCATGTAAATTATTTGGTGAAGCCAGTGTGACTTTGGTGAAGCAGTGCATTGCGGTGTAGATTGCAGCTTGCTTCTTGGTGGACTTCACTCTGAATAAGAGTCTATCTTACATGTTTCCCCCACCCTGTACATACAGATTGCCCACATTAAAAATCATCCTACCTGCATCTACTGCATGTTATGAGCCTTTAAACATCCAAGATGGCGGCTTATGGAAGCCGCCATCTTATCAGGCAGCCTGCAAACAGGAAGTGCCTCCTGACTGTGCTGCTCTGCATTCTGGGACTGCTGACCTTTACCTGACCCCAGCTCTGCTCTGTCTGAGCAAAGCACAGCTATAACCTGCCCCCCTGTACCTTATCCCACTCTCCTCTCCTCAGTAAGTGTGATGCTTCTGAGTCAAGATGGCGGCGCCCATATCCTAAATTCCTGAACAGAGTTGCAGCCCAGTGGGGGAAAGAATAATAAGTTAGTGACTAAAAACTTAAAATATATTAATTTTAGATGCTGGGGAACGTTTTTTAAGAGTTTGGGCTTTTCATTAAATCACGCTGAAGGTCCGGTTTAAGTAATTTTAACCATTCAAGTCCATTGAAATGTATGGGATAAGGCCACACAGTGCTAGGGAACTCAGCGCTAGCACTCATCCCATTCCCGGTGCTGTTGATAGCCGAGACACTACCTGGATCTGACATTCACCTGACACTCATCTGGCACTACCTGGCATTACCTAGCCTCAGCGTTTCATGAATAAACCCCTTAATGGAAAAGTAGTGAGCTTTTTACACATTTTTTACATTGTAGTAAGTGCCATTGACTTCCATTGAAGGTCATGCTATTTATTTTGTGGAGTGCACTTTTGGGTGTGAACTGAAACTTACACCTGAATGAGCTTTTTACTTTAACACACAAAAAGCGCATTAAAATGTTAGCCCTAATTTAAAAAAAAAAAAATCTGTGAAAAAATCTGTGAAGAGGCATTTTTACAGGTTAGGTGCAGCATCTTGCCAGTGAGGTAAGGCTAATTTATGGAAAGTTTAGAAACAACAGCACACCTAAGAGGTATGTGTATCATATAAGGGGATGTTGTTTTCAAACTTTAAAAAATATATACTTACCTTATTAGAAAAATTATGTTCCACACCTAGAAAATGCCCCAAAACAGACGCAAGTGAATTTTTTAAAATACAATTAGAACATTTTTTTATTGCATTTTTTGTGTGTTAAAGCAATAAATGCTCACCAATGTGTAAGTTTCAGTTCACACCCAAAAGGCCCCAATGTTGAACTTGCTTACAAAATAAATAGTATGGGCCTTATTTATGATGTGCACCTTTAAGCATCACTTTTGTGGCTATAGCACCAGAGCGCTGGCATTACTGGGTAATCAGTGACCTGTGTACTACATTGGCGCTAGCAGTTGCATCTTTGAACGCTACTAATCGGCTTTGATTGCTGCGCATAGGTATTGGTCGGCCTATACCAGCATCTGTTGGACCCGCCGACCGACTATGCCAGAGCCAGTGAGCGCCACTTTGTCCTGCCACTTATTCCAGCGCTCAACATCATTATGAATTTTTTCCTCCTTGAAATCTTTGGGTGCTGTATTTTTCCAGAGTCGGTCGGCGTTTCATCATTACAGTTACAAGAAATCACTGCTGGGGACAATGGGGGTAAACTTAACAGTGCGTTTGGATGCGTTTTTTGTTGTTGGTGTCAAAATTACACATTGGTAAGCTAAATAAACCATTAAAATCTATTTTAACAACCCCCCCTCCAGGGCTGCTTCAACCAGACCCCCCGGCGCTGCATCATTTTTGGCAATATAGTTAAATAAAACTCAAACTGGCAGCTGCATTGGCATTAGGCCCTTATTTAACAAGGGATATCGCCAGGTAGTGAATGGTGAGCGAACGGTAATGACGCTCACCGCCACGAGTACGCCGGCTCCCCTCCGCAATCACACATTTATCAAGCCGATCCTGCTTAGCGACTGACAGAGCGCCAGATAGCGAATCATTCATCATTATTCCAGCCTCACCCCACAGCGCCAGCGAGCGACCTTGAACAGCGGCAGGTATGACCTCTCGCTACCTGGCGCTCTCCAATGCATTTCAATGGAGCAATTTTTTTTTTAAATGTCAAAAATTCTGTGACCACTTCTGCAATGTTAGATTTTTTTTTTAAGTTAAAAAAAAAAAAAAAAAAAAAGTGTGCAGATTTGATATTACAGGTCTGATATTAATGTATTCATATTACAAAATGTTTTGAAAAACATGTTTTTTTTTTTCAAAAAATATGGTTGTTTGGGGGTTAAAAAACCAGCGCTCTGGGGTTTAAACAAGCATTTCACAGCGCGAGAATTTTTGGAGCGTGATTTGTTAATGAATATGCTGGGAGCCGTTCGCTATGGCCGTTCGCTGTCATGCGCTCCCATACAGCGCGGAACCTGTCAAACAGCGACTCCTAACCCTGTATTCAACATTACCGCACACCGACTGAGTCGCTGTCAACAGCCGAACAACGGCCAAGCACAGCGAATACTAGCGGGCGCTGTGAAAATAACGCTACTGTCGCTCATCTGTCGCTACCTGGTGCTATTAATGAATCGGCCTGCCCGTGTTTTTTCAGTTGATAAATCTGACAATAGGCTCGATTCAGAGAGACAAAAAAATACTTCCGTTTTAGTGCCAATTTTTTTTTGGAAATGTTTCCGCTCTCGTATGAGTGTACGAACGATTCTATGCTTGCATTGCAATCCTTCTGTAAAGTTTCCGTCCGCTCGTACGGCAGATTACGAATGCAAGGATGTCATTTTCCAGCATGACTTCTCCGTATCATTTTCACATGTTACAACGTAGGCTTTCGTTTTTGCCCTTTTCCCATGGTATCCTCCCACGAATCCTTTACGTTTCCCGTTAGTTTCTGTTTCCCTTTTTCAATAAATAATCGTCCAGACAGAAATCCTTACGATCTTGTGCCTGCGCACTGCAAACTTAACTCATTAAAGTGCTCGCCTACATATTTGCCACCCTCACTTCTACTACAATGTTTAGCTAAACCACTTAGCACTATCCTCCATCTTCCCTTTTGGACCCTTAAAGCTTACCCAAACCACTTAGTGCTATCCTCCATCTTCCCTTTTGGACCCTTAAAGCTCACCCAAACCACTTAGCACTATCCTCCATCTTCCCTTTTGGACCCTTAAAGCTCACCCAAACCACTTAGCACTATCCTCCATGTTCCCTTTTGGACCCTTAAAGCTCACCCAAACCAATTTGCGGTTAGGTTCTTCTTCCATTTTAGCCCCCTAAAATCACTTCTCGGCCATGTGAATATTCATCTTTAAATATTTCTGGGCCCATTAGTTTTGTATTAATGTATTTTGTAAATGAAATGACACTGTAACATTTTTTTGTTTATTCCATCATAAAATATAAAATTTTTAAGAATTTTTTAAAATTTAAAATTTTTACAACTATAAAAAACAAAATACATAGCAATGGCAGGCCACAAAACATTATTCTTCATCTGTGGTCCCCAACGAGTCGCGCAGCTCCTGCATCTCGCCCACCAACTGAAGGACCCTGACACTCAGTTGTGCCACTCTGGCACGTGTGGTCCCTGTTAAAAAATGTAAATTAAAATATTGGTATAACCTTGTTGGGGTCATACTGCAGTGCCCCCCTCCCCCCCCCCCCCGTATGGTCCAAACACCTAAATCTGGATTTCAAAAGCCAGAGGGCCCTCGCCACCATGGCCCGGGTTTTGCATAGTGCCCCATTAGAGAACCACTGGCTCGCATTCTGCAGGCAAAGAAGGGGCATCAGGAGCAAGGGCAGGAGTGGATATCCAGAATCCCCTGAAAGAATTTAAAAATACTAACATAAAATACACATTCTAAGCTACAATATTGTTTAACATGTCATCAAGGGCTAAAAACAGCCATAGGTTAAGACATAAGTCATCAACTATATTCATTGCCATACAGTGAAAATGGATTGATGGAATGTGAGCAAACTTACCCTGGACCCATCCACCAGATAATTCTCCTGACTCAAACTGACGAAATAAGCCGGAGCTCTGCAATATATAAGCATCATGGGACGACCCAGGATGCCCTGCAAGAACACTGAGGAATCGCATAGCTGGACCAATCACTGCTTGTATGTTGTGCGAGTGGCACATCTTGCGGTTCCTGCAACCAAATATAAAATAATTACACAAAGCAAAGGTAACCGACTAAAACAATAACTCCTACAACAAATTAAGATTCAAGTTCAACAATCCAAATATAATTCACAAAGAACATAAGTCTAAAAAAATATAGCAATTATATGGATGTGTGGGAAAATAAATGTTCACATACTAAGGACTAATTAAGGTCAGCATTAAAATGCATCTATAAGGCATACATGAAATGTATTTATTCAGGTATGCATTGCTATCCAATCTATGGCCTCGGCCATGCTGATACATGCAATGCCTTGGTGCTAAAGGCGCTCAGACTCCTCCACATAGCCGCAAAACATGTTCAACAATAGCAATCCGAGCCCTCAAAGGTCCCGTAAGTAGATCGGAAATTAAACGGATTTATCGGGTGGTGGTCCGTCGGAAATCATCTCTCTGAATCAGACGTAAGCTTATCCCAACAACGTAAGTTATCTGAACGAACGAAAAATATCAGATTTTGTTTGGAAAATGATCCGAACTAACGGAAATGATCCGATTTGCTTCCGTTCATCGAAAGCGCATATACACATTTTCCCGAACGTCCGTACGAATGATAAATGAACGAAAAAAAGCAAAAAAATGACAAACACCCACTAAAACTTTCACAGACAGCTACGGAAGGCCAGACGAATGTGTCTCTGAATCGAGCCTAGTGAGTGCTCCTGAAGCCAAAAAAGTGGCGCTGTGTGGCACTGATGCTTCTTAAATAAGGCTCTAAGACCCCTTCTTACAAGCTTGTGATTCAACAACAGTGAAATGATTGCGCTTTTTTGACCTAAAGTTAACTTAAATCAATCAGAAACCGAGAAAAAGTATAGAGGAGAGTTTTTTAAAAAAAACGATATTAGTCAATTATTTCTTTTGCTATAGCCTATCATATTGTATCATTTCATTTTTACACCGGTTTAATTATAGTTGTCCTTTAAAATAAGCATATATGAGCAAAAGGAAAGATTAACAACTATTATATCATTTATTCATTTACACATCTGTCACACGTTCCTGGTAAATTTTTTATCCGTTCACTGAGAAAAGTTTTCAAGCAATAAAGTCCGTGCTCAAGGGTGGTCAGAATTTATTATTAGGTTCATCTTTGAAAAGTCACAAAACCTGGTTCCATGCCAGGCTGGCCTCTCCACAGGTGATGACTTAAGACTATTACACTAAAGCTGACACAAATTGCTGAGGTGACTGAAATAAGATTTATGCAGTCTATTTCCCTTTGCACTTACTGGGTCAAATAATATTGGGGTTGTCATAAAAAATGTGAAAGCTATTAATACTTTCACCCTGCATGGAACCATGTGCCTCACATCCCAGCATTATCCCTTTGCAGTGCGTTTCAGCAAATCTGTGATATATAATTGAACATAGATCCCACTGTGTGAACACTAGGAAAAGCTGGGACCAATTTACATTGAAATGCAATTCTTACAGTGATTCTGAGCAATATCACATTCCACATTGTAATGAGAAAGATATCTACTCAACATTTATAAGTCAGACTGAAACTTTTTTGTTTAGATGTGCTAAAACAAACACTTCCAAAGGAAACCAGCCTTCCTCTAAATATTGCATTTCAAAAGACTGAGAGATGTACAGTATGAAGCTCTTGAAGAAATATAAAACAGTCAGCGCATATGCTTCCACCAGTCTGTGTGTAATATATCACCAACGCCATAAAGGGGTCGATTCAGAGCCAGGTGAGTATTCTCACTTCTTCTTTAGGAGAGAAAACTGCCATTCACTATTCATTGTCACTTTATAGTGATGCTGTAGGTTTTGATCCCATAGACCACAATAGGCAGAAATGCACTGAAGTTTCTTGCTTATAATTAATATTAAACAAAATGATTTGGACAGAATTTGCTTTTGTAATTTGTCAAAAATGAAAACACAGGATTTAGATGTCACCAAATGTCTTTTTATTATTTTCTTGTAAAATCGCATTTCAAGTTTTATTTTTCTTACCAATGTGTAATTTGGGACAACTGAAGTGCAGCCTTAACCTATTGTTAAAGTTTGTCCCCTTTGTTCACAGCACTGTTACATACAGCGCCGTGTACAGTGCCTAAAAGCTGTCGCTCACTGACGCTCTTATAATCAGCAAAAGGGTCCAACAGGTCGGCCAATACCTAGTGCCCCAATCCAAGCTGATTATTTAACATCAGGCTGTGTGACTTAAAATGATAAATTATATATAGACATGGGAGGACAGCTATGCCTGAAAAATTATGCTAAATGATGCAAATTGCCTAAAATATTAGCTATATCAGTATCAGCAAACTAAACAACCATACACTAGTTTAGTAGAAAAGTAGAAAGCCTGGTCCCGGCTTTGTGCCATAGATTCCCAACTTTTCTTATTATGAGAGCCACATTCAGAACTGGGAGATGATCTGGAGCCACAGAAAACGTTATAAAAGCTATGGGGTTTATTCATCAAGGGATAGCGGCAGGTAGTGCCTCATAGCGGCAGGCAGCATCTGCTGAACGCTGGGCACTGTATGCAATTTGTGAAGATGGTTCTGGTGAGCGACTCTAACAGCGCCATGTAGCGTACGATTCATCATAACAGGCGTCTCAGCATATAGCACCAGAGCTCTAGCTTCCAGAGTGCCAGGTATTACCTGTCGCTACCTGTCGCTCTCCCATACATTTCAATGGACATTCCTTTTCTTCTGGTTATACAGGGTTTTTTGATTTTATTTTTTTTTTTCTCTCAAATAATTGTGTCACATCTCCTGGCCTAGAAAAAGTCATTTTTGAAAACTTTTTAGATTTTTTATATTTTTATGCAGAATTGTCATTACAGGTCTGGCATTAAAGTATTAATGTCACAATGTTACAACAATGTCATTCCATGTGTTTTCGCTTTGTTACTGGTGAATATGTGTTCAAAAACAGACTTTAATCACATAGTGTCTGCCGCTCTATGCTATAGCGACCAGATCCAGAGTGCTGGCGCTCTGTGAGTCTGTCTTTTTGTTGGATTTGGTGTGAGTCGCTGAGTGAATTGGGATTCCAGCAGGCTCTGCGTGCCTCTGGGAGCGCTATGCATTTTTTTCATACATAAGTTCAACTTGCGGCACTCACGGCTGGCACTAGGTATCGCTAGGTATCGTTAGCGCATAGGCATATAAAAGCAGTGCTCTGCCCACACCGCAAAAAAGTTCAGGTTACCTAAACCTGCAATCCCATTCCCATCTGCAGCAGGGTTCAGTTCAAATGGTCCTCAGCAGGGGCCACAAAAAGTTGGGTGACTTTCCCATGAGTGATAACACTCCTAGTGCTAGCTGTCAGTGCTGGCACTAGGAGTGTCATCACTCATGGAAGTCGTGGCCCCAGATGAGGACCATTTGAAAGGAACGCCAATGATGACCAGGGACCGAGGTGAGTTGGCCAGCAGCTTACTGCTGCTGCACCCTTTAGGTGAAGCTGGTTGATGGGCTGCAAGAACTTATTTTTTTTTTTATATCAAAGAGAAGGAATATACATATAAAGATATTATGGGGGTTCAAAAAAAGTGACAGAAATGCGGGAATTGAGTGATCATTTATTTCAGAGACAATTTACAACAATGCTGGCAGGTGACTAGAGAAGGAATGCTGCTTTATAATTCCCACACATTGCGTCACATTTTATAATAACACGCCAAAAAAACGTTTTCAAAATACATTGCAACATACTAGTCTTATAGGAAACAATGCATTCTCTGATTTTGTATGTTGAAAAAAAACAAAGCACAGGAACAAAAACATTTTAAGAGGCTGATTTATTAATAGTGACATGTAGCGACAGTTGAGTGACTGTAGCGGTATTTTCACAGCGCCTGCTAGTAGTCGCTGAGTTGACAGCGACTCAGTCGGTGTGGTGTAATGTTGAATACAAGGTTCCGAGTCGCTATTTGATAGGTTCCGCGATGTATGGGTGCGCATGATAGCGGCTGGTCAGAGCGACCAGCCAAAGCGACCGGCTTCCACCATATTCATCAAAAAATCACGCTTAAAAAAGCATGTTTAAACCCCAGAGCACTGGAGGCGATGTGTTAAAAGTAGTTTTTTAACCCCCAAACCACCATATTTTTGGAAACCAAAAAAAAAAAAAATTTTTTAAGAATTTAGTAATATGAATACATTAATATCAGACCTGTAATATCAATTCTGTGCAATTTTTATTTTTTTTTCCCTTAAAAAATTATCTAAAATGGCAGAAGTGGTCACGGAAATTTTCACAGTAAAAAAAAAAAAAAAAATATTAATAACAATTAATTATTAATATTTAAAGATTGTTCCAATGAAATGCATTGGAGCGCGCCAGGTAGCGAGAGGTCATACCTGTCGCTGTTCAAGGTCGGACGCTGGCGCTTTGGGCTGAGGCTGGAATAATGATGAATGAGTCGCTATATGGCGCTATCTCAGTCGCTAAGCAGGATTGGCTTGATAAATGTGTGATTGTGGTGGGGGGCGGGGCCCGTCATTACCGGCCGCTCACCAGTCGCTACCTGTCGCTATTCCTTCATAAATAAGGGCCTATGTCATCTCTCATTGTACAGTGAAAATAGATCAACAGAAACACTATTAGCAAAGTAAAAAATAACACTGTGACCTTAGCTTGTCTTTAAACCAGACCAACAGCCTGGCACAGTTGAAAAAGAAAGGTAGCGGCCATTTTGGAGCTTCCTCTCCCAGCATCTCAGCTGCTGCGGCTTGGATTCAACTGACATAACTGCCAATGCACAGTAACAGGAAGCCCAGCAGCACTTCCTGTTTGAAGGTGGTCTGCACATCCACAAACCACCATTTTGTTTCTAAAATTTAAAACAGTAGGACCGTAGGACAGTAGGAGTAGAAAAAGGTAAATGATTTTTGATCTGTGGCAACCTAAATTGCCCTCGAGAGCTGTTTGTTGTGTTGTTCTAGTTTAAGTAATTTTTGACTGTTGGTCCGCTTCCATGATGTAATTTACTGTAGCTGATGTTCATGTTCCTTCTATTATTTCATTTCAATTATTACATTTAACAATAGAAAAAGAAGGTCAGAGTGAATAATACTATACAATGCCGCTATATAAGCTTGTTTATAATGCAATATTACTTCTTTAAACAGTGTACATGCTTCATGTGAGAGAACACTCTGCACAAAGTGGAGAGCCCTCTACCTCATAAAGAGCTCTCCACAATTTTAGGAGTACAACACCCATATGAGATTTATAATTTACTTATCTATTTAAAAGAAAAATGATTTCGTACTTGCTAAGAGTTGAAGGGGGGGGGGGGATAGCCAAACTTAAATCATAGCTTTAATACCATCCATACAAGGCAACTCTTCTACATTTACTCTGTATATGTTGTAGAAAACCCTCTAAGGCTCTGTTCACACCTCTCTTTTGCATTGAGAGTAGGCATTTTGTAAGTATGCCAGATGTACATTGTATCAAAACAAATGCTGCACTTTTGATGTGTTGGCATTGCGCTTACATTTTTGAAGAGAAAAACTTTTTTTGCACAAATGGTAAACGATAAATTCTATGGCAACACAAGCACAGCGCAGGTACACAGCATTATACATGCATTGCACGTGCGTTGCCATAGACTTCTATTGACCTGCGCTGTTACTAAGGGGGTTATTGATGAAGGGACAGCGCCAGGTAGTGCCTCGTCGTGGCAGGCAGCGTCTTTATTTATTTATTTATGAAAGCGAATCCGGTGAGCGACTCTAACAACACCATGTAGTGTTACATAAATTATTACAGGTGGCTCAGCGTATAGCGCCAACACTCTAGTTTCCAGAGCGCCAGGTATTACCTTTCACTCTCCCATACATTTCAATGAGCGTTCATTTATTTGTGTTTAAACAGCGTGTTTGATTTTGATTTTTTTTTTTTTTTTGCTCTCCTGGCTGCAAACAAACACTTTTAGAAACTTTTTTTTACTTTTTATATTTTTATGCAGAATTGTCATTACAGGTCTGGCACTAAAGTGTTAATGTCACAGTGTTATAACAATGTCATTCCATGTGTTTTCACTTTGTTACAGGAGGATATGTGTTCAAAAATAGACTTTAATCACACAGCGTCTGGAGCTCTATGCTACAGTGCCCAGCTTTAGAGCTCAGACGCTGCGTGTGTGTCCTTTTTTGATAAATATGGTGTGGAGCGCTGAGAGTTGGTGCTACCCTTCGCTTCCTGCAGCGCTGTACTGGTGTTACAGCGCCCAACATACATCACATTCAACAATGTGGGCCAGGTTACTACAGCGGCTGAGGCGCTCTGTTACAGCGCCCGATACCCACTTATAGCGTTTACTAGCAGTCGCTCTAAGCGCCACTATACAGACGCTCATCTGCCGATACCTGGCTTTAGTAATGAATCAGCCTCCATGTTGCACTGAAAAGGGTTTCTGCAATGCTTAATGTTCCTTTGTAATTTCAGTCTTCTTTAGTTTGTAATCCTGCTGTAATCTTGTAATCATGGCTGAATGTAATATTGCTTTCTGCCTTATTTATTTGATCTTCTTTATATATATATACTTTATGTAAATATACATTTCTTTATCTGTGTTGAATGAATAAAATATATTCACACAAGCTATAACCGAAGTATATTTCTCTATCTTCTATGACATCATCCAGTTTACAGTCTATATAATTATTAAAAACAATTCATCTGTTCATTAGTAGTGTCGAGAGACGTATATGGAATATCATCACACCCCAACACATGTATTATATTTATACATACATTTGTTATTAGTTATTAGTTATCCACACTGGCCAGATTTGATGCTATTTGGTATACAGTCTTTAACCATCTGCCAATTCCAAATCACCTCTGATCTGCCTTCTATTCAGGGCTCAAATGCTAAGCCCCTAATATAATGTTTGGCAATAAATGGGGTGATATTTATCTCCTATAATCTGTATTTCATCTACAGCTCTGCAGAGTGCTTATTCCTCCATTTCTTTCTGCATTAGCAACCACCACCCTTTCTTCCAACTGATGTCTGAGTAGCGCCAGGCATAACACTTGTTCTCTGCACTCTTCCACCAATCCACAGCATGAAAAACTATCAGCACATTCTCCCTTGCTGTTGCTATGGTAATAATTACCAATGTGCAGATAAGAGACACCTAATTAGATATGCATCCAGGATTGGCAGCAGGTCCCTCTGACAGCTTCTGCAGCCAATGAGCTGTGCCACTTTGGGTCCCAACAGTGACACAGTCAATCATTGGGTTATACAACAGCTCAGTAGGTGGGAAGGCACGCGAAGTAGAGAAACAAGAAGGCGGGACTCCTGCCTTCGGGACTTAAACACCGGTCCCAGGACTGCAGTATTGGTGTCATTGTGAGCAGAGGTCTCATGGCAGAGGTACATCAGAAGGAGACCAAGGCAGAGGACCAGCAAAGCTGCAGCTCACCAGTGACAAGGGAGCTGTCAGACACAACAGTCTTTGTATTCGTGTTTATTTCTATGCCACCCATTCAGCATTAGCCATTTCCTGCCCCCCATGCCCCAGCGCTAGAGTGCATCAAAAGACTCTTTGTCCACTAACTACATTCCCACTGGAGCATGGTAAGGGGGCACAAGTGGCTAAGAGTTTATTGAGACTTTTGGTCTGCTTTAAAGGGGAGCTACCACCCGCCTGGTGTTTAGAAGACTCAGGGCAGTGGTCACACACTTTATGAGGCATCTCGTTAAACCCTATAGATGGTCCAGCACATTTACCTTTTCCCCAAGCCCATGCCAGGTCCCCGTTATATGTTTAGCAAGGGCACCTACCTCTGGCAGTTATTTCTACATGCCATGCCCACAGCTAGAGGTGGCCAGTGGCCCTCGCTCCGTACAGATGTCCTTTTCACTCACAGTGGCAAGAAAAATCTTATTGGAATGTGGGTCACTGACAGGCTAAGTTGCCTGTGCATGCGCTGTGGGGACCAAAAAAAGATTTGTTTGTGGGCAATATTAGGGGATACACAAAGTGGGGCATCCCAGATCGTGTTTTTCCCACCAGAAGTAACAAAACCCAAGCTAGTTAAAAATCTCTCACTAACCTGGGTCTTGGTCCACTTTTCTGTGGCATCTAAATTTGGCATTCCCCACTGTGTGAAACCCCCAGGCCTGCCCAATATTCTTACCTGCCCAGCCATCCTATGACAAATGTATTGGTAGGAGGGCAGCTCACTGCCTTCCTATGGCATGGTGCATAATTAAGCCAGTCAAAAAAATGGAATGGTACGCAGGTGCCTGTAGATGGAGGGATGCGGCCTAATTCTGGCACTCCATTCATTCAGAATAAAAGGCTGGGTTAGACAATCCATTCTGTATGAATGGCTTGATGGAAAACCCACACATGCTTCATGGGATCACCAGTGAGGTAAGAATATAAGGCAAACCTGGAAGTTTCACATAGCTAGGCATCCCAAATCAGGATGCACCATGGAAGAGTCAAGTAGCCCTAGCCTCTCCTGCACTGCCACTGCTGGTAGCTTGGTACGGTTACTATTTAGTACTGGAGGGAAGCAATCTCATGCAGTCTGCCCTTATTTTAAATATCCTGCTGTAGTCCAAATAATATCTAAGCTTAGTCATGTAGTTGGTTAATAATTCTGGTTTCTGAAAAGCAACTAAAGCAGTTAAACCCCCCACCGAAATGCTGAGGAATACCATGCTAATATAACAAATTGTGGATTATATAATCCCAGAGCGTGACTATTAGTAGTATATAGTATATACTATTAGTAGTATATAATGCCCTTATTCATCAAGCGATAGCGCCAGGTAGTGTCTGACGAGCGCCAGGTAGCGGCAGCTAACGGCGACTACCGACTCAAGTACGCCCGCGGCAGTCACAATGACGCATTTATCAAGCAAAATGAGGCTAGCGCCGGCGAGAGCGACGGCTAGCGCGGCATTCATCATGAAGCCGCCTGGACCGAACAGCGCCGCTGCAAATTCCCTCACAGCGCCAGGTATGAGCTGTCGCTCCCTGGCGATGTCCAATGCATTTCAATGGAGCAATCTATAATAATTCATGATTAATTGGTAATATTTTTTTTTTTGATTTTTTTAATGTCAAAAATTCGGAGACCATTTCTGCAATGTTAGGATTTATTTTTAAGTCAAAAAAAAAAAAAAAAAAAATATGTGCAGAATTGATCTAACAGGTCTGAGATTAATGTATTCATATAACGGGATGATTCTAAAAACATGTATAATGTTACATTCAAAAAATATGGTTGTTTAGGGGTTAAAAACTAGTTAATACAGATCGCCGCCAGCGCTCTGGGGTTTAAACAAGGAATTGACAGCGACAGCACATTCGGAGCGTGATTTTTTGATGAATATGAAGCTAGCCGTTCGCTCTGGCCATTCGTTGTCAGGCGCTCACATACAACGCTGAACCTGTGAAACAGCGACCCCCCAGCCCGTATTCAACATTACCGCACACCGACTGAGTCGCTGTCATCAAGCAAACGCCGGCCAAGCACAGCGAATACTGGCTGGCGCTGAAAAAATCACGCTACAGTCGCTCATCTGTCGCTACCTGGCGCTATTGATGAATCGGCCTCTTAGTAAAAGAAGGCCTTTTGGGTTTATATTAGACATTTAGCACATATACAGATATTTTATTATAAGGAATGCTGACCTGAAGTTGTTGAGACACAGAAATAAAAAAATAGCTGTACCACTGGTTCCACAATCAAATAATGTAACGCTGAGCTAAAACAATATCTGCAATGAAGACTAGAGAGGTCTCTGTTAGTCCTACACCATGACCCTGGAAATCAGTGTAATGTTTTCTTGTACAGTAAAGCACTGTAGTAAGTCTGCACCACCACACTCCAGCACTACCGAGATGTGCATTCCCCCTGAATGGTACTGAGCACACACAACAGTTCTCTGGTTTTCTTTTTTTGTAAATCAATGGGGCAACCCAATTTAGGATGCTCTTGAGGGAGAAACCCTGACTCGACAACAGTCTTGTCAGGTGATCTGCTTTAAAGGGGCATTCGTCTTTTATCATAAAAAAATGTAGTAGTTTGTTAAGAGAGAACTTTAGAGTCATATTAAGAAGTTTTACAGTTACAGTAGACTTCTATTTACATTTTTAATCTTAATACATTGGTTGACTATAAGAGAGTTTTGTCATTATTTAAAGATGAATCCCTATATAGAAAAGTTCTGTGGGCACCACTCAAAATAAGTAAATGTGTGCAAGGCCGCTCTGATCAGCAATTTTACTTAGCTAGTGGTGCAGCCATTTTTTGCTCTGGTACTTGCCCACTGGTTTTGGCTGGGTCTTTTGGAGTTAAAGATGAATCCCTGGTACAATTAAGGGGTTTGTAACAGAGCTGTCTGAATTCACAACCAAATAACCCCAATTCTGGTTTTAACTTGGGAATGTCTTGAGGACTTTCCCAACAGATCTTAGATTATGCCTGCCATAGGAGGCATGATGCCTCCGTATTTACGGTCCCATAACACAAACCTCTCTCCTTTAGCCCTGGCATCTAGAACCAGGAGCCACACATCCACCTCCCAAGCTTGAGGTGGCTGTGTCTAGAGTACAAGGTTAAACGGGCCATCCATTGTTATCGATAGGCTTCTCGGCAAAGCTTGAACACAGCTGTACACTTCCGGCTAACTGAGTCCCAGCCAACACTATATGAGCTTAATCGGCGGCGTGGGCCTGAGTGAAGTAAACAGGGGAGCCTTGTGCTTCCTACGGCACCCTTGATTTGTGGTCTGCCAGGAAAATACGAATGTATACCTTTCCTTTAACTTTAACCTAAATCAGTTATTATCACTGCCAGAGTTTATGACCCCTTAGACTACCAAAGGCACAGATAGAGACAATTGCCAAGCCTCCATCATGCTGCTAGAGAACCCTCAACCCAGCAAGAAAATGTGTTACAAAAAGTCACCCAGGCTCTTTATATAAATCCTGGAATAATTGATTCATATCAAACGTACCAGAAATGGATAAGCCAAGAGTTTCATTTACCTGTCCCTGATGCCTCTGATTAAACTATCAAACATCATCTTTCAGCCTTTTAATCACCCTTGTATGCACTCAGACACATCTCTATCTCCATGCAAGCAGAAAGTCAAGAAATCTCATCTCTGCAATATTCACCCAAGAAGGCAAAATTAGTTGATATATGTATGCTATCAAGACTGACATTATTGCAACCGATTGATAGCTCTTGATTATGTTTTTGCTTAGTGTCTCTCAGCATCAGTAAGAACCTTTCTGCAATGTAATGAATAAATAGTATTAATGATTAATTACAGTAGCTCAGCGTTATGTTTCATAGATTAAGTAACTATTTCTGTAACCTCAATTACAACTTCTGCAGTATGCTTTCAGTGTTTATATGACTTGTAATTATTTTCAGACATTTGCTTTAATGTTCTAAACAGCGATTTTAAAGAAATGCTAGACTTGGTTGCTATGGTTGTTGTGCATTGCAGCTCAGAGAGGCACGTGTTTTAAGTATATGATAATCCCTTGGAAGTGTCTGGCCTTTCTACTTTACCTGTGCTAAAGTTGCAGGCTTTTGTCCATATGTCATCGGTTCTGTTATTTAAGGGTCACATTGTTATAGCTAGGTTGCAGCTGATGTGTGATAATTGTTTCAATTTTAATCAGCCACAATACATTCTCATAAGCTTGGTTAGGAAGAAACCTGTGTTAGGTGGTGTATCAAGGATCTAAAAGACCTTTGTTAAAGGTACAATGCAGAGCGTGCTTTTCTAAAATGGAAAGTATTTGGGGGTTATTTAAGAAAAGCCAGGGAAAATCCACAGCAGAAGTGGCGCCCGCACACGTAATAAATAAGCCGTTGCATGGGGCATACAAGCCAAGTATAAGGTCATTTCCACCAGGGCCATGCAAATGATCCCTTTACACCTTTTACCAATGTTATCACCTTCTATACCCAGCCCAGTACTAAAGCCCAATATTCAGAACAACACGAAGCAAATGCAGTCGGCTCTATTGCTCCCTGGCCGAGCAGCCCCATCCCCTGGTGCTTTCCAGGGATGAGTCATTCAGTTACAGAGATAGAATAGAAGATGACAAGGTAGACTTCCTTTCTGGGTATAGTTCAATTTTAAAGCTATATCCAAAGTGCCTGGATCCACCAGGGTGAGCAATGCTCTGAAATAGCACTTGTGGACATGTGTTTCAAGCTTTTGACCCTCATCAGCATAAGGCTGGAGTTAGATGGTGACATGGGGGTGAGCTATGATACATTGTAAAGCAGTTATAAGCCTGCTGTTGAAATAGCTTGCAGCTGAGTTACAGTGTCTGTGATGTGCACATTGCGCTGCTGTGATGGAGAGAACACAGTGAACTTAGGGGTTTATTCATCAAGCCATAGTGACAGGTAGTGACTGGTAGCGACAGGTAGCGCGAGGTAGAGAACGATGACCGCCGGGCTCTGTACGCAATACCACATTTATCAAAGCGATTCAGGTGAGCGACTCTAACATCGACACCTAGCGACCGAATCATCATCACAGACGGCTCAGCATATACTGCAGGCGCTCTAGCTTCCAGAGTATTACCTGGTATTCCTGGAATTACCTGTCACTACCTGTCGCTCTCCCATACATTTCAATAGACATTCCTTTTCTTCTCTTTAAATTAATTTTTATTTTATTTATTTAGTTTTTATTATTATCAAATATTTGTGTGACCTCTCCTGGACTATTAAAAGTCATTTTTGAACACTTTTTTGATTTTTTATATTTTTAGCTAGAATTACATGGTCTGGTATTAAAGTGTTCATGTAACAATGTAATAACAATGTAATTCCATGTGTTTTGGCTTTGTTACTAGTGGATATGTGTTCAAAAACAGACTTTAATCACACAGCCTCTGGCTCTCTGGGCTACAACGACCCAATTTTGAGCGCCGGCACTATGTGATTTGTTTGCTGTTTTTTTGACGAAAAAGGTGTGAGTCGGTCGCACTCAGCAGTCACTACTGTTCGCTCCCATACAGCACTGTACTGGTGTTAGAGGGACTCACATACAACATATTCATCAATGCCGGCTAGCGACCCCATAGCCCATCACAGTGACTACTACCGGTCATTCTAATGCCCTTATTCATCAAGCGATAGCGCCAGGTAGTGTCTGACGAGCGCCAGGTAGCGGCAGCTAACGGCGACTACCGACTCAAGTACGCCCGCGGCGGTCACAATGACGCATTTATCAAGCAAAATGAGGCTAGCGCCGGCGAGAGCGACGGCTAGCGCGGCATTCATCATGAAGCCGGCTGGACCGAACAGCGCCGCTGCAAATTCCCTCACAGCGCCAGGTATGAGCTGTCGCTCCCTGGCGATGTCCAATGCATTTCAATGGAGCAATCTATAATAATTCATGATTAATTGGTAATAATTTTTTTTTTAATTTTTTTAATGTCAAAAAATCGGAGAACACTTCTGCAATGTTAGGATTTATTTTTAAGTAAAAAAAAAAAAAAAAAACAAATATGTGCAGAATTGATCTAACAGGTCTGAGATTAATGTATTCATATAACAAAATGATTCTAAAAACATGTATAATGTTACATTCAAAAAATATGGTCGTTTAGGGGTTAAAAACTAGTTAATACAGATCGGCGCCAGCGCTCTGGGGTTTAAACAAGGAATGGACAGCGACAGCACATTCGGAGCGTGATTTTTTGATGAATATGAAGCTAGCCGTTCGCTCTGGCCATTCGTTGTCAGGCGCTCACATACAACGCTGGACCTGTGAAACAGCGACACCCCAGCCCGTATTCAACATTACCGCACACCGACTGAGTCGCTGTCATCAAGCTAATGCCGGCCAAGCACAGCGAATACTGGCTGGCGCTGAAAAAATCACGCTACAGTCGCTCATCTGTCGCTACCTGGCGCTATTGATGAATCGGCCTCCCCGTGCCTCGCTACAGACGCTCATCTGCTGGTACCTGGTGCTAGTAATGAATCAGCCTGCCCATCTCTTCTGTACTATACTGTGAATATTGGCATATTGGTTTGTCTACCAAGAAACTACCTTCACAAAATATACTTCCAGTCAAAAATGACCTTTGGTCCCTTCTAACATTCCCCAGCGGATCCTGATTTGGTGTTCCCCTAAAGTAAAAGTTCCATAGGAAGTTAAAATGGTAATGGAAATTTGTATGGTGGGGAAAAGGAAGCATTCTCTGGAACAAATACGGTACAGCTGTCACATGTGTATATAACTGTCCTCTGTCTTCAATGGATGAGAGGAACTCTGCTAGGGTGAGTATCTCTTCAATGCAGGGCTAACTTGTGGTATGAGGGGGTTAGTTAGGTTAGTTTTGTGTCCATGTGAGCTAGGAACACTATGCCAGGTAGGGTGTAGGTTTGTTTTAATGGCTGATTGAGTGCTGTAAAATAAAGTTTAGTGTTCTCTTAATGGAAAAATACATATTTAGCTCCCAATTTTTGTGTTACTCTTTAAAGTGGCTTAAAACCCTATGCAGCCTGGAGCCTGGATGCTTCACTTAGCTTTGAGGGTTTCAGTGACTGTCACCCAATCACAGCGCAGGGGCATTAAATTAAAGTTAACTCACCTGATTGCTGCAGTATTAAACACAATATTTTTTTTTTTTTTATGTGTGTTTAAATTCCGTTTAGGGGTGTTACATCTGCACATTACTGATTTTCAAAAGGCTTCACTAGTTCAAAACATTTGCAGAAGGAATTATATGGATCAGATGGAGACATTGGTTTAGATAGGAACATAAACTGCCTATTGCCTTAAACCAATATGAAAAATATATATAATATGAAAAATAATGCTTTGATGTACAGATATACATTTTACTTTTATTTAATTGCCGTTCTCTGCTGCTGTGGACCAAACAAATCTTGGCCAGCTTACACCTATGCTTCATCAAATGGCATTTATAATAAGTGGCCATTAGAAGAGTGTACCTGTAAAAACTTGCTCAAGCCTATTTTTACATTCAGAACTGTTGCGACTAAGCAGGTAATTATGATATATTTCTTATCTGGACAAATTATCTTCATTTGATATATATGCATTAAAAGAGCTCAGTGTTTAGAGCTTCTCCTAAGAGTTTTAGTAGACAAAGATTGATATTTTCCAATTAAATGCAGCATTTCTTGGCTTGTCAAGCCATACTTAACTTATGTCCTATTTCCACACAAAGAGAGAACAGAGAGTGCTGTGTCACCTTTCCAACTCTTATCTTCTCAGGGGAAAATAGCACAGCCTGGTACACTGGTTAAATTAACCCCTATTTTCTTAGGTTTTAAAGTCTCTTCGCCTAATGAGTCAGGTCCTGGTCATGAAAAATGGTAAAATTTTAGCACATGGCTGCAAGGATGCTCAGATTCCAGCAATGATAGGCAGCAATTACATGGGCCCTTATTTAAGAAGGGATAGCGTCAGGTAGTGCCTTGTTAATGAGAGGTAGCGACAGGTAGCGACACGAGAACGCCGGCTCAAATACGCAATCACACATTTATGAAGTCGATCCTGTTTAGCGACTGGGAGAACGCCATGTAGCGTAAGAATCAACATGTTCCCAGCCACAGCGAACAGCGCCTGCGTTCAGCCTTGCCGAACGCCAGGTATTACCTCTCGCTACCTGGCGCTTTCCCATACATTTCTATGGCAGACAGTCAAATGGATTTTTTGGGGTTTTTTATTTGTTTTTTTTTTTTTAAGGTTAAAATGCAAATGTGTTAGAGTTTGTTTCTGAAGTGTATGTAATGTTTCCATTAGAGATGAGCAAACTTTTGAAAAATTCGATTAGACTGATTCGCCAAATTTTCCGACAAAAATAGTTTCGACCCGAATTTATTTGCGACGAATCGCTATTAAAAATTTCTGAGCCTCCTAGAGCCTCAATAGGGTTGTAAGCCATTCTGCCTTGCTGTAACATGCATAGGCTGCATGCTGGGTTGGTGAAATAATACTGTAAATAATTATCACATGCAGATCAGAGGCATCGCTAATAGAATCACAGATCGGCACAACTGCAGAGAGTTGAAGTGGCATCACTATGAGGGGCCCCTATAGTGCCTGAAAAACACACCCTGGAGCTGGCAGCAGCAGGAGGCCAAAAATTGGATGAATCACACCCTGGAGTTGCAAGCAGCAGCAGCAGCAGCTGCAGGAGCCCAAACATTGCTTTAAAGAGACACTGGAGTTGGCTGCAGGAGGCCAAAAATTGGATGAATCACACCCTGGAGTTGCAAGCAGCAGCAGGAGCACAAACATTGCTTTAAAGAGACACTGGAGTTGGCTGCAGGGGGCCAAAAATTGGATGAATCACACCCTGGAGTTGCAAGCAGCAGCAGCAGCAGGAGCCCAAGCATAGTTTGAAAATGACACTGGAGTTGGCTGCAGGAGCCCAAAAATTGGATGAATCACACCCTGGAGTTGCAAGCAGCAGCAGCTGAGGGAGCCCAAACATTGCTTTAAAGAGACACTGGAGTTGGCTGCAGGAGGCCAAAAATTGGATGAATCACACCCTGGAGTTGCAAGCAGCAGCAGGAGCCCAAACATGGCTTGAAAGAGACACTGGAGTTGGAAGCAGGAGGCCAAAAATTGGATGAATCACACCCTAGAGTTGCAAGCAGCAGCAGCTGCGGGAGCCCAAACATCGCTTGAAAGAGACACTGGAGTTGGCTGCAGAAGGCCAACAATTGGATGAATCACACCCTGGAGTTGCAAGCAGCAGCAGGAGCCCAAACATTACTTTAAAGAGACACTGAGTTGGCTGCAGGAGCCCAAAAATTGGATGAATCACACCCTGGAGTTGTAGGCAGCAGCAGCAGGAGCCCAAACATAGCTTGAAAGAGACACTGGAGTTGGCAGCAGGAGGCCAAAAATTGGATGAATCACACCCTGGAGTTGCAAGCAGCAGCAGCAGCAGGAGGAGCCCAAACATTGCGTGAAAGAGACAATGGAGTTGGCTGCAGGAGCCCAAAAATTGGATGAATCACACCCTGGAGTTGCAAGCAGCAGCAGGAGCCCAAACATTACTTTAAAGAGACACTGGAGTTGGCTGCAGTTAGTTATAAAATGGTCTGAGCGGCTGCCACCCCCCCTTTGTTTCACACCCTGGAGTTGCAAGCAGCAGCATCAGCAGCAGCAGCTGAAGGAGCCCGAACATTGCTTTAAAGAGACACTGGAGTTGGCTGCAGGAGGCCAAAAATTGGATGAATCACAACCTGAAGTTGCAAGCAGCAGCAGGAGCCCAAACATTGCTTGAAAGAGACACTGGAGTTGGCTGCAGGAGGCCAAAAATTGGATGAATCACACCCTGGAGTTGCAAGCAGCAGCAGCAGCAGGAGCCCAAACATAGCTTGAAAGAGACACTGGAGTTGGCTGCAGGAGGCCAACAATTGGATGAATCACACCCTGGAGTTGCAAGCAGCAGCAGGAGCACAAACATTGCTTTAAAGAGACACTGGAGTTGGCTGCAGGGGGCCAAAAATTGGATGAATCACACCCTGGAGTTGCAAGCAGCAGCAGCAGCAGGAGCCCAAGCATAGTTTGAAAATGACACTGGAGTTGGCTGCAGGAGCCCAAAAATTGGATGAATCACACCCTGGAGTTGCAAGCAGCAGCTGAGGGAGCCCAAACATTGCTTTAAAGAGACACTGGAGTTGGCTGCAGGAGGCCAAAAATTGGATGAATCACACCCTGGAGTTGCAAGCAGCAGCAGGAGCCCAAACATTGCTTGAAAGAGACACTGGAGTTGGCAGTAGGAGCCCAAAAATTGGCTGAATGACACCCTGGAGTTGCAAGCAGCAGCAGCAGGAGCCCAAACATGGCTTGAAAGAGACACTGGAGTTGGAAGCAGGAGGCCAAAAATTGGATGAATCACACCCTAGAGTTGCAAGCAGCAGCAGCAGGAGGAGCCCAAACATTGCGTGAAAGAGACAATGGAGTTGGCTGCAGGAGCCCAAAAATTGGATGAATCACACCCTGGAGTTGCAAGCAGCAGCAGGAGCCCAAACATTACTTTAAAGAGACACTGAGTTGGCTGCAGGAGCCCAAAAATTGGATGAATCACACCCTGGAGTGGCAATCAGCAGCAGCAGGAGCCCAAACATAGCTTGAAAGAGACACTGGAGTTGGCAGCAGGAGGCCAAAAATTGGATGAATCACACCCTGGAGTTGCAAGCAGCAGCAGCAGCAGGAGGAGCCCAAACATTGCGTGAAAGAGACAATGGAGTTGGCTGCAGGAGCCCAAAAATTGGATGAATCACACCCTGGAGTTGCAAGCAGCAGCAGGAGCCCAAACATTACTTTAAAGAGACACTGGAGTTGGCTGCAGTTAGTTATAAAATGGTCTGAGCGGCTGCCACCCCCCCCCTTTGTTTCACACCCTGGAGTTGCAAGCAGCAGCAGCTGAAGGAGCCCGAACATTGCTTTAAAGAGACACTGGAGTTGGCTGCAGGAGGCCAAAAATTGGATGAATCACAACCTGAAGTTGCAAGCAGCAGCAGGAGCCCAAACATTGCTTGAAAGAGACACTGGAGTTGGCTGCAGGAGGCCAAAAATTGGATGAATCACACCCTGGAGTTGCAAGCAGCAGCAGCAGCAGGAGCCCAAACATAGCTTGAAAGAGACACTGGAGTTGGCTGCAGGAGGCCAACAATTGGATGAATCACACCCTGGAGTTGCAAGCAGCAGCAGCAGGAGCCCAAGCATAGCTTGAAAGAGACACTGGAGTTGGCTGCAGGAGGCCAAAAATTGGATGAATCACACCCTGGAGTTGCAAGCAGCAGCAGCAGCAGCTGCAGGAGCCCAAACATTGCTTTAAAGAGACACTGGAGTTGGCTTCAGGAGCCCAAACATTGGATGAATCACACCCTGGAGTTGTAAGCAGCAGCAGCAGCAGGAGCCCAAACATAGCTTGAAAGAGACACTGGAGTTGGCTGCAGGAGGCCAAAAATTGGATGAATCACACCCTGGAGTTGCAAGCAGCAGCAGCAGCAGCTGCAGGAGCCCAAACATTGCTTTAAAGAGACACTGGAGTTGGCTTTAGGAGCCCAAAAATTGGATGAATCACACCCTGGAGTTGTAAGCAGCAGCAGCAGGAGCCCAAACATAGCTTGAAAGAGACACTGGAGTTGGCTGCAGGAGGCCAAAAATTGGATGAATCACACCCTGGAGTTGCAAGCAGCAGCAGCAGCAGCTGCAGGAGCCCAAACATTGCTTTAAAGAGACACTGGAGTTGTCTGCAGGAGGCCAAAAATTGGATGAATCACACCCTGGAGTTGCAAGCAGCTGCAGGAGCACAAACATTGCTTTAAAGAGACACAGGAGTTTACAGCAGGAGGCCAAAATTGGATGAATCACATCCTGGAGTTGCAAGCAGCAGCAGCAGCAGCTGCAGGAGCCCAAACATAGCTTGAAAGAGACACTGGAGTTGGCTGCAGGAGGCCAACAATTGGATGAATCACACCCTGGAGTTGCAAGCAGCAGCAGCAGCAGGAGCCCAAACATTGCTTTAAAGAGACACTGGAGTTGGCTTCAGGAGCCCAAAAATTGGATGAATCACACCCTGGAGTTCTAAGCAGCAGCAGCAGGAGCCCAAACAAATGCTGCGGCACATCCTGGAGTTGGCAGCAGCATAAGCAGGAGCCCAAACATTGCTTGAAAGACACCCTGGAGTTAGCAGCAGCAGCAGGAGGCCAAAAATTGGCTGAAAGGCACACCCTGAAGTTGGCATCAGCAGGAGCCCAAAAATTGGCCTAAAGACATAAATATGTTTTGCACCATTTGGAAAGTGTAAAACGTGGCACCATGCTGAATCTAGTCGCATGCATCAGCCATTGGTGGGTGGAAATCCTGGCTGATCCATCCCTGATTCATTTTCACAAAGGTGAGTCTCTCCACATTTTTAGTTCACAGACGAGTTCTCCTCACCGTAACTATGCCCCCCGCCGCACTAAACACCCGCTCAGATGGCACGCTACTGGACGGGCAGGACAGCTTTTCCAGGGCAAACTCTGCTAGTTGCGGCCACAAGCCAAGTTTGGCTGCCCAGAAGTCCAGCGGATCCTCAAGGTGCGTTGGCATGGTCATGTCAAGATATGACATGACCTGCTGGTTGAGGTCCTGCTCCAGGTCTTCCTGCTGCTCATGATTAGCCTCACTATGCGGGTGTAGAAAGCTACTCATTAGCGACTGAAGATTGAGGCTGCTGCTCCTGCCAACCCCCCCAGCAGCCATGGCAGTGGAAGGTGAGCGCAGAGATCCCCCGAGTCAGACCTGCGAGAGTATGGACCATGGCGCAGATAGGCATCGGCCAACCGACTATGTAGAATGTCTTTGTAGTAGTTCATTTTGTCCTCCCTCTCGGCGGGTTTATAAAATGCTCCCATTTTGTGCCGGAAGCAAGGGTCCAATAAGGTGGACAACCAGAAGTCATCCCGGCGACAAATGGAAACAATTCTGGGGTCACTACGCAAGCACGTGAGCATGCTTCCTGCCATTTGCGCAAGTGACTCGGAGGAACTACCTTTCTCCATCTCCACTGCATACTGCCACGGTGTGTCTGGGTCCTCTGTCTCGCCTTCCTCACAACCCTCTAGCTCCTCTGGCTGCTCCTGCTCCTCCTTTCCTGTCCGCTGACTAGATAAAGTAGCCATTTGGCCAAGCCTAAACTGTGCTTCACTGGGCCACTCCTTCTCCTCTTCCTCCTCCTCCTCCAGTTCAGCTACAACGGGGTTCATGTGGCCGTAAGATGTAGACGCCATGTCTCCAGTGCCCTGACCAGCCATGGTTTCCAACATGCGCTGTAGTACATGAAGCAGTGGAATCACGTCGTTCATCCCGTAATCCTGCCGACTGACAAATAAAGTGGCTTCCTCAAAGGGCCTGAGCAAACGGCAGGTGTTACGTATGAGCTGCCACTGGTTGACAAGTTACACAGGGGAGTCCCCCTATCCGCTTGGATCATCAGGAAATCCGTGATGGCTTTTCTCTGTTCATATAATCGGTCCAACATGTGAAGGGTGGAATTCCAACGGGTGGAAACATCGCAAATCAGACTATGTTGGGGGCTACTGTTCTGACGCTGTAGCTCAAGAAGGGTGTGTTTGGAGGTGTATGAGTGGCTGAAGTGCATGCAAAGTTTCCTTGAAGTTGTTCGGATGTCTTGCAGATCGGGGGAACACTTCAGAAACCGCTTGACAACCAGATTGAAGACGTGAGCCATGCAGGGCGCATGGGTCAGGCTTCCTTGGCACAGCGCAGACAAAATGTTCTTCCCATTGTCGGTAACGATGGTTCCCAGTTTCAGTTTTCTTGAGTAAGCCATGTTTGGATTTCTTGATGAATAAATTTAAGCAGTTCCTCCCCTGTGTGACTCTGTTCGCCAAGAGACAAACCATGTGAAGCACAGCGTGACACCTCCGTGCCCTACACACATGGTAGACTGGAGAGGCACTGAGACTTGAGCCTACAGTGGAGGGTGAGGAGATGGCAGAGGATGAGGAGGCCGAGTCGCACGGTGTCACAGGCACAACGGCCAGGGAGCGCGGAAGCCAAAGCGGCGTGACCTGTCCAAGTTGCTGCTGCTGCTGCTGCAAAGAGACCACATTCACCCAGTGGGCCGTAAATGACATGTACTGTTCCTGACCGTAGTTACAGCTCCAAACGTCGGCGCTGCCATGCACTTTGCTACACACCGACAGGCTCAAGGACTGGCTCACCTTCTGTTCAACAAAAGTGTGCAGCGCTGGTACTGCCTTCTTGGCAAAGAAATGACAGCTTGGGACTCTCCACCTTGGCTCGGCACAAGCCATCAGTTCTCTAAAAGGTGCAGAGTCCACCACCTGAAAAGGGAGCGACTGCAGCATCAGCAACTTGGACAGGAGCACATTCAGCTTCTGTGCCGTAGGATGAGTGGGCGCATATGCTGTCTCTTGGACATGGCTTCGCTGATGGATTGCTGGTGGGATGCACGACTTGGAGGAGGAGGAGCAGGAGCATCAGGAGCGACAGAGGATGGGTATGACGCACAGCTGCCTTCGGCTGAGGTGCTGAAGCCTTGGCTGGCAGAAATTGGGAGCGGCGTGCCGCTTGGTGAGGAAGTAGACCGGACCACCTCTTCGGAGCCTCAGTTCTCCCAGGCTGCTTTATGGTGACACATCATATGTTGACGCAGGGCCGTGGTGCCAACATTTGGGCCCTGGCCACGCTTCACCTTCTGCCTACATATCATGCATGTGGCCATGTTACCCTCCTGCGGATGCTTCAGAAAAAACTGCCACACTGCCGAGTAGCTACTTTTCCCACCAACAGGCCGCACTGATTCACTGCTACTGTCGCCAACTCCAGGAACCCCTGCTCCACTACCTCCCGATAAGGTAGCCTACCATGCAGCAGGTGCTGTACCCCGGCCCCGTTTGGCTCCAGGCTTTACAATTGTGCCCCCATGCTGACTGCCAACCATGCTGCTAACACCTTGCTGCCTGAGCTGCTGACTCCGGGGCAACCTGTGCCCCTCTTCTCCTGATGACGGTGAAGCCCTTTCTGCACCAGGCTCCCAAGTGCGATCCGCTTCTTCATCATCATCATCACCGAGTTGTGGCTGCATGTCACTGATGTTCTTGGTTTCCTCAACAGTGTCTGGCGCAGGAGCTGGAACTCTCGCAAAACCCACGACACTGTCCACATCACTATTTGTCTGCCTAGCTAAAGAAGCCACCTCCATTTCTTGGCTGGGCAGTAGCTGCTGACTGTCCTCTATCTGATTGTCCTCCTCACTAAAGAGTGCAGCTGAACCGAAAGCATAGGATATGTTGCTGGGGGAGGGAACGGCGTAGGACAGAGGCAATGGGAGGACAGGGACTGCCCTCGGGGCATGCCAACTCAGGGTTGTGTCAGAGGAACCTTCCGACCCTAGACTGGGGGTCTCAGATGTAACTTGTGATGATGTGGAGGACTGCATTAACCAATCTACCATGGCAGATGCGTTACTAGTGGAGACACGACCGCTAGCAGATACTGGCAGATCAGGTCTCTCACAGTGACTCCTGCTGCCACTCGCCCCTAGTCTGCTGCGACCTCTGCCTGCTGAATCTTGGCCTCTGCCACTCCTCTTTGAACATCCTGGCACTTGTCTGCCTGACATTTTAATGTATTTGAAATGCGCAATAGGTACTTTAAAAAATGTGTTTACTTTAAAAAGCAGTAGCTAAATAAATATGGGATCGCCTGCGGCCTGGTGTTTTGACAGCAGGACAAAAACCAATTTAAAATGCAATAGCTTGATTAAGCTGAGGATGAACAAGGGTATTTAGTATAACAGATAGGGTGCTACGTGCAGGTTTGGGATACCCTGTGTCCTAGTGTTTTGGCAGCAGGACAAAAACCAATTCAAAATGCGATAGCTTGATTAAGCTGAGGATCAACAAGCGTATTTAGCATAACAGATAGGGTGCTACGTGCAGGTTTGGGATACCCTGCGGCCTAGTGTTTTGGCAGCAGACCAAAAACCAAATCAAAATGCCATAGCTTGATTAAGCTGAGGATGAACAAGCATATTTAGCATAACAGATAGGGTGCTACATGCAGGTTTGGGATTACCCTGGGGCCTGGTGTTTTTTTTAAAAGCAGGACAAAAACCAATTCAAAATGCAATAGCTTGATTAAGCTGAGGATGAACAAGGGTATTTAGTATAACAGATAGGGTGCTACGTGCAGGTTTGGGATACCCTGCGGCCTGGTGTTTTTTTTAAAAGCAGGACAAAAACCAATTCAAAATGCAATAGCTTAATTAAGCTGAGGATGAACAAGGGTATTTAGTAAAACAGATAGGGTGCTACGTGCAGGTTTGGGATACCCTGCGGCCTGGTGTTTTTTTTAAAAGCAGGACAAAAACCAATTCAAAATGCAATATATTGATTAAGCTGAGGATGAACAAGGGTATTTAGTATAATAGATAGGGTGCTACGTGCAGGTTTGGGATACCCTGCGGCCTGGTGTTTTTTTTAAAAGCAGGACAAAAACCAATTCAAAATGCAATATCTTGATTAAGCTGAGGATGAACAAGGGTATTTAGTATAACAGATAGGGTGCTACGTGCAGGTTTGGGATACCCTGCGGCCTAGTGTTTTGGTAGCAGGACAAAACCAATTCAAAATGCAATAGCTTAATTAAAATGAGGCTGAACAACGCTTATTTAGCATAACAGATAGGGTGACATGTGCTGGTTTGGGATGCCCATGTGGGCTGGTGTATTTAAAGCAGACAAAACTCAATTCAAAATGCAATAGCTTAATTAAAATGAGGCTGAACAACGCTTATTTAGTATAACAGATAGGGTGACATGTGCTGGTTTGGGATGCCCATGTGGGCTGGTGTATTTAAAGCAGACAAAACCCAATTCAAAATGCAATAGCTTAATTAAAATGAGGCTGAACAACGCTTATTTAGTATAGCAGATAGGGTGCTACGTGCAGGTTTGGGATACCCTGCGACCTAGTGTTTTGGCAGCAGGACAAAAACCAATTCAAAATGCAATAGCTTAATTAAAATGAGGCTGAACAATGCCTATTTAGTATAACAGATAGGGTGCTACGTGCAGGTTTGGCATACCCTGCGGCCTAGTGTTTTGGCAGCAGGACAAAAACCAATTCAAAATGAAATTGCTTGATTAAGCTGAGGATGAACAACGTTTATTTAGTATAACAGATAGGGTGCTACGTGCAGGTTTGGGAAACCCTGCGGCCTAGTGTTTTGGCAGCAGGACAAAACCCAAAAATGGTAAGGGCATCCTCCCCTGCACAAGAGTGGTGGGCTCGGATGAGTCTGCGGGGGAGGGTCCCTCTCACCAGTCCTATCTAGAGGACCCAGGGGAGGAAGGGGATGATGCCCCAGAGGAGCATGCTGCTGGGGGGAGGGCAGTATGGAGCCTCAGCTCCTCACATTCAGACTCAGTTGAGTCTCTAAACCTAATGCCCACTCTCAAGTCGGGAGTCCAAGTGGGGAGGAGGACATGGACTCGCCCACACTCCCTCAAGGAGCAGAAAGTGAGAGGGAGGAGGGTGGGCCATTGGTTTTGGGATCTTCGGGCCCGAATGTGAGGAGTAGAGGCTCCACGCCTCCTCCCCAGAGTCCTCCCTGGGCTACCAGCGGCAGTTCATCCCCTGATGAGTACATTTCTAATTGTTGTTTGTCTGTTCCAGGTTGAATATGTGCATAGTCAAATAACCTGTGCCATCATTATCTGTTTTTCTGGGCATCATAGAGCCGGCACGTCCAGCAGCTATGCGCCAGACGTTGCACTCGGGCATAGTCGTGGTAAGTGTTTTTTGTTATCACTCACATGGTGTATGTAATATTGGAAACTACATAGACATGTTTGATAGTGCTACATAGCATTACATTGTAGTGCAAATTTCATACACTTCATTAACACAACTCCAGTTCCTGACAAATGCAAGCCCCACAAATTTAACATTTGAGTCATTACAGCATGCTGCTGCATTGCAAATGTGTTAGCAAATGTTTTAGTATTTTCCAAACACATGTGCCCACCTCAAAACTATATATGTGGATGTCAAGGTTAAAGCTTGAATTTGCATTGCACTGGGAATGTGTGCCAACAATGCTATTGTTTGCTCCATGTGGCCTAAAATAAATTATCCAGCTGACCTTATGAACCAATAAATCTGCTAAGATCTTTGAAACATGTGTCAAACCATGTTAGCATGATTTAGAGGAGACCAAAAACACATGGATGTAGAAGAATAATATTCAAGGCACAAACTTATGATGTTTGTGGTGTTGTTTTTGTCTCCCCAGATGTTTCCACGCAGACGGGCCCTGTCACCATACTCCCCCACCCCAGGTCCAGGAACCCCCAGCAGCATGGTTCCTAGCCACAGCTGCGATGGTGAGTACAATTACTTGTTTGCCAGACATACTTTTCAAACTTATGTTTAAGTCATTATGTGTTTAATTAGCAAACATGTAGATGTTATTTGGCCCACCCACAATCAGAAATGCATGTATGCATGCTAGATTGTTGCCTCCCCTTTGTTTAAACGTAAAAACATAATACATTTTGCCTGTGAGTGTGTTTGTACACTAACAAACTCATTCAATCTTAATTTCATGAACTATCATATGAATAGCAGAATTATTTGTTTATTTAGTACTATGGACATGAGTACTTTAGGCAAATCGCCAAAACAATGTCCACAATCTTAAGTAGGCATAACATTTTTTAAAGAGGGGATGTCAATATATTGGTTAGTGCATAAAAATGCTCATGTAAGCCCCAAAAATGAAGGTCATGTAACCTGATAATTCAATAATGTGAATTATGTGGCCCCATAATGAGTCACAACTATTACATTGTAATTAATATGCTTACGTTTGGATCCATTTCACCACACTAATGAGGGTTTTTTTCACACTACCGCTTGTATTAATGAGCATCGCAGACTGTGGCAGTACGTCCGCCGGACCCAATCTCTGCTACTGGGGAAGAAGAAACAGCCGTAGGGTGGGTGGTATGGGTTGATCCACTGTGCGGATTTTTATATTGGCCATGTTGGCCTTTTTAACATTATTAAACATTGTTATCCGTTTCAAACTTGAAGTGTGTTTTGACGTTTGCACCATAGTTAAAGTGTACAACAACCCATTATTTGGGTCATTCTGTAAAACATTGTTAGGCCTTAAATTCAGAAAGCATTGTAATGTTTCCTAAATATTTACAGTAGTAATTGTTACCAACCATCCACATATCTAGATATAGAGAGGTCTTAATGTGTGGGTTATTAGCTATGTAAGTTACCAAACACAAATTGGTGTATTTTGTCAAAGATTTATTACATCACAAAACGTAAAACCACATTGTAACAGCATTGGATTTGACACAGAAAAATAATAATTAGTCCCTTGGTGGCCTGGGTGGTGCCGACTCATTGTTAGGGGCAGTGTTGGGGGACAACAGTGCAGTTAAAAAAATAGACTGCTGCTGTATTAGCTGATGTAACAACAACAAAGTTTGGTCCTGGCGCTCTAGAGATTGTTGGATGCCATGCATCATTTGTTGGATGGCTTGCATCATTTCAGACTGTTGGTGGTTTCTCAAATCTCTAACTTCTTGTCTCAGGTCCCGAATTTGTTGTTGGTCCACCAGCGATTGGTTTTCCAACGCCGCAATGTGCTCCTGAGTTCCATCACGCGGCTGTTGGCGACTGTAGGCCTCCAGCATCCTGCCCCCTAGCTCATACAGGTCGGCACTTGTGGGGGCACCTTGGGCAGTTGGTTGTTGCGCAGGCTAAAACATAAAACCAAATATTATTTAACAGATTGGATTTAGCACATAAATCCAAACCGCATACATCTATGGTTACATTATCACGTACTGTAGGTTCTGCCTCTGTAGCCTGGCCACATGGGACTTGTGAGGAGGGCACATCCTGGGTTGCCGCAAACAATTCCTGCTACAAAGTATGTTGTATGTTACATGGGGGAAACTGATTGTCACAAAAACATGTAACCGTTGGCCAACTATAACCAATTCATCAATGGTACCTGAGTGTACTCCTCCTCAAATAGTACAGGTGTCTGGCTGCCAGAAAGGGGCAAATCGTCATCTGAGAGTGGCGGCAACATCGCATATGCTAATTTGAAAAGTCCTGTTATTTGTTAGGTTCATAATGTGGGTCCATTTTGTCCAAACAGTATAGAGGCAATACATGTCCAAAGTAACCCATTGCCCAATACACACACCCTTGTCAATTTTGAGATATTAGGAAGAAAGCTGATTGTTTAATCCACACAATAAAGTCATTGTGTCAACAAAAAGCATAATCACATATCTAATAACACACATACCTGCCACATCTGAGATGTCCAGACTTAGGCCATCACTAGAGCTTTGCCCTACAAAAACATTGTTCAGAAAAAATGTCAAGAGCCACACCACATTTCTGGTCAAACAACATCCTTACTTGAAAAACAACAAAACACATTCTTAACCTCATTCCTAGCAGTGAAGGGCCCTTTCAGGACAAGCAATTCCTGTATTCTGGCCTAAAATAAAGCAGAATGGATATAATAAGCACCTCCCATAGTATTGTTAATTACTTTTTTTGACAATAGCAGCTTAACGCAAAAACATGTATAATGCATTTCCATCATTTGTAAATGCCAAAAGAGGATCTGGTTGTTGCACAAACCTAAACAACTATGCATTTTGTAAAGTAAGGTATCAGGGTTTGGCATTTTTACATATGAAAAGATACACATTGTTACCCAAAAACCACAAAGGATACAGTGTGCTTTGCAATACACACCAACAGGGTCCTGAAGGCCTGCAACACAGGAAGTGGGGTCCAAAGATGAAGCAGGGACTTGCCCTACAATTACAAACCATGATTGAGAGACATTCACACATTTCTATTACCTAAACCCAAGCCAGGTTGGTATATGCACTTACTGGCATCCAAAGAGTAGGTAGCCTCATGAGGAGATGCTGGTGCAATTCTGAGGGCATCTATGAAAATCAAAAGTAAATAATTATGCATTGTTAATGTGTCCCAACATTTTTTTAAAACTAAACACAAATAAGATACAGACTGTTTACCTTCAACAGCAGACTGCGTTACAGTTGAGGCTGTGGGAAGGGCAGGATTCTGGGTCACCTCATCACCCGACTCCTGGGAGTCCTCATGTGGCACTATGCATCAAGGCAGAAAAATGTTTAGACAAAAGGACATATCTAAAATCTAATACTTACAAATTTTGTTATGAGAAATATTTGGTTAGGAGAAATTTAACAACATGATTATCACCAATCACTTTCAAGATAAAATGAATGTACCTTCACCCCAACCTGTGGTGTCATCCCCAGCATCCACCCCCTGCAGCCGACATAGTGGAATCTTGCACTTCAGCATCTCCTCATATGGCCTGTATTTACTCTTTGGACCCTGCTTTGTCCCACTGTCTACAAGTAGATCATTCTTCATCTTCCCCATAAGGGCCCTTTGCCAAGTGTAGAAGCGTTTCTTGCAGGCTGTGCCACTATGTGGGTATTGAGCAGTGCTAGTAAGCTGCTCACCAATGGCATCCTACAATTTGCTCCTTTCTTGTTTGCCTAAACACTGACTTTGGGAGCCAAATAACTCCCATTTAGCCAGTGTCAGACGCACAAGAGTATTATTATACGCCAAATTAAATTCTGGCAAATGGACGCTTGGCCTTGGGTGGGGCTTCACCTTCAGCCTGTGCCCTTTTCCTTAAGGAAGGTCTGTGGCCACGACACACACCACTGGTACTGGGCCCAGCAGAAGACACAGCAGTGGCTGGCAGATGCCCAGAATTTGGCTCCATCCTGTAGCTGCACACACCACCAAACAACACACACACAAGGATGCATGCAACCTACAGAATGGCAACAAATGCTGAATGTGTATGCCACAATTTATGTGCTTTAGGAACCAATCACAAACAGGCCCAGTTAATTGATTGAAACATACTGTACAGGTGTTTGGAGATACATCTTGACTCCAATGAATGATGTTTCTGGAAAACATGTGTTGCAGTCAATAAAGTCATCAATTAGCTAATTAACAACCCACATAGACATTATGAAGTAATGGGATCCATGGCTCTTAACAACATTGGAAATGCTGTCCCAAAAACGGCTATTTGAATTTTTAACAGCGTACCTTTGATTGGTTGTCTGTGCAACCAGATCCGCTAAAGTACGCTATTATGCGTTTCCGCCACACCTGTGGTAAGCTAATTACAGACTGGAAACTGCTAAGAAACGCAAGAGGCGGCTAAGCGGACCAGTCCTTGGGATAAGTTAAGTATAAATTCAGATTACTTTAAGCATTCTTTTCATGATACACTGTGGCAAAGGCTGTGGTGTTTGTTGGTACTTTGCCCTAGCTGGCACAAACTGCCTTGCTGTGTTTATTGATTACTGTCTGTGGCTTTGTTGAAGTTTTCTGGCATCAGTGCTGTTTCTTTGGGAGATTTGTTTTGGTGGCATCTGCAAATATTGTGTAGCATACAGCAAGTGTGGATTGTTTTGGGGACCTTTTGTGGGTTGTGCAGCAACTCCCCTCTTGGTTGTGCCAAACTTTGAAAGCATACTTTCAGCAGCCTGATGGTTCTAACCACTATACATCTGGCTTTGTGGTGAGCTGCATTGGTGTGATTGTTTGAGGATTGTGATTGTGTATGTGGAGTGGTTGTGTGTGTGTTGATATTGTTTTTTGTGAAGTGCCTGAGCTATAGCCAGTGATTGTGAGATGGATGAGAGGGTGATGTTTGGGTTATGGATGTATTGTTGTGGGAGCGTACAGGAAGGTCAGAAGTCAAGGGAGGAGGGTGCTGTGAGGCTTAGGGCACCCCGATCCTTTGGCATCCGCCTCTCTGTATGGGATTTAAGTGACGAGCAGATCAGAAGTCATTTTTGTCTGAATCGTGCAGCACTACAGTCCCTATATGATCAGATTAAGACCAAAATCGAGCCATCCACCAGACGCACCCATTCCATCCCTGGCATAGTTCGCCTATGTGCCATGCTAAATATTGTGGCACGGGGGAATTTCCAGGCAATCTCTGCCCTCCTCAGCGGGATCAGCCAGGCTACAATGAGCCGCATATTTTACCAGGTAGTCCTGGCTATTTGCGACCTTATCACTGATTATATCAAATTTCCTGAGGATGAGGAGGAAGTTGCCAATATAAAACGTGCGTTCTACCGCATGGGAGGGATCCCTAATGTGCTAGGGTGCGTGGATGGTACACATATCCCTTTCTGCCCTCCCTGTGCACAGGAGCTGCATTATAGAAATCGTAAACAGCTCCATTCAATGAACGTCATGGTAGTGTGTGACCATGACATGAAGCTGCGGGCCGTGAGATCTGGCTTCCCCAGCTCATGCCATGATTCTTACGTGCTCCAGCAATCAGTCCTGTGCCGGAAGTTTGAGAACAATGAAATGCCACCTGGCTGGCTACTGGGTAATTAATAATCCTTGGCATAATTCCAAATTTGATATGTGGCCTAGTAAATTGGCAAACTAGATAACAGGAGCTTTAATGTATACATTATGGTCATGGTACTTGACTAATTGCTCTCTATCAATTTGATTATTCAACAGCGGACAAGGGATATGGGCAGAAAACGTGGCTATTGACTCCGGTCAGAACCCCACAGACCACTGCCCAGGTACGATACAATGCAGCACATCGCAAAACCAGCATTGTGGAAAGAACCATATGCCTGCTGAAAGCACGCTTTCTCTGTTTGGCACGCCCAGGAGGAGAGATGTTGTAGAGTCCACAAAAGGTCTCCAAAATCATCCTCGCATGCTGTGTCCTACACAATATTTGCATATGTCACCGAATCGAACCACCCGGGGAAACAGCACTGGTGCCAGAATTCCCCAACATGGCCGCAGACAGTCACGAGGACACCCAGACTGGGTTTGAGTTTCTCGGTAAGCTAGGTCACCTTAACTACAGTACAACTACTGTACTAAAGGGCCCTTCAAATCATTACTTGACAAATATGTGGTTGGTCTATAATTATTACCAAGAAAAATGTGTAGCTTAAAGTCATTAAAAACAAAATATGTGGGTGGTAGTTGATATGGATAAAGCAAAAGTAGTTTGCTTTCAATCTCTAAAGTTTCAAGGTGTTTGTTATGTAATTAAATTCAACCACAACAATCAAAGGTGATTTAGTAAAATATATTTTGAAGCAACAACATTAACTAACTTTTTTTTCTCATTTTAGGCACCATGAACATGGCCAAACCTTTTTTTTTTATTTTATATTAAACCAAATATCTGCTTAAATAAATCCAAAAAAAAGAAAAAAAGGTTTCCATGTGTTATTTGCATAATGTTATATCACATTTCCTAATTTAACAGATTGATTTCTATACAACAGCAAAGAAACGCTCAGGCGCTGTATTGAATACTGTGTAACAACTCAACAGCGCCTCTAAAGCACATCTGAAACATCATATTCAACATTGGCAGCGTCATTCCCAATAACGGCAGGTAGCGACTGAGGAGCCCTGGAATAGCGACTGACAGCTGATCGTGGCGGCCACTAGCGGTCGCTAATAGCGCCATAATACAGACGCTCATCTGTCGCTACCTGGCGTTAGTGATGAATCAGCCTGCCCATTTACTTTTTGTAAGTTCAACTTCCTTTAAAAGCCAAACTGTCGACTTTTATATTTTTGAAATTTTAAATTAATCAGCTGTCATTGGCACACTGGGTTTCTCCCTATAGGCCAGCCTGCTTCAGTACTTGTTTGTGTATCTATGAGCCCCATAATATTGAATATAACAGCGCCAATGTGGGCTACTCTGTTATGCCAACTTCTTGCCTCTGCATGCCATATTTGCTCATTTTTAACACACAGTGGAGGTTGGCATTGAATCTGATCCAGCGCTGGTTGCTGAGAAGTTACATGAAAACACTTGTGTGATCAAAATAGTGCAAACTTTGTAGTGCACTTGTTACATTTTGTGTCTGAGGTTTGATGAACACATTTTTATGGAATGCTGAAGGAAAAAAAACATTTTTACAATGTAAAAGAATAGTACCTGGCTCATGTGTTTCCATTTTTGACAAGTTGCACAAACTATTACAGGATCTTATAAATTGTTTATACATATTTTTTTGAATGAAAACACTTTGAGACATTTCCTGCCTTTGAGTTCTATGATACCTTTAGTGCCACGTATGACTGGCGTAGCTTATACTGTATATCTGCAACGTACTGCACTGTAAAGAATGCAAGAGTTATTAATTCATGTGTATAATGCAGCATTTATAATTGTTCCTGGTACCTGTTATTACAAGGGAGGTACATTATTTTTACAATGAGGTAAAGGTTTGGAAACAGCACCCTATGAGGTATGCTAAAGAATAAGCATTTTTGCTGCTTAGCCTTTAGGGTGCAGTTTTTTCAATAAACCTTAACTCATTGAAAAAAATGATGTACCTCAACTGTAGAAATGCCCCATCTCAGAAGAGAATTGTGGAAAATATTTTATTGCATTTTGTCATCTAGATGCATATTACAATTCACACGGAAATGTGCAGCCAGAGTAACACTTGCTTCCCTGAATAATTAGCATGACCCCCATCGTTCTTCATTTTGGAAGCAAAGTGGGGCCCTCATGCCACACATGTGCAAACCACGTAGGTCGGGAGTGCAGGAGCATGACCTACGGGAGCCAGTGGTCAATTAAGGTGAGTAGGACATTGATAGTGGATTGCATGTTTATCAAACGTCCTTCTTGCTATCCGGTTTAAAAGTAAGTAAAAAGTAATATAAACATGATTGATATCACACTCAGTAAAAACAAAATTCCAACCAGCTTATAGGGAGAGAGTGTCTGTTAAATTCTAAACAGTCATCTAGTTTCCTGCTGTTACACTGTAGTGAGGTTCATGGCTACAGTGTCCATACCTCTTTCTGTTACATTGTAATAGCAATAGTTTTTGACTATGTGAGACCGAGTTACAGCTATCTGAAGAAAGGGTCATTTATTCACATTAAACAGCAAAAATTGTTCTGCATGCGCCAAGGGGTTAACAGCGCTGCCAGAGGACATGTCCAGGCCTGTTCCCTTCTCCTCAGCCTTTTTCCCACCACTGGGCCAAGAACTGGAATGATCAGCCAATGACAGTTCAGGGTAATGATTGAGTGTGCAAAAGAAGAGGGACGGAGCCAAGCTACAGGAAGAAGAGAGCATGTGCAGGATGGAGAAATCACATGACATGGGCTAGGATGGAGACACTTACCAGCGAGTTTGCAGAGATACAGTCACCCTCAAATGGAGACAAGGTGGAAGCCTCGTCTGAGATACAGTTTGAGAGTCTGAGATACAGTCACCCTCAAGTGGAGACGAGGTGGAAGCCCTCCCTCATCGACCAAGAGGCCAAGGTCAAGGCCGGGAAGCCACTACCCTGTTTTCTCAGCTGGAGTTGAATTGGGACTTACAGAGTGATGCAAAGCCCACAGTGATTCTGCTCTATGCTTGGCACAGGAATATGTCTTATGCAGCCAGATTTGAACATTGGTGGCCCATTTGCCCAAGGTGTGAGATGATCGTTATTGGCCCTGCAACCCGTCACTGCCTCCAGTATCGCACACCCATTTGTAGCTCTGAAAAATAGGGTAGAGGCACAGCACTTACACAGCAGCCATGAGCAGGCTTGACCTGGTCCGCGGATGGTATGTGCTGGTCATTCTTCTAGGCCTGAAGAGATGAGCCGCTGCCAAGGAGCCATGCCACCCTGGATACCGTCCACACTGCAGAAGCCACAGCTGCCCAGACCATGCTGGGCCCTGAGCCCATAGAGGCCAGAACCACCAGTGTAGAGGAGCCATCGTCAACCCAGCCGATCGCGTCTGAGGAGACGGAGACTCCTTCCAGAGAGACAACAGAGGACAACGGTTAAAATGCACCAAAGCCTTTGGTAAGCACAACTGTTGTTGCTCTGAGACTGTCACTGTCGCTGCCCCAGAGACTGATCCAACCCTGGTTGTTCCTGAGCCCGAAAGCATGTCAGTCCAAATCCCTGATGTGGCCCCAGAGACTTCACCAGCCCCTTTCGCCAGTACAATGCAAGAAGATGCCCATGTCCTAATTCCCTGTCTTACCCCAGCATTTCTGCTTCCCTGGGGCTGGAGCTAGAGCCCGAGAACCTGGAGGCTGCACGCAGAGCATGACTTATGGGTACACGCTGGAGACTCCCTTCCTATTGCCCCAGTAACCCGGGCCGGAGTATGCCATTGCCCCTTCGCATTCAGAGACAGTAGAATACATGTGTTATACTGCCTGTATTGACAATTCTTAGGCACTTCCAGGGACGGGAGAGTCAAGGTATCTTAAAAACGAGTCCCACGCTGAGAGAAAATTGCAGCAGAGATATGCTTTGGACATTGAGATAGACTATTCCTATTGTACAGAGGGTGAACTGGACTGGGTGGAAGAGCAACAAGAGAAATGCTAAGAGGCAATCAGTGAACAATTATAAATCCTTTTCACTATTCCTAATTATTCCTCAGTTACTGCCAAGTTTGAGGAATATTAGGCACAGCAAAAAGTGTGGAGACATGGCAGGAACATTGTGCTTAGCAATCCATACGCTGGGAACAGTAAGGACTTTGTTTAGTTGCTGATGGGCTTTATGGCCCTTGAATGATTAGAGCACTTTATACCTTTATAACTCTTAAAGTAGACAAGAACCCATGGCAATTGCTGCTTGATTCCCTACCCACAGAGCATCTAAAATCGGGATACTCCACTGCGTGAAACCCCACAGGTCACCCAATATACTTATGCTTTCCCCCAGCCCAACAGCACATGCGTGAGCCATACCACATCTCCGCTATCCCTTTAGCAGGACGCATGGTCATGCCAGCCATTTGGGAATGGCTGGAGTGGGCACAATCCCTGTTAGAGCTTAGCTGGAATGTGGTGCTGGCATTCTCTGCTGTGCTCGTTGGAGCTCGGCTTGACGCGGCTCTTTAGACAAGCCAAGCAAAGGTCAGTGCAGCTGATCGCTGATTGGACGGGACCAGGGAAGGTGAGCCAGATCAGGTGACCTAGGAGGTTTCACACAGCAAGGACAAAATCCCAGGATAGTCAAACTTTAAGTGAGAAAACCCTTTGCTTGTGCTAATGGACAAAACGACTGAATAGGTTTTAGATGTGAAAACGTTTAACAGTTTTAAATATATATGACGAAAGACACCCACCTTCTAGGTAAGTCCACAACCCCCAATCTCCGCTGCTAGCTTCACGTATAGACAAGCCCCCGTTTGGCGGGACGCTTTACACGCCTCATGGACACAGTTGCTCCCAGGACTTCATAGCACAAAGGATGTGGACTTACAGGGGGGAAGGCAGATGAACCCGGGGCAAGACTGTGTGATGTCGGGTAAGCTGGGGTCATACACGGGTAGTCAGTCCAATATAACGCAGCACCAAAGGGAAGAGGCGGAAGAAGAGTCAAAATCGAGCCAGGGGTCAAGCCGGGAGGTCACGGGTTCGCAGTACAAAGTATGAGACAAATTCGTAGTCAGGAAACAGGCAATGGTCGGTCCAGGCGGCAATCACGGAAAGGTCAAACACGGCAAATACTCGCAGACAAAATCACACCCAGCAGCATGCTATCACGGGCAATGGCCAAGTGTGGGGAAACAACCTTTAATTGCTGGGCTGACGGGATTGAATGGAAGGAGACTGTGATTAGTGCACTTTAGGAACTTTGAGCTGATTGCCCAATTTGAACTAAAAAGGGCGTTTTCATCCAGAACACTCTGGGCTCATTGGCCATTAACTCCAGCCTCCTGCGGGCACGCTGTGTACAGCGCTGCCGGAGGTTATAAGAGAGACGTGCTCGTGCGCGTGCGGAAGCACGTACCGGGAAGCCTGGGAATGCGGCGGTGAAGGGAGGAGGCGACCGTACTCGGTGCCGCATGAGCAGACGTTGCTTGAGCAGACGCCCAGAGCGGCCACCAGGCAGGACGCGCCCCAGCCAGCCTCCTAGAGACAGCGCAAGACCAATCCTGAGGTGAGTTGATTGTGACAGTATATATGTGTAAAGATTTATATTAATGCTTGATATTACTGTGAAATACTCTGAAGAGAGAAAGACTGCACAGCTTTCAGGCTGAATGAAGTTTCCCAAACGTTTATTTTGCAGCAGTAAGATTAGTGTGGTGCCAATGTTTTCTTAAATAAGAATATATATTGGTAAAGTAATATTTATCCTTTAAATTGTTTGTTTCTGTAAAGCTAAAGACAGAGATTTGGTTGCATATATCTGCAGATACATGTGGAAGCCACACCGCCCGACAAGGCACTCTGTGTTTAGTGTGGTCCCTACTCTTAATTTTGAGTCCCCAACATTGGGACATGAAATGCAGTAAAATATTTGAGAGCTACTCACCTGGGAACCTGCCAGCCTCCCTTTAGAACACTTTAGAACACTGACTGAATTCCTCCCTGCTTGTGCTCATGGCAATTCAAATGAATAAAGGGGGGTGGGAGCAGCTCAATCACTATTATTTATACAAAATTATTATTATTATTCAGGGCCTGGGAACTAATTTACCGCCCAGTTTAACCCTCTCATCAACTAAATTTCAAGCAACAAACATGTCTAGCTGTGTGGAAAGACAGAGATTTGGTTGCATATATCTGCAGATACATGTGGAAGCCACACCGCCCCGACAAGGGGACATGAAATGCAGTATAATATTTGAGAGCTACTCACCTGGGAAGCTGCCAGCCTCCCTTTAGAAGGGAATCCGAACGCGCAAAGTTTGGTGCAAACCCATCAACCAGCTTTACCTAAGGTTGCAGCAGCAGAAGTGCTGCTATAACTTACCTGAGCCCTGATCTTCTACTTCCAGCAGCAGTGGGTCGGCTGCAGAATGCCAGTGGAGTGGTGGTAGTGGAGTCCCAAACAAAAAGATGGCTACCGTCTTTCCAGTAAAGGAAAAAAAAATTTCATAAATTGGGTTGGTTAACCATTTAAAGAGTATTTCCACTTCTGATGCAATTTTTAAATGTTTTCATTTTTGTCTGGCAATGTCTTCAATGTGCTAAGCTTATCTGTTATTTTTTTATTTTCTGTTTGTTTGCACATGTGTAATATAAGAAAACAGTTTTCCATAGCAACAATGTGTTTATCTTAGTTATGTACACCAAAGTGGTAATTTAAAGTACATATCATAGACTTCCTCACTCTAGCTTGCTAATTACCTGATTGGCTAAGGCATGGGTTACTGGTGTACCCTAGTCTTCTGAAATTCAACTGCTTAGAGTAATTCCACTTTGGGTGGCATTTTTTAAATGTATCCAATCTAGTGTGCCAATATGATGTGCTCGAGGTGCTGAGTTTATTTATTCTTTTTTTACTTTTTTATGTTTTTGCAACTCCATGTTATAAAAGAACATTTCATAGGCTTCCTCACTCTAGCTTGCTAATCTTTTGATTGACTTAGGTAGAAATGACAAATTTAACCCCATCTGCATTATTTCAATCTCTTCAAATAGGGGAGATCAGTGTTGTGTTCAAGAAGCTAAAGGGTTACTAGCAGCATTCTCAGGTGAAAAGGGGGATTGCCACTGCTTTGTTCAGCCAAGCTGCTAATAAACCCACATGTTACAGTTGAAGGATATGTGAACTATCTAGAATCTAAAATAATGTACATAGTTTCCTATATGCTGTAAATGCATTGCAACGCAACATAGCAACACACATAAAGCGTAGAGGTGTGAACAGAGCCTTACAAAAAGGGATTTTTCAAATCTTTTTGGGGAAAAAAAACGCTTTGGCAGTCCTGAAGTTCTAGAGAAAGCAATTCTCAAAAGACTACTAACTTTTACAAAGACATACGGCAAGGACAATCAGAAATTCTTAGAGCTCAGTGACCTGCTGTTACAGCTCAAACCTACTAAGGCAGAACCCCCACCTACCTGGACTAAGTTACTTGGACACTGCTCATGGGGCAAGAAAGGTGGGCTACACTTGGGTACAGATACAAAAGGGAATATCAAGTCTTTTTCTCCATTCTCCTACTTATGTGATTTCATTAGAGACATTGCAGGGATTAAGAATGATCCAAGCTTTTCTTTTAGTGAACTTAGTGGACCTGGTTCACCCCTTTTTGCATCTGACAGCTCTTACGCCAACTACAGAAACCGTAGAGGTCCAGTATCAGTGAAAAAGACCAACGTTCTTCCTACATCCTCATCCTCTCCTGACGAGGGCAACTATGGGGACAAGACTGAAAACCCTAACTGCCAGTGCCCTATTCACAAGTTGCCATATCCTCTGAAGAAGTGCATTAGCTTCAGAAAATAAATTTGGGGTATGTTTCAGATGTTGTGCATCCACAGAACACATAGTCAAGGACTGTAAAAATCACCATCAAGGGCATGGAGTGCATCAGCGAAGACCATGTGTAGGCACTTCATCCATATGAGCAAAGCCCTACACCACCTGCTGATTCCTCTCCTGTGTTGCAGCATGGCGGGAAGAATACAAATCAAATTGCAAGACCCACCATAATATCTTCTTCATGCACAGAGGTTTGTGGTGAAGACCTTTATTACAAATCCTGCTCAAAAAATATTTCTAATCAAGATGTACCTCAAAGGCCACCCAGAAAACACTCTAGAGCCATATGCCATCCTGGACGATCGGAGCAGTTAATCGCTTGATCAGATCAGAACTTTTTGACTTTTTCAGCCTGAAAGGTGAGACTTGTCCTTACACTCTAGGTGCCTATAGCAGCATCGCTGAAGTCTCTGGAAGGATAGCCAGCAGACTGATTTTAGCTCCATTCCAGAACAATATCGAACTACCCTTGCCTACACTTCTGGAGTGCAACCATATACTATCCAACAGAGAGGCCACTCATCATCACCCGCATCTGAGGTTAGTAGCTGATGAAATACCATCTCTTAACAAGAAGAACTTCCTACTGATTGGCAGAGACATTCTCCAAGTACACAAGGTAAGGTGGCAGATGAATGGACTGAATGATGCTCCATTTGCTCCCCTAGTACAAAGCATAGTACTTGCTACCATTTAGATTAATTTACACTAATTACACTAAACACGATTTTGGCTGATATGGCTCAGTGTGAGTCAAACAGAATTTTAGTAAAATTCAGGTAATATTTAACCTGCTTATTTACTATATTTTCGCCCCATAAGATGCTGCACACTGCCTGTAATAGTGGATGCCAAACACTGCATGTAATCTGGGATGCAGCTCACTGTCTCTTATGGGGTGTTTGGGAGGGGAATTTTAGCACACCATTTGGTTCAGAACTTTTTTTACTATTTTCCTCCTCTAAACCCTGGGTGCACCTTATGGGCTGGTGCATTTTATGTAAAGAGAAAAAAAGGTACAATAAGGTTTAAATAAAATTTAAATTAAAATTAAAAAAAAATCTAAAACGATAATAGAAATCCATTTAACACAATGTGCAAAGCATTTGTCCATAATGTTAGCATTTGTATTTGATTAAATATTATTTTGGAGTGAAAGAAATCTCATTCAACTCCTTTTAGTCATCTCTGTGTAGTGCTTGATTTTCCTGTGTAAAAGCAAATTACTTCACAGTGAAACAACCCCCTGCTTTAACTCTGTTAAAACACAGGTTCATATTCTTGGAGATAGGTGGCAGAGTTTCCCATTGTATATTTCAATAGTATTCGGCTATTCGGATCCTTATTTATAACCCTCCTTTAGACAATATAGATGCCAAAATAAAAAAGTAAAGTAACACTATACCGCAAATCCTACAGCAATCCCAGCAGTGTTTAGATGCTTCTGAAGAGGGGCTGTCCTAGTGAGAGGCTAAAACAAGTTTTGACTCATTAGCAAAAAATGCCAAGTATATGAACATGTGTATAATCATATCCTATCCGAAAAAGTTCTTATAGATCTACTATATAAGGGCTGCCCACCTAATATAACTTTTGTGCTAAGAGTTTTTTCCTTATTAGAATTGTAAATACGCCCAAGCGACTAAATAGAAACAATGGACTCCAGTGAAGCTGAATACAAAAGAGATGCTGGCTTTTAGAAACTATGGAATAAACACTTTCATAAGGTGCTATTATTCTCCGATCATATTTTCAGTGTCCCCTATCCACCTTCTAAATTAATTTTTGAAGCTTTTAATTAAACTCTGTTTGGAATCAGAGGAGAAACTTTTTTATGTAGCATAGAAGAATTGGGAACTGCTAATTAATAGACAAACAGCTTACAATACCCCCTTGTGAGATAACAAGAACAATGGTGAGAGCACTTGCCTTCAGTTTCTGTTACTGTAACATATGCTGTGAGAGTTGACGGGTTTTATTTGTACCTCCAAATTAAACAAAATGTGTTATGCGGAGGGTAGTGGGTCTGTGAGTTTGTTACATACTAGCCAAATGCTTTGTGCACATGTTGTCAGAACTTATTTCTCTGTCACCAGCCCAGGGTTTAGGAATTGGAAACATAAAGCAAATTACCTTGGCTGATATTATGCACTGCATAACTAATCTGGATTTCAATAATAGGGAAATAGAAAGCAAAAAACATCAATAGAAAAGGGATTGTGGGCTATGTAGACCATGCAAGCTAGAATAATGAGAAATATAACATAGTAGGATACATCCCTCGCCAAACCTTCATATTGTTCCCTAAACCTCCGGCATCTGCTTTCTCTTTCTTCCTTCCTAAACTTACCACTGGGATCCCTACCATGTGGTGCCTTGGAATGGAGCTATTCTTGTTCTCCTTAGGGACCAACACCCCCTCCATATAGCACCTCAGAATTGAATGCCTGAGGAGTGTCACACCCAGGAGAATTAAGCCACCAGACAGGAGGCCTGGAAATTTCCAGATGCTAGAGTTTGGACATGGATAGGGGACTGGACAGCAGAATTACCTGGTTTAGAGATTGGGACTTGGGACAGGGAGGCGGCTCTCAATCTGGCAGTTAATTCCTTCCTGGAGGCCATGGGCCAGACATCCTGGGAGGCCTGGGGATTCCCTGGTGTGGGAGCCTGGACATGGGTAGGGGACCGAACAGTGGAATATTAAACTAGGAACATAGTCGATGGAGGACTAACGACCTGTCTGCACCATCAAAGAGTAAAGTTGCTGACAACTTGGGGCATGAGTGGTCAGAGACTCAGAGATCACAAAACCAACCCAGTTCTTCATTAGTGCTCCTAGAGGTGAAGGGTACACAGGTCCCGAATAGTCCTTTGGTGGTCACATACTTGGGGGTGGGGAAACATAGGGTAGATGTACACAAGAAAAGAGCTGATGGCCTGGGCCCCAAAGCAGACTATAGAGGATATGGGCCCCAGTGCAGGCAGTGGTGGGACTGGGCTCAAGTGCAGGCAGTGGTGAAACCAGGCCCCAGTGCAGCCAAGGATGGGACTGGGTCCCAGTGCAGCCAAGGATGGGACTGGGTCCTAGTGCAACCAAGGATGGGACTGGACCCCAGTGCAGACAAGCGTGGGACTGGGCCCCAGTGCAGACAAGGACGGGACTGGGCCCCAGTCCAGACAAGAGTGGGATTTGGCCCCAGTGCAGACAGCGGCGGGACTGGACCCCAGTGCTGACAACAGCAGGTCTGGGCTCCAGTGCAGGCAATGGCAGGACTGGGCCCCAGTACAGAAAAGAGCAGGATTTGGCCGCAGTGCAGCCAGGGATGGGACTGGGCCCCAGTGCAGACAAGGGCAGAACTGGGCCCCAGTGCAGTCAAAGGCAGGACTGGGTTCCAGTGCAGCCAGGGATGGGACTGGGCCCCAGTGCAGACAAGGACAGAACTGGGCCCCAGTGCAGACAAAGGCAGGACTGGGTCCCAGTGCAGACAATGGCAGGACTGGGCCCCGGTGCAGTGCAGACAATAGCACAGGATTTAAAGGGCCATGGGCCCAAGGCAGAAAATAGCACTGGCAATGGAGGGTCTCAAGCCCTGCACAAACAGCAGCACACCCACGTGAATGGCTTCAAGCCTAACTCAGACAGATGGCACAGACAATAGAAGGGCTGTGGGCCCAGCACAGACAGCGTGGACAACTGAAGAGTCGTGGGCCCAGCACAGAGAGCATGAACAATGGAAGGGCAGTGGGCCCAGCACAGACAATAGTTCACACCAAGCAACGAAAAATGATGGGCTGTAGACCCAGCTAGGACATAAAGGTTCATGAGCACAGCTAGGACAAGAAGGGCCATAGGCCCAGCTAGGACAAGAAGGGCATGGGTTCCAATTCTGGATACCAGAAGGCCCGAGAGCCAATTGCAAGTTTTAGGGAGGCCTATGGGCCACACAACAACAAAGAGGTATGGCAGGGGGGCTTGGAGAGCACAGTCAGATTCAGGAAGACAAAGCAATGAACCAACACAGGCAAGGGGCAAAGCACATGCATTAATTTACAACCACCACAGCATAATGAATGCCAGGTGAGGTTAAACAAGCATCTACAGGGCAGAACTACACCACTCCAGTAGACACACAGCAGCATCACATCAAACAGCACAGAGGCTAGAGCAATGGACTCTGAGCGATGACAGGTGGTGGATCGCCGGTTTAAGACACCATTCATGCCAGTCCTCACATTACCCCACCACTATAAGGCAGATTCCAGATGCCTTTTTGGAATTTTTTGCACCCCAACCTTTTTTGGTTACAACAGGGAGAGCCTGAGCAGAGCTCAGGTGGTAGTAGGATTCATAATTCCCTCCAGGGTCAATGTTTTAGGTGAACTCTTCATTATAGGCAGATCACAGGGAACAGTGCCCCGGGGGGATTGGAACGTTCATGACAGTGCCCAGGGGGATCAGGACCTTAATGGCAGAGCCCAGGGCACTTGGGACCTTCATTGCAGCATGATTTGGACTCTTTAGACCCAAACCCCTGTCACTTATTCCCTTAAATTTCTAGGCAATCAGAATCAGATCTTTCTGTGACCCTAGGAAACCCCTTGAGCCCTTCTTGCGCCGATGGGAAACTGGAGAAATCCCTATGTGCAAACCAAGTTTTAAAACCTCAGGCACTTAGGGGATCTCCAATGGTCTTCCTTACTATGATTACCAGGGGGACAGAGATCAGGCTCAGGCTTAAGGAAGGTTTCAGCCCTCAGCAGGCCATGCATAGACAGAGGAAACTGGGCATGCCAGAGTAGAGACAAAAACTGGGCATCACTGAGCAGAGGCAACAACTGGGCATGCCAGGGTGGAGGCAACAACTGGGCATGCCAGAGTGGAGGCAACAACTGGGTATGCCGCGGCAAGGGAAACAATTGGGCAAACCAGGGCAGAGAAAGAAAATGACTTGGGTGAGGCAGGCACTGGCATTAGAGACTTGGGCAAGGCAGGTACTGGCATCAGAGGCTTGGCAAGGCATGCACTGGCATTAGAGGCTCAGGCAAAGTAGGCATTGGCATCAGAGGCTTGGCAAGGCATGCACTGACATTGGAGGCTCAGGCAAGGTTCGCATTGGCATTCCTACCAAACTCAGGAACTTCTACCTTGGGCAAACCAAGCTCAGGCACTTCTACCTTGGGCAAACCAAACTCAGGCACTTCTACCTCAAACGAACCAAACACGGGCACAGACTTAGCAACAGCTTCAGACTTGACAGGGGCTCAAACTCAACAGAGAACTCAAACACGACAGAAAGCTCATACTCTACAGAGGGCTCAAATTCGACAGAGAGCTCAGACTAATCAGAGAGCTCATACTCAACAGAGGGCTCATACTCAATAGCTGATTCAGACTCAACAGTGGATTTAGACTCAACAGTAGACTCAAACTCGACAGCAGCTCTGGGTGACAGACAGACATTGGGTCAGGCTCACAGCCAGGTACAGGATCAGGGTCACAGACAAGCTTGGTAGTGGGTTCACAGACAGGTTCAGGAAGGAACATACAGAGAGATTTATTTTATTTATTATTGTTTATTTATATAGCGCCATCATCTTCCGTAGCGCTTTACAAAATAGTAGTTACAGACAGGGTAGAAACATACGGTACATATAATATATCAAGTGCAGTTTTACAGAGTTGACAATGGATATTCTGAGTACAAGATACAATAGGAAAGAGAGCCCTGCCCTTGCGAGCTTACAGTCTAAAGGATGAGGGGTGAAGACGAGGGGGAAGAATCACAAACAGTCAATATTGAGCTTTGTGGCATGTGCCCTTTAGAAAATTGGTTAAACCAGATTATATGCTTGTCTGTATAAGTGAGTTTTAAGGGCACCTTTGAAGGTTTTGAGAGTTGTGGAGTGGCAGATTGGGTGGGGGAGGGCATTCCAGAAGATTGGAGTTACATGTGAGAAGTCTTGAAGACAGGCATGAGAGGAAGTGACCAGGGTGGAGGACAGGAGAAGGTCAGCAGCAGAGCGAAGACTGCGTCTAGGTTGATATTGTTGGATTAGAGATGAGATGTAGGGAGGGGCCTGGTTGGAGAGAGCTTTGTATGTGAGAGTTAGAGTTTTGAACAGGATTCGCTGTGGGGCTGGCAGCCAGTGTAGGGATTGGCAGAGAGGCGCAGAACTGGAGGAGCGAGAGGAGAGATGGATGAGGCGAGCAGCAGAGTTCAGGATAGATTGGAGGGGTGTCAGTCTGTTAGTTGGTAAGCCACAAAAAAGGATGTTGCAGTAATCCAGTCGGGATATGACCAGGGCATGCACTAGCATTTTAGTGGTGTCAGGTGAGAGGAAGGGATGGATGTGTGAGATGTTTTTTAGTTGGAGGCGACAGGAGGTGGCCAGGGAGTGAATATGTGGGGGGAGTGAATTCCAGGCACTAAGCTTGGGGAGTTGCAGTTATTGTATAATTGTTGACAGAAATAGACGTGTTAGAGAGGGGAGAGGAGTTAGAGGGTGGGAAAATGACCAGTTCTGTCTTGTCCATGTTTAGTTTGAGGTAGCGAGATGACATGAATGAAGAAATAGCTGCAAGGCAGTTGGGAAGGAGAGATAGGAGAGAGGAGAGATTGGGAACTGAGAGATATATTTGAGTGTCATCCGCATAAAAGTGGTATTAAAAGCCTAGTGAAGTTATATGTTTGCCAAGGCCATAGGTGTAGACTGAGAAAAATAGGGGGCCTAGAACAGAACCTTGTGGCACACCTACAGAAAGGGAACGTGAGGATGAGACTGTGTTAGAATAGGATACACTGAATGATCTGTCAGAGAGGTAAGAAGTGAGCCAAGAGAGTGCAAGACCTTGAACCCCCAGAGAGGAGAGAATATCAAGAAGCAGAGAGTGGTCGACAGTGTCAAAGGCTGAGGAGAGGTCAAGAAGGATGAGGATGGAGTAGTGACCTTTGCTTTTGGCAGTGAGCAGATCATTGGTGACTTTGGTGAGGGCAGTTTCAGTGGAGTGGTTACGGCAGAATCCTGATTGTAAGGGGTCAAGTAAGTTGTTAGTGGATAAGTATTGTGACAGTTCTGAGTGGACATGTTGTTCAAGAAGTTTGGAGGAGAAAGGGAGTAGTGAAATTGGGCAGTAGCTGGAGAGGGCAGAGGTGTCGAGAGAGGGTTTCTTGATTATCAGAGTAATAACTGCATGTTTGTAGGAGGAAGGAAAGGTACCAGTGGAAAGGGAAAAGTTGAATATAGAGGTTAAGGCTGGTGTGAGGGATGGAGACAGTTGAGGAATAAGGTGAGATGGAATAGGATCGAGGGAGCAGGTAGTCAGGTGGGCCCTAGAAATGAGAGAGGTTAGTTCAAGCTCACTTATTGGAGTGAAGAAGGTAAGAGAGTAAGGCAGGGGGATTGTTTGAAGTGGTGAGGGATTCTGAGGGGCAAAGCCAAGTCGAATGTTGTCAATTTTTTCTTTGAAGAATGTAGAAAATTCTTCAGCTGTTATTTGGGAGGTTGGGGGGTGGTGGGCGGAGTAGGGAACTGAAAGTGTTGAAGAGTTGTTTGGGATTCCGGGCTTGTGCAGAAATCAGTGAAGAGAAATGAAGGGCTTGTTTATAGAATTGAAAGTCACAACTGGATTTGGTTTTCCTCCATTGCCGTTCAGCAGCTTGAGACAGCTGTTTCAATCTGGTTGTGCTTGCATTTAGCCAGGATTGGCGATTTTTGGGGCGGGGACGGCTATAGGTGAGGGGGGCGGCAGAGTCTAGAGCTTAGGAGAGTGTATTATGGTAGTGTGATGATGCAGCGTCTATGTCCGTGAATGAGATCAAGAACTGAAGAGGTTCAAGTGAGGCAGAAAGGGACTGAAGATCTAGGTTTCTTAAGTCCCTGCGTTGAATTGTAGGTTTGTGTGGAGGGGGTTAGCAGGAATTGGAGAGAGGGTCATAGTCAGCAGATTATGGTCAGAGAGGGGGAGCAATGAGGATGAGAGGTTTGATAAAGAGCAGAGGTTAGTGAAGAGTGTGGGTGGGTGCAGTAGACCATTGCTTTAGTCCGAAAGATGAGGTTAGTGACAGTAGTCTGGTGGCAGCAGGGTTGCTACCGTAGTTTCAACAGGTATGTTGAAGTCACCCATGATGATTGCTGGGGACAGAAACTGAAGGATCCAGGTAGAAAAGTGGTCGAAGAAAAGAGTAGTAGCTCCAGGAGGGCTGTAGATGACAGCGATTTTCAGGTTACAGGGAGAATATAAACGGACGCAGTGAACTTCAAAAGATGAGAAGGATAGAGATGGCAGGGAGTGGGTTAAAGGAGCAGAGTTTGATTAAAGGATGCCCACACCCCCACCCTGTTTGTTGTTGGATCTAGGGGTGTGGCTGAGATGTAGCCCCCCATGTGAAAGTCTGATGGGGTAAGCCATGTTTCTGTGAAACCCATAAAGGTAAAAGAGTTAGAGAGAAACAGGTCATGAATATAGGCAAGTTTATTGCGCACTGAGCGTGCATTCCACAGTGCGCAGGTGACAGTGGCGTGAAGGGATGGAGAGGGAGTAAGCTGTATCAGATTAAATATGCATGCGAAATGGACAGAAGAATTACCTGGAATAGAGACTCGGGACAGGAGTACTCATCTGGTTAATTTGGTCCAGGCAGAAATCAGCAGGCTTGGGAACAATCCGGGAATAAAACATATAAAAATATCATAGCTTTACAACTAGACATCCCGGTGTGGGAGTCTGGACATGGGTAGGGGAATAACCCACTTTTTTTATCAACTACCTCTTGAAAATCTTGCAATTAACATGACTAATCATGAAGGGAAAATAGATTTTGTGAAGATTCTCTGCAGTTGATAGCGTAGTGGTGTATCTTGATGCTTGTGAACCCAGGATGATTTTGTAAGTGCATTTTATTAAAGTTGAGTTCTTTTAATTAGACAGTATCTATGTCTTCTTTTTTACTACTACCAATACGCTGAGCCTCTGATTGAGGCTCTGGGAGAGGAATTTATTTTTGTTACTTCTAGAGGCTATATATATGTAATCGATGAGTTAACACCGTATTGTAAGTACCCCAGCAGATGGTCCTTATTAAGTGTCTACAGTCCAGGAGTTGGATTGAGGAAAGCGCAATTAGATAATTTGAGCAGCTCCTACTTGAGGGAAAAACCTGTATTCCCTGGGAGAAATGTAGATGGGTTAATCTGTTCTAACTTAGATGTGGACCTAGGTGGAGAAAAGATTAGTGTAGGTGCGCTGTGGATAAAAAAGGCAGGTTAAGAGGGAGAGTAAATAAAGGGTTAATGTTTTCCACGATTCTGTGAGGAAAAGTGAACTTTGGTAATATTATTGCATTTGTTTATTCATACTTTTATGTATATATACTAACCTATTTTTCCTCACAGGATCACAGAGAACATTAACCCTTTATTTACGCTCCCTCTTAGCCTGCCTTTTTTATCCACAGCGCACCTACACTAATCTTTTCTCCACCTAGGTCCACACCTAAGTTAGAACAGATTAACCCATTTAAGTGTCTACAGTGTCTGGTGGTTTATTCCATTGGTGGGAACCTATGGAAGACATGTTTCATCACATGTTCCCCTGTAATTTTTGAAGGGATTTCCATTGAACATTATATATTGTTTTTTTTCAATAGCGTCTAGGTTTTAACATAAAATGTCTTGTTTTTAATTTGTGTAGTGTATTTTCAATATTTTGGGGTAAAATATGTGCAAAAAATATCTTTACAACCAAAACAACCCTTTACATTTAAATACCCCCACACACATTAAGCTTTCTAGGCATACCCATCTTGTTGTAGTGGCTCATCTTTCTGTAAATAATACCTCAAACAATTCTTAGTTTTTTTCCCTAAAATATCAGTATGCAAACAAGAAAAAACAAACAAAATCTGAAAGTGCAAGGTCTCCCGAACGGAACAATACCCAACATGAATAGGTACTTTTAACGATTTTAACTGACAGCCTACTGGAAATTTTGTCACCCTCTGTTGACAGGTCATTTTCACCATTACCATTGAACTATGTTTAACTGTGATTTTTGCAATTTTCTGAAAAATTATATATTTATTTTTATAATATTTACAAATAAAAACAACTACTATCCACACTTGTGTGGTACATTTTGCTAGTCACCTGACCTGCTTCAATTCAGAATGACTAGACCGGCTTCAATTCAGAATGAAGTAGTTTAGACTTCGTCATCATCTTCTGTTTAACATAAACAGCATGATGTTCAAGACCTCATGGAGGGAAACTAGATATTGCATTTACAAAAAGGTGGGGCAACAGGTGCAACATCTATTGCTTTCTATCTACAAATGCAGCTTTCCTTAATATCAAATGTAATACTGGTACAGATTTTTAAATCGTCCATGATTTATAAGGCTTCTGTGTTAATATAACTCAATTAGTTAAGCTAAGCTAAGTTAAAAAGTCCTTGTCCAGGCACAACGTAACTTCTACCTATCTTATCCTCCATGGGAATAATTTCAAGGCACCTCAAAATCTTTGATTATATATAGGGTATTTACATATAATCAGAGATTTGGGATGCCTTGAAATGGCTTATTTTCTTATTATGTATTCTAAGTGAACACATACATCCTTTCTTCTCTGGCACTTCTAGCCATGGCTAAGCTGGTATGGACGTGTCATGGTGTAACTTTCTGACTCTTGCTCGTGCTCTGCTGTGGTCAGAGACAGCTATATCAGTACTAGAGATGAGGAAACTTTAAAAAAAATTAGATTCAGCCGATTCGCCGAATTTTCCGGGAAAAAACGTTTCGGTCCGAATTTATTCTCGTCTGAGAGCCTCCTTAGGGTTGCAGAACATTTTGCTTGGCTGTAACATGCATAGGATGCATGCTGGGTTAGTGAAATAATATTGTAAAGAAGTATGACATGCATGATGAGCCCATATATTGCCTGAAAAACACACCCTGCATTTGGCAGCAGCATAGGGAGCCCATATATTGCCTGAAAGACACATTGGAGTTGGCAGCAGCATTAGGAGCCCATATATTGCATGTAAAACACACCCTGGAGTTGGCAGCAGCATTAGGAGCCCATATATTGCCTGGAAGACACACCCAGGAGTTGGCAGCAGTGTAGGGAGCCCATATATTGCCTGAAAAACACACCCAGGAGTTAGCAGCAGCATAGGGAGCTCATATATTGACTGAAAGACACACCCAGAAGTTGGCAGCAACATAGGGAGCTCATATATTGCCTGAAAGACACACCCATTAGTTGGCGGCAGCATTAGGAGCCCATATATTGCCTGAAAGACACACCCAGGAGTTGGCAGCAGCATAGGGAGCCCATATATTGCCTGAAAAACACACTGGAGTTGGCAGCAGCATAGGGAGCTCATATATTGACTGAAAGACACACCCAGGAGTTGGCAGCAGCAGAAGGAGCTCAAATATTGCCTGAAAGACACACCCTGGAGTTGGCAGCAGCAGCAGCATTAGGGGCCCATATATTGCCTAAAAGACACACTCTGGACTTGGCAGCAGTATTAGGAGCTCATATATTGCCTGAAAAACACACCCAGGAGTTGGAAGCAGCATTATGAGCCCATTTATTGCCTGAAAAACACATTGGAGTTGGCAGCAGCATAAGGAGCTCATATATTGCCTGAAAAACACATTGGAGTTGGCAGCAGCAGAAGGAGCTCATATATTGCCTGAAAGACACATCCAGGAGTTGGCAGCAGCATTAGGAGCCCATATATTGCCTGAAAGACACACCCTGGAGTTGGCAGCAGCATGAAGAGGACCTATACAGATTTTGGGCACATATATCTTATCCTAAGAAACAAAGGGGGGGTGGCAGCCGCTCAGACCATTTTATAACTAACCTGGGAGGTGCACGTTAGCAGGGCAATTAGTACACACAAGTCTTAAAGGAGCCACAGCACTCAACCCTGTTAGCTTGCAGACCAGCCTATAATCTGTCTCTAAACTTGGTTAAAAACAGAGGACTCGGTCACACACATCTGCAGAAGTATGCTTAAGCTGCACCACTACGCCAAAGTGCCTCTGTGGGGTGCAGTCCTAACTCTAATCTCTGAGAGCCCCATTTGGGACATACAGTGCAATAGATAAATTGGGAGCAGGCTTACCTGAGGTTGCCCTAAACCTCTCAAGTGCAAGCCATGGGGTGGAAGGGTCAAAGACCTTGCAATACAGCCTAGACCCCACACACCATGTGCTTGCACAAATTCAAAAGAAACAAAGGGGGGGTGGCAGCCGCTCAGACCATTTTATAACTAACCTGGGAGGTGCACGTTAGCAGGGCAATTAGTACACACAAGTCTTAAAGGAGCCACAGCACTCAACCCTGTTAGCTTGCAGACCAGCCTATAATCTGTCTCTAAACTTGGTTAAAAACAGAGGACTCGGTCACACACATCTGCAGAAGTATGCTTAAGCTGCACCACTACGCCAAAGTGCCTCTGTGGGGTGCAGTCCTAACTCTAATCTCTGAGAGCCCCATTTGGGACATACAGTGCAATAGATAAATTGGGAGCAGGCTTACCTGAGGTTGCCCTAAACCTCTCAAGTGCAAGCCATGGGGTGGAAGGGTCAAAGACCTTGCAATACAGCCTAGACCCCACACACCATGTGCTTGCACAAATTCAAAAGAAACAAAGGGGGGGTGGCAGCCGCTCAGACCATTTTATAACTAACCTGGGAGGTGCACGTTAGCAGGGCAATTAGTACACACAAGTCTTAAAGGAGCCACAGCACTCAACCCTGTTAGCTTGCAGACCAGCCTATAATCTGTCTCTAAACTTGGTTAAAAACAGAGGACTCGGTCACACACATCTGCAGAAGTATGCTTAAGCTGCACCACTACGCCAAAGTGCCTCTGTGGGGTGCAGTCCTAACTCTAATCTCTGAGAGCCCCATTTGGGACATACAGTGCAATAGATAAATTGGGAGCAGGCTTACCTGAGGTTGCCCTAAACCTCTCAAGTGCAAGCCATGGGGTGGAAGGGTCAAAGACCTTGCAATACAGCCTAGACCCCACACACCATGTGCTTGCACAAATTCAAAAGAAACAAAGGGGGGGTGGCAGCCGCTCAGACCATTTTATAACTAACCTGGGAGGTGCACGTTAGCAGGGCAATTAGTACACACAAGTCTTAAAGGAGCCACAGCACTCAACCCTGTTAGCTTGCAGACCAGCCTATAATCTGTCTCTAAACTTGGTTAAAACCAGAGGACTCGGTCACACACATCTGCAGAAGTATGCTTAAGCTGCACCACTACGCCAAAGTGCCTCTGTGGGGTGCAGTCCTAACTCTAATCTCTGAGAGCCCCATTTGGGACATACAGTGCAATAGATAAATTGGGAGCAGGCTTACCTGAGGTTGCCCTAAACCTCTCAAGTGCAAACCATGGGGTGGAAGGGTCAAAGACCTTGCAATACAGCCTAGACCCCACACACCATGTGCTTGCACAAATTCAAAAGAAACAAAGGGGGGGTGGCAGCCGCTCAGACCATTTTATAACTAACCTGGGAGGTGCACGTTAGCAGGGCAATTAGTACACACAAGTCTTAAAGGAGCCACAGCACTCAACCCTGTTAGCTTGCAGACCAGCCTATAATCTGTCTCTAAACTTGGTTAAAAACAGAGGACTCGGTCACACACATCTGCAGAAGTATGCTTAAGCTGCACCACTACGCCAAAGTGCCTCTGTGGGGTGCAGTCCTAACTCTAATCTCTGAGAGCCCCATTTGGGACATACAGTGCAATAGATAAATTGGGAGCAGGCTTACCTGAGGTTGCCCTAAACCTCTCAAGTGCAAGCCATGGGGTGGAAGGGTCAAAGACCTTGCAATACAGCCTAGACCCCACACACCATGTGCTTGCACAAATTCAAAAGAAACAAAGGGGGGGGTGGCAGCCGCTCAGACCATTTTATAACTAACCTGGGAGGTGCACGTTAGCAATATTCTTATCCTAAGAATATTATTAAAAATTAAGATTAACGTAAAGCATTTCCTCAATAATTACTTCTGATGCGGAGGAATGTCTGTAACTGGAGAGCAGCGCCTTAAATCTGCTTTGCACTATCCATATTTCTTTAGTGTTGGTCTGGCACCATGATCAATCTACTCTAATGCATCAGGCATTGGTGGGTGGAAATCTTGGCTGATCCATGCCTGATTCATTTCCACGCAGGCCAGTCTCTCAAAAAAACATTTTTCAAGCATACTGGAGCACATTGAATTGCCCTCATCAGAGCATCACATACGCACATCTAAGAGTTTCATCACTTTGTTCCTGTTAAAGTCTAGGGCCTAGTTAGTCACCTAGTCTGGTCTAAACCTAAAAGGCCATAGATAGTTACACACCTGCTGCTGTTATCGACAAATCCAGGTTTAAGTGTAGTGTAGCTTTTTGTCCTCCCCTCATATACGCACTAAGTATGTCAGGCAGAGAAGTGCCAGGATGGGCACAGAGAAGTTGCAGAGGCCTAAATTCATCAAGCAGAGGTTGCAGCAGACTAGGGGTGAGCGGCAGCAGGAGTCTCAGTTAGAGGCCTGATCTCCTGGTATCAGCTAGCGGTCGTGTCTCGACCAGCAACCCATCTGCCGTCATCCATTGGTTAACGCGATCATCCACTTCATCACAAGTGACATCTGACACCCCCAGTCAATTGACACCCCCAGACAATAACATATTAGTAACGTGTAGAAGCTAAATGTATAAGTTGTTGGTGCTGCAGTCCCTCCCTTTTGAGGTGGTGGTCCTTTCAGAGAACTGATGGCTTGTGCCAAGCCGAGGTGGAGAGTCCCAAGCTGTCATTTCTTTGCAAAGAAGGCAGTACCAGCCCTGTACAATTTTGTTGAACAGAAGGTGGGCCAGTCCTTTAGCCTGTCAGTGTGTACCACAGTGCACGGCAGCGCCTACGTCTGGAGCTGTAACTACGGTCAGGGACAATACATATCCTTTAAGGCCCACTGGGTGATTGTGGTTCCTGCACAACCACAACGGCAACTTGGACAGGTCCCTCCGCTGTGGCCTCCACGCTCCTAGGCCATTGTGCCTGTGACAGTGCACAGTGTTTTTTTTTTTTTTTTTCATTTTATTTATTTTTTTTATATTTTGTATTTTTTTTAAATATATATTTTTTTAATTTTTTTTTATTTTTTTTAAATATTTTTTTCATTGTATTTTTTTAATATTTTGTTAATTTCTTTACAATTTTTTTTTTTATTTTTAATTTTTTTTTGCATTTTGTTTTTTATAAAAAAATTTTTTCAGTGTTTTTATTTCTTTGGTTATTTTTTTCAGTGCCCTTCCAGCCTACCATGTGTGCAGTACACAGCGGTTTCACGCTTTTCTTCACATGGTTTGGCTTGAGCCACGGAGTCACACATGGGAGGAACTGCTAAAAATCATAAATCAATAAATGAAATCATGGCTTACTCCACGAAAAAAATGCAAATGGGAACCATGGTGACTGACAACCGGAAGAACATCTTGTCTGCGCTGCGACAAGGAAGCCTGAGCCATGCGCCCTGTATGCCACACATGTTCAACCTAGTTGTCAAGCGTTTTCTGAAGTCTTCCCCCATCTGCAAGAGATCCTAACGACGGGAAGGAAACTTTGCATGCACTTCAGCCACTCCTACACCGCCAAGCACACCCTTCATGACCTACAGCGTCAGAACGGTATCCTCCAACATAGTCTGATTTGCGCTGTTTCAACCCGTTGGAATTCCACCCTCCATATGTTGGATCAACTATACAAACAGAGAAAAGCCATCACTGATTTCTTGATGATCCAAGCGCATAGGGGGACTCCCCTGTGTAACTTCAATGAAAACCAGTGGCAGCTCATACGTGACACCTGTCATTTGCTCAGGCCCTTTGAGGAAGCCAATTATTAGTCAGTCGCCAGGACTACGGGAAGAACGCCGTGATTCCACTGCTTCACGTACTACAACACATGTTGGAAACCATGGCTGGTCAGGACACTGGAGGCATGGCGCCTACATCTCATGGCCACATGAAGCCTGTGGGGGCTGAAGTGGAGGAGGAGGAGGGGGTGGGTCACAGCGAAGAACAGTTTAGGTTTGACAAAATGGCCATTTTATCTAGTCATCTGACAGGAGAGGAGGAGCAGGAGCAGCCAGAGGAGCTAGAGGGATGTGAGGAAGGGGAGACAGAGGACCTAGACACACCGTGGCAGTATGCAGTGGAGATGGAGACAGGTAGTCCCTCCGAGTCACTTGCACAAATGGCACGATACATGCTCATGTGCTTGCGCAGTGACCGCAGAATTGTCTCCATTTGTCAACGGGATGACTTCTGGCTCTCTTATTGGACCTTATTGGACCCTCGCTACTGGCACAAAATGGGGGCATTTTTTTTCACCCATTAAGATGGAGGACAAACTGACCTACTACAGAGACATTCTACGTAGTCAGTTGGCTGATGCCTATCTGCGCCATGGTCTATACTCTTGCAGGTCTGACTCGGGGGGGACCTATGCGCTCACCTTCCACTGCCATGGCTGCTGGGGGGGGTGGCAGGAACAGCAGCAGCAGCTCCATCAGCAGCAGCCTGAGTCTTCAGTCGCTAATGAGTAGCTTTCTTCACCCGCATAGTGAGGCTAATCATGAGCAGCAGAAAGACCTGGAGCAGGCCCTGAACCAGCAGGTAGTGTCATACCTTGACATGACCATGCCAACGCACCTTAAGGACCCGCTGGACTTCCGGGCAGCCAAACTTGACTTGTGGCCGCAACTGGCAGAGTTTGCCCTGGGAAAGCTGTCCTGCCCGGCGAGTAATGTGCCATCTGAGCGGGTGTTTATTGCGGCGGGGGCCATAGTCATGCCAAGGAGAACTCATCTGTCCACGAAAAATGTGGAGAGACTCACCTTTGTGAAGATGAATCGGGCATGGATCAGACAGGATTTCCACCCACCAATGACTGATCCATGGTAGTAGCTGATGCATGGTAGCTCCTTATGCTGCTGCCAACTCTAGGGTGTGTCTTTCAGGCAATATATGGGCTCCCTATGCTGCTGCTGCCAGCTCATATGTGTGTCTTTCAGGCAATATATGGGCTCCTAACACTGCTGCTGCCAACTCCAATATGTGCATTCTTAAAAGACACATGCTAGCATATTTGGGATGCCCCCCCCGGTTAAAGGCAATTGCTTCTGGCAGTTTGAAAACGTGACTTTCTTTACAAAATGCAACCAGTTAATAGAATTTATGCTAGTGTTTGGGATGCCCCCTCTTCAAATACACAGGTTGCCTGCCTTGATAGTGGAAAAGTGACTTTGATTACAAAATGCAACCAGTTAGTAGACAGGTAGTCTTGAAATATTTATGCTAGTGTTTGGGATGCCCCCTCTTCAAATACAGAGGTTGTCTGCCTTGATAGTGGAAAGGTGACTTTTAGAGATGAGCGAACTTTTGAAAAATTCGATTCGACTGATTCGCCGAATTTTCCGACAAAAATCGTTTCGACCCGAATAAATTCGCGACGAATCGCTATTAAAAACGGCTATTTCTGAGCCTCCTACAGCCTCAATAGGGTTGTAAACCATTCAGCCTTGCTGTAACACGCACAGGATGCGTGCTGGGTTAGTTAAATAATACTTTGAAGAAATATCACATGCAGATCAGAGGCATCGCTAATAGAATCGCAGAGCGGCACAATTGCAGAGAGTTGAAGTGGCATCACTATGAGGGGCAGAAGGAGCCCAAATATACACTGGAGTTGGCCTCAGGAGCCCAAAAATTGGATGAATCACACCCTGGAGTTGGCAGGAGTTGGCAGCAGCAGCAGCAGGAGCCCAAATATACACTGGAGTTGGCTTCAGGAGCCCAAAAATTGGATGAATCACACCCTGGAGTTGGCAGGAGTTGGCAGCAGCAGCAGCAGGAGCCCAAATATACACTGGAGTTGGCTTCAGGAGCCCAAAAATTGGATGAATCACACCCTGGAGTTGGCAGGAGTTGACAGCAGCAGCAGCAGGAGCCCAAATATACACTGGAGTTGGCTTCAGGAGCCCAAAAATTGGATGAATCACACCCTGGAGTTGGCAGGAGTTGACAGTAGCAGCAGCAGGAGCCCAAATATACACTGGAGTTGGCCTCAGGAGCCCAAAAATTGGATGAATCACACCCTGGAGTTGGCAGAAGTTGGCAGCAGCAGCAGCAGGAGCCCAAATATACACTGGAGTTGGCTTCAGGAGCCCAAAAATTGGATGAATCACACCCTGGAGTTGGCAGGAGTTGACAGTAGCAGCAGCAGGAGCCCAAATATACACTGGAGTTGGCTTCAGGAGCCCAAAAATTGGATGAATCACACCCTGGAGTTGGCAGGAGTTGACAGTAGCAGCAGCAGGAGCCCAAATATACACTGGAGTTGGCCTCAGGAGCCCAAAAATTGGATGAATCACACCCTGGAGTTGGCAGGAGTTGACAGTAGCAGCAGCAGGAGCCCAAATATACACTGGAGTTGGCTTCAGGAGCCCAAAAATTGGATGAATCACACCCTGGAGTTGGCAGAAGTTGACAGTAGCAGCAGCAGGAGCCCAAATATACACTGGAGTTGGCTTCAGGAGCCCAAAAATTGGATGAATCACACCCTGGAGTTGGCAGAAGTTGGCAGCAGCAGCAGCAGGAGCCCAAATATACACTGGAGTTGGCTTCAGGAGCCCAAAAATTGGATGAATCACACCCTGGAGTTGGCAGGAGTTGACAGTAGCAGCAGCAGGAGCCCAAATATACACTGGAGTTGGCCTCAGGAGCCCAAAAATTGGATGAATCACACCCTGGAGTTGGCAGGAGTTGACAGTAGCAGCAGCAGGAGCCCAAATATACACTGGAGTTGGCCTCAGGAGCCCAAAAATTGGATGAATCACACCCTGGAGTTGGCAGGAGTTGGCAGCAGCAGCAGCAGGAGCCCAAATATACACTGGAGTTGGCTTCAGGAGCCCAAAAATTGGATGAATCACACCCTGGAGTTGGCAGAAGTTGGCAGCAGCAGCAGCAGGAGCCCAAATATACACTGGAGTTGGCTTCAGGAGCCCAAAAATTGGATGAATCACACCCTGGAGTTGGCAGGAGTTGGCAGCAGCAGCAGCAGGAGCCCAAATATACACTGGAGTTGGCTTCCGGAGCCCAAAAATTGGATGAATCACACCCTGGAGTTGGCAGGAGTTGACAGCAGCAGCAGCAGGAGCCCAAATATACACTGGAGTTGGCTTCAGGAGCCCAAAAATTGGATGAATCACACCCTGGAGTTGGCAGGAGTTGACAGTAGCAGCAGCAGGAGCCCAAATATACACTGGAGTTGGCTTCAGGAGCCCAAAAATTGGATGAATCACACCCTGGAGTTGGCAGAAGTTGGCAGCAGCAGCAGCAGGAGCCTAAATATACACTGGAGTTGGCTTCAGGAGCCCAAAAATTGGATGAATCACACCCTGGAGTTGGCAGGAGTTGACAGTAGCAGCAGCAGGAGCCCAAATATACACTGGAGTTGGCCTCAGGAGCCCAAAAATTGGATGAATCACACCCTGGAGTTGGCAGGAGTTGACAGTAGCAGCAGCAGGAGCCCAAATATACACTGGAGTTGGCTTCAGGAGCCCAAAAATTGGATGAATCACACCCTGGAGTTGGCAGAAGTTGACAGTAGCAGCAGCAGGAGCCCAAATATACACTGGAGTTGGCCTCAGGAGCCCAAAAATTGGATGAATCACACCCTGGAGTTGGCAGAAGTTGGCAGCAGCAGCAGCAGGAGCCCAAATATACACTGGAGTTGGCTTCAGGAGCCCAAAAATTGGATGAATCACACCCTGGAGTTGGCAGAAGTTGGCAGCAGCAGCAGCAGGAGCCCAAATATACACTGGAGTTGGCTTCAGGAGCCCAAAAATTGGATGAATCACACCCTGGAGTTGGCAGGAGTTGACAGTAGCAGCAGCAGGAGCCCAAATATACACTGGAGTTGGCCTCAGGAGCCCAAAAATTGGATGAATCACACCCTGGAGTTGGCAGGAGTTGACAGTAGCAGCAGCAGGAGCCCAAATATACACTGGAGTTGGCTTCAGGAGCCCAAAAATTGGATGAATCACACCCTGGAGTTGGCAGAAGTTGACAGTAGCAGCAGCAGGAGCCCAAATATACACTGGAGTTGGCCTCAGGAGCCCAAAAATTGGATGAATCACACCCTGGAGTTGGCAGAAGTTGGCAGCAGCAGCAGCAGGAGCCCAAATATACACTGGAGTTGGCCTCAGGAGCCCAAAAATTGGATGAATCACACCCTGGAGTTGGCAGGAGTTGGCAGCAGCAGCAGCAGGAGCCCAAATATACACTGGAGTTGGCTTCAGGAGCCCAAAAATTGGATGAATCACACCCTGGAGTTGGCAGAAGTTGGCAGCAGCAGCAGCAGGAGCCCAAATATACACTGGAGTTGGCTTCAGGAGCCCAAAAATTGGATGAATCACACCCTGGAGTTGGCAGGAGTTGACAGTAGCAGCAGCAGGAGCCCAAATATACACTGGAGTTGGCCTCAGGAGCCCAAAAATTGGATGAATCACACCCTGGAGTTGGCAGAAGTTGGCAGCAGCAGCAGCAGGAGCCCAAATATACACTGGAGTTGGCCTCAGGAGCCCAAAAATTGGATGAATCACACCCTGGAGTTGGCAGGAGTTGACAGTAGCAGCAGCAGGAGCCCAAAAAATGGCCTAAAGACATAAATATGTTTTGCACCATTTGGAAAGTGTAAAACGTGGCACCATGCTGAATCTAGTCGCATGCATCAGGCATTGGTGGGTGGAAATCCTGGCTGATCCATCCCTGATTCATTTTGACAAAGGTGAGTCTCTCCACATTTTTAGTTGACAGACGAGTTCTCCTCGCCGTAACTATGGCCCCCGCCGCACTAAACACCCGCTCAGATGGCACGCTACTTGCCGGGCAGGACAGCTTTTCCAGGGCAAACTCTGCTAGTTGCGGCCACAAATCAAGTTTGGCTGCCCAGAAGTCCAGCGGATCCTCAAGGTGTGTTGGCATGGTCATGTCAAAGTATGACATGACCTGCTGGTTCAGGTCCTGCTCCAGGTCTTCCTGCTGCTCATGAGTAGCCTCACTATGCGGGTGTAGAAAGCTACTCATTAGCGACTGAAGACTGAGGCTGCTGCTGCTGATGGAGCTTCTGCTGCTGCTGCTGCCAACCCCCCCAGCGGCCATGGCAGTGGAAGGTGAGCGCAGAGGTCCCCTCGAGTCAGACCTGCGAGAGTATGGACCATGGCGCAGATAGGCATCGGCCAACTGCCTACGTAGAATGTCTTTGTAGTAGTTGAGTTTGTCCTCCCTCTCGGTGGGTTTAAAAAATGCCCCCATTTTGTGCCGGAAGCGAGGGTCCAATAAGGTGGACAGCCAGAAGTCATCCCGCCGACAGATGGAAACAATTCTGGGGTCACTACGCAAGCATGTGAGCATGCTTCGTGCCATTTGCGCAAGTGACTCGGATGGACTACCTGTCTCCATCTCCACTGCATACTGCCACGGTGTGCCCGGGTCCTCTGTCTCTCCTTCCTCAAAAACCTCTAGCTCCTCTGGCTGCTCCTGCTCCTCCTCTCCTGTCCGCTGACTAGATAAACCAGCCATTTCGCCAAGCCTAAACTGTGTTTCGCTGGGCAACTCCTCCTCCTCCTCTTCCTCCTCCTCCTCCTCCAGTTCAGCTCCAAGGGGGTTCATGTGGCCGTAAGATGTAAACGCCATGTCTCCAGTGCCCTGACCAGCCATGGTTTCCAACATGTGCTGTAGTACATGAAGCAGTGGAATCACGTCGTTCATCCCGTAATCCTGCCGACTGACAAATAAAGTGGCTTCCTCAAAGGGCCTGAGCAAACGGCAGGTGTCACGTATGAGCTGCCACTGGTTGACATTGAAGTTACACAGGGGAGTCCCCCTATCTGCTTGGATCATCAGGAAATCCGTGATGGCTTTTCTCTGTTCATATAATCGGTCCAACATGTGAAGGGTGGAATTCCAACGGGTGGAAACATCGCAAATCAGACTATGTTGGGGGATACCATTCTGACGCTGTAGCTCAAGAAGGGTGTGTTTGGCGGTGTAGGAGTGGCTGAAGTGCATGCAAAGTTTCCGTGAAGTTGTTAGGATGTCCTGCAGATGGGGGGAACACTTCAGAAACCGCTTGACAACCAGATTGAAGACGTGAGCCATGCAGGGGGCATGGGTCAGGCTTCCTTGGCGCAGCGCAGACAAAATGTTCTTCCCATTGTCGGTAACCATGATTCCCATTTTAAGTTTTCTCGGAGTAAGCCATGTTTGGATTTCCTGATGAATACATTTAAGCAGTTCCTCCCCTGTGTGACTCCGTTCGCCAAGACAAACCATGTGAAGCACTGCGTGACACCTCCGTGCCCTGCACACATGGTAGACTGGAGGGGCACTGAGACTTGAGCCTACAGTGGAGGGTGAGGAGATGGCGGAGGATGAGGAGGCCGAGTCGCACGGTGTCACAGGCCCAATGGGCAGAGAGCGCGGAGGCCGAAGCGGCGTGACCTGTCCAAGTTGCTGCTGCAAAGGGACCACATTCACCCAGTGGGCCGTAAACGACATGTACTGCCCCTGACCGTAGTTACAGCTCCAGATGTCGGCGCTGCCATGTATTTTGCTACACACCGACAGGCTCAAGGACTGGCCCACCTTCTGTTCAACAAAAGTGTGCAGCGCTGGTACTGCCTTCTTGGCAAAGAAATGACGGCTTGGGACTCTCCACCTCGGCTCGGCACAAGCCATCAGTTCTCTGAAAGGTGCAGATTCCACCACCTGAAAAGGGAGCGACTGCAGCACCAGCAACTTGGACAGGAGCACATTCAGCTTCTGCGCCGTAGGATGAGTGGGCGCATACTGCTGTCTCTTGGACATGGCTTCGCTGATGGATTGCTGGCGGGATGCATGACTTGGAGGAGGAGGAGGAGGAGCAGGAGCGACAGAGGATGGGTGTGACGCACAGCTGCCTTCGGCTGAGGTGCTGGAGCCTTGGCTGGCAGAAATTGGGAGCTCACTTGGTGAGGAAGCAGACTGGACCACCCCTTGGGAGCCTCGGTTCTCCCAGGTCGTTTTATGGTGACGCATCATATGTTGACGCAGGGCCGTGGTGCCAACATTTGGACCCTGGCCACGCTTCACCTTTTGCCTACATATCTTGCATGTGGCCATGTTACCCTCCTGCGGATGCCTCAGGAAAAACTGCCACACTGCCGAGTAGCTACTTTTCCCACCCCCTGGCCTCACTGATTCACTGCTGCTGTTGCCAACTCCAGGAACCCCTGCTCCACTACCTCCCGATAAGGTAGACTGCCGCACAGCAGGTGCTCTACCCCGGCCCCTGCCCCGGCCGGCTCCAGCCTTTGGAATTGTGCCCCCATGCTGACTGCTACCACCTTGCTGCCTCAGCTGCTGACTCCGGGGCAACCTGCGCCCCTCTTCTCCTGATGATGACGATGAAGCCCCTTCATCACCCGGCTCCCAAGTGCGATCGGCTTCATCGTCATCATCATCATCATCACCGGGTTGTGGCTGTACGTCACTGATGTTCGTGGATTCGTCAACAGTGTCTGGCGCAGGAGCTGGAACGCTCGCAGCACCCACGACACTGTCCACATCACTATTTGTCTGCCTAGCTAAAGAAGCCACCTCCATTTCTTGGCTGGGCAGTAGCTGCTGACTGTCCTCCTGTATCTGATCGTCCTCCTCACTAAAGAGTGGAGCTGAACCCAAAGCATAGGATACGTCGCTGGGGGAGGGAACGGCGTAGGACAGAGGCAATGGGAGGACAGGGACTGCTCTCGGGGCATGCCAACTCAGGGTTGTGTCAGAGGAACCTACCGACCCTAGACTGGGGGTCTCAGATGTAAGTTGTGATGATGTTGTTGATGAGCGCGTCAGCCAATCTACCACGGCAGATGCGTTACTGGTGGAGACCCGACCGCTAGCAGATACTGGCAGATTAGGTCTCTCAGCGTGACTCCTGCTGCTACTGGCCCCCAGTCTGATGCGAGCTCTGCCTGCGGAATCTTGGCCTCTGCCACTCCTCTTTTCACTTCCAGGCACTTGTCTGCCCGACATAGTCTAACTGGCGTGGTAGTAGGTGATATTTTAAGAACCCCCAGGCAGCAGTGGGTCTATATAAAACAGAATATAATGCACACCAAAAGTGAGCAGTAACACTCAGCCTCCAACAGGCCTGCTTAGTGTAAATAAGAGAGCTGCTTAGTGTAAATAAAGAGGGGTATGCTATGTTACAGAATGGGATGCCTCAACAGAAGTGCACCTGGCAGGCAGCAGTAAGCCTATGCCCAGCAAAAGTGTCTTATAATATAAATATAATAAGAGCAAATGCTTATATGGTCTTAAACAGAGGCTGCTTTAGTCACAGAATGGGATGCCCTGGGCAGGAATCGACCTGGCAGGGTCCAGTAGTGCTTTGGCCAGCAAAAGTGTCTTTATCAGGCCTAATTTCAAATATAATAAGAGCAAATGCTTATATGGTCTTAAACAGAGGCTGCTTTAGTCACAGAATGGGATGCCCTGGGCAGGAATGGACCTGGCAGGGTCCAGTAGTGCTTTGGCCAGCAAAAGTGTCTTTATCAGGCTAATTTCAAATATAATAAGAGCAAATGCTTATATGGTCTTAAACAGAGGCTGCTATAGTCACAGAATGGGATGCCCTTGCAGGGTCCAGTAGTGCTATGCCCAGCAAAAGTGTCTTTATCAGGCTAATTTCAAATATGATAAGAGCAAATGCTTATATGGTCTTAAACAGAGGCTGCTGTAGTCACAGAATGGGATGCCCTGGGCAGGAATGGACCTGGCAGGGTCCAGTAGGGCTTTGGCCAGCAAAAGTGTCTTTATCAGGCTAATTTCAAATATGATAAGAGCAAATGCTTATATGGTCTTAAACAGAGGCTGCTTTAGTCACAGAATGGGATGCCCCGGGCAGGAATCGACCTGGCAGGGTCCAGTAGTGCTTTGGCCAGCAAAAGTGTCTTTATCAGGCTAATTTCAAATATGATAAGAGCAAATGCTTATATGGTCTTAAACAGAGGCTGCTGTAGTCACAGAATGGGATGCCCCGGGCAGGAATCGAGCTGGCAGGGTCCAGTAGGGCTTTGGCCAGCAAAAGTGTCTTTATCAGGCTAATTTCAAATATGATAAGAGCAAATGCTTATATGGTCTTAAACAGAGGCTGCTGTAGTCACAGAATGGGATGCCCCGGGCAGGAATCGAGCTGGCAGGGTCCAGTAGGGCTTTGGCCAGCAAAAGTGTCTTTATCAGGCCTAATTTCAAATATGATAAGAGCAAATGCTTATATGGTCTTAAACAGAGGCTGCTGTAGTCACAGAATGGGATGCCCCGGGCAGGAATCGAGCTGGCAGGGTCCAGTAGTGCTTTGGCCAGCAAAAGTGTCTTTATCAGGCCTAATTTCAAATATGATAAGAGCAAATGCTTATATGGTCTTAAACAGAGGCTGCTTTAGTCACAGAATGGGATGCCCTGGGCAGGAATGGACCTGGCAGGGTCCAGTAGGGCTTTGGCCAGCAAAAGTGTCTTTATCAGGCTAATTTCAAATATGATAAGAGCAAATGCTTATATGGTCTTAAACAGAGGCTGCTTTAGTCACAGAATGGGATGCCCCGGGCAGGAATCGAGCTGGCAGGGTCCAGTAGTGCTTTGGCCAGCAAAAGTGTCTTTATCAGGCTAATTTCAAATATGATAAGAGCAAATGCTTATATGGTCTTAAACAGAGGCTGCTGTAGTCACAGAATGGGATGCCCTGGGCAGGAATGGACCTGGCAGGGTCCAGTAGGGCTTTGGCCAGCAAAAGTGTCTTTATCAGGCCTAATTTCAAATATGATAAGAGCAAATGCTTATATGGTCTTAAACAGAGGCTGCTGTAGTCACAGAATGGGATGCCCCGGGCAGGAATCGAGCTGGCAGGGTCCAGTAGTGCTTTGGCCAGCAAAAGTGTCTTTATCAGGCCTAATTTCAAATATGATAAGAGCAAATGCTTATATGGTCTTAAACAGAGGCTGCTTTAGTCACAGAATGGGATGCCCTGGGCAGGAATGGACCTGGCAGGGTCCAGTAGGGCTTTGGCCAGCAAAAGTGTCTTTATCAGGCTAATTTCAAATATGATAAGAGCAAATGCTTATATGGTCTTAAACAGAGGCTGCTTTAGTCACAGAATGGGATGCCCCGGGCAGGAATCGAGCTGGCAGGGTCCAGTAGTGCTTTGGCCAGCAAAAGTGTCTTTATCAGGCTAATTTCAAATATGATAAGAGCAAATGCTTATATGGTCTTAAACAGAGGCTGCTGTAGTCACAGAATGGGATGCCCTGGGCAGGAATGGACCTGGCAGGGTCCAGTAGGGCTTTGGCCAGCAAAAGTGTCTTTATCAGGCTAATTTCAAATATGATAAGAGCAAATGCTTATATGGTCTTAAACAGAGGCTGCTGTAGTCACAGAATGGGATGCCCTGGGCAGGAATGGACCTGGCAGGGTCCAGTAGGGCTTTGGCCAGCAAAAGTGTCTTTATCAGGCCTAATTTCAAATATGATAAGAGCAAATGCTTATATGGTCTTAAACAGAGGCTGCTGTAGTCACAGAATGGGATGCCCCGGGCAGGAATCGAGCTGGCAGGGTCCAGTAGTGCTTTGGCCAGCAAAAGTGTCTTTATCAGGCCTAATTTCAAATATGATAAGAGCAAATGCTTATATGGTCTTAAACAGAGGCTGCTTTAGTCACAGAATGGGATGCCCCGGGCAGGAATCGAGCTGGCAGGGTCCAGTAGTGCTTTGGCCAGCAAAAGTGTCTTTATCAGGCCTAATTTCAAATATGATAAGAGCAAATGCTTATATGGTCTTAAACAGAGGCTGCTGTAGTCACAGAATGGGATGCCCCGGGCAGGAATCGAGCTGGCAGGGTCCAGTAGTGCTTTGGCCAGCAAAAGTGTCTTTATCAGGCCTAATTTCAAATATGATAAGAGCAAATGCTTATATGGTCTTAAACAGAGGCTGCTTTAGTCACAGAATGGGATGCCCTGGGCAGGAATGGACCTGGCAGGGTCCAGTAGGGCTTTGGCCAGCAAAAGTGTCTTTATCAGGCTAATTTCAAATATGATAAGAGCAAATGCTTATATGGTCTTAAACAGAGGCTGCTTTAGTCACAGAATGGGATGCCCCGGGCAGGAATCAAGCTGGCAGGGTCCAGTAGTGCTTTGGCCAGCAAAAGTGTCTTTATCAGGCTAATTTCAAATATGATAAGAGCAAATGCTTATATGGTCTTAAACAGAGGCTGCTGTAGTCACAGAATGGGATGCCCTGGGCAGGAATGGACCTGGCAGGGTCCAGTAGGGCTTTGGCCAGCAAAAGTGTCTTTATCAGGCCTAATTTCAAATATGATAAGAGCAAATGCTTATATGGTCTTAAACAGAGGCTGCTGTAGTCACAGAATGGGATGCCCCGGGCAGGAATCGAGCTGGCAGGGTCCAGTAGTGCTTTGGCCAGCAAAAGTGTCTTTATCAGGCCTAATTTCAAATATGATAAGAGCAAATGCTTATATGGTCTTAAACAGAGGCTGCTTTAGTCACAGAATGGGATGCCCTGGGCAGGAATGGACCTGGCAGGGTCCAGTAGGGCTTTGGCCAGCAAAAGTGTCTTTATCAGGCTAATTTCAAATATGATAAGAGCAAATGCTTATATGGTCTTAAACAGAGGCTGCTGTAGTCACAGAATGGGATGCCCCGGGCAGGAATCGAGCTGGCAGGGTCCAGTAGTGCTTTGGCCAGCAAAAGTGTCTTTATCAGGCCTAATTTCAAATATGATAAGAGCAAATGCTTATATGGTCTTAAACAGAGGCTGCTTTAGTCACAGAATGGGATGCCCCGGGCAGGAATCGAGCTGGCAGGGTCCAGTAGTGCTTTGGCCAGCAAAAGTGTCTTTATCAGGCTAATTTCAAATATGATAAGAGCAAATGCTTATATGGTCTTAAACAGAGGCTGCTGTAGTCACAGAATGGGATGCCCCGGGCAGGAATCGAGCTGGCAGGGTCCAGTAGTGCTTTGGCCAGCAAAAGTGTCTTTATCAGGCCTAATTTCAAATATGATAAGAGCAAATGCTTATATGGTCTTAAACAGAGGCTGCTTTAGTCACAGAATGGGATGCCCTGGGCAGGAATGGACCTGGCAGGGTCCAGTAGGGCTTTGGCCAGCAAAAGTGTCTTTATCAGGCTAATTTCAAATATGATAAGAGCAAATGCTTATATGGTCTTAAACAGAGGCTGCTTTAGTCACAGAATGGGATGCCCCGGGCAGGAATCGAGCTGGCAGGGTCCAGTAGTGCTTTGGCCAGCAAAAGTGTCTTTATCAGGCTAATTTCAAATATGATAAGAGCAAATGCTTATATGGTCTTAAACAGAGGCTGCTGTAGTCACAGAATGGGATGCCCCGGGCAGGAATCGAGCTGGCAGGGTCCAGTAGGGCTTTGGCCAGCAAAAGTGTCTTTATCAGGCCTAATTTCAAATATGATAAGAGCAAATGCTTATATGGTCTTAAACAGAGGCTGCTTTAGTCACAGAATGGGATGCCCTGGGCAGGAATGGACCTGGCAGGGTCCAGTAGGGCTTTGGCCAGCAAAAGTGTCTTTATCAGGCTAATTTCAAATATGATAAGAGCAAATGCTTATATGGTCTTAAACAGAGGCTGCTTTAGTCACAGAATGGGATGCCCCGGGCAGGAATCGAGCTGGCAGGGTCCAGTAGTGCTTTGGCCAGCAAAAGTGTCTTTATCAGGCTAATTTCAAATATGATAAGAGCAAATGCTTATATGGTCTTAAACAGAGGCTGCTGTAGTCACAGAATGGGATGCCCCGGGCAGGAATCGAGCTGGCAGGGTCCAGTAGGGCTTTGGCCAGCAAAAGTGTCTTTATCAGGCCTAATTTCAAATATGATAAGAGCAAATGCTTATATGGTCTTAAACAGAGGCTGCTTTAGTCACAGAATGGGATGCCCTGGGCAGGAATGGACCTGGCAGGGTCCAGTAGGGCTTTGGCCAGCAAAAGTGTCTTTATCAGGCTAATTTCAAATATGATAAGAGCAAATGCTTATATGGTCTTAAACAGAGGCTGCTTTAGTCACAGAATGGGATGCCCCGGGCAGGAATCGAGCTGGCAGGGTCCAGTAGTGCTTTGGCCAGCAAAAGTGTCTTTATCAGGCCTAATTTCAAATATGATAAGAGCAAATGCTTATATGGTCTTAAACAGAGGCTGCTTTAGTCACAGAATGGGATGCCCTGGGCAGGAATGGACCTGGCAGGGTCCAGTAGGGCTTTGGCCAGCAAAAGTGTCTTTATCAGGCTAATTTCAAATATGATAAGAGCAAATGCTTATATGGTCTTAAACAGAGGCTGCTGTAGTCACAGAATGGGATGCCCCGGGCAGGAATCGAGCTGGCAGGGTCCAGTAGTGCTTTGGCCAGCAAAAGTGTCTTTATCAGGCCTAATTTCAAATATGATAAGAGCAAATGCTTATATGGTCTTAAACAGAGGCTGCTTTAGTCACAGAATGGGATGCCCCGGGCAGGAATCGAGCTGGCAGGGTCCAGTAGTGCTTTGGCCAGCAAAAGTGTCTTTATCAGGCTAATTTCAAATATGATAAGAGCAAATGCTTATATGGTCTTAAACAGAGGCTGCTGTAGTCACAGAATGGGATGCCCCGGGCAGGAATCGAGCTGGCAGGGTCCAGTAGTGCTTTGGCCAGCAAAAGTGTCTTTATCAGGCCTAATTTCAAATATGATAAGAGCAAATGCTTATATGGTCTTAAACAGAGGCTGCTTTAGTCACAGAATGGGATGCCTCACAGCAGACTTAAGATCAGTTCAGTATATATGCACAGTTAGTTACTATAAGCAGCCTGAAAACGCTAACAAAGGCTGGATGAAAAAAAAAAAAATCTCCCTGTCAGCCAGCTCCGTTTTTCCTACCTTTCCCTGGCTTTCTGTCTGTCTCCTGTCTGTCTCCTGCCTGTCTCCTGCCTGTCTCCAGCCTGTCCCTGTCTGTCCCTGTCTCCAGCCTGTCTAACTGCCTCAGCTACACAGCGTTCTGTCTGTCTGTCACGAATGCAATAGAGAAATGAGGAAAAGCAAGATGGCCGCCGTTAAATACCGCTGTGTGACGTCACCGGGCTTGCTGGCTGCTGATAGGCTGCATGTGACTGCCCCAGCTTGCACTGGCGCGGGATACATGTCCAGACATGTCCCGTCCGCCATCTTAGAATGCCTGTAATGTAAATGAATGGATGTTAAAGGAAAACTTCGAGTGATCGAATCGCGGGGAAATTCGGATTCGATCCGAATCGAATTTTTCCTGAAATTCGGATCGAATCCGGGTTCGTCCGGATCGATTCGCTCATCCCTAGTGACTTTGCTTACAAAATGCAACCAGTTAATAGACAGGTACTCTTGAAATATTAATGCCAGTTTTTGGGATGCCCCCTCTTCAAATACACAGGTTGCCTGCCTTGATAGTGGAAAAGTGACTTTGCTTACAAAATGAAACCAGTTAAAAGACAGGTACTCTTGAAATATTAATGCTAGTGTTTGGGATGCCCCCTCTTCAAATACAGAGGTTGGCTCCTTTGATAGTGGAAAAGTGACTTTGCTTACAAAATGCAACCAGTTAATAGACAGGTACTCTTGAAATATTAATGCTAGTGTTTGGGATGCCCCCTCTTCAAATACAGAGGTTGGCTCCTTTTATAGTGGAAACGTGACTTTGATTACAAAATGCAACCAGTTAATAGACAGGTAGTCTTGAAATATTTATGCTAGTGTTTGGGATGCCCCCTCTTCAAATTCACAGGTTGCCTGCCTTGATAGTAGAAAAGTAACTTTGATTACAAAATGCAACCAATTAGTAGACAGGTAGTCTTGAAATATTTATGCTAGTGTTTGGGATGCCCCCTCTTCCAATACAGAGGTTGGCTCCTTTGATAGTGGAAAAGAGACTAAGATTACAAAATGCAAGCAGTTAATAGACAGGTACTCTTGAAATATTTTTGCTAGTGATTGGAATGCCCCCTCTTCAAATACAGAGGTTGGCTCCTTTTATAGTGGAAAAGTGACTTTGATTACAAAATGCAACCAGTTAATAGACAGGTACTCTTGAAATGTTTATGTTAGTGTTTGGGATGCCCCCTCTTCAAATACAGAGGTTGGCTCCTTTGATAGTGGAAAAGTGACTTTGCTTACAAAATGCAACCAGTTAAAAGACAGGTACTCTTGAAACATTAATACTAGTGTTTGGGATGCCCCCTCTTCAAATTCACAGGTTGCCTGCCTTAAAGTGGACCAACACCCAGGATTTTGACTATCCTGGGTCTTGGTCCCGATCGGGGTGCCCCGCTGTGTGAAACCCCCCCAATCACCCTAAAAACTCACCTCTCCCCGCTCCCAGCGCCGACGGACAAGGGATTTGACAGCCGCGGACAAGCGGCTCCTCCGCCGCCGCCTCCCACGCGTCCCTCTTGACGCGCGCGCCCGCGCCGGCCATTCACAGACGCCCGGCGCGGGCGCGCGCACGCCTAGAGGGGCGCGAGGGAGGCTGCGGCGGCCGGCCGCCGCCGAAGATAAGGTGAGGGGGTTTGGGGTGTTTGGGGGGGTTTCACCCCGCGGGACATCCCGATCTCGGATGTCCCGCGGGGAGGGAGGTGATCGGCCCGGGAATCTTATAGATTCCCGGGCCGATCACCCGAGGGTGATGGTCCACTTTAATAGTGAAAAAGTGACTTTTCTTACAAAATGCAACCAGTTAATAAACAGGTACTCTTGAAATATTAATGCTAGTGTTTGGGATGCCCCCTCTTCAAATACACAGGTTGCCTGCCTTGATAGTGGAAAAGTGACTTTGCTTACAAAATGCAACCAGTTGTTAGACAGGTAGTCTTGAAATATTTATGCTAGTGTTTGGGATGCCCCCTCCTCACATACAGAGGGGGCCTCCTTTGATTGTGGAAAAGTGACATTGCTTACAAAATGCAACCAGTTAAAAGACAGGTACTCTTGAAATATTAATGCTAGTGTTTGGGATGCCCCCTCTTCAAATACAGAGGTTGGCTCCTTTTATAGTGGAAAGTGACTTTGATTACAAAATGCAACCAGTTAATAGACTAAGATGATACTAGGCTGAGTAAAGTAATTAAAGCAAAAGAGGACAGCAGGCAGCTACAAACAGATTTAGGTAAATTGGAAGCATGGGCAGTTAAATGGCAAATGAAGTTTAACACAGATAAATGTAAGGTTATGCACATGGGAAGGAGAAATCTGTGTCATGATTACACGCTAAATAAAGAAACACTTGGTAAAACAACAATGGAAAAGGACCTAGGGGTTTTAGTTGACAATAAGCTCAACTGTAGTAATCAATGCCAGGCAGCTGCTGCCAAAGCAAATAGGATCATGGGGTGCATCAGGAGGGGCATAGGTGCTCATGACCAGAGCATCATTTTACCCCTGTACAAGTCACTGGTCAGACCCCATATGGAATACTGTGTACAGTTCTGGGCACCTGTGCTTAAGAAGGACATATCAGAACTGGAGCGCGTTCAAAGAAGGGCAACAAAGTTAATAAAAGGAGTGCGGGGGCTAGAGTACCCTGAAAGATTGTCCAAGTTAGGTTTATTTAGAAAAAAGACGATTGAGGGGTGATCTAATAACTATGTATAAATATATTCAGGGTCAATACAAAGATCTGTCCCACAATCTATTTAGACCCGGAGTGTAACCATAACCCGGGGGCATCCACTAAGTTTAGAGGAAAGGTGCTTTCTCCACCGACATAGGAGGGGATTCTTCTCTGTAAGAGCAGTGAGACTATGGAACTCGCTGCCAGAGAAGGTAGTAATGACCTACAAAAACGTTCAAAAGTGGCCTTGATGCCTTCCTGGCATGTAATAACATTTCCATCTATGGCTACTAGACCACTGGAAGGAGTTAAACAGGCTGAACTGGATGGACTAAAGTCTTTATTCAGCCTTACATACTGTGTTACTATGTTACTATGTTACTATGTAGACAGGTACTCTTGAAATATTTATGCTAGTGTTTGGGATGCCCCCTCTTCAGATACAGAGGTTGGCTCCTTTTATAGTGGAAACATGACTTTGATTACAAAATGCAAGCAGTTAATAGACAGGTACTCTTGAAATATTAATGCTAATGTTTGGGATGCCCCCTCTTCAAATACACAGGTTGCCTGCCTTGATAGTGGAAAAGTGACTTTGCTTACAAAATGCAACCAGTTAATAGACAGATACTCTTGAAATATTAATGCTAGTATTTGGGATGCCCCCCAGCGAAAGGCAAACTTTGCTTAAAAAGTGACTTTGCTTACAAAATGCAACCAGTTAATAGACAGGTACTCTTGAAATATTTATGCTAGTGTTTGGGATGCCCCCTCTTCAAATACACAGGTTGCCTGCCTTGATAGTGGAAAAGTGAATTTGCTTACAAAATGCAATCAGTTAATAGACAGGTACTCTTAAAATATTTATGCTAGTGTTTGGGATGCCCCCTCTTCAAATACACAGGTTGCCTGCCTTGATAGTGGAAAAGTGAATTTGCTTACAAAATGCAACCAGTTAATAGACAGGTACTCTTGAAATATTAATGCTAGTGTTTGGGATGCCCCCCCCCCCCCCGAGCGAGAGGCAAACTTTGCTTAAAAAGTGACTTTGATTTCAAAATGTAACCAGTTAATAGACAGGTAGTCTTGAAATGTTAATGCTAGCACGCTTTTTAAAGAATGACACCAGGAAAAGGAAAAGCTAAATAGGCATGTGTGTTATTAACACTAAATAGGCTTGAAAGCTAAAGCAAACACTTTAAACTGTCCCTGTCTTTCTCTGTCACTGACACAGCCTCTCTCCTTCTCTATCTGTCCCTCGCTTGGCTTCTTCTGTTCTATCCTATCTATCTCTCCCTCGCTGTATCTATATACCTATCTATCTGTCTGTCTATCTGTCCCTCGCTCTCTCCCTGCCTGATCTGCTCTGGCCACAATACAGTGTCAGAATGATCTTCCGCAAAATGGCCACCGCTTATATGGGTCTGTGACATCATCGGTAAGCCTGTCTGCTGATAGGTAGCATGTGACACCTACCCAGGATTCCTTGCCCCATGGGACATGTCCTGACATGTGGATCCACCATTTTAGATGGACTGTATAGCAGTAAATAGAGTTTTAAAGAAGCGATTCGAGCGATCGAATCATGGCGATATTCGGAATCGTAACGAATCAAATATTTCCTGAAATTCGTAACAAATTCGGGTTCGTCAGAATAGATTCACTCATCTCTAATCAGTACATTATCATTGTAACACCTGTACTGAGGCAACTTAATAACACCCCATAGCCCCAAGGTATGCAATGCTGCAACAAACACCCACCCTTATGCAAATCTGTTTGTATATTATGTATAAGCTCTATTACCCTTAGGACATGTATCAGGCACATAAGACATGTTTTAGGTGAGTTGCTTGCTGCCTCATTATTGCTTTTGAGTTTACAGTCCTTTTGATAACTGCTATATATGTACATTATCCTTGTAACAACTCTCCTTGGGTAACTTAATAACACCTTATAGCTCCAATCTATGAATTTCTAACAGCAGCAAACACCCACGCTTATGCAACTCTGTATATTATTATATATTGTATATTATTACACCTTCTATGTAAAAATATGTATGTCAAAATGTAAATTGTAAACATAAAATGGTGAAAAACGTTTAGATATTACAAACTCTGCCACCGGCTAACCCATTTGGCTTGCAAGTTTCCAGCTAACATATGATCTTAACTTTTGCAATTGACTTGTTCACATTTTCTGACAGCTCCAAATACAGTATAAGGCAAAATTTGCTTTGAATTGGGCACTGCAGGTGACTTAGGCCCTTATTTATGAACGTATAGCGCCAGGTAGCGACTATTTAGCGACAGGCAATGCGAGGTATCGCCACGAGAACGCCGGCTCAAATACACAGTCACACATTTATGAAGCCGATCCTGTTTAGCGACTGGGAGAGCGCCATGTAGCGTAATATTCAACATGTTCCCAGCCTCTTTGAACAGAGCCTGCGTTCAGCCTTGCCGAACGCCAGGTATGACCGCTCGCTACCTGGCGCTCTCCCATACATTTCTATGGCAGACAATGGAATGTATTTTCTTTGCCTTTTTTTTTTTTCCAAATGTTAATGTTCTACAGTTTATTTATGAAGTGTCTTTAATGTTTCCATGTTTTTTTATTTTATTTTCTAAAAAGTTAAATTGTAATGTGTCACTTTGATGTTAAACTCACAGCCCTACCCCAATGTAATTTCTGTTATTTTTAGCGTTTTGTAATGTTTCCAACCACACAAATAATCATTTTTTGGTAACCGTGACTGACGCTTTATGCCGCAGTCAGGCAAAAACAGCGCCCACGCTGTTTCCTAGAAATTCCCTTATTGAATCTGGGTTCTTGCGGCGAGGGCCAGTCGCTATGCCGAGTCGCTACGTGTCGCAGGCAGCGACGCTGTTCTGTTCATACATGTTTTGTGTGAGTCGGTGTTGTTGAATACGCAGTAGACATTTGCGCGCATCTGACTGCACTACCATGACCTTGAAACCATAGTTCAAGCAAATATGAGCCCTTTAGGCATCACATTGTGAAACACATTTCCAATGTTTGTCAAGCTAGATCTGGAGTCTGGTTTTGTACATATTCACACATCTATCTAGCTGCTATTCCGCTGTTCAAAATAATTACGCAGCATCCAAGAATTCCAAACCATTTGAGCGTGTGCATGTAGCGGATGAGTTTTTACGCTATTTTACTTTGCGTATCCTAGCATTTTCCTAAGCGTAGTTTTGCGTATTAAGGCGAGGCGTGGCAGATTTTTTGTTTTCACTTTCGTTTTTTCCACTTCCACACCTACGAGGATTCATGATGAGGCCTAGACACCCAGCCCGATGTCTCCCAAGCTACTCCTCAGATTCTGACCCCCACCCCTCCCCCCCGTCTCCCCTGGCCCATCCACATCCCCTGTCCCCCCTGCAAGCGGCAAGTCCAGCCGCAAGAGGGTTGATCCACGGGTTAACGGGCAGGTGGTGAAAGTGAGTATAGGTTCTATTTATGTGATGCAAGAATATAGCTTTGTATATATGATTTGTCCCAGATATATACATGTTTATTTTAATATTTGTCATCTGTGTTTTTTTATAGGACTTTTGCAAATTGGAGTATGACTATGCCCGTGGGGGAAAAAGGCGCATAGCCTTGGAGGTGCAAGCCACTGTGTCCCAATGAGGGTGTTTATAGGTTCTATGATGCCTATGCTTCAGGTAAGTGTAACATGACAACATGTTAATCCTAGCAATAATGTTGTCTTATAATGTAGTCCCTTTTTTGAATTTTTTTGAGCTGTCCTTTTTTATCCCCTTCCACACAGATAAGCGTCCTCCCCTGGGCAAACGTGGGAAGGGTATCCTCCCCCACAGAAGAGTGGTGGGCTCGGATGATTCTGTGGGGGAGGGGCCCTCTCGCCAGTCCTATCTTGAGGACCCAGGGGAGGAAGGGGATGACGCCCCAGAGGAGCGTGCTGCTGGGGGGAGGGCAGTCTGGAGGCTCAGCTCCTCACAATCTGAGTTAGTTGAGTCTTGAAACCCTAGTGGCCACTCTCAAGCGGGGAGTCCAAGTGGGGAGGAGGACATGGATTCACCCACACTCCCTCAAGGATCAGGGAGTGAGAGGGAGGAGGGGGGCCCATGGGTTTTGGGATCTTCTGAGCAGATTGTGAGGAGTCGTGGCTCCACGTCTCCTCCTCAGAGTCCTCCCAGCGGCAGTTCATCCCCTGGTGCGTGCCTTTCAAATTGGTGTTTGCCTGTTCCAGGTTGATTCTGTGCATTTTAAATAATCCTGTCTCCTCATTATATGTTTGACAGGGCATCCTCCCCCACAGAAGAGTGGTGGGCTTGGATGATTCTGCAGGGGAGGGGCCCTCTCGCCAGTCCTATCTTGAGGACCCAGGGGAGGAAGGGGATGACACCCCAGAGGAGCGTGCTGCTGGGGGGAGGGCAGTCTGGAGGCTCAGCTCCTCACAATCTGAGTTAGTTGAGTCTCGAAACCCTAGTGGCCACTCTCAAGCGGGGAGTCCAAGTGGGGAGGAGGACATGGATTCACCCACACTCCCTCAAGGATCAGGGAGTGAGAGGGAGGAGGGTGGCCCATGGGTTTTGGGATCTTCTGGGCAGATTGTGAGGAGTCGTGGCTCCACGTCTCCTCCTTAGAGTCCTCCCAGCGGCAGTTCATCCCCTGGTGAGTGCCTTTCAAATTGGTGTTTGTCTGTTTCAGGTTGATTCTGTGCATTTTAAATAATCCTGTGGCCTCGTTATATGTTTGACAGGGCATCACAGAGCCGGCACCTCCAGCAGCTATGCGCCAGACCTTTCCCTCGGGCATAGTCGTGGTAAGTGTTTTTTGAGCTAACTCACAGGGTGTATGTACTGAGATTCCTAACTACATACACATCTTTTATGCTACCTAGCATTATATTGTATAGTAAAGTTAACAAACTTCAGTAACACCACTCCAGTTCAATCCAAATGCAAGCAACTACAAAGTTAGCAAGTCCAGCATGATGCTGTATCGCAACTTTTTTTTAATATTTTTGCTTCCTAACACATGTGCCAGACTCTACTTTTAATCTGCTCTGCTCAACTTAAATGACTGAATTTGCATTGCACTGTAAATGTGTTGGGCACATTATATTGCTGTGTCCATGTGGCAAAAATAAATTAGTCACCTGACCTCAAGGACCACTAAATATGCTAATGTCTTTCAAACATGTGTGTAAACATGGTAGCATGATTTACAAGAGTCCCTGAATATTGGATGCTGAATATTAATTTGTAATCGCAAAGCTTATGATGTTTTTTTGTTGCTTTTCTAAAAACAGATGTTTCCATGCAGACGGACCCTGTGACCATACTCCCCACCCCAGCTCCAGGGACGCCCAGCAGCATGGGCCATAGCCACAGCTGCGATGGTGAGTAGAAAAACTGGTTAGGAAAAAATACTTTTCCCACCTATGTCTTCCCCTAAAATCAATCATAATAGTCAATGTCCCTATGTGTTTAATTAGCACACAGGTAGCTGACATTTGCGTCACCAACAATCATAAATGCATGTCTGCATGCTAGATTGTTGGCTCCCCTTTGTTTCCTTGACAAGCCATAATACATTTGGGTTACCAAAGACGTAAAGGAGCCACAGCACTCAACCCTGTTAGCTTGCAGCCAAACCTATAATCTGTCTCTAAATCTGGTCAAAACAGAGGCTCGGTCACACACATCTGCAGAAGTATGCTTAAGCTGCACCACCACGCCAAGGTGCCTCTATGGGTGCATTCCTAACTTTAATCTATGAGAGCCCCATTTGGGACATACAATGCAATAGATACAATGGGAGCAGCTTACCTGAGGTTGCCCTAAAACTCAAGTGCAAGCCATGGGGTGGAAGGGTCAAGGCCTTGCAATACAGCCTAGACCCCACACTCCATGTGCTTGCACAAATTCAAAAGGAACAAAGGAGGGGTGGCAGCTGCTCAGACCATTTGATAACTAACCTGGGAGGTGCAAGTCAGCCGGGAAATTAGGTTACCAAAGACTTGCACCTCCCAAGTTAGTTATAAAATTGTCTGAGCTGCTGCCACCCCCCTTTGTTCCTTCATAATACTTTTGGCCTGTGTTTTTGTAAGACCGAAAATAAACTCATTTGCCAAGAATGTTGGGAACTAGAATAGGAATAGCATAAGGTTTTTAGTCTTTACTACTTTGGGCACGATGTTTGGAGCCAAACAACGCCAACAATGTCCACAATCTTACTTAGGCCTTCATTAACTACAAATGGATAATTTATGTAGGGTATTGCTGATAACTGCCCATGTAAGCCACAATTACTCATATAATGGAACAACATAAGGGCCCAGTTAGCACAAATATTAATCATGTCACATAATGATTACCAACTATTTAAGAGTAAATAATCTGTTGACGTTTGTATCCATTTCAATACAATACAATAAATAATTTCTCCCTACAGCTTGCGTTAATGAGCATCGCAGACTGTGGCAGTACGTCCGGCAGACGCATTTTATGCTGCTGGGAAAGAAGAAACAGCCGTAGGGTGGGGGGTATGGGTTTTTCTGCTGTGCAGAGTCCTATTTTGGCCATGTTGGCCCCTTTTTAAACAATAAAAAATTGTTTATGTTTATACTTTCAGTGTGTTGGGACTTTTAAACCATAGTTAAAGTGTATAACAACCCATTAGTTCTTTCATTATTTAACACCTTGTTAGGCCTTACATACTGTAAGCATAGTAATGTATGGCAAGCAATGTCTGTAGGAAGTTTGTGTAAACATTAACATATCTAGATATAGAGAGGTATCACTGACTGGGTTTGTAGGTATGTATTTAGTTATCCCACACAATTTAGTTAATTTGGCAATACATTTATTAAAGTAAATAAAGTCATTACAAATTCCAGCATTTGAAATGTCAACCAACTGGACCAATTAGTCCCTGGGTGGCCTGGGAGTTTCCGACTCATTGCTAGGGGCGGTGTTGGGGGACAACAGTGCAGTAAAACAAATAGACTGCTGCTGTATTAGCTGATGTACCAACAACAAAGTTTCGTCCTGGCGCTGTATAGATTGTTGTATGCCACGCATCATTTCCTGCCTCAGGTCACGAATTTGTTGTTGGTCCAAAAGCGATTGGTTTTCCAACGCCGCAATGCGCTCCAGAGTTCCATCACGTGGCTGTTGGTGACTGTAGGCCTCCAGCATCCGGCCCCCTAGCTCATAAAGGTCTGCACTTGTGGGTGCCGGTCGTCCAGTTGGTTGTTGAGCAGCCTAAAACAGAAAGCACAATATTGGAGTAAAGCTTGAATTCTGAAGGTAAGCACACAAAAAAATACATTGATGGTCCCAATAACATGTACCGTTGGTTCAGCCTCTGTAGCCTGGGCACATGGCACTTGGGCGGAGGGCACATCCTGGGTTTCCAGGAAGGATTCATGCTAAGAACAAAGTATGTTGTATGTTACATGGTGGAACATGATTGACCCAAAAACATGTAAACGCCATTAATCTCAAAACAATTCAGCCATGGTACCTGAGTGTGCTCCTCCACAAAGAGTTCTGGTGTCTGGCTGCCAGAAAGGGGCAAATCCTCATCTGAGAGATGTGGCAACATTGCATATGCTAAACAAGAAAGTCGTGTTATTGGGTCAGTTGCTATTGTGTGACTATTTGTTTTAAACATTATCCAGGCCATACCTCTCCAAAGTAACTGATTGGCCAAGACACACAACCTTTTAATTTCTTACATATTATGAAGATGTATGGAAGACCAAGAGGACGAATCCTTGTCAAAAACAATAACGTACACACATAGCTAAATTACACATACCTGCCACATCAGAGATGTCCAGACATAGGCCCTCACTAGAGCGTTGCCCTAAAATCACAGGTTTAAAATCAAATGTCAAGAGACAACAAACATTTCTGGCCAAACCAGATCCTTACTAGAAACAAACCAAAAACATTCTTACCCTCATCCCTAGCAGCCGCGCGGTGAAGGGCCCTTTCAGGACCCCCCACTTCCGATATTCAGGCCTTCAAAAAACCACAAAAAGGAGAACAATATTAACAACAATAGTAGTGAGAATTTTAATGGTTAAAATTAGCAGCCTAATGGAAAAACATGTATATTGCATTGACATAATTGGAACTTAATACAATATGATCCGGTTGATGGCAAAACCTAAATAACTATGCCGTTTGGAAGGTGAAGGATCACATTTTCACATTCCCAAGAAAAATACACAAAGGATACAGTGTGCTTAGCAATACACACCAACAGGGTCCTGTAGGGCTGCAACACAGGAAGTGGGGTCCAAAGATGAAGCAAGGACTTGGCCTACAATGAAATACCATGATTGTGATACATTCACACATTTATAATCCATTTACAAAAGGCAGGTTGGCACATGCACTTACTGGCATCCAAAGAGTAGGTAGCCTCAGGAGGAGATGCTGGTGCAATTCTGAGGGAAGCTATGAAAAACCAAAGAACAAAATTAGGCATTGGTAATGTGCTGCAAACACCAAAACTAAAAACAAATAAATCCCAAAACAATTACCTTCCATAGCAGACTGGGTTAAGATTGAGGCTGTGGGAAGGGCAGGATTCTGGGTCGCATCATCAGCCGACTCCTGCGAGTCCTCATGTGCCACTATGCATAAAGCAAGAGAAAGGCAATTAAAACATGACATAGCTATAATCTGTGACTTACCGTGGCCTACTGTTAGTATGAGAAAGAGTTTGTTGCAATAAATGGAACCACATTATTAACAACAATCAATTACCAGGTTTACAAAATGTACCTTCACCTCAACCTGTGGTGTCATCCCCAGCATCCACACCCTGCAGCCGACAGAGTGGAATCTTGCACTTCAGCATCTCCTCATATGGCCTGTATTTACTCTTTGGACCCTGCTTCGTCCCACTGTCTACAAGTAGATAATTCTTCATCTTTTGCATAAGGGCCCTTTGCAGAGTGTAGAAGCGTTTCTTGCAGGCTGTGCCACTACGTGGGTATTGAGCAGTGCTAGTAAGCTGCTCACCAATGGCATCCCACAATTTGCTCCTTTCTTGTTTGCCTAAACACGGACTTTGGGAGCCAAATAATAACTCCCATTTAGCCAGTGTCAGACGCACAAGAGTATTATTATCCGCCAAATTAAATTCTGGCTCCCTCTTGGCAAATGGACGCTTGGCCTTGGGTGGGGCTTAACCTTCAGCCTGTGCCCTTTTCCTTAAGGAGGGTCTGCCGGCACGACGCACCCCACTGGTACTGGGCCCAGCAGGAAACCCAGCAGTGGGCGGCAGATGTCCAGAATTTGGCTCCATCCTGTAGCTGCACACACCACAAACCAACACACGCATGCATGCAGACTACAGAATGTCAACAACTGCTGTCTGTGTGTGGCAGAATTTATGTGCTCTAGTAACCAATCACAAACAGGTCCAGTTAATTGCTTCACACATCCTGGCCAGGTGTTTGTAGCTACATCTTGACTCCCATGACTTATGGTTCTGGCAAACATGTGTGTCAGGCAATGAACTAATTAATTACCTACTTAACAATGCAGAAAGACATTATGAAGAAATGTGAACCATGCCAAAAACGGCTATTTGAATTTTGAGCAACCAGATCCGCAAAAGTACGCTAATATGCTTGCCCTAGCCGTTTACAACACACCTGTGGTAAGCTAATTACAGACCGGAAACAGCTAACAAACGCAAGAGATGGATAAGCGGACCAGTCCTTTGAATAAGTTAAGTATAAATACCTCTTTTTTTAAGCATTCTTTTCTTGATACACTGTTGCAAAGGCTGTGGTGTTTTGGTTTACTTAGCCCTAGCTTGCACTAAGTGTCTGTCTGTGTTTGTTGCTTACTGTCTGTGGCTTTGTTGAGGTTTTCTGGCATCAGTGCTGTTTCTTTGGGAGTTTATTTTTGGTGACATATGCAAATTTTGTGTTGAATACAGCAAGTGAGGATTGTTTTGGGGACCCTTTGTCCCCTTGGTTGTGCCAAACTTCGAAAGCATACTTGCAGCAGGCTGCTGGTTCTAACCACTAGGCATCTGGTTTTGTGGTGAGCTGCATTTGTGTGATTGTGTGAGGATTGTGATTGTGTATGTGGAGTGGTTGGTCTGTGTGTTGATATTGTTTTTGGTTTTTGGTGCAGTGCCTGAGCTCTAGCCAGTGATTGTGAGATGGATGAGAGGGTGATGTTTGGGTTATGGATGTATTGTTGTGGCAGCATACAGGAAGGTCAGGAGGCAAGGGAGGAGGGTGCTGTTTGGCTTAGGGCACCTCAATCCTTTGCCATCCGCCTCTCTGTATGGGATTTAAGTGACGAGCAGATCAGAAGCAGATTTCGTCTGAATCGTGCAGCACTACAATCCATATATGATCAGATTAAGACCAAAATCGATCCATCCACCAGACGCATCCAATCCATCCCTGGCATAGTTCGCCTATGTGCCATGCTTAATATTAAGGCACGGGGGAATTTCCAGGCAACCTCTACCTTCCTCAGCGGGATCAGTCAGGCTACAATGAACCGCATATTTTACCAGGTAGTCCTGGCTATTTGTGAACTTATCCCTGTTTATATTAAATTTCCTGAGGATGAGGAGGAGGTTGCCAAAATCAAATGTGCATTCTACCGCATGGGAGGGATCCCTAATGTGCTAGGGTGCGTGGATGGTACACATATCCCTTTCCGCCCTTCCCGTGCACAGGAGCTGCATTACCGGAATCGGAAACATTTCCATTCCATGAATGTCATGGTAGTATGTGACCATGACATGAAGCTGCGGGTCGTGAGATCTGGCTTCCCAGGCTCATGCCATGATTCTTATGTGCTCCAGCAATCAGTCATGTGCCGGAAGTTTGAGAACAATGAAATGCCACCTGGCTGGCTACTGGGTAATTAATAATCGATGACATCTATTTACAAGTTTAATATGTGGACTAGTAACTGAACCAAATATATAACCAAACCTAGAATGTTTACATTAAGTTGATTGAACTTCACTAATTGCTCGCTCTCTCAATCTGTTTATTCAACAGCGGACAAGGGATCTCGGCAGAAAACGTGGCCAATGACTCTGGTCAGAAATCCACAGACCTCTGCCCAAATACGCTACAATGCAGCACATCGCAAAACCAGATGCATTGTGGAAAGAACCATTGGCCTGCTAAAAGCACGCTTTCTGTTTGGCACGCCCAGGAGGAGAGATGTTGTACAGTCCACAAAAGGTCTCCAAAATCATCCTCGCATGCTGTGTCCTACACAATATTTGCATATGTCACCGAATCGAACCCCCCGAAGAAACAACACTGGAGCCCGAAGTCCCCAACATGGCCGCAGACAGTACGAAGGACACCCAGACTGGGTTTGAACGACGGGAAAGCGTGATTACCTCTTTTTTTTCGGTAAGCTAGATCACCTTAACTATACTCCAAATACTGTACTACAGTGCCCTTCCTAAAAATATGTTAAAAATATGTGGTTTATTACAAATTGAAAAAAACAAAAATGTGTAGCTTCAAAACATTTAGCAAAAAGATATGTGGGGGGAAATTTTAGAGCAAAAAACAACCAACACAAAAAAGGCTGTCTCTAAATTTAATAGGGGGTTTGGTATGTAATTAAATTCAACAAACCCCCCCCCCCCAAAAAAAAAAAAAATAAATACAAATATTTGGAGACAACTACATTAACTAACTACACTTTTGTTTCTATTTTAGGCATCATGAAGATTGAAAAAAAAAAGATTGGGACTTCGAAAAATAAACATAAAAATATAAATAAATAAATAACATTTAAGAAAACAAACATGGTTCTATGTGTTTTATACAGAATGTTCTAACAGATTGATTTCTATCCAACAGGCCAAAAACACGCAGGCGCATAATGAACACGGTGTCCAAAATCAACAGCGCCTCTAAAGCACATCTGAAACATCACATTCACCATTGTCAGCGTGATTCACAATAACAGCAGATAGCGACTGAGGTGCCCTGCAATAGCGACTGACAGCCGATCGTGGCGGACACTAGCGGACGCTCAGAGAGCCGCTCTCAAGACGCTCATCTGTCGCTACCTGCCACTAGTAATGAATCAGCCTCCCCGTATCTGTTTATGGGTCTAATGAATTATACAGAGAATTTCTAAAAGGAGAGAGAGTGAAAAAGACACGTATTTCTGTGAATCCATGAAGGAAGAGAAGTTACATTTAATTAGTCATCATAAATTTCCCATCTTAAATTGCTGCCCAACAATTTTATTGATCTTTTATTCATGTAATCTGCTCTACAATTTATTAGGCATTTTGATAATGCGATAATAATTAACCTTGTACACTGTCTCCCTTACTTTTTTAGAAGCACAAAAAAGAATAGCTACTACAAGAAATGCATATAGAGTGATCATTAAAAAAATAGTAATTATTGTACAAGAAATTACAATTCTTATATACAACCAAAAATAAAAAAGACAAAAACGAAAATAAAACAAAATTTGTATTAGTGTCTCTATTGCTAAACTGTCTCTTTCTATTGTCTATTACAAATTCATATAAATGAACATATGCACTGCTCCATACTAAGTGTTAAACTCTTATGCTTTAGAAAATTTCAAGATTTAGAGCCTGATTTATCAAGCGCCAGCGCCTGTTAATAGCACTGAGCGCCATTTTATTGTCTGAGTGACACTCAGTGTACGATTTAACAACACCCCCAAAAATGGCAGCGCCAATGCGGCAGACAGCATGCATCTAATTTAACACTAGCCGCATATAGGCTGCAGCATAGGGTCCTCTGGTTGAAGCTGCACCGGAATAGTGGCAGTGTAGTTCAAGATCCCATAGAGCGCAATGGGCAGAATCATATTAAGGTGTTTTATGCTTATAAAAATATTACACACATTTATTTGTACAGAATATTTTTTTCAGCTAAAATAATTTTTTCATGGCTTTTGCTTACCAATGTGTATTTGGGACAACAACAGCTAAAATGCAGCCAAAATGCTTTGTAAAGTTTGTCCCTTTTGTCCCCAGAAGTGATATCCTGCAAGTGCCAAAAATTAATAAATACGCTGTGTAGCCGGCCAATACCTAATGTAACAATCAAAGCAAATTAGTTAACATTGGGAGCTGTGACTTCCAGCACCTTCCTAGTCAAAATAGCAGTTCCAAAAAATTAAAAGGTGCTGGCGCTCCAAAACTGTCGCTATAGTCACTAGAAAGATGCCAAATAGTACACTTTATAAATAAGGCACTTGGGGTCATACGTTTGGAACCTAATTTTTGACCTAACCTCTAAACTATTTGGACTATTCAGGTTCACTACTCAACTCTTAGGCCTTTTTAGCAGAAAGGGTGTAATCAGAACCAATTTAAATTGGACCAAAAGCCACACTAGGGTCTATTAGACTCCAGGGCAGACACACTTCCTCCCCCGGGGGCACCCAGGTTTGGAATGCCCCACTGTGCTAAACCCCCCAGGTTGCCAAGTAAACTCACCTTCTCCCTGATTCAACTGTGCAACCGCAAGAAATGCCCCTTCCCTGCTATATCTTTAGCAGCTTGCATGCCCACGCCAGACATTTATGAATGGCAGGAGTGCCCCCTAATAGAGGGTAGAAGAGATGCAGATGTGGGCACGCTCGGCTGTTTTTGGCTAGATTCGGCTGGAGCAGAGTGCTTAGATGAGCCTAGACAAGTTTCTGTCAGGGCAGCGCAGTCAAGCGCACTGATTGGAGGGGAGGCCGCACATTCGCCATAGGACCAGGGGAAAGTGAGTCCTCATTTGGGACCGAAACCTGGGATAGTTAAAAGCCTCTTAGTTTTATGCCAGTTTGAGCACATGGTGTTTTGTGTGAAAGCTGCATTTATCAAAATGTTCTTCACACTAGTGCATGACACTGCAAGTGTAAAACAGGCATTTACTAATCTATTAGCGCACATACACTCACCATTTAACCTATGCCTGCTTTTTTGGCACATAGCTTGCTAATCCTATAGGATATAATAAGCAAATTATTCTGCATGGTATTTTGCCAGTTGTTTTTTTTTTTTTTACATCACATTTCGGCCATGGCTTTTGAGTCATAAGAGGAGCACAAAAATGCCATTTATGGTGCTCTTTGTTTTTATTTTTCTTAACTTCGCGGAAAATGATTTATTTTACATTTGTTATATGTGTGTCGCATCTATTGCATTTATAACATTGTTTTTCTGCTTAATTTTTTATGTAGAAATAAACAACTTTTTTCATCAGAAATGTGTATGTGCCAGTCTGAGCAATTCTATGCAAGTTCAGAAACACCCAATAAATATGGATGGACTGTATCGGAGCACACTAGCACAACATGGGTGCACCCTATGTAGAGACTCATCGTTACTAGTTAGGCCCACTACACCACTTTCATGATGAGCCACGTTATGCCACACAGTGGACTGAAAAATGAGTGCACTGTTTTTACTATGGTGCGAGTGGTGGTGTTAAAAAGGGAGCATTGTTGGAATATTAGTAAATCATGCCCTAGATGTCTTTGATGGAGAAAAACAGTCCTTTGGTCTGCAATGCAAAACCATATATCATAAAATTGATGAAGTAAGTCTACTTTTTTTTCAACTTTTTCCAAAAGTTCACAAATTTATGCCATTCCCGCCTACCAGGTGAGGTGTTTGAGTGGTTGATAATAATTCAGAGCTATTGCTTTTGCCTTTGATGTAGTGTCTTTCTGTAGATCCTTTGAAGTTTGGTGCAATACATAAATAGTGGGTCAATCTCCAGCCCTTAGCCTAAGTGTGTGGAGCATATGTAAGTGAAGAAATAGATTTTCTGTACTTGTAAGATATTGTGCTCTATAGATACGTGATGTACATTGTCACGCATTGCTTTAGCACTCTGGGATTAAGTGGATTAAATTCTGAGCACACCAGAGAAAATGGATCAAAGACATGGATAATGTTTCAGCGTGTTATGTGCATATGTAGAATGTATAAGTAGGGTTGGAAAATGTATCTTTAGATGGAAAAGGACTTGGAAAAATAAACAAGGATAGTTATAACTACTTCTTGGTCAGATTTTTATATTTTAGATAACCACAATGAAGAGGGATGTTTATGGAATCTTTAGACAGCAATGGCACCCTAGGGCATAGCAATCACTGTAAGTAATGGTATAAAAAAATGTTTGCCTGGAGGTGGATTTTTGAAGTACTCTACATGGGTAAATAATGGTATTTTGCCAGCATTAACAATGACCGGGGGTGTTAACATTTCAAGAGACTGGTAACCAAATAAAGCAACACTAAGGAAATGTCTTCATTCCAGGAAATACATATTTGTGCATTAGGTATATGTTATAAAGTATGGATACATACTAAAACATCTAAAGTCACATGCAATAGATATTGCAGCAGAATTGTCTTTTTCACATAAACAATTCTAATGAATTTTAACAGACCTCTGACCTTTCCCTCTGTTGCTCTATTGTAATTAGAGATGAGCGAACTTTTGAAAAATTTGATTCGACTGATTCACCGAATTTTCCACCAAAAATCGTTTCGACCCAAATTTATTTACGACGAATCGCTATTAAAAACGGCTATTTCTGAGCCTCCTAGCGCCTCAATAGGGTTGTAAACCATTCTGCCTTGCTGTAACACGCATAGGATGCGTGCTGGGTTAGTGAAATAATACTGTAAATAATTATCACATGCCGATCAGAGGCATCGCTAATAGAATCGCAAAGCGGCACAATTGCAGAGAGTTGAAGTGGCATCACTATGAGGGGCCCCTATAGTGCCTGAAAAACACACCCTGAAGCTGGCAGCAGCAGGAGCCCAAAAATTAGCTGAATCAAAACATGGAGTTGCAAGCAGCAGCAGCAGCAGCTGCAGGAGCCAAAACATTGCTTTAAAGAGACACTGAAGTTGGCTGCAGGAGCCCAAAAATTGGATGAATCACACCCTGGAGTTGCAAGCAGCAGCAGCAGGAGCCCAAACATTGCTTTAAAGAGACACTGGAGTTGGCTGCAGGAGGCCAAAAATTGGATGAATCACACCCTGGAGTTGCAAGCAGCAGCAGCAGGAGCCCAAACATTGCTTTAAAGAGACACTGGAGTTGGCTGCAGGAGCCCAAAAATTGGATGAATCACACCCTGGAGTTGCAAGCAGCAGCAGGAGCCCAAACATTGCTTTAAAGAGACACTGGAGTTGGCTGCAGGAGCCCAAAACTTGGATGAATCACACCCTGGAGTTGCAAGCAGCAGCAGCAGGAGCCCAAACATAGCTTGAAAAAGACACTGGAGTTGGCTGCAGGAGCCCAAAAATTGGCTGAATCACACCCTGGAGTTGCAATCAGCAGCAGCAGGAGTCCAAACATAGGTTGAAAGAGACACTGGAGTTGGCTGCAGGAGCCCAAAAATTGGATGAATCACACCCTGGAGTTGCAAGCAGCAACAGGAGCCCAAACATAGCTTGAAAGAGACACTGGAGTTGGCTGCAGGAGCCCAAAAATTGGATGAATCACACCCTGGAGTTGCAAGCAGCAGCAGCGGGAGCCCAAACATTGCGTGAAAGAGACACTGGAGTTTGCTGCAGGAGCACAAAAATTTGATGAATCACACCCTGGAGTTACAAGCAGCAGCAGCAGGAGCCCAAACATAGCTTAAAAGAGACACTGGAGCTGGCTGCAGGAGCCAAAAAATTGGATGAATACCACCCTGGAGTTGCAAGCAGCAGCAGCAGGAGCGGAAACATAGCTTGAAAGAGACACTGGAGTTGGCTGCAGGAGCCCAAAAATTGGATGAATCACACCCTGGAGTTGCAAGCAGCAGCAGCAGCAGCTGCGGGAGCCCAAACATTGCTTTACAGAGACACTGGAGTTGGCTGCAGGAGGCCAATAATTGGATGAATCACACCCTGGAGTTGCAAGCAGCAGCAGGAGCACAAACATTGCTTTAAAGAGACACTGGAGTTGGCTGCAGGAGCCCAAAAATTGGATGAATCACACCCTGGAGTTGCACGCAGCAGCAGCTGCGGGAGCCCAAACATTGCTTGAAAGAGACACTGGAGTTGGCTGCAGAAGCCCAAAAATTGGATGAATCACACCCTGGAGTTGCAAGCAGCAGCAGCAGCAGCAGCAGCAGCGGCAGCTGCGGGAGCCCAAACATTGCTTTAAAGAGACACTGGAGTTGGCTGCAGGAGCCCAAAAATTGGATGAATCACACCCTGGAGTTGCAAGCAGCAGCAGGAGCACAAACATTGCTTTAAAGAGACACTGGAGTTGGCTGCAGGAGGCCAAACATTGGATAAATCACACCCTGGAGTTGCAAGCAGCAGCAGGAGCCCAAACATTGCTTTAAAGAGACACTGGAGTTGGCTGCAGGAGCCCAAAAAATGGATGAATCACACCCTGGAGTTGCAAGCAGCAGCAGCAGGAGCCCAAACATTGCGTGAAAGAGACACTGGAGTTGGCTGCAGGAGCCCAACAATTGGATGAATCACACCCTGGAGTTGCAAGCAGCAGCAGCAGGAGCCCAATCATAGCTTTAAAGAGACACTGGAGTTGGCTGCAGGAGCCCAAAAATTGGATAGATCACACCCTGGAGTTGCAAGCAGCAGCAGCTCAAACATAGCTTGAAAGAGACACTGGAGTTGGCTGCATGAGCCCAAAAATAGGATGAATCACACCCTGGAGTTGCAAGCAGCAGCAACAGCAGGAGCCCAAACATTGCCTGAAAGAGACACTGGAGTTGGCTGCAGGAGCCCAAAAATTGGATGAATCACACCCTGGAGTTGCAAGCAGCAGCAGCAGGGGCCCAAACATTGCTTTAAAGAGATACTGGAGTTGGCTGCAGGAGCCCAAAAATTGGATGAATCACATCCTGGAGGTGCAAGCAGCAGCAGCAGCAGGAGCCCAAACATAGCTTGAAAGAGACACTGGAGTTGGCTGCAGGAGCCCAAAAATTAAATGACTCACACCCTGGAGTTGCAATCAGCAGCAGGAGCACGAACATTACTTTAAAGAGACACTGGAGTTGGCTGCAGGAGGTCAAAAATTGGATGAATCACACTCTGGAGTTGCAAGCAGCAGCAGGAGCACGAACATTACTTTAAAGAGACACTGGAGTTGGCTGCAGGAGGCCAAAAATTGGATGAATCACACCCTGGAGTTGCAAGCAGCAGCAGCAGGAGCCCAAACATTGCATAAAAGAGACACTGGAGTTGGCTGCAGGAGCCCAAAAATTGGATGAATCACACCCTGGATTTGCAAGCAGCAGCAGCAGGAGCCCAAACATTGCGTGAAAGAGACACTGGAGTTGGCTGCAGGAGCCCAAAAATTGGATGAATCACACCCTGGAGTTGCAAGCAGCAGCAGCAGGAGCCCAAACATAGCTTGAAAGAGACACTGGAGTTGGCTGCAGGAGCCCAAAAATTGGATGAATCACACCCTGGAGTTGTAAGCAGCAGCAGCAGCAGGAGCGGGAACATAGCTTGCAAGAGATACTGGAGTTGGCTGCAGGAGCCCAAAAATTGGATGAATCACACCCTGGAGTTGCAAGCAGCAGCTGCAGGAGCCCAAACATTGCTTTAAAGAGACACTGGAGTTGGCTGCAAGAGCCCAAAAATTGGAAGAATCACACCCTGGAGTTGCAAGCAGCAGCAGCAGGAGCCCAAACATTGCGTGAAAGAGACACTGAAGTTGGCTTCAGGAGCCCAAAAATTGGATGAATCACACCCTGGTAGTTGCAAGCAGCAGCAGCAGGAGCCCAAACATAGCTTGAAAGAGACACTGGAGTTGGCTGCAGGAGCCCAGAAATTGGATGAATCACACCCTGGAGTTGCAAACAGCAGCAGCAGCAGGAGCCCAAACATTGCTTGAAAGAGACACTGGAGTTGGCTGCAGGAGCCCAAAAATTGGATGAATCACACCCTGGAGTTGCAAGCAGCAGCAGCAGCAGGAGCCCAAACATTGCTTGAAAGAGACACCGGAGTTGGCTGCAGGAGCCCCAAAATTGGATGAATCCCACCCTGGAGTTGTAAGCAGCAGCAGCAGGAGCCCAAACATAGCTTGAAAGAGACACTGGAGTTGGCTGCAGGAGCCCAACAATTGGATGAATCACACCCTGGAGTTGCAAGCAGCAGCAGGAGCACGAACATTACTTTAAAGAGACACTGGAGTTGGCTGCAGGAGGCCAAAAATTGGATGAATCACACCCTGGAGTTGCAAGTAGCAGCAGGAGCACGAACATTACTTTAAAGAGACACTAGAGTTGGCTGCAGGAGCCCAAAAATTGGATGAATCACACCCTGGAGTTGCAAGCAGCAGCAGGAGCACAAACATTACTTTAAAGAGACACTGGAGTTGGCTGCAGGAGGCCAAAAATTGGATGAATCACACCCTGGAGTTGCAAGCAGCAGCAGCAGGAGCCCAAACATTGCTTGAAAGAGACACTGGAGTTGGCTGCAGGAGCCCAAAAATTTGATGAATCCCACACTGGAGTTGCAAGCAGCAGCAGCAGGAGCCCAAACATAGCTTGAAAGAGACACTGGAGTTGGCTGCAGGAGCCCAAAAATTGGATGAATCACACCCTGGAGTTGCAAGCAGCAGTAGCAACAGGAGCCCAAACATAGCTAGAAAGAGACACTGGAGTTGGCTGCAGGAGGCCAAATATTGGATGAATCACACTCTGGTGTTGCAAGCAGCAGCAGGAGCAAAAACATTACTTTAAAGAGACAATGGAGTTGGCTGCAGGAGCCCAACAATTGGATGAATCAAACCCTGGAGTTGCAAGCAGCAGCAGCATGAGCCAAAACATAGCTTGAAAGAGACACTGGAGTTGGCTGCAGGAGCCCAAAAATTGGATGAATCACACCCTGGAGTTGCAAGCAGCAGCAGGAGCACAAACATTACTTTAAAGAGACACTTGAGTTGGCTGCAGGAGCCCAAAAATTGGATGAATCACACCCTGGAGTTGCAAGGAACCTACCGACCCTAGACTGGGGGTCTCAGATGTAACTTGTGATAATGTGGATGACCGCGTTAACCAATCTACCACGGCAGATGCGTTACTGGTGGAGACACGGCCGCTAGCAGATACAGACAGATCAGGTCTCTCACCGGGACTCCTGCTGCCACTCGCCCCTAGTCTGCTGCGACCTCTGCCTTCTGAATCTTGGCCTCTGCCACTCCTCTCTGAACATCCTGGCACTTGTCTGCCTGACATTTTTATGCATTTGAAATGCGCAATAGGTACGTTAAAAAAATGTGTTAACTTTAAAAAGCAGAAGCTAAATAAAGAGAGGAACTGCTTCTCTGCACCAGATACTATAAAAATTGGCAATATGGGATACCCTGCGGCCTAGTGTTTTGACAGCAGGACAAAAACCAATTCAAAATGCAATAGCTTGATTAAGCTGAGGATGAACAAGCGTATTTAGTATAACAGATAGGGTGCTACGTGCAGGTTTGGGATACCCTGCGGCCTAGTGTTTTGGCAGCAGACCAAAAACCAATTCAAAATGCGATAGCTTGATTAAGCTGAGGATGAAAAAGCGTATTTAGTATAACAGATAGGGTGCTACTTGCAGGTTTGGGATACCCTGCGGCCTGGTGTTTTTTTTACAGCAGGACAAAAAACAATTCAAAATGCGATAGCTTGGTTAAGCTGAGGATGAACAAGCGTATTTAGTATAACAGATAGGGTGCTACGTGAAGGTTTGTGATACCCTGCGGCCTAGTGTTTTGGCAGCAGGACAAAAACCAATTCAAAATGCAATAGCTTGATTAAGCTGAGGATGAACAAGTGTATTTAGTATAACAGATAGGGTGCTATGTGCAGATTTGGGATACCCTGCAGCCTAGTGTTTTGGCAGCAGACCAAAAACCAATTCAAAATGCGATAGCTTGATTAAGCTGAGGATGAACAAGCGTATTTAGTGTAACAGATAGGGTGCTACGTGCAGGTTTGGGATACCCTGCGGCCTAGTGTTTTGGCAGCAGGACAAAAAACAATTCAAAATGGAATAGCTTGATTAAGCTGAGGAGGAACAAGCGTATTAAGTATAACAGGTAGGGTGCTACGTGCAGGTTTGGGATACCCTGCGGCCTGGTGTTTTGGCAGCAGACCAAAAACCACTTCAAAATGCAATAGCTTGATTAAGCTGAGGATAAACAAGCATATTTAGTATAACAGATAGGGTGCTACGTGCAGGTTTGGGATACCCTGCGGCCTGGTGTTTTTTTTTTAAAAGCAGGACAAAAAACAATTCAAAATGCAATAGCTTGATTAAGCTGAGGATGAACAAGGGTATTTAGTATAACAGATAGGGTGCTACGTGCAGGTTTGGGATACCCTGCGGCCTAGTATTTTGGCAGCAGGACAAAAAACTATTCAAAATGCAATAGATTGATTAAGCTGAGGATGAACAAGAGTATTTAGGTTAACAGATAGGGTGCTACATGCAGGCTTGGGATACCCTGCGGCCTAGTGTTTTGGCAGCAGGACAAAAACCAATTCAAAATGCGATAGCTTGATTAAGCTGAGGATGAATACGCGTATTTAGTATAACAGATACGGTGCTACGTGCAGGTTTGGGATACCCTGCGGCCTGGTGTTTTTTTGACAGCAGGACAAAAAACAATTCAAAATGCAATAGCTTGATTAAGCTGAGGATGAACAAGCGTATTTAGTATAACAGATAGGGTGCTACGTGCAGGTTTGGGATACCCTGCGGCCAAGTGTTTTGGCAGGAGGACAAAAAACAATTCAAAATGCAATAGCTTGAATAAGCTGAGGATGAACAAGTGTATTTAGTGTAACAGATAGAGTGCTACGTGCAGGTTTGGGATACGCTGCGGCCTGGTGTTTTGGCAGCAGACCAAAAACCAATTCAAAATGCGATAGCTTGATTAAGCTGAGGATGAATTGGCGTATTTAGTATAACAGATAGGGTGCTACGTGCAGGATTGGGATACCCTGCGGCCTAGTGTTTTGGCATCAGGACAAAAACCAATTCAAAATGCAATAGATTGATTAAGCTGAGGATGAACAAGCGTATTTAGTATAACAGATAGGGTGCTACGTGCAGATTTGGGATACCCTGCAGCCTAGTGTTTTGGCAGCAGACCAATAACCAATTCAAAATGCGATAGCTTGATTAAGCTGAGGATGAACAAGCGTATTTAGTATAATAGATAGGGTGCTACGTGCAGGTTTGGGATACCCTGCGGCCTGGTGTTTTTTTTACAGCAGGACAAAAAACAATTCAAAATGCGATAGCTTGGTTAAGCTGAGGATGAACAAGCGTATTTAGTATAACAGATAGGGTGCTACGTGCAGGTTTGTGATACCCTGCGGCCTAGTGTTTTGACAGCAGGACAAAAACCAATTCAAAATGCAATAGCTTGATTAAGCTGAGGATGAACAAGCGTATTTAGTATAAAAGATAGGGTGCTACGTGCAGATTTGGGATACCATGCAGCCTAGTGTTTTGGCAGCAGACCAAAAACCAATTCAAAATGCGATAGCTTGATTAAGCTGAGGATGAACAAGCGTATTTAGTATAACAGATAGGGTGCTACGTGCAGGTTTGGGATACCCTGCGGCCTAGTGTTTTGGCAGCAGGACAAAAAACAATTCAAAATGGAATAGCTTGATTAAGCTAAGGAGGAACAAGCGTATTAAGTATAACAGGTAGGGTGCTACGTGCAGGTTTGGGATACCCTGCGGCCTGGTGTTTTGGCAGCAGACCAAAAACCACTTCAAAATGCAATAGCTTGATTAAGCTGAGGATAAACAAGCATATTTAGTATAACAGATAGGGTGCTACGTGCAGGTTTGGGATACCCTGCGGCCTGGTGTTTTTTTTTTAAAAGCAGGACAAAAAACAATTCAAAATGCAATAGCTTGATTAAGCTGAGGATGAACAAGGGTATTTAGTATAACAGATAGGGTGCTACGTGCAGGTTTGGGATACCCTGCGGCCTAGTATTTTGGCAGCAGGACAAAAAACTATTCAAAATGCAATAGATTGATTAAGCTGAGGATGAACAAGAGTATTTAGGTTAACAGATAGGGTGCTACATGCAGGCTTGGGATACCCTGCGGCCTAGTGTTTTGGCAGCAGGACAAAAACCAATTCAAAATGCGATAGCTTGATTAAGCTGAGGATGAATACGCGTATTTAGTATAACAGATACGGTGCTACGTGCAGGTTTGGGATACCCTGCGGCCTGGTGTTTTTTTGACAGCAGGACAAAAAACAATTCAAAATGCAATAGCTTGATTAAGCTGAGGATGAACAAGCGTATTTAGTATAACAGATAGGGTGCTACGTGCAGGTTTGGGATACCCTGCGGCCAAGTGTTTTGGCAGGAGGACAAAAAACAATTCAAAATGCAATAGCTTGAATAAGCTGAGGATGAACAAGTGTATTTAGTGTAACAGATAGAGTGCTACGTGCAGGTTTGGGATACGCTGCGGCCTGGTGTTTTGGCAGCAGACCAAAAACCAATTCAAAATGCGATAGCTTGATTAAGCTGAGGATGAATTGGCGTATTTAGTATAACAGATAGGGTGCTACGTGCAGGATTGGGATACCCTGCGGCCTAGTGTTTTGGCATCAGGACAAAAACCAATTCAAAATGCAATAGATTGATTAAGCTGAGGATGAACAAGCGTATTTAGTATAACAGATAGGGTGCTACGTGCAGATTTGGAATACCCTGCAGCCTAGTGTTTTGGCAGCAGACCAATAACCAATTCAAAATGCGATAGCTTGATTAAGCTGAGGATGAACAAGCGTATTTAGTATAACAGATAGGGTGCTACGTGCAGGTTTGGGATACCCTGCGGCCTGGTGTTTTTTTTACAGCAGGACAAAAAACAATTCAAAATGCGATAGCTTGGTTAAGCTGAGGATGAACAAGCGTATTTAGTATAACAGATAGGGTGCTACGTGCAGGTTTGGGATACCCTGCGGCCTAGTGTTTTGGCAGCAGGACAAAAACCAATTCAAAATGCAAAAGCTTGATTAAGCTGAGGATGAACAAGTGTATTTAGTATAACAGATAGGGTGCTATGTGCAGATTTGGGATACCATGCAGCCTAGTGTTTTGGCAGCAGACCAAAAACCAATTCAAAATGCGATAGCTTGATTAAGCTGAGGATGAACAAGCGTATTTAGTATAACAGATAGGGTGCTACGTGCAGGTTTGGGATACCCTGCGGCCTAGTGTTTTGGCAGCAGGACAAAAAACAATTCAAAATGGAATAGCTTGATTAAGCTAAGGAGGAACAAGCGTATTAAGTATAACAGGTAGGGTGCTACGTGCAGGTTTGGGATACCCTGCGGCCTGGTGTTTTGGCAGCAGACCAAAAACCACTTCAAAATGCAATAGCTTGATTAAGCTGAGGATAAACAAGCATATTTAGTATAACAGATAGGGTGCTACGTGCCGGTTTGGGATACCCTGCGGCCTGGTGTTTTTTTTTTTAAAAGCAGGACAAAAAACAATTCAAAATGCAATAGCTTGATTAAGCTGAGGATGAACAAGGGTATTTAGTATAACAGATAGGGTGCTACGTGCAGGTTTGGGATACCCTGCGGCCTAGTATTTTGGCAGCAGGACAAAAAACTATTCAAAATGCAATAGATTGATTAAGCTGAGGATGAACAAGAGTATTTAGGTTAACAGATAGGGTGCTACATGCAGGCTTGGGATACCCTGCGGCCTAGTGTTTTGGCAGCAGGACAAAAACCAATTCAAAATGCGATAGCTTGATTAAGCTGAGGATGAATACGCGTATTTAGTATAACAGATACGGTGCTACGTGCAGGTTTGGGATACCCTGCGGCCTGGTGTTTTTTTGACAGCAGGACAAAAAACAATTCAAAATGCAATAGCTTGATTAAGCTGAGGATGAACAAGCGTATTTAGTATAACAGATAGGGTGCTACGTGCAGGTTTGGGATACCCTGCGGCCAAGTGTTTTGGCAGGAGGACAAAAAACAATTCAAAATGCAATAGCTTGAATAAGCTGAGGATGAACAAGTGTATTTAGTGTAACAGATAGAGTGCTACGTGCAGGTTTGGAATACGCTGCGGCCTGGTGTTTTGGCAGCAGACCAAAAACCAATTCAAAATGCGATAGCTTGATTAAGCTGAGGATGAATTGGCGTATTTAGTATAACAGATAGGGTGCTACGTGCAGGATTGGGATACCCTGCGGCCTAGTGTTTTGGCATCAGGACAAAAACCAATTCAAAATGCAATAGATTGATTAAGCTGAGGATGAACAAGCGTATTTAGTATAACAGATAGGGTGCTACGTGCAGATTTGGGATACCCTGCAGCCTAGTGTTTTGGCAGCAGACCAATAACCAATTCAAAATGCGATAGCTTGATTAAGCTGAGGATGAACAAGCGTATTTAGTATAACAGATAGGGTGCTACGTGCAGGTTTGGGATACCCTGCGGCCTGGTGTTTTTTTTACAGCAGGACAAAAAACAATTCAAAATGCGATAGCTTGGTTAAGCTGAGGATGAACAAGCGTATTTAGTATAACAGATAGGGTGCTACGTGCAGGTTTGTGATACCCTGCGGCCTAGTGTTTTGGCAGCAGGACAAAAACCAATTCAAAATGCAAAAGCTTGATTAAGCTGAGGATGAACAAGTGTATTTAGTATAACAGATAGGGTGCTATGTGCAGATTTGGGATACCATGCAGCCTAGTGTTTTGGCAGCAGACCAAAAACCAATTCAAAATGCGATAGCTTGATTAAGCTGAGGATGAACAAGCGTATTTAGTATAACAGATAGGGTGCTACGTGCAGGTTTGGGATACCCTGCGGCCTAGTGTTTTGGCAGCAGGACAAAAAACAATTCAAAATGGAATAGCTTGATTAAGCTAAGGAGGAACAAGCGTATTAAGTATAACAGGTAGGGTGCTACGTGCAGGTTTGGGATACCCTGCGGCCTGGTGTTTTGGCAGCAGACCAAAAACCACTTCAAAATGCAATAGCTTGATTAAGCTGAGGATGAACAAGAGTATTTAGTATAACAGATAGGGTGCTACGTGCCGGTTTGGGATACCCTGCGGCCTGGTGTTTTTTTTTTTTAAAAGCAGGACAAAAACCAATTCAAAATGCAATAGCTTGATTAAGCTGAGGATGAACAAGCGTATTTAGTATAACAGATAGGGTGCTACGTGCAGGTTTGGGATACCCTGCGGCCAAGTGTTTTGGCAGGAGGACAAAAAACAATTCAAAATGCAATAGCTTGAATAAGCTGAGGATGAACACGTGTATTTAGTGTAACAGATAGGGTGCTACGTGCAGGTTTGGGATACGCTGCGGCCTGGTGTTTTGGCAGCAGACCAAAAACCAATTCAAAATGCAAAAGCTTGATTAAGCTGAGGATGAATTGGCGTGTTTAGTATAACAGATAGGGTGCTACGTGCAGGATTGGGATACCCTGCGGCCTAGTGTTTTGGCATCAGGACAAAAACCAATTCAAAATGCAATAGCTTGATTAAGCTGAGGATGAACAAGCGTATTTAGTATAACAGATAGGGTGCTACGTGCAGGTTTGGGATACCCTGCGGCCTAGTATTTTGGCAGCAGGACAAAAAACAATTCAAAATGCAATAGATTGATTAAGCTGAGGATGAACAAGAGTATTTAGTATAACAGATAGGGTGCTACATGCAGGTTTGGGATACCCTGCGGCCTAGTGTTTTGGCAGCAGGACAAAAACCAATTCAAAATGCGATAGCTTGATTAAGCTGAGGATGAATACGCGTATTTAGTATAACAGATACGGTGCTACGTGCAGGTTTGGGATACCCTGCGGCCTGGTGTTTTTTTGACAGCAGGACAAAAAACAATTCAAAATGCAATAGCTTGATTAAGCTGAGGATGAACAAGCGTATTTAGTATAACAGATAGGGTGCTACGTGCAGGTTTGGGATACCCTGCGGCCAAGTGTTTTGGCAGGAGGACAAAAAACAATTCAAAATGCAATAGCTTGAATAAGCTGAGGATGAACAAGTGTATTTAGTGTAACAGATAGAGTGCTACGTGCAGGTTTGGGATACCCTGCGGCCTGGTGTTTTTTTGACAGCAGGACAAAAAACAATTCAAAATGCAATAGCTTGATTAAGCTGAGGATGAACAAGCGTATTTAGTATAACAGATAGGGTGCTACGTGCAGGTTTGGGATACCCTGCGGCCAAGTGTTTTGGCAGGAGGACAAAAAACAATTCAAAATGCAATAGCTTGAATAAGCTGAGGATGAACAAGTGTATTTAGTGTAACAGATAGGGTGCTACGTGCAGGTTTGGGATACGCTGCGGCCTGGTGTTTTGGCAGCAGACCAAAAACCAATTCAAAATGCGATAGCTTGATTAAGCTGAGGATGAATTGGCGTGTTTAGTATAACAGATAGGGTGCTACGTGCAGGATTGGGATACCCTGCGGCCTAGTGTTTTGGCATCAGGACAAAAACCAATTCAAAATGCAATAGCTTGATTAAGCTGAGGATGAACAAGCGTATTTAGTATAACAGATAGGGTGCTACGTGCAGGTTTGGGATACCCTGCGGCCTAGTGTTTTGGCAGCAGGACAAAAACCAATTCAAAATGCAATAGCTTGATTAAGCTGAGGATGAACAAGCGTATTTAGTATAACAGATGTGGTGCTACGTGCAGATTTGGGATACCCTGCAGCCTAGTGTTTTGGCAGCAGTCCAATAACCAATTCAAAATGCGATAGCTTGATTAAGCTGAGGATGAACAAGCGTATTTAGTATAACAGATAGGGTGCTACGTGCAGGTTTGGGATACCCTGCGGCCTTGTGTTTTTTTTACAGCAGGACAAAAAACAATTCAAAATGCGATAGCTTGGTTAAGCTGAGGATGAACAAGCGTATTTAGTATAACAGATAGGGTGCTACGTGCAGGTTTGTGATACCCTGCGGCCTAGTGTTTTGGCAGCAGGACAAAAAACAATTCAAAATGCAATAGCTTGATTAAGCTGAGGATGAACAAGTGTATTTAGTATAACAGATAGGGTGCTATGTGCAGATTTGGGATACCCTGCAGCCTAGTGTTTTGGCAGCAGACCAAAAACCAATTCAAAATGCGATAGCTTGATTAAGCTGAGGATGAACAAGGGTATTTAGTATAACAGATAGGGTGCTACGTGCAGGATTGGGATACCCTGCGGCCTAGTGTTTTGGCATCAGGACAAAAACCAATTCAAAATGCAATAGCTTGATTAAGCTGAGGATGAACAAGCGTATTTAGTATAACAGATAGGGTGCTACGTGCAGGTTTGGGATACCCTGCGGCCTAGTGTTTTGGCAGCAGGACAAAAACCAATTCAAAATGCAATAGCTTGATTAAGCTGAGGATGAATTGGCGTGTTTAGTATAACAGATAGGGTGCTACGTGCAGGATTGGGATACCCTGCGGCCTAGTGTTTTGGCATCAGGACAAAAACCAATTCAAAATGCAATAGCTTGATTAAACTGAGGATGAACAAGCGTATTTAGTATAACAGATAGGGTGCTACTTGCAGGTTTGGGATACCCTGCGGCCTAGTGTTTTGGCAGTAGACCAAAAACCAATTCAAAATGCAATAGCTTGATTAAGCTGAGGATGAACAAGCATATTTAGTATAACATATAGGGTGCTACGTGCAGGTTTGGGATACCCTGCGGCCTAGTGTTTTGGCAGCAGGAGAAAAAACAATTCAAAATGCAATAGCTTGATTAAGCTGAGGATGAACAAGTGTATTTAGTATAACAGATAGGGTGCTATGTGCAGATTTGGGATACCCTGCAGCCTAGTGTTTTGGCAGCAGACCAAAAACCAATTCAAAATGCGATAGCTTGATTAAGCTGAGGATGAACAAGCGTATTTAGTATAACAGATAGGGTGCTACGTGCAGGTTTGGGATACCCTGCGGCCTAGTGTTTTGGCAGCAGGACAAAAAACAATTCAAAATGGAATAGCTTGATTAAGCTAAGGAGGAACAAGCGTATTAAGTATAACAGGTATGGTGCTACGTGCAGGTTTGGGATACCCTGCGGCCTGGTGTTTTGGCAGCAGACCAAAAACCACTTCAAAATGCAATAGCTTGATTAAGCTGAGGATAAACAAGCATATTTAGTATAACAGATAGGGTGCTACGTGCCGGTTTGGGATACCCTGCGGCCTGGTGTTTTTTTTTTTTAAACCAGGACAAAAAACAATTCAAAATGCAATAGCTTGATTAAGCTGAGGATGAACAAGCGTATTTAGTATAACAGATAGGGTGCTACATGCAGGTTTAGGATACCCTACGGCCTAGTATTTTGGCAGCAGGACAAAAAACTATTCAAAATGCAATAGATTGATTAAGCTGAGGATGAACAAGAGTATTTAGGTTAACAGATAGGGTGCTACATGCAGGCTTGGGATACCCTGCGGCCTAGTGTTTTGGCAGCAGGACAAAAACCAATTCAAAATGCGATAGCTTGATTAAGCTGAGGATGAATACGCGTATTTAGTATAACAGATACGGTGCTACGTGCAGGTTTGGGATACCCTGCGGCCTGGTGTTTTTTTGACAGCAGGACAAAAAACAATTCAAAATGCAATAGCTTGATTAAGCTGAGGATGAACAAGCGTATTTAGTATAACAGATAGGGTGCTACGTGCAGGTTTGGGATACCCTGCGGCCAAGTGTTTTGGCAGGAGGACAAAAAACAATTCAAAATGCAATAGCTTGAATAAGCTGAGGATGAACAAGTGTATTTAGTGTAACAGATAGAGTGCTACGTGCAGGTTTGGGATACGCTGCGGCCTGGTGTTTTGGCAGCAGACCAAAAACCAATTCAAAATGCGATAGCTTGATTAAGCTGAGGATGAATTGGCGTATTTAGTATAACAGATAGGGTGCTACGTGCAGGATTGGGATACCCTGCGGCCTAGTGTTTTGGCATCAGGACAAAAACCAATTCAAAATGCAATAGATTGATTAAGCTGAGGATGAACAAGCGTATTTAGTATAACAGATAGGGTGCTACGTGCAGGTTTGGGATACCCTGCAGCCTAGTGTTTTGGCAGCAGACCAATAACCAATTCAAAATGCGATAGCTTGATTAAGCTGAGGATGAACAAGCGTATTTAGTATAACAGATAGGGTGCTACGTGCAGGTTTGGGATACCCTGCGGCCTGGTGTTTTTTTTACAGCAGGACAAAAAACAATTCAAAATGCGATAGCTTGGTTAAGCTGAGGATGAACAAGCGTATTTAGTATAACAGATAGGGTGCTACGTGCAGGTTTGTGATACCCTGCGGCCTAGTGTTTTGACAGCAGGACAAAAACCAATTCAAAATGCAATAGCTTGATTAAGCTGAGGATGAACAAGCGTATTTAGTATAACAGATAGGGTGCTACGTGCAGATTTGGGATACCATGCAGCCTAGTGTTTTGGCAGCAGACCAAAAACCAATTCAAAATGCGATAGCTTGATTAAGCTGAGGATGAACAAGCGTATTTAGTATAACAGATAGGGTGCTACGTGCAGGTTTGGGATACCCTGCGGCCTAGTGTTTTGGCAGCAGGACAAAAAACAATTCAAAATGGAATAGCTTGATTAAGCTAAGGAGGAACAAGCGTATTAAGTATAACAGGTAGGGTGCTACGTGCAGGTTTGGGATACCCTGCGGCCTGGTGTTTTGGCAGCAGACCAAAAACCACTTCAAAATGCAATAGCTTGATTAAGCTGAGGATAAACAAGCATATTTAGTATAACAGATAGGGTGCTACGTGCAGGTTTGGGATACCCTGCGGCCTGGTGTTTTTTTTTTAAAAGCAGGACAAAAAACAATTCAAAATGCAATAGCTTGATTAAGCTGAGGATGAACAAGGGTATTTAGTATAACAGATAGGGTGCTACGTGCAGGTTTGGGATACCCTGCGGCCTAGTATTTTGGCAGCAGGACAAAAAACTATTCAAAATGCAATAGATTGATTAAGCTGAGGATGAACAAGAGTATTTAGGTTAACAGATAGGGTGCTACATGCAGGCTTGGGATACCCTGCGGCCTAGTGTTTTGGCAGCAGGACAAAAACCAATTCAAAATGCGATAGCTTGATTAAGCTGAGGATGAATACGCGTATTTAGTATAACAGATACGGTGCTACGTGCAGGTTTGGGATACCCTGCGGCCTGGTGTTTTTTTGACAGCAGGACAAAAAACAATTCAAAATGCAATAGCTTGATTAAGCTGAGGATGAACAAGCGTATTTAGTATAACAGATAGGGTGCTACGTGCAGGTTTGGGATACCCTGCGGCCAAGTGTTTTGGCAGGAGGACAAAAAACAATTCAAAATGCAATAGCTTGAATAAGCTGAGGATGAACAAGTGTATTTAGTGTAACAGATAGAGTGCTACGTGCAGGTTTGGGATACGCTGCGGCCTGGTGTTTTGGCAGCAGACCAAAAACCAATTCAAAATGCGATAGCTTGATTAAGCTGAGGATGAATTGGCGTATTTAGTATAACAGATAGGGTGCTACGTGCAGGATTGGGATACCCTGCGGCCTAGTGTTTTGGCATCAGGACAAAAACCAATTCAAAATGCAATAGATTGATTAAGCTGAGGATGAACAAGCGTATTTAGTATAACAGATAGGGTGCTACGTGCAGGTTTGGGATACCCTGCAGCCTAGTGTTTTGGCAGCAGACCAATAACCAATTCAAAATGCGATAGCTTGATTAAGCTGAGGATGAACAAGCGTATTTAGTATAACAGATAGGGTGCTACGTGCAGGTTTGGGATACCCTGCGGCCTGGTGTTTTTTTTACAGCAGGACAAAAAACAATTCAAAATGCGATAGCTTGGTTAAGCTGAGGATGAACAAGCGTATTTAGTATAACAGATAGGGTGCTACGTGCAGGTTTGTGATACCCTGCGGCCTAGTGTTTTGGCAGCAGGACAAAAACCAATTCAAAATGCAAAAGCTTGATTAAGCTGAGGATGAACAAGTGTATTTAGTATAACAGATAGGGTGCTATGTGCAGATTTGGGATACCATGCAGCCTAGTGTTTTGGCAGCAGACCAAAAACCAATTCAAAATGCGATAGCTTGATTAAGCTGAGGATGAACAAGCGTATTTAGTATAACAGATAGGGTGCTACGTGCAGGTTTGGGATACCCTGCGGCCTAGTGTTTTGGCAGCAGGACAAAAAACAATTCAAAATGGAATAGCTTGATTAAGCTAAGGAGGAACAAGCGTATTAAGTATAACAGGTAGGGTGCTACGTGCAGGTTTGGGATACCCTGCGGCCTGGTGTTTTGGCAGCAGACCAAAAACCACTTCAAAATGCAATAGCTTGATTAAGCTGAGGATAAACAAGCATATTTAGTATAACAGATAGGGTGCTACGTGCCGGTTTGGGATACCCTGCGGCCTGGTGTTTTTTTTTTTAAAAGCAGGACAAAAAACTATTCAAAATGCAATAGCTTGATTAAGCTGAGGATGAACAAGGGTATTTAGTATAACAGATAGGGTGCTACGTGCAGGTTTGGGATACCCTGCGGCCTAGTATTTTGGCAGCAGGACAAAAAACTATTCAAAATGCAATAGATTGATTAAGCTGAGGATGAACAAGAGTATTTAGGTTAACAGATAGGGTGCTACATGCAGGCTTGGGATACCCTGCGGCCTAGTGTTTTGGCAGCAGGACAAAAACCAATTCAAAATGCGATAGCTTGATTAAGCTGAGGATGAATACGCGTATTTAGTATAACAGATACGGTGCTACGTGCAGGTTTGGGATACCCTGCGGCCTGGTGTTTTTTTGACAGCAGGACAAAAAACAATTCAAAATGCAATAGCTTGATTAAGCTGAGGATGAACAAGCGTATTTAGTATAACAGATAGGGTGCTACGTGCAGGTTTGGGATACCCTGCGGCCAAGTGTTTTGGCAGGAGGACAAAAAACAATTCAAAATGCAATAGCTTGAATAAGCTGAGGATGAACAAGTGTATTTAGTGTAACAGATAGAGTGCTACGTGCAGGTTTGGGATACCCTGCGGCCTGGTGTTTTTTTGACAGCAGGACAAAAAACAATTCAAAATGCAATAGCTTGATTAAGCTGAGGATGAACAAGCGTATTTAGTATAACAGATAGGGTGCTACGTGCAGGTTTGGGATACCCTGCGGCCAAGTGTTTTGGCAGGAGGACAAAAAACAATTCAAAATGCAATAGCTTGAATAAGCTGAGGATGAACAAGTGTATTTAGTGTAACAGATAGGGTGCTACGTGCAGGTTTGGGATACGCTGCGGCCTGGTGTTTTGGCAGCAGACCAAAAACCAATTCAAAATGCGATAGCTTGATTAAGCTGAGGATGAATTGGCGTGTTTAGTATAACAGATAGGGTGCTACGTGCAGGATTGGGATACCCTGCGGCCTAGTGTTTTGGCATCAGGACAAAAACCAATTCAAAATGCAATAGCTTGATTAAGCTGAGGATGAACAAGCGTATTTAGTATAACAGATAGGGTGCTACGTGCAGGTTTGGGATACCCTGCGGCCTAGTGTTTTGGCAGCAGGACAAAAACCAATTCAAAATGCAATAGATTGATTAAGCTGAGGATGAACAAGCGTATTTAGTATAACAGATAGGGTGCTACGTGCAGATTTGGGATACCCTGCAGCCTAGTGTTTTGGCAGCAGTCCAATAACCAATTCAAAATGTGATAGCTTGATTAAGCTGAGGATGAACAAGCGTATTTAGTATAACAGATAGGGTGCTACGTGCAGGTTTGGGATACCCTGCGGCCTTGTGTTTTTTTTACAGCAGGACAAAAAACAATTCAAAATGCGATAGCTTGGTTAAGCTGAGGATGAACAAGCGTATTTAGTATAACAGATAGGGTGCTACGTGCAGGTTTGTGATACCCTGCGGCCTAGTGTTTTGGCAGCAGGACAAAAAACAATTCAAAATGCAATAGCTTGATTAAGCTGAGGATGAACAAGTGTATTTAGTATAACAGATAGGGTGCTATGTGCAGATTTGGGATACCCTGCAGCCTAGTGTTTTGGCAGCAGACCAAAAACCAATTCAAAATGCGATAGCTTGATTAAGCTGAGGATGAACAAGCGTATTTAGTATAACAGATAGGGTGCTACGTGCAGGTTTGGGATACCCTGCGGCCAAGTGTTTTGGCAGGAGGACAAAAAACAATTCAAAATGCAATAGCTTGAATAAGCTGAGGATGAACAAGTGTATTTAGTGTAACAGATAGAGTGCTACGTGCAGGTTTGGGATACGCTGCGGCCTGGTGTTTTGGCAGCAGACCAAAAACCAATTCAAAATGCGATAGCTTGATTAAGCTGAGGATGAATTGGCGTATTTAGTATAACAGATAGGGTGCTACGTGCAGGATTGGGATACCCTGCGGCCTAGTGTTTTGGCATCAGGACAAAAACCAATTCAAAATGCAATAGATTGATTAAGCTGAGGATGAACAAGCGTATTTAGTATAACAGATAGGGTGCTACGTGCAGGTTTGGGATACCCTGCAGCCTAGTGTTTTGGCAGCAGACCAATAACCAATTCAAAATGCGATAGCTTGATTAAGCTGAGGATGAACAAGCGTATTTAGTATAACAGATAGGGTGCTACGTGCAGGTTTGGGATACCCTGCGGCCTGGTGTTTTTTTTACAGCAGGACAAAAAACAATTCAAAATGCGATAGCTTGGTTAAGCTGAGGATGAACAAGCGTATTTAGTATAACAGATAGGGTGCTACGTGCAGGTTTGTGATACCCTGCGGCCTAGTGTTTTGACAGCAGGACAAAAACCAATTCAAAATGCAATAGCTTGATTAAGCTGAGGATGAACAAGCGTATTTAGTATAACAGATAGGGTGCTACGTGCAGATTTGGGATACCATGCAGCCTAGTGTTTTGGCAGCAGACCAAAAACCAATTCAAAATGCGATAGCTTGATTAAGCTGAGGATGAACAAGCGTATTTAGTATAACAGATAGGGTGCTACGTGCAGGTTTGGGATACCCTGCGGCCTAGTGTTTTGGCAGCAGGACAAAAAACAATTCAAAATGGAATAGCTTGATTAAGCTAAGGAGGAACAAGCGTATTAAGTATAACAGGTAGGGTGCTACGTGCAGGTTTGGGATACCCTGCGGCCTGGTGTTTTGGCAGCAGACCAAAAACCACTTCAAAATGCAATAGCTTGATTAAGCTGAGGATAAACAAGCATATTTAGTATAACAGATAGGGTGCTACGTGCAGGTTTGGGATACCCTGCGGCCTGGTGTTTTTTTTTTAAAAGCAGGACAAAAAACAATTCAAAATGCAATAGCTTGATTAAGCTGAGGATGAACAAGGGTATTTAGTATAACAGATAGGGTGCTACGTGCAGGTTTGGGATACCCTGCGGCCTAGTATTTTGGCAGCAGGACAAAAAACTATTCAAAATGCAATAGATTGATTAAGCTGAGGATGAACAAGAGTATTTAGGTTAACAGATAGGGTGCTACATGCAGGCTTGGGATACCCTGCGGCCTAGTGTTTTGGCAGCAGGACAAAAACCAATTCAAAATGCGATAGCTTGATTAAGCTGAGGATGAATACGCGTATTTAGTATAACAGATACGGTGCTACGTGCAGGTTTGGGATACCCTGCGGCCTGGTGTTTTTTTGACAGCAGGACAAAAAACAATTCAAAATGCAATAGCTTGATTAAGCTGAGGATGAACAAGCGTATTTAGTATAACAGATAGGGTGCTACGTGCAGGTTTGGGATACCCTGCGGCCAAGTGTTTTGGCAGGAGGACAAAAAACAATTCAAAATGCAATAGCTTGAATAAGCTGAGGATGAACAAGTGTATTTAGTGTAACAGATAGAGTGCTACGTGCAGGTTTGGGATACGCTGCGGCCTGGTGTTTTGGCAGCAGACCAAAAACCAATTCAAAATGCGATAGCTTGATTAAGCTGAGGATGAATTGGCGTATTTAGTATAACAGATAGGGTGCTACGTGCAGGATTGGGATACCCTGCGGCCTAGTGTTTTGGCATCAGGACAAAAACCAATTCAAAATGCAATAGATTGATTAAGCTGAGGATGAACAAGCGTATTTAGTATAACAGATAGGGTGCTACGTGCAGATTTGGGATACCCTGCAGCCTAGTGTTTTGGCAGCAGACCAATAACCAATTCAAAATGCGATAGCTTGATTAAGCTGAGGATGAACAAGCGTATTTAGTATAACAGATAGGGTGCTACGTGCAGGTTTGGGATACCCTGCGGCCTGGTGTTTTTTTTACAGCAGGACAAAAAACAATTCAAAATGCGATAGCTTGGTTAAGCTGAGGATGAACAAGCGTATTTAGTATAACAGATAGGGTGCTACGTGCAGGTTTGTGATACCCTGCGGCCTAGTGTTTTGGCAGCAGGACAAAAACCAATTCAAAATGCAAAAGCTTGATTAAGCTGAGGATGAACAAGTGTATTTAGTATAACAGATAGGGTGCTATGTGCAGATTTGGGATACCATGCAGCCTAGTGTTTTGGCAGCAGACCAAAAACCAATTCAAAATGCGATAGCTTGATTAAGCTGAGGATGAACAAGCGTATTTAGTATAACAGATAGGGTGCTACGTGCAGGTTTGGGATACCCTGCGGCCTAGTGTTTTGGCAGCAGGACAAAAAACAATTCAAAATGGAATAGCTTGATTAAGCTAAGGAGGAACAAGCGTATTAAGTATAACAGGTAGGGTGCTACGTGCAGGTTTGGGATACCCTGCGGCCTGGTGTTTTGGCAGCAGACCAAAAACCACTTCAAAATGCAATAGCTTGATTAAGCTGAGGATAAACAAGCATATTTAGTATAACAGATAGGGTGCTACGTGCCGGTTTGGGATACCCTGCGGCCTGGTGTTTTTTTTTTTAAAAGCAGGACAAAAAACAATTCAAAATGCAATAGCTTGATTAAGCTGAGGATGAACAAGGGTATTTAGTATAACAGATAGGGTGCTACGTGCAGGTTTGGGATACCCTGCGGCCTAGTATTTTGGCAGCAGGACAAAAAACTATTCAAAATGCAATAGATTGATTAAGCTGAGGATGAACAAGAGTATTTAGGTTAACAGATAGGGTGCTACATGCAGGCTTGGGATACCCTGCGGCCTAGTGTTTTGGCAGCAGGACAAAAACCAATTCAAAATGCGATAGCTTGATTAAGCTGAGGATGAATACGCGTATTTAGTATAACAGATACGGTGCTACGTGCAGGTTTGGGATACCCTGCGGCCTGGTGTTTTTTTGACAGCAGGACAAAAAACAATTCAAAATGCAATAGCTTGATTAAGCTGAGGATGAACAAGCGTATTTAGTATAACAGATAGGGTGCTACGTGCAGGTTTGGGATACCCTGCGGCCAAGTGTTTTGGCAGGAGGACAAAAAACAATTCAAAATGCAATAGCTTGAATAAGCTGAGGATGAACAAGTGTATTTAGTGTAACAGATAGAGTGCTACGTGCAGGTTTGGGATACCCTGCGGCCTGGTGTTTTTTTGACAGCAGGACAAAAAACAATTCAAAATGCAATAGCTTGATTAAGCTGAGGATGAACAAGCGTATTTAGTATAACAGATAGGGTGCTACGTGCAGGTTTGGGATACCCTGCGGCCAAGTGTTTTGGCAGGAGGACAAAAAACAATTCAAAATGCAATAGCTTGAATAAGCTGAGGATGAACAAGTGTATTTAGTGTAACAGATAGGGTGCTACGTGCAGGTTTGGGATACGCTGCGGCCTGGTGTTTTGGCAGCAGACCAAAAACCAATTCAAAATGCGATAGCTTGATTAAGCTGAGGATGAATTGGCGTGTTTAGTATAACAGATAGGGTGCTACGTGCAGGATTGGGATACCCTGCGGCCTAGTGTTTTGGCATCAGGACAAAAACCAATTCAAAATGCAATAGCTTGATTAAGCTGAGGATGAACAAGCGTATTTAGTATAACAGATAGGGTGCTACGTGCAGGTTTGGGATACCCTGCGGCCTAGTGTTTTGGCAGCAGGACAAAAACCAATTCAAAATGCAATAGATTGATTAAGCTGAGGATGAACAAGCGTATTTAGTATAACAGATAGGGTGCTACGTGCAGATTTGGGATACCCTGCAGCCTAGTGTTTTGGCAGCAGTCCAATAACCAATTCAAAATGTGATAGCTTGATTAAGCTGAGGATGAACAAGCGTATTTAGTATAACAGATAGGGTGCTACGTGCAGGTTTGGGATACCCTGCGGCCTTGTGTTTTTTTTACAGCAGGACAAAAAACAATTCAAAATGCGATAGCTTGGTTAAGCTGAGGATGAACAAGCGTATTTAGTATAACAGATAGGGTGCTACGTGCAGGTTTGTGATACCCTGCGGCCTAGTGTTTTGGCAGCAGGACAAAAAACAATTCAAAATGCAATAGCTTGATTAAGCTGAGGATGAACAAGTGTATTTAGTATAACAGATAGGGTGCTATGTGCAGATTTGGGATACCCTGCAGCCTAGTGTTTTGGCAGCAGACCAAAAACCAATTCAAAATGCGATAGCTTGATTAAGCTGAGGATGAACAAGGGTATTTAGTATAACAGATAGGGTGCTACGTGCAGGATTGGGATACCCTGCGGCCTAGTGTTTTGGCATCAGGACAAAAACCAATTCAAAATGCAATAGCTTGATTAAGCTGAGGATGAACAAGCGTATTTAGTATAACAGATAGGGTGCTACGTGCAGGTTTGGGATACCCTGCGGCCTAGTGTTTTGGCAGCAGGACAAAAACCAATTCAAAATGCAATAGCTTGATTAAGCTGAGGATGAATTGGCGTGTTTAGTATAACAGATAGGGTGCTACGTGCAGGATTGGGATACCCTGCGGCCTAGTGTTTTGGCATCAGGACAAAAACCAATTCAAAATGCAATAGCTTGATTAAACTGAGGATGAACAAGCGTATTTAGTATAACAGATAGGGTGCTACTTGCAGGTTTGGGATACCCTGCGGCCTAGTGTTTTGGCAGTAGACCAAAAACCAATTCAAAATGTAATAGCTTGATTAAGCTGAGGATGAACAAGCATATTTAGTATAACATATAGGGTGCTACGTGCAGGTTTGGGATACCCTGCGGCCTAGTGTTTTGGCAGCAGGAGAAAAAACAATTCAAAATGCAATAGCTTGATTAAGCTGAGGATGAACAAGTGTATTTAGTATAACAGATAGGGTGCTATGTGCAGATTTGGGATACCCTGCAGCCTAGTGTTTTGGCAGCAGACCAAAAACCAATTCAAAATGCGATAGCTTGATTAAGCTGAGGATGAACAAGCGTATTTAGTATAACAGATAGGGTGCTACGTGCAGGTTTGGGATACCCTGCGGCCTAGTGTTTTGGCAGCAGGACAAAAAACAATTCAAAATGGAATAGCTTGATTAAGCTAAGGAGGAACAAGCGTATTAAGTATAACAGGTATGGTGCTACGTGCAGGTTTGGGATACCCTGCGGCCTGGTGTTTTGGCAGCAGACCAAAAACCACTTCAAAATGCAATAGCTTGATTAAGCTGAGGATAAACAAGCATATTTAGTATAACAGATAGGGTGCTACGTGCCGGTTTGGGATACCCTGCGGCCTGGTGTTTTTTTTTTTTTAAAGCAGGACAAAAAACAATTCAAAATGCAATAGCTTGATTAAGCTGAGGATGAACAAGCGTATTTAGTATAACAGATAGGGTGCTACATGCAGGTTTAGGATACCCTACGGCCTAGTATTTTGGCAGCAGGACAAAAAACTATTCAAAATGCAATAGATTGATTAAGCTGAGGATGAACAAGAGTATTTAGTATAACAGATAGGGTGCTACATGCAGGTTTGGGATACCCTGCGGCCTAGTGTTTTGGCAGCAGGACAAAAACCAATTCAAAATGCGATAGCTTGATTAAGCTGAGGATGAATAAGCGTATTTAGTATAACAGATACGGTGCTACGTGCAGGTTTGGGATACCCTGCGGCCTGGTGTTTTTTTGACAGCAGGACAAAAAACAATTCAAAATGCAATAGCTTGATTAAGCTGAGGATGAACAAGCGTATTTAGTATAACAGATAGGGTGCTACGTGCAGGTTTGGGATACCCTGCGGCCAAGTGTTTTGGCAGGAGGACAAAAAACAATTCAAAATGCAATAGCTTGAATAAGCTCAGGATGAACAGGTGTATTTAGTGTAACAGATAGGGTGCTACGTGCAGGTTTGGGATACGCTGCGGCCTGGTGTTTTGGCAGCAGACCAAAAACCAATTCAAAATGCGATAGCTTGATTAAGCTGAGGATGAATTGGCGTGTTTAGTATAACAGATAGGGTGCTACGTGCAGGATTGGGATACCCTGCGGCCTAGTGTTTTGGCATCAGGACAAAAACCAAATCAAAATGCAATAGCTTGATTAAGCTGAGGATGAACAAGCGTATTTAGTATAACAGATAGGGTGCTATGTGCCGGTTTGGGATAACCTGCAGCCTAGTGTTTTGGCAGCAGACCAAAAACCAATTCAACATGCGATAGCTTGATTAAGCTGAAGATGAACAAGCGCATTTAGTATAACAGATAGGGTGCTACATGCAGGTTTGGGATACCCTGCGGCCTAGTGTTTTGGCAGCAAGACAAAAACAATTCAAAATGTGATAGCTTGATAAAGCTGAGGATGAATAAGCGTATTTAGTATAACAGATAGGGTGCTACGTGCAGGTTTGGGATACCCTGCGGCCTAGTGTTTTTGCAGCAGGACAAAAACCAATTCAAAATGTGATAGCTTGAATAAGCTGAGGATGAACAAGCGCATTTAGTATAACAGATAGGGTGCTACGTGCAGGTTTGGGATACCCTGCGGCCTGGTGTTTTTTTTAAAAGCAGGACAAAAAACAATTCAAAATGCAATAGCTTGATTAAGCTGAGGATGAACAAGGGTATTTAGTATAACAGATAGGGTGCTACGTGCAGGTTTGGGATACCCTGTGGCCTAGTGTTTTGGCAGCAGGACAAAAACCAATTCAAAATGCAATAGCTTGATTAAGCTGAGGATGAACAAGCGTATTTAGTATAACAGATGGGGTGCTACATGCAGGTTTGGGATACCCTGTGGCCTAGTGTTTTGGCAGCAGGACAAAAACAATTCAAAATGTGATAGCTTGATTAAGCTGAGGATGAACAACCGTATTTAGTATAACACATAGGGTGCTACGTGCAGGTTTGGGATACCCTGCGGCCTAGTGTTTTTGCAGCAGGACAAAAACCAATTCAAAATGTGATAGCTTGAATAAGCTGAGGATGAACAAGCGCATTTATTATAACAGATAGGGTGCTACGTGCAGGTTTGGGATACCCTGCGGCCTGGTGTTTTTTTTAAAAGCAGGACAAAAAACAATTCAAAATGCAATAGCTTGATTAAGCTGAGGATGAACAAGGGTATTTAGTATAACAGATAGGGTGCTACGTGCAGTTTTGGGATACCCTGTGGCCTAGTGTTTTGGCAGCAGGACAAAAACCAATTAAAAATGCAATAGCTTGATTAAGCTGAGGATGAACAAGCGTATTTAGTATAACAGATGGGGTGCTACATGCAGGTTTGGGATACCCTGTGGCCTAGTGTTTTGGCAGCAGGACAAAAACAATTCAAAATGTGATAGCTTGATTAAGCTGAGGATGAACAACCGTATTTAGTATAACACATAGGGTGCTACGTGCAGGTTTGGGATACCCTGCGGCCTAGTGTTTTTGCAGCAGGACAAAAACCAATTCAAAATGTGATAGCTTGAATAAGCTGAGGATGAACAAGCGCATTTAGTATAACAGATAGGGTGCTACGTGCAGGTTTGGGATACCCTGCGGCCTGGTGTTTTTTTTAAAAGCAGGACAAAAAACAATTCAAAATGCAATAGCTTGATTAAGCTGAGGATGAACAAGGGTATTTAGTATAACAGATAGGGTGCTACGTGCAGGTTTGGGATACCCTGTGGCCTAGTGTTTTGGCAGCAGGACAAAAACCAATTCAAAATGCAATAGCTTGATTAAGCTGAGGATGAACAACCGTATTTAGTATAACAGATGGGGTGCTACGTGCAGGTTTGGGATACCCTGCGGCCTAGTGTTTTGGCAGCAGGCCAAAAACCAATTCAAAATGCGATAGCTTGATTAAGCTGAGGATGAATAAGCGTATTTAGTAAAACAGATAGGGTGCTACATGCAGGTTTGGGATACCCTGCAGCCTGGTGTTTTTTTTAAAAGCCGGGCAAAAAACAATTCAAATGCAATAGCTTGATTAAGCTGAGGATGAACAAGCGTATTTAGTATTACAGATAGGGTGCTATGTGCAGGTTTGGGATACCCTGTGGCCTAGTGTTTTGGCAGCAGGACAAAAACCAATTCAAAA